>CM053582.1:458938569-459060156 GCA_028627135.1 Pseudochirops cupreus | reverse complement strand
GATTTATATAATCAACTGTGAAATGAATCATGTGAACAATAAGAGGATTTCAGAAAGATAAATCATTTTAGGGAAAGACTATAGAAAAATGTGATTTGACCTGGGTCTTGAAGGATGGGTAGCATCCTGAGAAGATGGGGGAGAGCATCTGAGCTAGGGCTGGGCTTGGGGTCAGGAAGCTCTAAGTTCAAATCCCACTTCAGACAATTACTAGTTTAACGACCAGAACTTTTCTTAGTCTCAGGCCTGTAACACAGGGATAATAATGGCACTTACCTCCAAGGGTTATTCTGATTTATCTGGTTCCTTACTACTTCCTCTCTGTATCACCACCACCATTCCCCATCCATACTACCAAACTTGTTGAAAAAGATGTCTTTATTAGATGTCCCCATTTCCCCCCTACTCTCTGCCCAATCTTTTTTGATAAGATTGTTGCCCTAACTATTCTGCTGAAACTGTTTTCTTTATCTTTAAAGATACCAAAGACATTCTAGTCACAAAATCCAATAGCTTTCCTAAAGACCTCATCCTCCTTGTCTTCTACATAAGTTCTGACTGTAAATAATAGCCTCTCCTACTAACACTCTCTTCCCTTGGCTTCACAGACCACCTGGTTCTCCTACCTCTCTAACTTACTCATTCTCTGGTTCCTCATTCTCTTCTTGACCCCTTAACATGGGAAATTTGAGGAAGATTAAACTCAGGGGTTGTTGGGACATTCAACTGGGAACACCTGGAGAAAGTGACAGATCAAAACTGGAGACATAGATCTGATGATCATATATCTATGCCTAGCTTTAAGGCAAATCCAGCATGTAAAAATTACAGTTTACCAAAACTGTATTCATTTTACAAAAGTCCAATTCACCACACTATTCAAGCAGATGAATACTAGACATAAATGAACACAAATGCAGACATATAAATGACCAAAGACTGAATCTTGAAGAGGGACTGAAGGCTAATAGGTAAGAGAAAAAGAGAAGATGGTAAGAAACAAAGAAATGCCATTCCAAAAATAAAAAAAAATCAGGGTTTTCTTCCAAGGCCTGAAAGAAACAAGCGAAGAGTCTACTACCATAAAGCAAAACCCTAAATGACCATGATGGTCACAACAAAGTCTCCATAGAACTCTAGATTTGAAAGAGATCAGTTAGTTTGGCTGTTCTTAAGTTTTTTTGTCTCATGGACCTTTTTAGTGGTCAGCTGAAGTGTATGGACTCTTCAGGATAATATTATTAAATGCATAAAAAAGATATATAATTACAAAGGAAATCAACTATACTGAAGTACAGTTATAATATCTTTTTTTAAAAAGCTCACAGTTACTACTATTCAGTTACTATTCAGTGGAATAGAATAGGTACACAAGACACAGTAGTCAATGGCCATAGTAATCTTCTGTTTGATAAACCCAAAGAGTCCAGCTTCTGGGATAAGAACAAACTATTTGACAAAACTTGTTGGGAAAACTGGAAAATAGTACAGCAGAAACTGAGTATAGATCAATATCTTACACCATACACCAAAATAAAGTCTAAGTGGGTTCAGGATCTAGGTAATCTTTAGACTAATACTGTAAGCAATTTGGGAGAGCAAGGAATAGTTTACCTGTCAGATTTATGGAGAAAAGAATTTATGACCAGATAAGAGAGAGAGAATATGAAATGAAAAATGGATAATTTTGATTACATTAAATTGAAAAGTTTTTATACAAAGCCAATGTAACCAAAATTAGGAGGAAAGCAGAAAACTGGGAAAGAATTTTTACAACCAGTGTCTCTGATATAGGCCTCATTTCTAAAATATACAGAGAACTGAGCCAAATATATAAGAATACAAGTCATTCCCCAATTGATACATGTTCAAACGATATGAACAGACAGTTTTCAGAGGAAGAAATTAAAGATATCTATAAATATACAAAAAAACTGCTCTAAATCACTATTGATTAGAGAAATGCAAATCAAAACAACTCTGAGGTATCCCATCAGATTGGCTAACATGACAAAACAGAAAAATGATAAATGCTGGAGAAGATATGGAAAAATTGGAAGACTAATGCATTGTTGGTAGAGTTGTGAACTGATCTAACCACTCTGGAGAGCAATTTGGAACTATGCCCAAAGGGCTATAAAAATGTGCATACCCTTTGACCCAGCAATACCACTTCTAGGGCTGTGTCTCAAAGAGATCATACAAATGGGAAAAAGACCCATATGTACAAAAATATTTCTAGCAGCTCTTTTTGTGGTGGAAAAGAAATAGAAATCAAGGGAATGCCCATCAATTGGGGAATGGCTAAGCAAGTTGTGGTATATGAATGTAATGAAATACTATTGTGCTGTAAGAAATGAGGAGCACACAGACTTCATAAAAACCTGGAGAGACTCATATAAACTGATGCTAAGGGAGAGGCAGAACCAGGAGAACATTGTACACAATTACAGACACATAGTATCTATGATGACCGACTTTGATACACTGGGCTTATCTCAGCAATGCAAGGTTTTAAGACAACTCCAAAGGACTCATGATGGAAAAGGCTACCCACATCCAGAGAAAGATTTATAGAGTTTGAATGCAGATTGAAACAAACTACTTGCTCTCTCTTGTTTTGTTTTGTTTTGTTCCTTCTTTCTCATTGTTCATTCCATTGGTTATAAGCCTTCTTTACAACTTGACTAATGCTCAAAGTGAAGTTATTTGAAGAACCTATATCATACTTTGTGCCACCATGGGGGGGGAGGGGAGAGGAGAGGAGTAGGAGAAAATTTGGAACTCAAAAGCCTGTGGAACTAAGTGTTGTAAACTAAAAGTAAATAAATAAATTAAAAAAAAATAAGCTCACAGACTCCAAGTTAAGAATTCCTGATCAAGTCTAATTCCCTCATTTTAGAATTAAAGATGCCAAGGTTCAGAGAGAAGCAATTTTGGGACTTTTCCAAGGTTCCACAGGTGGCATAGCCAAGATTAGAACCCAGGTCATTAGACTCCTAGTACAATCCTCTTTCTGCTATAACAATTTTGTGGTATAATTGCTGACTAAATTAGAAAAAACAAATTTTGATTTGGGAATTTGCTGCCCTACAGTCCACTCTAGAGGCAATAGGAGACCAAGCTCCCTTCTCTGTCAAGTACACTGGCTGAAGGCCCTTGGCTTGTCCTTCAGTTTCTCAAATCTGAAAAATGTATAGCATATTCTCAATGTCCCTCATAAGAAAGTGAAGAGGACATGTGGGATAACAAAGAGTAGGAAACTCTTGGAAATTCTCAAAAGAGTAGCTTAAGCTAATAAAACCACAGTGAGCTCTATAACACATAGCAATCCACTGATCAGCATCACAAAAGAATACTTCTATTTCCTAAAAAGTCATTGGAAACATAGTCACAATGACTAAAAAAAAAAGTCATTGTGAAAAAGGTAAATTAATTGGGCAAGCAACTGAAAAAGCTAGAAAAAGAACAAATTTAAAACCTTCAATTAAATATCTGATTAGAAATACTGAAAACCAAAGGAGAGATTAATAAAATTGAAATTAAGAAAACTATTGAACTAATAAATGAAACTAAGAGCTGGTTTTATAAAAAAAAAAAAAACCACAGTAAAATTGATAAACTTGGTTAATTTGATTTAAAAAATGAAAGACTAAAACCAATTTACCAGTATCAAAAATTAAAAGGGTGAATTCACCACCAATGAAGAGGAAATTTAATTAGGAATTATTTTGCCCAATTGTATGTCCACAAATTTGACAATCTTAGTGAAATGGAAGAATATTTACAAAAATATGAACTGTCCAGATTAACAGAAGAGAAAGTAAAATACTTAACCCCATCTCAGAAAAAGAAACTGAATAAGCTATCAATGGACTCCCTAGGGAAAAGGTAAATTAGGGAATGCGAAAGCAGAGGCTATGGATCAGTTCATGGAAAGGAAGAAACAGGACAAAAAAAGAGAACATGTCCAATTGAATTAGATTCTACAAATATTTGCAGAAAAGTGCAGTGTACAAACTCCTTTCAGTACTCTGGGTCTGATCAGTTATGGTCAAGTACAGCACTCCATTGCATAGTTCCAAATTGTGCCACTCCCTCCACAGTAGGATGAACTCTTCTAGAGGAAAGTGTGAGGCCCTGAAGGGTGTATTCCCATTTCTTATGTCTTTTCCCAGCAGAGGCTGGAATAGCCAAGTCATCCAAGGACAAAAGAGGTAGTGAGGACTGCTCCAGTACAATGGAATTTATATCCCCAGAAGGTACTCTGAAAGCCCCACACACCTGCTAGAGTCCCAGCTCTCCAAAAGTCAAAATGCTTTCCCCTCTTCTGTGGGTAACACCAAGACATATGGAATCTATAGGGCAGAATATGAGTATCTGGAATGTACTTTCCTTGGAGTCACTCTAGGTAAATCTGCTCTTAGCACATGGCTTTTTCTTTTACTGATTTCAAAACCTCAAGCTCCTGATCTTCCTGGTCTCTGAGCCTCCATGATTCTTCAGTTTTGGAGATTTATTAGATCCGCTTCAAAATCACTTTTTAGCCCTTCTGCCATTGCCACCATAATGAGACGACCAATTCTGGCATTTATTCCTTCACCTGTTTTGCCCCTCTACAACACAAAGTATATTTTGTAGGGTTTGGTCACAAAGGGAAAAAAAGAATATAAAAATGTATAACTATAATTAGAACTGTATATTAAACTACTAAATTCCAAAACTAAAAGTACCCAAATTTCTTAACCTAATGGAATGGAAAAGTGCTTAAGCTATGTGAGAAAAACTATGTTCAGTGGTATATGTTCAGTCTCAATAGAAAATTAGGACACTCCTTGCTTTAAAAGAGATCACATTATAATTGGGGGAGACAACACATAAAGGAGGGTTTGTGTTCAGTTCATTTCAGGTAGAAAAGACCAAAAAGTAGTGGGGTAGATTACTAGGCTCAAGGACACTGGAGACCAAGGGGAGAAAAAGGTCCACTACCAAGGGGACATCACTTCATAGCAGTGAGGTGGCCCAGTGAACACAGTGTCAGGTCTGGAGACAGGAAGACCCATCTTCCTAAGTTCAAATCTGGCCTCAGACACTTTACTAGCTCTGTCTCTTTGGGCAAGTCACTTAACCCTCCATTTGCCTCAATTTACCTAACTGTAAAATGAGCTCAAGAAGGAAATGTCCAACTACTCCATTATCTTTGTCAAGAAAAACTCCAAATGGGGTCACAAAGAGCTGGACACAACTGAAACAAGTGAACAACCTTAAGAAGATAGTGGACCACAGGCTATTAGGTGTGGTATTCAGAACTCTGAGATACCTCCAGCAGAGGTAGAGGGCTAGGAGTCAAAATCCAGGTGACAGTGAACATCCTGCACCTATGTTGGTTGAGAAAGGGAATGGTCTGTGGCCCTAGGCACTTAAGTCTGTTTTCCTGCCACCCAATGGCAGGATTGGCTGTGGAAGCAGCTCATCCAGGTCATCAAAAGCCCATATGTTGTTCTGCCACCATTCTTATCTGCCTTAAGATTGTCATTTTCTCCCTAAAACATCCCCTACCCGATACTAGGCAATCCTGATGGAGCTTATTCTGTTTTACAATCCTAAACTGAGTCTCAATCAATCAGGAAACCTCCTGATTTTACCAATGGTCTTTTAGGTGTTCTGCCTGAATTCCAACTTAATTGCTTAGCTAATTATAAATTATAAATTTTCCTTCTGAGGATAGGATATGAAGAACTATCACTCACAATTACAGTTTGCCCTGTCTCTCAGAAAACAGAATAATATAATCTGCCATGCAGTTCACCTCTAGATTCTACCGTTCCAAAAAAAATTGTCTTCCTTACAAGCTTACCAGGCTGTTCTCTTATATCCCAGGAAAATAACCCATTCTTTGTAGATTACTTTTATCAGGAATATTGAAATAATGCAGTCCCTACACTCAATGTAAGACTCAACTAAATGATATCTAAAAACCTCCCTACTAGCTCTTCACAGTCTAAAATCATGCTAGTCATTATAACACTATTACACTTGTCCATTTTGATCCACAGACAGAAAGAGTGACATCTTAGAAGTCAAAAACAGGAAAAAAAAACAAAAACAAAACATACTCTTCCAATGACCCAGAGGGTAAAACTAGTATAAACTAAGGCACAAGTTACATTACCCACACAACGGGCAGTGTGTTGGACTGGGGAGTCAGGAAGGCCTGAATTCCAATCCAACCTCTGCCATTCACTAGCTGTATGAGAAAAGGCAAGACATTTCACCTTTCTGAGCTTCAGTCTCCTACCTGCAAAATGAAGGTAGTAACTGAAGTACCTACAGGTTGCAGGTTGTAAGGGTTGTTGAGAACTTTATATTCAAAATATGTAAAGTACCTTGCAAACTTTAGAATGTCAGTTATCATTATTATTATCCAAAAGGTCAGGACCAAAAGGGGCTTTGGACCAACTGGAGACAAGGAAAGCCTATGTTTAGAAAGGTCCATTTGATACTTTGAAACTTGAAATTTGTGCCGTCCCTCATGGGAATTCTCCACTCATAACCCAAGTCAAACTAACTGAATAAGATGAAATGTGTCTACAACCCTTTGATTATATGTAATCTGTATCCTGAAATTCCCCCACGCTGTAGGATATAGCTTAGCTGTGCACCTGTGTGTGTTGAACAAGAACAAAGTGGGATGTGAATGCAGTTCCACCTAAAAGTCAGTCTTTAGCTATGAGAAATCTCCCCACTAAGAAAAGAGAACCTAGTGTGAGTGGCAATAAAAGGGATACAAAGATTCACCAGCAGATGAGATATAATTTTGGACCTATATACATCCCAGTCACTTACAGACATCTATAATACTATAACAGTTTGTGTTTGGAATGGTTTTCTTTAAGAAACTACAAGACTCTGAAATGCCTTGATGGCAGACATTTATACTGCACCTTTAATGACTGTAAACTGCTTTACATACACTATTTTATTTGAACTTCACAATAATCCTGGTATTATATTCTTATTTTATAGATGAGAAAGTTGAGGCTCGAAGATTGGCCAACAAAAATTAACAAGTATTTATTAAGTACCTACTGTGTGTTAGGCCCTGTGCTAAGTGCTGGGGATACAAATACAATGAATGAAACAATCCTTTCTCAGAAAGAGCTTACAATCTAGTGAGAGAAATACCAAAAAGATAGTGTCCCAAAAGTCTTAGTGCAATGTTAAGCATTCATAACTTCATAAGTAGAAATACTACAAACTTATCCCCCAAAATCCTATCATTTGAAAGTTTAATCATTTTAATTCCTTTTATATTTAGTTTTATAGATCTGGAATAATTTTTAAGTTTTTACACCATGGGACACCCAGTTATTATACATTGCATATATGACAGTTTCTATATGACACTTTCTCCGACTGGTAGATTGGTAGAGGAGGTCCTTTTGCTTGGTCACCTTGGTCACTTGATCTACCTCCATTAGACTTTTCTTGTGGAGACATGCCAAAACTGTCGTGTATACATCAAAACTTTGTTCTTTGGATGTTCTTAAGTCTAGAATTACAAATCCAATCCTTTCAGTCACTGAGCAACAGTTGATAAAAGTTTTTACAAAGTTAGAAAATCAACTTGAGCAATGAACAGCATAAATGATGGTTAGATACAATTTTAAGATGAAACATTCAACATTTTAAATAATTAAAACTTTCATACTTTATTGTGTATTTGGAAATGATGACTACAAAGAATTCAGAGAATTGGTAAGACCTGTATGAACTGAAGCAAGCAGACAGAATAATTTTACATGGTGATCACAAGAATGGAAGGAAAAACAACACTGAAAAACTTCAGAATTATGATTAATGGGGTGTCTGTGCCTCCAGCCTTCTGACCAGGAGCTTTACTGGATCACTGATTTAGAGCTTGAAGGGATCCCAGAAGCCACCTAGTCCAACTCCCTCATTTTATGGTTGTGGAAAACAGGCCTAGGGAAGTTAAGTGATGGCTCAAGATTACACAGGTACTAAGTAGAATAGATGTGGAACGAGGTATAGGTTTTCAGACATGGCAAATGAGTTTGGTTTTGCTTGACTATTATTTGTTAAAAGGAGGGTTCTACAGAGGGAGGGAAGTCAATGGACAGTAACAGTGATGTTTAAAAATAATTAAATAAAACACTTAAAAAGAAAAAAATGAGACAAGTGGCTGAGAAGAACTCACCAGGGCCTCAAAGTCCTTGTTGTCCTGGCTAACATAGGAAGCTGGGAATGGCCTCAGCACAGAGTCCCGCTTGTAGCTCTGCAGGGCAGAAGCAAAGAAGCTGCACTGGAGATCTGCTGCCAGCACATCCCTCTGGGCTGCTTCCCTGGCCGCCTCCAGGCTGAAAGGCTGCATCCCCTCGGCAGAGATGGAGGCACTGTGGGGAGATGGAATCCTGGATCGGGATGTGTGTATGGTGGGGCAGAAAATGGGACTCCCAGGAGATGGGTTCTGGGGAGTGGGGGTAAGAAGCATAGCTAGAATGAGACAAAATTACTCACTGGATACTTTGAGCTTTCACATTACAAAATTAATGCCCCTGTGCCACAAAGAACAGAAATTTTTGGCATTTAAAAATAACTCAGTATTAAAAGTGTCCTCTCTCATGTCTCTGCCCCATCCCCATCTTGTGTTCTAGGTGGCTGCTTATCCTGCCTACCCTGGTCCTACTTTCAACAAGAAGCACCCAAAGAAAGCAAAAGTCAGCAAATAATGAGCCTCTGTGAATCAGGGGAAGGGGAAACCAAGAAGGCAGGAATGTGTGAAGGATGAATGGGGGCATGTGAGATAAAATGGCAAAGATAGTGACCATCTCTTCTAAACCAAAAATCAGGACACCAGATATCAGAAGAATGTTTCTCTTCCACCTATTCCCCCCTCCCCAAATTTGTCAATAAGATAAAATATCTAAAATCCAGGACAGAATGTGAGAGGGGGTGGGGAGAATCTAAGGTGGAAAGGGACAAAGCAGGAAGTCTGGGAATATCTCAGTTCAGTAAGGAGAGTTGGGATGGAGCAATTGGTGAAGAAGGAAAAGGGTCACTTCAGAACGGAAGGAATAAAAAAATCAAGAGGCCTTAAGGGTGCGCCCAGGGTGGTGACCAGTCACTTGGATGGAGGAACATGGGGTGGTGTCCCCACTAGGGCATGGCATGGAGGAGTACACACAGATGGATGGACAAAGTCAAGGAAGTTGCAGGCAGGTGAAGGGCCATGTTGGAACAATCAGAGAGAATGAGGCAAAAAGTCAAGAAGGCGGCTCTAGAAAGCTAGGATAGCCACTGAGAGAGCTGGATTTGGGAGTGTATTGGGTAGATGGGGACACCAAGGCCTGGAGGTTAAAGTGTCGGGAGGGCAGCCCCAGAGACCTGAAAGGGGTAGGGGGAGGCCGACTGTGTGACTTACTGAGGGCGCTGAGACAGGGGAGTCTATGAGGCTGCTGGAGGGAGTGAGAGGGAGGGAGCTCGAGGCACCTGGATGGGGGTTCTAAGTGTGAGAAGCCCACTGGGAGTGCTCGGATGGGGAGGACAAAGGGCAGGGCGGCTGGAAGCAAAAAAGGTGAAGGGCCAAGGGGCAGGCGCCCGGGAAGTCCTTGGTCAGGAAGGCTCAGCCCACCTGGACAGACAGATCTCCATTGGGGCGCCGGGATGGACAGTCTGGCTGAGTGGACAAAGGGCAGGGGCCTGGGGAGCCCTTTGTGAGGAAGGCAGCTCGGCGCCCCCCGATGGAGGGGCGTATGTGAGGGATCCCCAATGGGAGCGCTGGGATAGGGAGTGCAGGGGCTGAGGTCAGGAGGGCAGTCGGTGCAGGGCCCTACCGCCAGGGGGAGCCTCCCCCAGGGGCCGCCTGCCGCCCCCCAGCTGTCAGGAAATACGGGCCAGAGAGACAAGGGAGGAAGGTGCTTTCCCCAAACCCGTTAGCGTCCCTCCCCGCCGGCCGCCGCACCTCCGCCACCGGGCCCGCACGCTCTATCGACTCTCCGTCCGCCCTACCCGGCGGGGCCCGCCGAGCGTCCCGGCCCGCTCCGACCTGCCGCCGCCACTGCAGCTACTGCAGCTCCTACTGTTGCCGCCGCCGCCGCCGAGGCCCCGGAACGAGGCTGCCCGCCACTCCGCCTGCGTGCAAGCGTGCGCGCGCAGTGCCCGTCACCGCCCACCGGCCTGGACCGAGCCCAACCGAGTCCGGCCCGAGCCGAGCCCGAGCTCTCGTGGTTCTCCTCCCCTCCCCACCCACATACCTCTGGAGACCGGGCCAACCCAGGCCCCAGCCCCAGGAACGGCCCCCACTGATCGCCCCGCCCCCATTCAATGATCATTTATTAGGTGCCTACTGGAGATACCAAGACAGCTGCTGACGTTTTGACAGTTACATTCTGGGAAGAGAAATGAAACCCCCAGGGTATCCCCAAAGACATTTAAGCTTTAAGCTGCACTAAGACTTTTGGGACACCTAGTGTCTCCTTCCTAAGTAAATACTTACTGGAGACTAGGGGGTGGGGGGGAAGGGGAATCAGGAAAGACTTCCTGTAGGAAGAGGCGCCCGAGCAGAGCCGGATTGGCTGAGACAAGCAGAGGGCGTGGCTACTGGACTTGGAGACTTACCTGAGCCTAGCGCAAGGATGGACACAGCCAGAGGCTAGTGGAAAGGTCGCCCAGCTTGGTTGGGCATCCGTGTGTTTGCCCCTTTTTGTATCCCCAGCACTTATCACAGTGCCTGGCACACAGTAGGTACTTAATAAATGTTTATTGAATTGAATCCATGCCCCACTCAAATCTGTCTCCTTGCACCAAGAACCACCCGTCTCTCCCCTCCCCCGAAATGTCGTTCTAGTTGCCTTAGAAATTAGAATAATTCCATGGCGTACACAGCTTAACGCCCCGCCCCCCCCATTTAAGCATAGACATAGACATACACACAGCCCAAGTTCACAACCTACCATCCTTCTCCTTACAGAGATTTGATTTAATTTGTCAAACATTTATCAAACCCATGTGATTGTACTGGTCCTAGAGACATAAAAACAAAACTGACAGACCTGGCCTTCAGGGAGCTTACATTCCATTAAGAGAAGTAACTAAATGCAGTCTCTTGTATACAAAGTAACTTGAAGAAGGAGAGGGTAAATAATAGGAGTATCAGCTAAGGCTTCCGGAGAGTGCTCCTGAGATGTGAATGGAGCTCGGGGTTCTGTGTATTGGAGGTAAGTAGGGGGTGCATTACGGACTCGGGGAATTCTTTGTGCAGCGGCAAGTAAGAACCAGATGTAGGTGGGTTAACAACTAACAGATTAGTTTAAATGAAATAGGGAGTGCGTGAGGCTTATAATAAGAAATAAGACCAAAAAAGCAAGTGGGAGCCTGATTGTAAAGGGCTTTTAAATGCCAAAAGGAGGAGATTGTATGTCTGTTAACACCTGGAGATACTCCCTATTCCATGGTTCTAGAACCTAGAATATGGAAAGTTCAAGGTTCTCTGTGGGTCTACATCACCTCCAGTGGTTCTCAACCTTCCTAATGCCACGACCCTTCAATACAGTTCCTCATGTTGTGAGGACCCCCAACCACAAAATTATTTTTGTTGCTACTTCATAACTGTAATTTTTCTACTGTTGTGAATCGTAATGTAAATATCTGATATGCAGGATGTATTTTGACTGTTACAAATTGAACATAACCCACAGGTTGAGAACTGCTTCGCCTAAACCAAAGCTATTGAGTTCCCATAAAAGTGTTTGCCTTTTCTAATTAGCCAAAGAACTCCAATCAAAGCACAGGCATTTCATTTAATGGCATAATTTTAAAAAGGTAGTAAATATTTCCCCATAAACATGGGACATACTGCCACAAATAAACACACACACCTTTCTTAGGAAAAATGGATGTAGGGAGGGAATGTTCATAGATAGACTTAGATATAGATGTAAAGATTTCCTCTTTCATCACGAATGCTGTGAATGTGTCCTGCTTGTGTTCCCTGCATGTATATGTATGTGTATATATACACGTGTGTATATTGTGTGTCTATGTATATATGTATATAGCAACACATATATACATATGTACACAAACATATAGAAATAGACAGACATACATATATGTGTATATGTGTACATATATACATATATGTGTATATATGGAACACAGGGCACAGTCACAGAATTTGTGATGAAAGAGGAAATGTTTCTCTGTTTTTGCTTTTTCTATAAAAAGTTGTCTGTGTACTTCTTTCATAGCACTGAGTGGAGGAGATTCATTATCCAGGAAGAAAGTCCTTGTGCTAGGCACCAAGTTCTTTTGAACTCAGGGCAGAATCATGTCTAGCTATCTTGTGCCCTTAAACTTAAGCCGTTTTAAAAATTAGTTCCCTGAGGTTTGAGCCTTTGTCAGAGACCACATCCTATTTAGGACTATCAAGTCTTTGTGGCTTCCTGTTTAATTTTTAGCAACTCAATTACATCAACTCATCATCTGAGACTAATCTTGGAGCTCTGGGCCACTGTCCTGCCACTGGACTGGGATGACTGGAGGAGAGTGAGGCTGATGACTTTGCACAGCTCTGCCTCACTTAAATCCAATTCACTTGCAAGTCAAGACATCACCCTCCTGTTATTGATCCTTTTTGAGAACCAAGGACGACCAATAATCTTGAAACAAACTTCCTAAAGCTTCTGTAATTCTTGGGTTACCCAGTTTCTAAATGCCAAGACTCTTTTTCTCTCCCATACCAAAAAAGTGGTAGGAGAAAAGGTAGGGAACAAACCTAAGCCCTATCAACTCCTGAGTCATTCTAGATCAGTGGTTCTCAACCTTCCTAATGCCGCGACCCTTTAAGACTCGTATGTGGGCGTATCTGCATGTGGGCCGACCCACCTGGAGATAGATAGAGGAGCAGTGTCTCGGTTCCTAAGACCATCAGAAATAATGTGTTTTCCGATGGTCTTAGGTGACCCCTGTGACTCCTGTGAAAGGGTCGCGACCTATAGGTTGAGGATAAAGGAATCAATTTTGTGCCAGAGCAAGGCAAGAGGGCAAGGCTGGGACACCGGACAGGATGAAGAGATATGATTTGGGTGATGGTATAATTAGGTGAATTTGGAACTAGTCTAACCATCAGAATCCAAGAGTGCTAATTAATGTCTTATTGTCATACCGGAGAAGTCTCTTAAGTGGTACTTGCAAGGCTTTGTCGTCAGCATTGCTGTATTAATTTTCAAAATCAAAATGCAATAGGGAGAAGGAAACCTTGATTCTATGATGACCAAGCCAATTGTACAGAACTGACCTAGGCAGGAACCGAGATGAATGGAGTCAGTGTCTCTTGAGGCTGGCCTTAGCTTACTGACTTTGTCTCATACTACTAGGAGTTGTAAGTTTTCATTTCTAGTGTTTCTGGTAGGAGATTGGGTCCAGGAGGCAAAAGGTGAGAGTCAGGTGGAATGTGGGAGCGTTTCTGCTGCTTCTTTTCCTCAGTGATGGGGAAAATCTAAGGCAAGTGGAAGCTGGTGGCACAGGAATTTCTACCAAGGACTTTTAAGGATCCTGTAGAAAAGGAAGCCTCTGATATATGGAGGAGTTTGGGAACAGGAAAGGACTGACTTGGTGGTGAGAGTCATTAGAGTGAGTGCTGTGGAAGAGCCCAAAAGAGTCTAAGATTGTGGGACAGTGGTATCTTTTGTGTTTGTATGTGGGTCTCTTCCCACTAGGTTGTTAGAGTTATCATTGGAATTTTTTATTTTTTATTTCCTTTTATTAGTTTTTATTATGGGAGGTGGGGAGTCAGGGTCATCACTTCTAGTTAGGAGGTGATTGAACTACCTGTAAACTGTCCCATGAAAATTTACTAAAAGTCTCAAACATCCCTCAGATAAAAAACCACAAAGGAAGTCAAGGCTTCCCAAGTAATTTGACTTGAGAAAGAGTCTACTGACACTACCTTTGTAAGCATGTAAATCTCCGCTTCTCAATCAACTCATTATGAACTCTCTAAATATAGTTTTATCTGTAAGCTGACTTAGTTTAATGTCTGTTTAACTAAGTTTGTTTCCTTAGGGCATGTATGAAATTATGTTTCTACTTAACTAAATTTGTGCTACTTTTAGGACATTGAAGGAAGCATGAGATTATGAACTGGTCTTTCTTTAAAATTTCTATAGTCTAAAAGAATGTATAAGATTGCAGTATATAAAAGAATTACTTCTCTGTCACTTTGAAATAATTTTGTATATAAGAAGCCTGATTAGAATCCTAATCATGGATCAGGATTTTTTTTTCTACCCCTCTGAACCTGTACTTAAACATAATAAACTTATTTCTATAATTTCTGTGTTGTGGTTAGATCTATTTCAGCCCATACACAGCATATACTTTTGAAGAGGCAAGGAATGATGGGACCTGTGTTCTGATTCTGGTTTCTGTCCCTACAGAGGCAGGAGGGAGGGAATAAGTATTTATTAAGCACCTACTATGTGTCATACCCTGTGTTAAGCACCTTATAAATACTTCCTCATTTCATCCTTAAAACAACCCTGAGTGGATCAAAAGGCTTGGAATGTGATAGTCTTAGGGATCAAAAGACTCAGGATTAAAACCAAGAATCACCTACCCAGCAAAACTGAGTATAATGTTTCAGGGGAAAATTTGATCATTCAATGAAATAGAGGATTTTCAAGCATTCTTGATGAAAAAACCAGAGCTGAACAGAAAATTTGACTTTCAAATACAAGAAGCATGAGAAGATAAACAGGAAAAAGAAAGCATAAGGAACTTATCAAAGTTGAACTATTTACATTCCTACATGGAAAAACAATCACTGTAGCTCATGAGACTTTTCTCAGCATGAGGATAGTTGAAGGGAATATATATGTATGTATATGTATACATGCATATATATACATATATGTATGCATAGGAGGATGTATGTGTGTATAAATATATGAGTGTGTATATGTCTCTACATGTATACATAGGCAGATGGCATGGGATCAGTCAAATATGAAGGGATGATATCTAAAAAATAAAATTAAGAGGCGAAAGAGGAATATGTTGGGAGGAGAAAAGGAGAGATAGATTAGGGTAAATTATCTCATATAAAAGAAGAGAAAACTTATGATGGAGGGGAAGAGCAGGAAGGTGAAAGGGAACGGGTCAAACTTATTCTCATTGAATTTGTCTTAAGGAGGGAATAACATACACACTCAATTGGATATTTTACCCTACAGGAAAGTAGGGGGGAAGGGAATAAAAAGGGGGATGATAGAAGGGAGGGCAGATTGGGAGAGAGGAGAGTTAGAAGCAAATACTTTTGAAAAGGGACAGGATCGAAGGAGAAAATAGAATAAGTGGGGGGCGGGATAGGATAGTTAGTCTTTCACAATATAACTACTATGGAAATGTTTTGTGTAACTACACATGTACAACCTATATTGAATTGCTTGTCTTCCTAGTGGGAGCGGGTGAGGAGGGAAGAAGGGAAGGAATCTGGAAATCAAAGTTTTAAAAACAAATGTTTAAAAAAATTGTTTTTTACATGCAACTGGTAAATAAGATATATAGGCACTGGCGTATAGAAAGCCATCTTGCCCTACTAGAAAGTTAGGGGAGGATGGGGGAGGATATAAGAGAGAACAGATTGGGGGAAGGAGTATTCAGTAGGCTTGCTGTCTTGGGGTGGGGGTAGGGGAGAAATGGGGAGAAAACTTGTAACTCAAAAGTTTGTGGAAATGAATGTGGAAAACTAAAAATAAATAAACACGTAAATAATTTTTTTTAAACCCAACCCTTGGGTGGGTGCTATTATTATCCCCATTTTATAGTAGAGGAAACTGAGGTAGACAGGTTAAGTGATTTGCCCAGTGTCACTCAGCTAGGAAGTGTTTGAGGCTAGATTTAAACTTCGGGCCCAAACCCTACCTCCCTGCCTTGTATCCCAGGAAAGAACTCTTGCTGTGACACAGTCAGAAAAGAATTCTCCTAACCCTATATGCTATTGTTTTGTGACTTCTTTTTGCAAGGTTAATTTTGTTTTCTAAGTTTTTTGCCCAAAGTCATAGTGAAGGATAAAGAACATGTTGATTGAGCGGCAGCTAGGTGGTGCAGTGAATAGAGCACTGGCCCTGGAGTCAGGAGGTCCTGAGTTCATTGACTAGCTGTGTGACCTTGGGCAAGTCACTTAACCCCAATTGCCCTGCCTTCCCACTCCAAAAAGCAAAAAAATAAATAAATAAATGTTGATTGAGTGAAAAGAATACTGGACTTGTAGTTAGGAGGCCAGAGTCCTGGTCTTAGCACTGCTACTGACTAGCTGTGTGACCTCGGGTAAGTCTGCCTGTACTGCAATGGGATATAGAAATCTATCTTGCCCTACAAGAAAATAGAAGGGGAAGGGAATAAGAGAATGGGGGGAGGGTGATAGAAGGGAGTGCAAATTGGGGGAAAGGGTAATCAGAATGCATGCTGTTTTGGGGTGGGGGTAGGGGAGAGATGGGGAGAAAATTTGGAACTCAAAATCTTGTGGAAGTGAATGTTGAAAACTGAAAATAAATAAATAAATTAATTAATAAAAAATTTTTAAAAATAAGCTGTCTGTACCTCAATTCCTTATCTGTTAAATGAAGACGCTAGATTAGATGACCTCTAAGGTCTTTTATGAAAACGGAAGAGATTACATTGAAAGTCAGAAATTTTTCAAGTTTGCAAAGTATCTTCTTTGTAATCCTATGAAGCAAATAGTGCAAATTTTATCCTCATTTCTTTCAGATAAGTCTTAGAGAGCTTAAGTAATTTGTTCATGTCAAAGAAATGTCAAAGCTGGGAATCAAGCCCAGATCTTCTTCCTTGAGTTATGTGATCTTTCTACTATGCCAAGCCACCTCTTGCTGCGAACAATTTAGGCACCCTAAAAGAGGGCCAAACCTGGAACCCAACATTCTAGGACCATATTTGGTAAAATTAGTGTTCTTTGTCCCATCAAGCATCCTAAAAAGCCATTGGTTAACTCTACCTAGGCCTAGTCACTAATGACTTCCCTAAAGTCTTCCCTGTAAGGAAATTAATATGAATTGAAACAGGTGAGTCCTGAGGTCCTTCTAACTCTAGGATTCTGTGACTCCATGACTTGGATGAAAGCTCAGAGAGGCTGATTGTCTAATTTATGAATGTTATGAAGCTGAAATCAATAGTTAATATTAGATAATAGAATCAGGATCCTAAAAGACCTGTACAGGCTGGAATGATAGGTTAACTAATCCACCAGCTCAAGTTTTTAAATGGTATGCATAGATGAAAGCAAGAGAAAGTGTAACTCTTGTGCTAAACATGAAGGGTCTTAGGTTCCTTTGAGGATCTCCCTCTTCTCTGACTCAGTGTCCTCTCCCTTCCCGTTACAACCTGGGAGCATCAGTTTATGGCACTCTCTTTACAGTAGCCAACAAGTGACTCTTTACAAACACTGAGGTTTATATTCTTTAGTATTAGAGATTCACGGTTTCACATGCCATCATCCCCTCTTCCCCAATGTATATAGAAAGGCTCATTTTGTATGATGTTAAATTCACAATGAAAACAAAGTAAAATTTAAAAAAAGAAAGAAAAGGCTCTTGTAACTCTGTGGGCTCATGTTCAAGTCCTTTCTGTGTCCTTACTGTGTAAATAAAACTCTTCAAGGTTTTGAAACTCTGTAAGCCTATGTATTTACCAGAAGAGCAGCAGGTGGTTATCCTTGGGAAAGGGCTAGATATGGAAGTTTCCCAGTTCCACCTGGGTTTGAGCAACAGAATAATGTAAAGTAAAGGTAGAAATAAAGGACAGTTGAAAAGGTCAATGAGCTAATCAATCAATAAGCATTTTATTAAGTTCCTATTATGCGCCAGACACCTTGGTAGGTTCTAGTGATACAAATGTGAAGAATGAAATAATTCATGTTCCCAAATAGTTTGCATTCTTTTTCCTTCTCTTTAAAATTTTTTTAAACATTCATTTTAAAAATTTTCAGTTCTAAATTCTTTCTTTCCTTCTTTCCTTCCTTCTTTCCTTCCTTCCTTTCTTCCTTCCTTCCTTCCTTCCACGCATTAAAAATGCAAGGATTACATTATACATGTAAAGTCATGCAAAACATTTCCATATTAGCCGTGTTAAATAGCTTACATTCTGAGGAGAAATAAGTGCATACATAAATTTAGACAGAATAAAAAGAGGTACAAGATAGTTAGATATAAAGGTTAAGAAGGGTACTCTCTAGCACGGTGGAAGAAATGAGGAAGGGCTTCTATAGAAGGAGAGTGAGCTGTGTCTTCAGGAAGAGAGGGATTCTGTAAGGTAGATGTGGAGGAGGGCTTTCCAAGCACAGGAGACAAACCGTTGCAAAGGATCCAACAGAAGAGATGCAATGTCAGATATAAGGAACCAAGGAAGGTCAGTACGGCTGGATTTAGGACTACAGAACAGGGAGTAATGAATGTACCAGGAGGCTAGGAAGATAGTTTGGGGTCAGGTTGGGAAGAAATTTAAAGGCTAAACAGTGTGATTTATATTTATCATAGAAGCAATAGAGATGCCTTAGAGCCAAGAAGCCAGAGTTACCAAGGATTAACACTAGATTTAGTAACCACTAAAGACAGTGGTTAATGTTGAGGCATAGAGGAAAGCAGTGCTCCAGGTGCAAAAATTAATGAAAAAGATGATAAAGTGTCCTGAGGTCAGTGACTAATAGTGGCAAAGATCTGGACAGAGTTATCTCATCCCACCCAAAGTCACTCATTAGGCAAATCCCTGAGTTGGGGATGGGGGGCAAGGGAGAGTCCTGGCCTGGGGCCAAGTTGAGAGGAGAACAAGCTGAGCTTAGTCCAAACCACCCCCACCCCTCAGTAAGCCGTGTTGGCATTAGTGTATCTGAGAAATAGCAAGATCCCAAACTTGAGACAAGTTTCTGGGCAAAGATTCAATCAGAGAAATCTGTTTATGATCAGGGAGCCAAAATGCAGGGGATGCCAGGGAGTTAGCCATTTATCTTAGTCTAACTGATTTCCCAAAACTTCAGCCTTTTCATTTGAGTTGCTGTTGTTTCCCACTGCCTCCTATGGGTAGTGTCTGCCAAGCCTCCCTCTGACTCAGCTGCATCCATCTGGTCATGACCAGGGTGATCCAAGGGGCAATTCCACCTTCAGAGAAGAGGTTGTTGAGTGATGGTGGCAGAAAGAGGGTCTGGAAATGGCAGTGGGGATCAAGGAATATTCCAACTCTGCTTCACAGCCAATACTCGGAGGGAGGTTGGGAGAGAAAAAGGACCAAACGCGAAAAGATGAATGTCAAACTTCGCAGACAGTGACCAGCAATGTGATTGTATGTGATTAGATAGAATTGGTGTGGAAGACTTGTCCAGTCATTTCAGTCATCTCTGATGCTTCATGACCCCATTTGGGGTTTTCTTGGCAAAGATATTGGAGTGGTTTGTCATTTCCTACTCCAGCTCATTTTACAGATGAAGAAACTGAGACAAACAGGGTTAAATGACTTGCCTAGTGACACAGCTAGTGAGTGTCTGAGGCCAGATTTGAACTTGGGAAGATATCCTCCTGACTTCAGGTCAGGCACTGCTCCCCTTCACTGCTTAACAATAGAACTGGGACTCAAGAGAGACCACAGCATTTAGAATGGAAAGGACCCTAAAGATTCATTAATTCAATCCTATCATTTTAGAGATGATGAGATTGCTTCCTGGAGAAGTGAAATGACTCCTCCAAAGTCAGTAAGTAAAGTAGTAAGTAGTAAGATCAGTGTGAACTCAGTCCTCTGACTTAAAATCTAGTGTTCTTTCCATTTGTACTACAGAGAAAGAAAACTGACAGGCATGAGAGAAAAGGTTCATAGAACTGAATAAACAATGCATTTTAGAAAGATCTAAGGAATCAGCTTAGTACTTGCCCCTGGAACGGGGAGAAAACAAAGTCAGTATCCAATATGTTTAGATATGACAGTAAATTCAAGGAGCATGGAATATGCGATGAGAGGAAGCATGGCTTAGCAGATAGAGGACTAACCTTGCAGTCAAGACTTGGCTGCAAGTCCTGCCTCAGATACTTACTGGCTGTGTGACCCTGAGCAAGTCACTTAACCTTGTTTGCTTCAGTTTCGTCATCTGTAAAATGAGCTGGAGCAGGAAATGGCAGCTCACTCCAGTATCTCTTCCAAGAAAACTCTAAATGGGGTTGCAAAGTAGGACACAACTGAATAAATAAATATATATATGTATTTATAAAATATAAACATATAAATATAAAATCAAATATATAATATTTTATATAAAACCCTATATAACAGTATGATATAGTGAAATATATATTCTATAGATCATATAATATATTATACTATCCTATATTACATATATGTAATTACATAAACCAGTATGGTATCATAAAACATCTTTTTTATAATCATATATCATATATACCATTATATAATATATACATACATATCATTATATAATCATTTATTGTTATTGTTGTTCAGTCATGTCCAACTCTTCATGACTCCACCAAGGGTTTTCTTGGCAAAAGACACTGAAGTTTTTTCCATTTCCTTCTCCAGCTCATTTTATAGATGAGAAAACTGAAGCAAACGTGGATAAATGATTTGCCCAAGGTCACACAATTGCTAAATATCTGAGATCCCTACAAAGATGAGTCTTCCTGAATCCAGGCCCGCCACTCTCCCCACTGTGCCACCCAGATAATTTGCTTACCCTTAAATCATGGCTTTGAGTGAGTCTGTTACTAACCAGCTTCATGACATTGAGCAAGTTATTTTCTGTTTCTGGGACTTGATTTCTTCAGCTGTAAAATGAGAAGCTTGTACTAGATGATCCCTAAGGTTCTCTTCTGGTATACTACTACTTCCTGGAAATAAAAACAAGGATACAATGGAATTGGCTTAAAAGGCTATGATGAATGGTTCCCATTTAGCTGGTTACAGTGTTTATCTGACTTGGCCACCCTATGCCATTCCTTATTGTGGTCATAAAGGATGACCGCAAGCCAAGAGCTCTGAGGTCATGCTGAGATGTTAGCACGCTGAGCAAACACTCACAAACAAACAATCCAGGGCTATTCAGCGGGAAAGAAAGCTTGACCCACAGTGTTGCCAGGGTTAGGAATCTGTCCTCCTTGCTCCACACCAAGAGCCTTTCTGAGGGGCTGTCAGAAAAAAGGGAGCAGGGCCCAGGGGAGCTGGGAGGAAACAGCGCTACATGGGCAGGCAGCTCAGCAGAAAAGACCTAGCAGAATAGAGACAGCCTGTTAACTGCTCTGCTCATTAACCCGTTGGGGCTGCTTACCCATAGATACTCTCTTTGCAAATCATTTGCTGTCTAAATTGGTTGATTTTCATTTACTAATATTTCATTAATCTTAATCATTCTCTCTGCAGCATCTCATGAAGGATGGTAGAAGGAAACCATGAAAGGACCATGGGGTTGGGGAGCTCTTATACCTGTCTCTATGTGCAAGATAGAATAAAGAAAAATTGATAGATATACAGACGGTTCAGACTTAATTCATGGAACTTCAAGTCAGGAAGGGACCTAAGAGATTATTTGACCCAACCTTCGATAGATAGATAGATAGATAGATAGATAGATAGATAGATAGATAGATAGATTTTTGTTGTTCAGTTACTTCAGTCATGTCCAACTCTTTCTGATCCCATTTGGGGTTTTCTTGGCAAAGATACTGGAGTGGTTTGCCATTTCCTTCTCCACACATTTTACAGGGGAGGAAACTGAGGCAAACAGGATTAAGCAACTTGCCCAGGGTCATACAGCTAGTAAGTGTCTGAGGCCAGATTTCAGTTCAGGAAAATTAGTCTTCCTGACTTCAGGATCAGCACTCTATCTACTGTGCCCCCTAGCTGCCCTAATACTTACCTCACAAGAGTGTTGTGAGGCCCAGCTGAGATAATGAACGTAAAGCTCTGTTTAAATATGAACTATCGTTATTATTTTGCCTTTGGATGTGAGGAAAACAGTCCACTCAGTTGGTCTCAAAGGAATTCAGTGGGGGGAGAAACAATTTTTATGGGAAGCAGGACAGAGAACTAGGGACTCTATCAAGTCTCTAGATGAGTTTCTCAAATTTCATTATGCTCAGAGCACCATCTTGGCAGGATGCCATGGAAAGCTGGGGAGACTCATGCACACACATGTAATTGCGTATATATGTTCCATCCAATTCACTGCATACCCAGCCAAAATTCAGAGCACCCCACTATGCAGAACATACTCTGAGAACCACTACTCTGAACTCATAGAAGGTGCCATGACTGTCTGGGAAAAGACATCAGGCAGTGGAGTCAGCCCAGTCTTGTGAATAGAGACCTGTCTGGCTGCAGAACTGTAGGGCAAGGAAGAAATTTAGAGCAGGGTCTTTTGTTTGCATTGAACTAGATGAACACAGGGATGTGAAATATCTCCAAGATAAGAGAGCTCTGGAATCTACTCCCTCGCCATGGTACTGGCACATGGCACTGATAGAGAGGACTGATGCCATATTGGTTTCTTCAGATTCCAAACTGTGAGTGTAGAGCAGTGGTTCTCAAAGCACAAGTCATAGCCCAGTTGTTAGGTATTCTGGGAATTCTATGGAACATATACTTGTGGGGTTATGCACATACAAGTCTCCTCACTTTCCAGCAGTGTGTGATAACCCAAGATCTGAAACAGGGAATGATAATGAAATCACCATCATCTTCTGGGAGCTGTTTGTCCTTCTTCTTGAAGAGGATGATGACTTCAGGAAGGTGATGTCATGACCTGCAAGTGAATTGGATTTAAGTGCAGGAAGGCTGTGCAAAGTCACCAGCCTCACTTTCTCCTCCAGAGCCAGTGATGGGATATAGATCAGGATGACTAGAGATGGCCCCCGTTGCAGTAGGAGATCTTGGCCTTTTTCAGCTAAGATCTTTGCCAGGTCTCAGTTTGACCGAGGCAGGTGAGGCAAAGAATGACCTCTTTTACCTAGCACAAAAAAAAAAATTAATTTGGGAGGGGAAGACCCTCAGGTTTCTGACCAAAACAGAAACAATGGCTATTTACATTCACTCTGTGCTGTCTGGGCCCAAGCAATGACCACGTGGGGCTTGGCCTGGGACCTATTGTTGGCCAATCAATGAGAACCAGAGTGATTTGCGTTTAAGGTATGGTCCTTAAGAAAGAAATCTGGTAAGTAAAACCCAAGATATCTTGTGAGGTTTTAGCGATCAAAATTTATATTCCTTTGGGCAGAGCACCTGCAAGTAAGGGTATAATTTCCTGTGTGGACAGAGGGGGAGAAGGGAGAGAGAGAAAGAGGGAAAGAAGGAAGGAAGGAAGGAAGGAAGAAAAGAAAGAAGAAAGGAAAGAAGGAAGGAAGTAAGAAAGGAAAGAAAGAAAAAAGGAAAGAAGGAGGGAAGGAAGGAAGGAAGGAAGGAAAGAAGTTACAGAAAACTGAAGAGGGAGGGAGGAACTACACTAAACAGCCATAAAACAAAGAATAGGAAAAGTGACATCAAGCTACCTGTGTGAAGAAGCCACACAAGAAATAGTACTTTCCAGAAGCCTAGCCAGGGTAAGCCTAGAAATAACTGGATGATGGGAGGGTTGCATATAAATAGGCATCATTATTTTTCCATGAGGTGAGAATGAATATTATTTGTTTTCTTTAAGTGTTCTTAAATCTATACATTTCTTTAGGAGGTGATCTTTAACTTGCCAATCTGACAATGTCATCTTCCTACCAATAAACTCTGGTGACTCCCTATTACTTTCAAGATCAAATAAAAATCTCCCCTTTGACTTTTTAAAACCGTTTGTAACCTGGCTCTGTTCTACCTTTTGAAGCTTCTTACACTTTGCTCCCCACAATGTATTTTGCAATCCAGGGACACTGACCTTGCTGTTCTTTGAACAAATCCCTCCATCTGAGCATTTTTACTGCCTGTCCCCTTGCCTGGACTGCTTCCCCTCTTCATATACACCTCCTAGTTTCCATGGCTCTCTTCAAATTTCAGCTAAAATCCCACGTTCTGCAAAAATCCTTTCTTGGTCAACCTCAATGCCTGAGATTACCTCCAACTTACCCTGTTTATATCTCATTTGTACATAGGTGTTTGTAGGTTGTCTGCCTCCTCCATCATTAGCTTGTCAACTTTTGAGAGCAAGGACTGTGTTTTTGCCTCTATCTCAGTGCTTAGCACAGTGCCTGCATAATAAATGATTAATAAATGCATCTTGATTAAGTCAGTCAGTCAAGAAGCATTTATTAAGTTTGCAATCTAATAGAGGAGACAATATGCAAAAAACTATGTAAACATAAGATACACATAGGATGAAATGGAAGTAATCTATAGAGGCATTGAGGGGAATTAGGGAAAGGTAAGATTTTAGCTGAGACTTGAAGCTAAGAATGAGATCAGGAGGGAGAGAATTCCAGGAATGAGGAGCAGCTAGTAAAAATGCCCAGAAATCCAGAGATGAGTCGGCTTGTTCAGGAAGAGCAAGGAGGCCAATGCCACTACATCGAAGAGTATGTGGGAAGCAGAGGAAGGGGTAAGAGTGAAAAGACTGATGTTCAGGGCAGCTAGGTGGCACAGTGAATAGGGCACCGGACTTGGAGTCAGGACGACCTGAGTTCAAATTTGACCTCAGACACTTAATACTTACTAGCTGTGTGACCTTGGTCAAGTCAACCCCAAATGCTCTGCCTTCCCCCTTCCAAAAAAGATCGCCCCCAAAAAGAAGACTGATGTTCTTTGAACTCTGTGATTACTATATATACAAGCAAAGATGGTAACAACATCCTGGATGGTATCTGATAGCAAAGTACCTAAATTATCTGGGAGGAGACAAGTTAGAATAGTGAGAAGTAAGGCAGCACAATATGCTAAAAATAGGTCTAGAATAGGGCCAAGCTTTACATTTTGGCTAGAAGATCAAGACTTGTTGATTTGATCAGACAGTACAGATCTGAGATGAATGTGAAGTATCCCACAAGTTTCTTGGGAGTCTTTACATTCCAGGAGAGTGTAATAGATGGGTTATTGTTTCACATTTATAGTATTGGTTGATGTGAGCTTATAAATATTTTACATTTTAAGCATTTATTTTGTGGTAGTGGAAATAAATAACTGTCCTATACCTGATATCTACTTTGTATATTGAGTTCCCTTCCTAGAAAGGACCTTGTTCATTCTTTTTGCAAGAACCTAGATATGAGCTTTTTAAAAGACATTTATCTTCCATCTGATCATTCCAACTACTAGTGCCATTCCTCCCAAACTACATTGTATTTAATCTCCAGGCCTACCAGCTAAGATAGGTCTGGGCCCTTGTAAAAGACTGTTCATTTGCAAGTCATCCAAAAACTATGCTGAATTGTCTGCTACACAGCATTCAGGAAACCATTAAGAATTCTGCCACACACAAAGAATTGGAAATTGAGGGGATGGCCATGAACTGGGGAATGGCTGAACAAGTTGTGGTATATGAATGGAATGGAATATTATTATGCTATAAGAAATGGTGAGCAGAAGGAGTTCAAAAAACCTGGAAAGACTTATATGAACTGATGCTGAGTGAAGGGAGCAGAGCCAGGAGAACATTGTACAGAGCAACAGCAACATTGTGTGGAAATCAACTCTGATAGACTTGGCTGTTCTCAGCAAAACAATGATACAAGACAATTCCACATCCCGAGAAAGAACTATGTAATCTGAATGCAGATCAAAGCATACTATTTTTTTCACTTCTTTTGTTTTTTGTTTTTTCTTTCTCGTGGCTTCTCCCTTTTGTTCTGATTCTTTTTTCATAACATGACTAATATGGAAATATGTTTAACATGATTATACATGTATAACCTATATCAGATTGCTTGCTGTCTTGGGGAGGGGAGAAGAAAAAAATTTTGTAACCCAAAATCTTATAAAAAGGAATGTTGAAAATTAATTAATTAAAAATCTGCCACACAGACTATATTAAGATTGTTTAGGGAAAGGCACCAAGGAAAGAATACCAAAGAACAATGCATGAGCCTCTCCAAGTACTCGGAGAACTTTCCAGAATTTGGAAATGTGAGGTATAGATATTTGTCTACAAAGTAATTAAATAGAAGGTGGTTTGGCAGGGAAAGACTTAGCAGTTTGGGTGGGTGGGAACCAGGAAAGGCTTCATGCAGAAGAACTGCATCTTAAAGGATGAGAGGGACTCTATAAGGGAGAGAAAAGATGAGCAGCTAGGTAGCACAGTGGATAGAGCGCTGGGCCTGAAGTCAAGAAGATTCATCATCCTGAGTTCAAATCCGGCCTCAGCCACTTGACACTTAACTAGCTGTGTGACTCTGGGTAAGTCACTTAACTCTGTTTGCCTTCATCTATAAAATGATCTGGGGAAGGAAATGGCAAACCACTTCCAGTATCTTTGCCTGCCAAGAAAACCCCAAATGGGGTCACAAAGAGTCTGACATGACTGAAAAATGACTGAACACACACAAGGAGGGAGTGCATTCCAGATCTGTGGGATGGCCAGTACAAAAGCACAAAGACTAGAGTTGGAGTGTCCTGTGTGAGGAACAAAGAGACGGCCAATTTGATTGGATTGTAGGGTGTGGGAGAGGTAATAATGTCCAATGAAGCTGGTTGGGGCTGTATTATGAAGAGCTTAAAAAGCTTAACAGTTTATGTTTTATTCTAGAAGCAAGAGAAAATCATTAGAGTTGATTAAATAGAGGAGTCCTATGTTCAGTTATTTGCTTAACAAAAATCACTTTGTTAACAGTATGTAGGATGGACTGAAGTAGGGAGAGTCTAAGGCTGAGACCCAATGAGGAGGCTGTTATAACAATCTGGGTAAGAGGTGATGAGGACCTGAACCAAGGTGGTAGCTGTGTGAGTAGTGAGAAGAGGTCAAATGAGAAAGATGTTGTGCAGGTAAAGGAAACAAGATGTGACAACTGATTATCTGTGTGTGGTGTGGGAGGGTGAAGAGTCCAGGATAATGCTGAAACCTGGAAAGATGGTAGTGCCTTCATCAGCAACAGGGAGATAGTCAATAAATACCTGTTGACTTCACTTTGGACAGTCTCTCCCGGTCACAGACCACAGAAAATGCACATCTCTAGGGGAAAGGCAAATGGGAGTATACACCCCAAGGGAAGATTTGGATCTGGAACCAGCAGCTTTCAGAAATAGACTGAAGCCTAGCACCAAGTTATCCCAGCTGAGCCCCTTTAAAGAGAATAGTATCTCACACATTCAGGGCTCCTGCTATTTTGTTAGTCTCAGCTGGGAGGCAGGAATATAATAGAAAGATGTCTGGTCTTAACGATTGAAAGACCTGAGTTTGAATCTCTATCTTAATGTTTATCTCCTCTGTGGTTTTGAGCAGATATTTGGCCTCAGTTTCCTTAACTGTAAATTGAGGGACTCTCTGAACTCTCAACTCTAAAATCCTTTGATCCTGGCATGTTTCAGTCACTAGCCAGAGAGCAGCTCAAAACTAGCCAGCTTCTCCTCTGTTCCCAAGAGTTCCCCTTTTAAAAGCTGGAATAAGATTCACACAGCTATTGATTTTTCCAGGAAAAATACCACTCCTGTTGGTTAAATATTATGTCTAAGGATGGGTTGGCCCAGGATTCCTTAATAGCTGAAAGGGCCACAGTATAGTGTGGATCAGGCCTCTGTGTGTGGTTCCTTATAAAATTAAGAACCTATTAGTGGGAAATGCAGTCCTGGAGTTTTCCCCACCCTGATCAGTTTTCCTCCCCCTTCCCCTGCTAGCTCTGGAAGCAAAGTCTATAGCATCGAATTCCAACAGCTGCCTTCCGAATGAAAATGTGGTTTAAATCCCCTTCCTGGATTCCCAACAAATTAAAATTTATCTCTGCCAGAGGAAATGAGAGGGTTTTCCCCCCTTCTTTTTCTTCTTCTTAATGAGCACTGATGAAGGAAATGAGGGTAGAGTAGAAAAACAGAGCTAAGATCAGGCACTGAGCAGCTCAGAAAGATCTAGGGTTCCTTATTTCTGTGGGAGTGGGGAGGGGGCAGCTGGCCACAGTCTGTTTTATTATATAATTAACCTTGACCTCCTTGGATTCAAAGAGAGAGGTTGGATGGAAATAAATCAATAGTCTGGTCCTGTCACTTCAAAGGCTACCAAGTCAGACAAGGGACATTCCAGGCTCTTTCAGTGAATAAATTAGAAAAGGATGTATGACTTGTTTTTTTTTAAAAGTTTGGTGCTTTCAGGGGGAAAATTGGAATTAGGTCACATAGTTCTTTAATCAACAGGAAGAGGCAAGATGACTTTCCCAATGTCACACAGCTAGTAAACAGAACTGGGCCTGGAACCCGTTCTTCTGATACTCTGTCCAGTGACACTGCATTTTTCTCCAAGACTGGTTGGTGAGAAAAAAATATCTCAAAAATTTCGTGGTTCTAAGATGTCTCCTTCCAATGGCACCTCAGTTAGATTAGATGACCTCTAAGTGAAACCGTTGGGATAGGAATAGGACCTGTGATCTTATTGATGTAGAGAACTCCCATGTGAGGAATTTCCTTCTACCTATGCAGACCAACAACATCTCTGCAACTAAAAGTGTTAGAGAATTACCTAGAGCACTGATATCAAGCTCCTTCTGTGGCATATTGACTTAAAAAACCACATATTAACAATTTCTATGTTGTATTATATTTTTATTTATCTTGTTAAACATTTTCCAATTACATTTTAATCTGAGTCTTGCTGAGGCTGAGTTTGACACCTCTGTTCTAGAGTACTGAGAAGTTAAGTAATTTGCCCAGGGTCACACAGCCAGTTAATATGTTGAAGACAGAATTTGAACCCAGGCTGTCCAGTCTCTGAGTCTAGATCTTTACCCACAACACCATGCTAACTCTAAAAGCCATAGCTAAAGAAAAAACAGAGGCAGGTATTATAGCTGGGGGCAGTGCAGAAGACAGTCTGACTATATTGGTTATCATGCTGGAAAAGGGGTTGAATAAGTGGTGGTAATGGACATCCTTGCTTTACCTCAGAACTTATTGGAAAGGTCTCTAGCATTTCTCCAATACAGATAATATTTAATTTTTCTTTTAGAGTAGGGGTTCTTAACCTCTTTTGTATTATAGATCCTTTTGTTAGTCTGAGGAAGCCTATGGAACTCTGCTCAGAGTGATGTTTTAATGCATAAAACTAAACATGTAGGATTACAAAGAAAACACAAAGTTAGTAAAAAGAGATGTGATTTTTTTTTCTACCCCAGTTCATAGGCCCCCTGAAATCTGTCCGTAGACCCCATTGGACACCAGGACCTATTTTAGGTGGGTACTATTTACTATATTAAGTAAATATCTATCTTGTCCTATACTTTTTCATTTTTTAAAAAAAAGAGAAATGAGTGTTATGTTTCATTAAGTGTTTTTATGTATCTATTGGTACAATAATATGATTTTTATTGTTCCATCTTCCAGTAGCACAGAAGTTCTTTACCTGGGGTCCATTAATTTGTTTTATTTTGTGTTTTTACTATTTTGAGAACTACTTTTCAGCTATCAGAACTGATTTCCTTTGTAATCCTATGTACTTTATCTAATGCATTTAAAAACATTATTCTGATAAGGAGTTCATGGGTTTCAACAGACTTCCAAAGAGGTCCATGATACAAAAAAAGGTTAAGAACCCCTGCTCTAGCTCCTGTGGGGTTGAAGAGAAGCAGGAGCCACAGTGATGGACTATTGAGGGAGATGGCTGTGCCATGTAATAATACTTAAAGCCAGCATTTATATAGTGTTTTAATGTTTGCAAAATGCTTTACAAATATTGTCTCATTTTAATCCTCTTAATAACACTGGAAGGTTGGTGCTATTATTAGTCTTATTTTGTTAATGAAGAAACAGGCAGACAGTCCAGGGTCACACAGCTAGTAAGTGTCTGAGGCTAGACTTAAACTCAATCTTCCTAGCCTCCAGATCCACTGTACTACCTAGCTACGCGCACGCGTGTGTACGTGTGTGTGTGTGTGTGTGTGTGTGTGTGTGTGTGTGTGTGTGTGTGTGTGTGTGTGTGTGTGTGTGTAGGTGACAAGGGCCAACAGAATCAGTTAATCAGTCAATAAACATTGATTAAGCTCCTGCTATGTGTTAGGTACCAGGCTAAGTGGAAACCTATGAAGCACAGTTGTGATAGTTGCTTCAAGAGAGGAAATGTAGCCAATCTCTGCCATATTGGTGCCATAAGTGGAGCCCTTTTTTGCCCAGTGATAGTTCTAGTCCTGTTTCTAAGGTAACTTCAAACTCTGATTATCTATTATTTGCTAAACCTGGTTTCCTTCAAGGTGTATCTATAAGAAATATAAGACACAGACACATCGTATGTGTGAAGACCAACTTTGATAAACTGGACTCTTCTCAGCAATGCACAGGTATAAGACAACTCTACAAGTCTCAGGATGGAAGGACATTTCTACATCCAGAGAAAGATCTAGAAAGACCAGACTTTAAATGGAGACTGAAGCAATCTACATGCCATGGTTCTTTTTCATGTTTGGTTTTCTTTCTTTTTTCCTATTGTTCACTCCATTGGTTACAAACCTTGTATACAACCAGACTATTGTACAATGTGAAAGTGTTTGCAGATCCTATACTTGACTGCATGCCGCCATGGGGGGGAGGGGAGAAAACTTGAAACTCAAGGGATTGTGGAACAGAATCTTGTAAACTAAAAGTAAATAAACAAGTCAATGAAAATTAAAAAAAAAAAAAGAAATATAAGAGAGGGAGTGGCTAGGTGGTACAGTGAATAGAGCACCAGCCCTGGAGTCAGGAGGACGTGAGTTCAAATCCAGCCTCAGACACTTGACACACTTACTAGCCATGTGACCTTGGACAAGTCATCTAACCCCAATTGCCCTCCAAAAAGCAAAAAAAAAAAAAAGAAAGAAAAAAAAAAAGGAAATATAAGAGAAATTCATTTGGGGGAGAAAAACAAAAACATGTGAAAAGCTAAATAGCAAAAAGACATTTTTAAACCAGATCTCTTACTTCATCAGGGGAAGGAATTTCTTGTAGGGAACCTTCTCCATCAATGAATCTCTGCCTTTTCTGAAACTTGACAGTCTTTGAGAGTCTCCTGGGAGCACTGAGGTTCTGTGACTTGCTTAGGGTCCCAGTCATTAGATGTCTGACGTGAGTTTTCATCACTTTAAGATAAGCTCTCTCTGCCACTCTGTCTCTCTTAAGTAATAATCAAATAGCTAAGTTGAAAACAACAGGATGTCCGTGGCCAATTGCTTAACAAGAGTGGTGTAGCTAATATGATAGGTACAACACACACCAGGTCTTCCTCCGATCAGCTGACAGTCATCTTCCTCAAGCACAGATGTGACCATGTCACACACACAACCTCCTTTAGTAAACACCAGTGGCTCCTTATTTCCTCCAGGATCAAATATAAACTCATCTGTATGACTTCTAAAGCCTTTTACAACCTGGCCTCTTCTTTTCTTTCTAGTCTTTCTTACATTTTACTACCCTCTACTTAAATAACCAAGCAACACTGGCCTTCTTGCTGTACCTCCCATACAAAACTCCATGTCCCCACCCTGTGTCTTTTCATTGACCCTCCTCCATTCCTGGGACACTCCTTCCTCATCTGTACTTCTTGGCTTCTCTGGATTCCTTCAAGAGTCAGCTCAAACCCCGTCTTCCACAAGAGGACTTTCCTGGTATCTCCCCAACCCCAGTACCCAGCTTGGTGCTTTCTCTCTGAGATGAACTCCCATTTACACTGCATACGTTTTGTATATACATAGTTACTTGTATGTTGTCACCCCATTAGAGGGGGCAGCTGGATGGTGCAGTGCTGGGCATGGAGTCAGGAAGACCTGAGTTCAAATCTAGAATCTAGACACTTCCTAGTTATGTGACCCTGGGCGAGTCACTTAACTCTTTTGCCTCAGTTCTCTTATCTGTAAAATGAACTGGAAAAGGAAATGGCAAACCACTCCAGTATCTTTGCCAAGAAAATCCCAAAAGGGGTCACAGTCGGACAGGATTGAAAATGGCTGAACAACAACAACCCCATTGGAATGTGAGCTCCTTGAGAGCAGGGACTATTTCTGCCTTTGTTTTTTTCCCCAGCATTTAGCACAGTGCCTAGAGCTCAACAGTCATTAATAAATGCCTGCTGACTGGCTATTGAATAAAGGAACAAGAAGAGAGAGATCAATGTGGGTTGGAGTGGTCTGGGAAGGAGTCTCAGAAGAAATGAGGGCCAAGTACCTGAGGGACTTAATGGATTTGGATACCTGAGGAGAAAAACGGAAGGCATTCCCAGAAAGGGGGAAAGCACAAAACAATGCAAGTAGGCTTTACAGGTCATCTCTTCCATGAAACCTTCTTTGTGTACTCAAACTCAGATTAATCTCCCTCCTCTGAAATATTTGTAGTTTGAAACCATATAGTTCCATTTGAACTGTTACTCTCTTTGATTTCAGCTAAGTAATAAGCCCTTCAGAGCCTGAAAATATATCTGATAGTCTCTTGATAACTCTCTCAGCACCTAGGACAGGTTTAAGCATACTGCTATGCAGAGCAATATAGGTAGAATGATGGTTGGTGGAAACAGCACAAGCCTTAGAATCAGAAGAGGTGTTCATAAGTCTTTCAAAGTTGTTTGTTTTTCTAGTGTTGTTTTTATGGTATAAATTATTCTCCTCTTTCTGTTCACCCTGCTCTTTATCACTTTATGCAAATCTTCCCAAATTTCTCTGAAACCAGCCCTTTCACTGACTTAAAAACTGTGATCAATGCAATGACCAATAATGATTCCAGAGGATTGATGATGATATGTGACAGAGAAGTGATAGACTCAGAATGAGATTTACATTTTTGGAATTGGCCAGTTTCCAGTGACCAATGATTTACTTGGCTGTACGTGTTTGTTACAAAGGGTTTTTTTTTTCTTTTCCCAGTGGAGAGTGATGGGATGGAGAGAAAATGCTTTTTAATTGAAAAAAAATTTTAATGTCCCTTCATCCTCCAGAGCCAACATGGGTCGAGTTCCGACCAAGACAGTGAAGAAGGCAGCATGAGTCATCATTGAAAAGTACTACACCTGCCTGGGCAACAACTCCCACACCAACAAGTATGTGTGCAAGGAGATCGTCATCATCCCCAGCAAGAAGCTCCACAACAAGATCTCGGGATATGTTACTCATCTGATGAAGCGGATCCAGAGAGGCCCTGTGAGGGGTGTCTCCGTAAAACTGCAGGAAGAAGAAAGAGAAAGCAGGAATAACTATGTCCCTGATGTCTCTGATTTGGATCAGGAAATCATTGAAGTAGACCCTGATACGAAAGAAATGTTGAAACTCCTGGACTTTGACAGTTTGTCCAACCTGCAAGTTACCCAGCCCACAGTTGGGATGAACTTCAAAACACCAAGAGGAGCTGTTTAATATTTACTTTTGCCTTTTTTCCAATAAACTTGGGAACTCCTCTTCCCCCCCAAAAAAAAGAAAAGAAAAAAATTTTAATTAGAAGAATCAGAATATGTATGTTTGAAGCATAGTCATAGGCATGCAAAGGCCATGGGCTGGGCATGTCGGCACATCTATTCTAGGGAAAGCCTTAACAGGGAGGAGGTTCTATGTTCACATGCCTTTGATTACAGTTCTGATACTCACTAGCTATGTGACCTTGAACTGATCACTTTTCTTCTCTGAGTATCACTTCCCTTTTCCATATGATGAGGAAGATCTGGAAGAGTTGACCTTTGAAGTCCCTTCTAGTGCTAACATTTCATGACTCTATGTAGATTCTATGTAATCTACTGAAATTTGCAATCCCTAATGTCCCCATATGATGGCAGCAGGAGCAACCTCAACACAGCCCCTGGAGTGACAAAGTCTCACTTCTCACGGAGAGGAGCAGTATATGGGATTTCTCCCTCTCGAAGTCCTGTGCTGACCATAGGCATCCCTGCCCTCGGAACTTCCTCTCCAGTTCCCTTACGTCTGTTTGACCCTGTCTTCTCCAACAGCTCTCTCAGGCCAGAATTGTCAATATTTCCAGTGAATTCCCACCTTTCCCCTTCCCCCTGTGTCAAAGATCATGAATCTTACACACTCAAAGCTAAAAGGGACCTTGGAGGTCATCTAAGTACCCTTCCACTCCCATTTTGCCCATGAGGAAACTGAATCCTAGAAAGGAGAAGTGACTTGCTAATTAATTGCAAAGTCTGAATTAGAACCCAGAGCTAGTAGACTCTCACTATATCACCATCACTTTTTTAAAATTTAGAGGCAGCTCACTGGAGTGAATGGTTCGAATCCTGCTTCATACTGTATGAGCATACAGAAGTCACTTAACTTTGCTGATCCTCAGTTTTCTCATCTTTAAAATGGGGGTAATAGGGGTGGCTAGGTGAAACAGTGAACCATTGGCCTTGGAGTCAGGAGGACCTGAGTTCAAATCCTGCCTCAGACATTTAATACTTACTAGCTGTGTGACCTTGGGCAAGTCATTTAACCCTAATTGCCCCTCCCCCAAAAAAAGCAAAAGTAATAATAATACCTGTAGCATCCAACTCAAAAGGGGCTATGAATTCTTAATGAGAGAATGCTTGTAAAGGGTTTTGTAAAATTTAAAACATATAAATGCCAGTTTTGACCATAATTTTTGGGAGAGTCTGGACCTACAGTTTTATCCACATAGGAGAATTCTCAGTGTAGAAATGCCTTCCTTCCATAGATGGACAGATCACCTGTAATATAGTTTGACAGTGATGTGGGGCAAAAAGCCTCCAAGATGAATGATTGGTTCATGGTGGCACAGTTAATAGGTATCAGAGGCAGGGCTTGAGCCCAGATCAGCTGACCCCAAGGACACCCCTTTATAAGCTACATGGACCCCCTTATAAGAATCATTATTATTGCTTTGTCTCTTCTATCTCTCATTTTGGGTTTTTTTTTTTCCCTGTTTCTGGCCGTTTTCATGTCTTTGCCTTTATGTAACTTTTCTCTGGCTTCCGTATGCAGCTCCTCTGACGGAGGTGGGATCTGGATGGCCCCAAAGAGGCGTGGGGACGCAGCCAGGACTTCTCCTTAGGGCCGTATCCCTGGATCGAAGAACCCCCATACGGCCTTCTTGGGGAACAAAGGATACCAGAAGCCAGGTGTGTCGCTCTGAGAGCGTAAACACTCCTTGGTGGTGTGGTGATAGACATCACCAGTTACACCGAAAAACCACTGATGGCTGGGGCAGATGCTTGGGGGGCTATGGTGGCCTTGGTGCTATTGATAATCTCCACCTCCTTGGATCTGCTTGTTATCCTTCTCTGCCCCAGTCAGAACACAAATAACAAAGCTGCTCCCAGAGGCCTCCAAAGGGGAGCAGCCCCCTGCACTGAGGAATCTCCAACAAAGGCAATTTTGGGGCCTCAACAGAAGCAAAGGCAGAGGCTCTCCCCTCTTCAGGCCCAGTCAGAGCTTCCTCCCCAACAAAGAGCTTGCAGAGAACTGTGTAATGGTTATGGTCCCCTCCCCTCCCTGTCCTCTGCCTCCCCCTGACCCCCAGCAGATGTGCAAAATACCCCAAAAGTAAGGGCAGCCCCTCAGGGATTTTCTTTCTCCATGTGAGTATCCGTGAGGGCATCACGGTAACAACTGACAGAATTTGTGGCTAAGAATGCCAGGTCCTGGGTTCTAATTCTAATTTGGGCACTAAATTACTGTGTGATTTGAAGGTAGAAGCTGATTTCTTTTTCTGGCCATTCATTTCCTTATAAGCTACACTACAGTTTTGTACAAACCAGACTGGAGGAAGGGGTGGAGGGAGAAGGGTATTTAAACCAATGCTGTAATTTATGTAAGATCTTCCTGGGTCTATATGGACATTAATGTCTACTCCCAGATGAGTTTATAAATGGTACCTACAAAGACAGCTAGGTGGCGCAGTGAATAAAGCACTGGCCCTGGAGGCAGGAGGACCTGAGTTCAAATCCACCTCAGACAATTAACATTTCCTAGCCATGTGACCTTGGGCAAGTCACTTAACCCCAATTACCCTCCAAAAACAAACAAACAAAAAATAAAGGGTACTTACAGCTATCTTATGGGATAAATATGAGAGAATGACAGTATCATCAAGCCTTACAGCTATAGAAGACCTTAGAAATCATCTGACTTATCCTCCCTCCTAATATAATCATTTATTTTACCACATGGCCATCCAGATTCTGCTTGCACTCCTCAATGAAAGAGAACTTACTACCTCAAAAATCAAGTCTGGTGGATGGTTCTAGCTCTTAGGAAATTCACCCTTCTTTTAAGCTGTTATCTGTCTCCTTGCTAACTGCTCTGTCTCAAACGTTCTGCCCTCTTATCTACATCTTCTTGTATATGAAAGCCCTTCTGATATATGAAGATAGCGTCTCCCCAGATTTTGTCTTCTCCAGGCTGAACACCTCCACTTCCTTTAGTCAATCTTTATATGACTCCTAAACTTCACACCATCCTGACGGCTTTCCTCTGGACAGATTCCAGTTACTCAATGTTGCTCTTGAAATGTGAGGTGTAGAATTGAACTCAGTACTCTAGATGTGGTCTGAGTTGCTCAGAAAACAAAATGACTGTTGCTTCTCATGATTCGGACGCTATGTTTCCAATAATGTAATCTAAGATTGAGTTAGCTTTTGTAAGCAGATGCCTCCCATATTGGTTTATGGTAAATTTGTGGTCTACTAATTGCCTCCCTTCTCCACCCCCTCTCCCAAGTACTTTTCACATGATTGGCTACTAATCCGGGTCTCTGAAATAAATCCTCTACTTGTATCATTACTGTCCTGTTCTCCACCCCTCACCTAGGAACAAGGAGGGGTAAGATTGTGAGGGAAGAGGGAAAACAGAGAAAGGGGGAATGAAGGCCACTTAAGTTAATCTTGACCTCAGTTTGGAAAGGGTTGGCTCAGAGAGTAGAATCTAAAGAGGCAGCAGGAGAGATTTTCTGAGGCACTTTATTTCTAGTAAGGAGGATGATCCTACTCCATGTCTGAAGAGGGACAAATTTTTTAGTAGGAAAGTGAGGGATAGGAATTTGGGGTGTCAGAGCCATGATAATGTGGGGCAACAAACTGAACAACAGCTTATCAGAATCCAGAATAAGCTGGACATCAATGGATGAGCAGCAAAGAGAAGATTAGAGACGAAGTCTAGAGTTGGACATCAAATCTAACAGAGTAGCCAAGAGCAGAAGCCACAGAAACATCCAATAGAACTATAATACTAATAGGAACAGACCAAGCCAGAATTGACCAGTTTAAAGGAGAAAACCCAAATGAAGAGGTTGGAATCAAAACCTCAACAAACCGGCTGAATCCCGAGTGAGGACATGGTAGAGAGCAGTTGACAGGTAACAACAGTTCTGCTGGCTTCTTCTAGTCTTTGGCCTCCTTTAGACAAGGTGCTGGGCTGTGACAGTTACTCTTAAATAAGCAGCTTAAAGGAAACATCCCATGAGAAACTGAAGTACAACCTTATATCACAGCTAAAGTGTAATTGGATACTGACCAGCGCTTGAGCTCTCACCCAGTCCATTAGCCCCATCTCAACTAGGAAAGTTTAGAAGAGGAGCAACGCAGCAAAAAACTATTATGGAGGCAGCTAGGTGGCAGTGAATAGAGCACCTGCTCTGAAGTCAGGAGGACCTAAGTTCAAATATTGCCTCAGACACTTGACACTTAACTAGCTTGGGCAAATCATTTGACCCCAATTGCCTTGCCTTCCCCCCTCCAAAAAAAAAAAAACAACAAAACACCAACATTGTGGTTCCATAGGGTTATAGAAGAAAATCTTACAAATCATTACTAAACCCACTAGTGGGCACATATATGACAGAAAGAAAGATACCATATGTACCGATATATTCCTAAGAATACCTTTCATAGTAGCAAAAAACTAGAAACAAAGTAAGTGCCCTTCTAGTGGGAAATACATGAACCAACTGTGGTATATGAACACAATGCAATATTATTAGATCATAAGAAATGGCAAAGGTGAGGAATTCTGAGAAACATGGGAAAACTTGCATTAAAGTGGTAGAGATCAAAGAAAGGCATACCAAAAGAAAAATCTATAGATTACAATGGTGTAAATAAAACCAACGCTAAAAGACATGGTACCACGTGAAATGTAAGACCAGTCTGGGTTCTAGGAAACGGCTTCTGAAAAACACTTCTCTCCCCTAGGTAAAGAGGTGGTGATCTATGGGCATGGAATGTTGTATACATAGTTCCTGAGTCAGTTGGCTTTGTTTAATTATTCTTCTGTTACATGAGAGGGTTAGGGGTGGGCATGGCGGGGGAGGGGGGGCCAGGAGTTAATCAATAAGGCATTTTCTTTTAAAAGATGCCATAAACAGACATTCGTCCACCATCCCAAATGCATCACAAAATTACAACTTCCACCCCACAACTTCATCTCTCCCCACCTTTGACCAGCCTCAGTACAGCCACATACACAAGTGTTCACTTTGGCAACAGGACTTTATTCAGTCAGACAGAGCAGACAGTAAGAAATTCCTAGGTATCCCAGGGCTCCAGCTCCCCCTTTCTTCTCTCCCTCCTCCCTCTCCAGTACCCTTTATTTCTGCTCTAACACCCCAGGAAGGATAGAAACAGGGATCGGAGGTGGAAGGAAAGATAAAAATTTTTGTGATGAAGAAGTAGTCTCCAGTAGACCTAACCCTGCAGCCTCCTTGATTTGGCTGAACAATGAGACCAGAATGCTCTGAGAACCCCTGCTTGCCAGCAGAGCATCTGGGGAAGGTGAACATTTTTGTCACTGTATTACCCATTGAATCCCCATGGACACACAACCCTACTGCTATTACAACACCACAATTCTTTAACCTAATTAGCTAATGAAGGGAAAGGGGTGGGCTTGGAGGACAGGACCCTAATGCTCTAATCTCTCACATAGGAGGGGTACATTTTAAAGGGGGTGGGGTTGCTTTTTTTACTATTTAAAAATGTTTCTATGCTTAGTCAAAAATAGTTCTTTTGTTTCTTCTCATTTCTGTTCATTGAGCAATCACAAACAAAACCCAAACAGGCCATGAAAATTTCAACCTTGAATATGCCACCATTTAAAATAGCTTCAGCCCAATATCTGGCAATAGAGGCCATGCCAACAGCCCAGGGGTGAGGCAGGGTGGGTAGGCCCAGCTGGTGTCTCAGGGGTCTTTGCCTGGGCATGCACATTAACACACACACACACACACACACACACACACACACACTCATCACAATCATAGTACATTCTAGGGTATCTATTCTGTCTACCTCCAATAACTTGGGATCCATGCCTGAATGGGAGCAAATGGAGATGGGGGAAAAGTACCATGGTGGAAGGTGGGCCAGTGGGAGACTGAAGGGATATGGTGGAAGCAGGGCTAGGATTGGGCATGAGGATAAGAGTTGAGTGGGGTAAGTTGGTTAGGGGATGGGATAGAGATCAGTGGGGGTATGTTTGGAAATAGGATAGATATGAAATCATAATGGACTGGAGGTGAATTAGGCAAGTTTGGAAACTAAATGAAAGAGAAAGGGGAGTATATAGGAGTAGGAATTAGTGAGGATGACTTTGAGGGTAGGAGATGGTTCGTTTGGGGAGGGGTGGACCATGAGAATTTGTCACTAGGATTTTCAGGTCCAAATTTTTTCCTTTTTCAAATTCTTTTTTTAAAAGAAAGTTGTCTTTATGCAAAGACAGGGGTGAGAAGGAAGAGGGGGGGGAAAGGGATAGGGTCACCATGGAATAGGCAATTCTATCTACCCTTTCTCCTCTCACAGCAGATCCAGGGAGCCCTCTTTAGCAAGGATGGCTCAATTGGAGGCAGAAGAAGGGAGGAGGAAGACCAAAGAAGGACAGAAGACCCAGGGACACAAACTAGTGACCTGGAGGGAACCTTGAGGTAGAAAAAGTTTTGCTTTTGCGCCTTGAAGTGCTTTTTTTTTCTCTTTATATCTGGACTAAACAAGGCCCTGGAGCTCAGGGCTGAAAGCCAGGACCTGAGGTAGGATAGAGCAAGGACCAAGCTCCTATAGGGCTCTATGGGGTTGGAGGGGGTGGGTCCTTGGACCTCCCCTCCCCCAAAGACATTCATTCCGGTTGAGGTAGGTGCTGAGGTGCCTCTGATGCTTTGTAGTCAAGAGTCAAAACAGCCAAAAACCATCCTGAGAAAAGAGGAAGTGAAGAGAGCCACTTGGCCAGGGTGGGACGGAGTCAGTTGAGAACAACAGCATAAGAGGGACCCGGCCAGGGCTAGAGGGAAGAAGGAGCATATTTTTAGAGTCACATTAGAAGGATTCACCTTCCTTTTTCTCTCTCTCTTTTTTTTTAGCTTTTTTCTTTCTTAAGAAAATTAATCCCGAGTCATGAGAAATATCAGGAAGCTGGCTACAAGGATTGCCAGGGGAGACTCCCTCTCCACATCTTCCCAAGGAAGCATCTCTTGTAGGAGGGTCAGGCCTAAATGACCTGAAGGAAAAAAGGGTATATTCCCTAGAAGAGGCCTCCAGCCCAGATGAGACTGGGGGAATGCTCTGGTCAGACACAGCTTGATAGAAGAAATCTTTCCTTCGACCTGAGATTTAAGGAGTCACCATTCAGAGCCAACAGACACTGGCTATTGTCCAAATGCGGCCAGCTGTGGCATCTTGGAGGGGGTATGGTGAGACTTGGCAAACTATCCTTCATTGGTAGGACTGGGCACTTCATCCCGTTGGGGGGGGATGCCTGCAGCCAGACTGGACATCTCAGCTATCTGTTCTTCCAGTATGCTGAGTTCATCAGGTGGGAGAGTGGAGAGCTGGGTCTCATCACATAGGGCTGGGGATCCAGGGTCCAGCTAAGGGAAGAGGGAAAGGGCAATATTAGGAACAGCACTCCCCACTAACCCCAATCCGTCATAAGGAAGATGCAGTTCACCAAGACTGAGTGCTTGGGCAGTTTAATACATGGGCTGACTTATGTCTTGCTATAGTAGGGGCAGATACCTCAGAAGGCAATTCTCCTCTCCTGCCCCTACCATCCAGTTCCCAACAAGCAACAGGAGAATTAGAGGCACAGGCACTGTGAGGCCCTTACACCAACTTTCCTGTCAATGTCCCCTTCTTTTTGACATATACCTCTCCCCACCTTCCCCCACTCCCCAAAACTCAGAGCACACCTTCATTCTCTTCCCAACAGTCATAGGCTAGGAGATGGAGCCAAGATGACAGAGTAAAACCAGAAACTTGCTTGAGCTTCAGCTCCAACCACCTCTAATAGTCATAGGCTGGGCCCCTCCAGCTTCTCTTCTTCTCCTTACCACCCAACGTTTGTATTACTTGGATGAACAAAGATTTACCAATTAGAATCCTTTAGCAAGATGGAAGATAATCAGGTATCACCATCTGCTCTGCCACTGTATACTAAAATGCCCTGAGATACACTAAGGGCTCATCTGCTCTACCCTTTGGCCTACTGGGCCTTTCCATTTACCCAGCAGCTAAACCCTCCCGTACCTGTTGTCTTCCCCAATCAGAAAGGGAGCTCCCTGAGAGCAGAGACTGTCTTATTTTTCTATTGGTATCCCCAAGTACTTAGTATGATGCTTTGTGCTTAATCAATTTTTTTCATTCATTTATTTCTACATGACCCCAGGTAGCTGGCTTAGCTTCTTTGGACTTCAGGAGCAACTGTCCACAATGGGAATTAGTGTCTAGAAGGAACTTGGGCAAGGGAGAAGCCTGAGGGCATTGGCTGAGGTTGAGACTGGCACTAAATGGTGAGTCTGGGAGTCCTTTATCAGTTGGTCACAAGTGATTCGGTCAGGATATTAATACTTCTGCATGGAACACCATGCTCAGTGCCTAGTAAACAGATAGCAATCCTTCCTGTTTCCCTGCTGACTTACCATAAGCCTGCTGCCCTGCTGCCCTGAACCCAGAGACAGTGGGAATAGATGCTCCAGTTCATTCAGATCCAGACGCTTCTCATCCACATTGAGCTGGCCTCGGTCCCCTTGGCCCATTCCATTCAGAGCCAGAATGCCTAGGTCCCTCTGGCTCCGGGGTCCCTGGTGTGGGGAAAGTTGATCTTCCACATCCTTACATTGAAGGAGCCTGGGGGAGAGACAAATACAATTCAATTCAAGAGTCTCTTATTAAGCACTTGCTGTGTGCTGGAACATGGACTAGAGATTGGGTTAAAAAAAGCCAAAAATGAAACACCTACTCTTCCAGAAGCTTACATTCCATGAGGAAGATACAATACAGAGAAAAAGAACAAGAGGAAAGACATAATGAGATAGAGATGGGGAGAGAATCATAAACAGAGAGTGATCAAAGAATTGGAAGAAAGAGAGAATGAGAAAGAGAAAGAATGAAAGAATGAATGAAATTCTTTGGCATAAAAGATAACTCTGTGAGAGGAGAAGAGGAGGGATATAGAAGAAACTTTAGGTGATATAAAAACAAAATATACTAATAAAACTTTATTTTAAAAAAGTAAATGAGAAGTATTGAGTGAAAGAGAAATAATTAAAAAGGCAGGTTAAAAACAGATGATTGAAGGCAGAGAGAGTGAATACGCTCGATGAATAAAGTGACCAGCCGGAACCTCTGCCCATCCTCCATCCAATCTGATCCTTCCTCCACCCCCAGGCTGGTGTCCCTAGTTTGGACACAAAACCCATCCAAATGCTCCCATCCCTATTGTTAGAAGATCTGGCAGGAAGAGGTGGTCTCCCTCCTCACCCAGGACCCCCTGACAGCACAAGTCAGAAGCCCTCTCCTCCAGTAACCTTCCTGTTCCTTTCCTCTGTTTTTTTCTCTTCTCCCTCCTCATCCCTGGCCCACCCTGGCCCCTACCTGCCCCTGTAGCCAAACATAAGGAAGAGGACACAAAAAATGATGCAGGTGACTCCAATGTGGATGCCGATGATGATGCCTGTGGCAGAGGTCTTATGACTTGTCTCATCCTTCCTGCAGTCACAGGGGGGGCTCAGTGCTAAGACAAGAATGGAGCAGGAGGGCCAAGTTAGGGTGGCTACAGTGATTCAGTCTCTAGGGTCTCCCTGTCCTCACCCACACCCACACACATAATCTTGGCTATTAGTCTGGGCAGAGCTAGGACCCAAGTGGAACTCCAGCCAACTCTGGACCCCTGGCCCACAACCCCAAATTCGAATCCTCCAGGGTGCCAAATCATCCCAGGCCTTCTAAACTTCCCTGCCCATATGTCTTCCTCTTGTTCTCTCTCTATTTCCCTTTACCTGTCCTTTCAGAGGCTCCTCTCAGTGACACAAATCGGACAGTGGCATTGCCATCCCCATGTTGGTTGTAGGCCAGGAGTTTCACCTCATACACCTCAGTTGGATCTGTAGGCAAGAAGAGAGAGGTTCCTTAGAGTAGACTCAGGGACTAAACCATCCCACATTAGGTTGACTTGTCTTCTTAGGGCTAGAGGGGTCTGGGCATAATCTGGGAAACCAGATACCTCATTCTAGGAAGGAATGACAGAAATTATCAGTAGCCTACTTATAGTAACCAACTAATCTTGCTGATGTACAGATCTCCACAGGTCACTCCTCTGCTCAAAACCTTTCACTTGTTCCCTATTACCTACTGAGTACTGTTTCATTGTCTGCCACTCAGAGTCCTCCACAATCCAATGTGACCTTACCTGGCCAGATTCATCTCATATTGATAACCTCCATAGAATCTATGTTCTAGCCACACTCTACTATTGTCTGTCTCCTGAACAAGCCCTCTACTTTCCAGACTCTGTACCTTTGCCCATCATGTTTCCTATGCCTGGAATACTCCTCCTTCCCCTCTACACCTGCTGAATTTCTACCTGCCTCAACATAAAAGCCCAACTCAAATGTTCCCTATTTCATAAGACCTTCCTCATTCATCCCACTGGTAATGAATGATATCACACAGACCTTTGTTTGCATCTCCCTAAAGAATTTAGCATGTAATTGAGCATATGATAGTTATCTATATTTCTGTCCTCTCCTATTATTAGGCTGTAAATTAATTAAAAGTTTCCATCTTCCTCATAGGGACAGGTAAGTGGTGCAATGGATAGAGCTTAGGATCAGGAGTTCAAATCTGGCCTCAAACACTAGCTGTGTGATCCTGGGCAAGTCACTTAATCCTGTTTGTCTCAGTTCCTCATCTATAAAATGAGCTGGAGAAGGAAATGGCAAACTACTCTTGTATCTTTGACAAGAAAACCCCGAATGGGGTCACAAAGAGTCAGATACAACCAAAAAATGACCAAAAATATTCTTCGTGCCATTTATTGTTGTATACATAACAAATGTTTAGTAAATATTTGTTATTGAATGAAAACTTGGGTTAAGTGATCTCCAACCACTACACACCACCCTTTCTCACCATACTAGCCCTCAATAACCATCACAAACTACCCTTTATTGACCACGTGGACCATTATAGCTTGTCCCTCACCAGCCCCATCAGTCACCATACGCTGGTTCGCAGTGATTATATAGCTCCTTTATTAACCACACTAAAACACATACCCACCTTAACTAGCTCTGTGTACCAAGGCGTTCTTACCTACATCACTGACCAAACCAACAATCTCGTACCACCCCCCTCCCTGACAAGACCATGAGGTTAGATATACCCAGGTAGGTGGTGAGACTCCCTGGCTCCCTTACCGAGCTGGGTGATGTTGTAAGATGTGAGGGTTCCTGGCAGTACAACGGGACCAGTGAAGAATGCTTGACTTGCTGGGCGGTAAAAAAGCTTGAAACCACCATCTTGCTGGGTCAGCTTAGGAGGCAGCTCCCAGAGTAGCCGGACAGAGGAGCTACTCAGAACCCGAATAGAGAGTGGTGGTGGGGCAGGAACTGGAGAGGGGTAGGTGGGTTTAGAATGAGACAAAAAAGCTCAGATGTAAGCACTGGGTCCTCCTTCTCCCTCAGAGCACAGACAAGGGCATCAGTCCAGCCTTCCTAGCACCTTTCTCCCCTGCCCCTGAGATCCCGCTTACTCCTTACACTGGTCACCACCTCTGGCTTTAGGATTCCTAGTGGTCCATTTTCCCCACATCCCCCTTCCCTTCATCCCCCAAGGTCCAGCTCTTACCCTCTCCCAGAGTGCTGACGAAGGTAGGGACAGAGGCCAAGCTGGCTCCTTGGGGAGTATAGGCCTTGATGTAGAAGCTGTAGCTTGTGGAAGGTTCCAGGTCACTCACCAACTGTTGGAAAGTGCTCTTGCTAACAGCTTCTTGATATTCCAGCTCAGGGGGGTCTGAGGAATGGAAAGAATAGAGGGAAAGGTGTATGAGCCCAAAAGAGGCTTTGGGGTGAGGAGCCCCCAAACCTTGGGAAGAGAGCAAGATTCAGAGGGCAGGTCAGTAGGGGGAAAAGTAGGGACTCAGAACATGGTGGGAGGAAGGAACCAGTATCAGGAAGGGGGAGAAAAGTAAGGAATAGCCAAGGTAGGGGGTGAAAGCCAATACAGGGACTGCAGGAGTACAGGGATGTAGAGAAGGAAGACTGGTTGCCTAGCTCAGTACCTGGCACTATGGGTGTTTTATTGATGTTCACTGACTAACTGACAGAGAAGGATTGGGGGAGGGGAAGGAGAGCCCCAAAATAATGAGATAAAGATAGAAAGAAGGGGACAAGGAGATTCAAGTTGAGGGATGCCCCGTCTGGCTCTACCTGCTGCCTTCCTGATGTGTAGGACATAGCCAATGATCTCCTTGGTATTCAGCAGTGGCTCACTCCAGGACACACGGACAGAAGTGGCAGACACAGATACTGCACGTACATCCTGGGGAGGGCCTGGGAGTCCTTCAGCCCACAGCACGGTCAGTCGTGCACTGGCCTGGGAGGACCCGGCACTATTCTCTGCCACACACTGGTAGATGGCCTCATCTTCAGGGCCAATCCCCGAAATGGTCAGTGTGCTGGAAGGAAGGAGAGAGAGTGAATAATAGCAGTAGAACAGAGAACCATCCCATCCTCCTGTATGGTCGACACGTGAAACTTTCCAAAGCATTTTTTATATCCACTTTGTCATTCTGAAATCACAAATCTTGTGATTTCATCCATCTGGGGGGGGGGGTGTCTTCCAAAGGTGGAACCTTCCCCTAGTGATACAAGTCAACTACTCATTTTAACTTATAGTCTTTTTTGTTTAATTAAAAAAAATTTTTTTTTGCTTTTTGGAGGGAGGAAGGCAGGGCAATTGGGGTTAAGTGACTTGCCCAAGGTCACACTAGTGACTGTGTCAAGTGTCTGAGGCTGGATTTGAACTCAAGTCCTCCTGACTCCAGGGCCAGTCCTCTATTCTCTGAGCCACCTAGCTGCCCCCTAACTTATAATCTTAAAAAGAGTTTCCTGGGGGCACTGAAGGCTTAAATAAATTGTCTAAACTTGAACTCAGGACTTTCAGACTCTAAGGCTGGTCCTCTATTAACAATGTCATGCCTTTTTCTGTTAGATCTCACAGAATTCCTATAGGCAGGTAGGGCAGCTGTCATTAACCCCATTTGCTTCAGATGAAGAAACCAAGGCTGAGACTAAGGCTAAGTCTGCAGAAAAGTCAGGACCAGAACTCAGTTCTGGTTCTTAGGAATGGTCTCTTTTTATCATACCCATTGCTGTGTGCAGCTCTCTGTTCTGGTTAAATGAAGACATGACCTTCCATGTGAAAGCAAGCTCTGATGAGTAGTTCTCCACGTATGCTGAGACATGAATGTTGCTGACTACAGATGGTTCACCCCTGTCCTCCCCTTCCTCCTTTCTTCCCTTCCTTCCTCTTGTTATCCCCACTTTATCCCTATGATGTCCCTTCCCCTTCCTCTTTCACTTCCTTCTCTTTGTTATTCCCATGTTATCTTATCCCCTTTCTCCTTTTCATCCTTCCTTCCTTCCTTCTTTTCTTTCCTTCCTTCCTTCCTTTCTACCCCCCTATCTAGGTCATGTGTGATCAGACATGTCCCAAGTCCTCCAGAAACATCTAATAAGCTGCATCTATCTTCTTGTGGACTTCCTAAAGAAGATGTGGATTCCCTAGGAATTCTTTTTTTTTTTTTTGCTTTTTTGGAGGGCAATTGGGGTTAAGTGACTTGCCCAAGGTCACGCGGATAGTTTTTTTGTGTGTCAAGTGTCTGAGGCCAGTTTTGAATTCAGGTCCTCCTGACTCCAGGGTGGGCGCTCTATTCACTGTGCCACCTAGCCGCCCTTCCCTAGGAATTCTGTTCTGGCACTGACTCAAACTTGTGGCTGGTTTACTCACCTAAGTTGTGATTTTTGGACTTGGCCTTTAAGGGGGGCAGGGGACAGTGATGTTAGATGAACCAATAGTTAGAATACTGTGTCTGGAGTTAGGAAGACCTGAGTTCAAATCTGACCTCTGACACTTAGTTGCGAGTCTCTGGGCAAGTCACTTAACCAATCTTTGCCTCAGGCTCTTCATCTGTAAGATGGGGCTAACAATAACATCTGTCCCCCAGAATTGTGAGGATAAAATGAGATATTTGTAAAGCACTTAACACAGTGCCTAGGACAGAGCAGGTATTATGTAAATGTCACAAATTGTTATTGTGCTCATTATTATTATTATATTTTTTAAGTGGAGCTCAAAGGGCAGGGTTATTTTATTCTGTAGTAACCCTGAGTTCATTCTCCTTACAGGAGGAACAGTAAGACCCAATGGAATGGAGAGTGGAGTTGTCTTTGACGCCTGGTTAGCTTCAGTGCTTACATGGAAGCCAAGTATCCATTTAGACTCAAGGCATATCCTGCTTTCTCCAGATAAGTCCTGAATGGGAGCATGAACCAAAGAGATTTATGATTAGGGGGCCTCCAAGATATGAACTCAGGTCCATATGAATCCAGACTTTTGAGTTTTCTAAAAAATTATATATAATAAATAAATCATCAATTTAAGCGGAATGTTGGTGGATGGTGAGCCTGCAAAGACTATTTCAGAAAAGCCAAGAATCCTTCTGTAAAGTAAAATTTTCCACTGAACCCTCTCTCACCCTACCATCTATTCAAATTTCCAGATACTGTATGGGGTTTGCTTGAACAGTTCCATCTATTGTCACAGAGTAATCACTTATTCTAGGATACCCTTTTGGATCTGCCCCTCCCGTCTCTCACTCAAACGCACACCTTTCTGTTCTGAACATAGCCGGTACCTGTTATTGTTCCTGAGACGAACATGGCCTCCTGGGCCCAGGACCTGTCCGTTCTTCAGCCATGTGACATGGGGGGGTGGCTCCCCCTGGGCCTGGCAGGTAAACATTGCTGTGGTTCCAGCTGGCCGAGAGATGGACTGGGGATGCTGAATGAACTCTGCAGGGGCTGGTGGGTGGCAGAGACAGGCATGAAGAAGAGGAAGGGTGAGGATGAGGAAGGAAATGGAAATTCCTACATGACAGGATGGGCTAAGGAACAATATGACATCTCCAGTGGCTACAAAAGGGACCTTTCCATCTCCTAAGGCTCCCAGACCTCCAATGGTGCTCCATCCTTAGTTTCTCCTGCTACTGTGACTTGTTCTTCCCCATCTCAGTCCCCACTGGCCCTGATCCTTCCTGTCCCTTCATCTAGTTCCCTTAACCCCCAGCATAGACACACTCTAAGATTCTGTCCTTTGTCAGGTAAAGATGGGGAGAAAGGGAGTTTGTGAGAGATTTGGGAGTTAAGGGGCCCTGTGTAGAATCTGGGAACATCCTGACCAGCCCCTTCTCCAGGCATAGATGACAGATACTGCCACTTTAATGCCAATGCCTGACATTTCTATCTGAAAACGATCAAGCTGAGCTCCCCATTCGGAAACTGTTAGATAAATAAATGTGCTAATAGGTTTGGCTGTTCCTTGCAGGCTATAATGACTTGGAAGATGGATGGGCCATGAGCACCACCCCCTGCTACCCGCCTGCCTGCATTCCACTTCCCACCAATCCTGAGGCACAAGGCTCCATTAACACTCCACAAATGAAACGCTCCGTCACTTTCATTTAGACAGATTAGTAGCACATGGAATGCTAAACAAGCGAGCATTTAAGTCACTAATTTTCTCTTTACCCCTATCCCCTACCCATAGCTCTCATGAGGAAACAACCAAGGATTAACCCTGAAAACTGAAATACGGGTCCAGGCTCTGGCTCTGAAGAGTAGCTTACTGTGGAGGCAAGGATGCATGCAGATATAACAGCCTATCTGGGTTCAGATCCAATGTGATTGGTTTTTGTTCTTGATCCCATGTGTGATATGATATAGTAACAGAACTAATGTTTACTATATGGTAATGGTACTATAAGGGTAAGTGGAAAAAATGTGGGTATATAGAGAAAGATTCCATAAGTCTGGGAATACACAGCAATGAGTGTGGAAATGACAGAAATAAAGAGGTGGGGAGGAGGGATGGAAATAAGGGATGGAATTGAAAATTAGGGAAAAAAATAGGGACAGAAATAGGAATGAAGGATGAGGGACAAGGGATAGGGAAAGAGAGTGAGAGGTGAGCTTGGGGATATGGAATGGAAATGAGGATGGGATGGAGACTGATGTAGGAGTATGAGGGTGGGAATTCAGATGACGATCAAAGAAGGGAATGAGTGATGGGGCTAACCAAGAGAGCTCCTGTCTCCTTTATTCTCCCTGAAACGTCCATACCTTGAACCACAAGCCGACCCTGGGCTGTACGTCGTACCCTCGTGCCAGGCCTGTTGGCAGCACAGACATAGACTCCGGAGTGCTGGACAGAGACATCAGAGATGATGAGGTTCCCTGTGCCCAGCACCTGAATCCCCTCCACTCCAATGGGACGGCCATCTAGACAGGGGATGGGGAAGAAAGTGGGCAGAAAGAGACATGGTGGGGTACGGAAGGGGGAGAAAAAAATCAGAGAGGTATTGAGAGGGGAGACAGAGGTATCAGCTCCCTGAGGGAGGGAACCTCAAGCTGTTCTCACCAACCTGTTTCCCAAAGAATGGTGAGACCCTGACTTTTTGATTTATCTTCTCCTCAAGTTGGAGCATGGAAGAAACAGCATTATAGATTATTAAGAATACTAAATCAAATATTAAGAGCCCTACTTCTAAGGCCATCTCAGTCACTGACAAGCCATGTGACTTTAGGCAAGGCATGCCCCATCTTGCTACCTCAGTTTCCTCCTAAGTAAATTGAAAAATCTAGGCTAGACAGTCTCAGATCCAACTCTAACGTAATGGGATTCTCTCACTGGCATCTTGCAACAACAGCAGTGGGGGTGGGGAGGGTGGGGGAGGAGGATGGAGTGGCAGCAGCTCTGCCACTGGCTGTCCTAATGGTCACTTAGCTTGTTAGGATTTCTTTGTCCAGCTCCTTGCCCTGGGACCTGAGCACTCCCCCTCCCCAGGAGCGGATTAGTACAGTCATAATACACATGGACAGCTCCCCATTCAGCCCCTGAAGTGGTGAAATTTACTCTATTATCCATCCCCCCACCCCAGTTACCAATTACTTGGCTGCTACAATGTGGCACAGTCTCCTTCATGAATACCTACCTACCCTCCCCCAACCCTTCCCACCTCCTTCTTTTCCCCTTTCTCAGGGATGTTGGTGGCCCACAGTCACCTTTTCTTCCCTCTCTCCTTCAGTAACTCAAGGGTTCAGGCAGTGGGGATGGGGGAAATGAATCCTAGTAGAGGTGGGGAGCGGGAGCTGGGGGCAACCAGGGATTAGGAGGCTGGGACTAGAGGCTTAGGGGTTGGAGATTAGAGGGGGCTGGTAAGGGTTCAGAATAGGACAGAGGCTCCAGGCAGAGACTGGGAGGCTAGGATGATAAACCTATAGGGTTAGCAGAGATTGAAATCTGGGTAAGGTGAGGAACCAAGGTCTGGGAGCAGGGTTAGACTGAGGGTCTGAAAATAAGAGAGTTGTGCATCCAAGCACTGCAACAGGCCAAGTACAGATAGGGCTCTGGGAATCAGATGCTGTTGGGATGTAGGAATGGTAGGGGGTGAGGCTAAGGTTAGCCATGGGATAGGGTAGGATGGAACCCAAACACTATAATCTTGGCTTCCAGGTCAGAGGATCTAGTGGCTAGCATAGCCATCCACATCCCATCATATGGGGGTCAAGTTATTGGCCCACCACCCATACAGAACACGGACTTTACAGAGAACAAGTAAGATTTGGAATCTAAAAGTAAATGGGCAAGACCAGGCACTCCAGGGTTTAGGGGATGGGGGTGGGAGAATGGTGCTCACCAAGGCGGCTCCAGGAAACGATGGGACGGGGGTTGCCTGTGGCAACACACTCCAACACAGCTGTCTGGTGCACAGTCAGGGTCAGGTTCTCAGGCCCCACGAGGATTGTGGGCTCCTTGTAGGCACTGGAGCCGGAGCCTGGAAAGACACCACCACATCCTCCCTCCTGACTTAGCTGAGAGCCACAGTAGGAATCACACCAGCCCTGGACTCCAACTCTAACAACTCAGCATGCCCAAACAACAGAGGAGGAAACAAAACAAAGTTCTCTAGGCTGGAATCCCATCCCACAGTCTAGAGCTCAGGGAAAATAACCACAGGAAGACAGTCTCAGAATGAACTCTGCTGTCCCCAGAGAGCTGAATGATGGAGAAGATATTTGAGTCTGGCCGTCAGCCCACCCTACCCCAAGCCCCCTGACTCCTCAAGCCCCAGGCACCACTCTGAAGTTAGGGACACCTAGGGCATTCCAGGGATACTCTGACTGCCTCAGTCCAGGCTGACCCAGAGCCTGGCTACAAAGTCACCTCAATCTATCTATGCCTATGGTCCTGGATTTGTAAAGCACTTTATATGTTATTTCATTTTATCCCCATAGCAGTTCCATGTGGTAGCTGCTGTGATTATTCCCATTTTACAGATAAGGCACCTAAGGCTGAGAAAGGCTAAGTGACTTGCCCAGGGTCACACAGTAAATATCTGAGGCAGGATTTGAAGTCAGGGTTTCCTGACTCCAAGGCAAATAGTCTATTCACTCCACCACCTAGCTGCCCAAGTTTTATTATGTTGTACCCTGCCTCACAGGCAACTGTATCATCACAGCCCCATACTATTACCATGCTGGTAATTAGGAGATGGGCTTCCTCTAGCTAGAGTAGAAACTCTTTGAGAGCAGGGATGATAGCTTCTCTTTCTTATGGATCTCCCACAGAAAGTAGGACAATACTCTGATATGTAGGTGCTCAGTCTGTGCCTATTAACTACACCTTTAAAAATTATTGAGGACCCCAAAGAGCTTTCTTTTATATGAGTTATATTTATGAATAGTAAGTCTATCAGAAATGAGAACTTAGTATTGTTATGAGAATAGTTTTGGCCTTGAGAACACCCTGAAAGCATCTTGGGGACCACCAGAAATCCCCAGAACACACTTGGAGCACCACTGAATTAGAGGGTAGTTAGCAGCAAATGAGTTAGTGAGTGGGAGGAAACAAGGAATATCCATAAGAGCATCATCTCAGCAGAGAGGCTGGGGACTGCTACAACCAGGTTGTTAGAAAGGTCCCTGGATTGGCTGTTTTTGCTTAATTATTTGTCTTTGTTAGAAAGGAGGATTCGATCAATAAGTGGAAGGTAGCTTGGTGTATTTCTAAAAATGACTGTGACATACAAAGGTGCCCATAAGACTTTTGCAGAAAACAAGATCTTAATTAGAGCTCTAGCTATTAAAATTCTAATAAGCATCATAATTAATAGGAGGGTAGTGGGTGAGAAGGGATTAAGGTAATTACCCAGGGGCCCTGGGAATCATGGATGAGGGCATGGAATTAGTTGGGGAAAAGGGGAAGAGCAGGTGAAACTCTCTTACCTGAAACAGTGAGGCTGGCTCCCCGGCTAACTCGGACACTGGCGATGTTGGAGGCCACACAGTGAAAGATGCCACTGTCCTCAGCCCGAAGCCCTGTGATCTGCAGAACACCCTTGGGCAGCAGAGTGTACCTGCCAGAGTCAGAGACAGAGATACGCAGTCCATCACAGTCACAGATGCAAAGGCCCAGGCAGGAAGCCAATCACAGCCACAGGCAGAACTGCACAGGCACAGCCGGGATCCAAGAGACAGCCACGGCATTTTACAACTCAATGAGATCAGAAAGAGAGCGAAAGGCCTCACATGTGCAAAAAATATTTACAACAGGAAGGAAAGTGGCTTCCCATTTATTGGGGAATGACCAGATAAGTCATTGTACATGAATGTAATGGAATGTTAGACATAGGGACTGGCCTAAGGAACTGCCAGGTGAGGAAAGTCCCTATACCAATGCAGCCGCCCCAATCCCTCCCTAGAGAGTCAAATTGGGGCTCTGAGAAGTGAAGGGGTTTGGCCAAGGCTCCACAGTTATAAGAGTGAGAGAAAGGTTGTTTCTTTGACTCTAGATTTGGCACTCATTCCAATATACCACACGACCTCTTGCCTTCTTCAAACCCTTAAAAGCTGTTTTGTGTATACATCTTTTTTGCGTTTATCATGGACAAAAGCTGGAACCCAGGGTCTCTTATTTCAAGTTTAGTCTTCTTTTCACTCTAATTAGATATTAACCAAGGTCCCAAAGGATCTCATCTGCACCCCACTTTCCACAGCCTCCTTTTGCACCCTTAATGCAACTCATAACCTTGGAGTTGCCTACAGAACTGAGAGGGAGGGAGAAAGAGACAGAGTGAGATAAAGGTGGACAGAAGTAGGGAGAGAGAGGAAGGGGAATGAGAGAGAGACAGAGACAGACTGAAAGAGAGAGACAGAGAGAGAAACAGAGAGAGAGAAATAGAGAGAGAGAGAGAGAGAGAGAGAGAGACAGAGACAGAGACAGAGAGACAGAGACAGAGAAAGTAGTGATGCTTTATGACTCTCAGACAAGCATACTGGACTAGGATCATGAGGTGAAGACTGGCTTTTATAATGAAATCTCCCTGCTTGGAATCACGACTCCCTAATCTCCTGTTGTATAGGGTCACATAGCCAGTATGTGTTAGGACTTGAACTCAGATCCTCCAGGCGTCAAGACCACTTCTCTATCCACTTCATCAAGCTACCTCTCAATAGAATGTTTTTGCACCATAAAATGATGAATGTGAGTAATTCAGAGACACTTGGAAATTTGATCTGATGTTAAGTGAAGTAAGAGAGCCAGAACAATTTACATAATGACCTCAATAATGGAAAAGAAAACCATACTCTAAGACTTCTGGTGTCTGATCAATACAGTGACTATATTGTATTGTGTACACCTGTGACTACAGAAGACAGCAGGGGGAGCAGAGAGGTGGTAGCCAATGGGTGCAGAATGAGGCATACATTTTTAGAGATGGTCAATGTGTTGATTCATTTTGTTTGTGACTCATTGGTACCAATGAGGAATATTTTATTATATTATTATTTTATTATTATCATTGGGAAGTAACACTGACATTTTTAAAAGCATCAATAAAACATTTTTGAAAGAAATTTATAGATAAAAGGATCCACAGATATCTAGTCTCTCTACCCATTCCCCACTTTTTAAATGAAAGTGCACCCCAGACAAATGAAGTGGTCCCGTAGTTGACAGCAGAGCTAGGTTCCTAGCTGCCTGCTTGGTGCTACTTACAACCCAGTCACATCCACAGTAACATTTGCAAATGTCCTCTCGCACACAGCTACCCAGTCACCTCAGAGCACAAAATCGGCACAGAGAGCCACCCTCACAGTCATTAATATCTCCAACAGCTACCTGTGACCACCATCGATTTGGATCTTCCTTAGTTTCTCTCCCACAGGAAGCTGCTCACTCACCTGTCATTCCTTGTGTCAATGGGGATGTGGTTCTTCTCCCACAGGATGAGGGGCTTGGGAAGTCCATGGATCTGGCACTGGAGCCTGGCCACTCCACCCTCCTCACCCACTGTGGCCTGTGGGTGCACATGAAAGTCTGACATGGCTAGCAGGAGACAAGAGGGGTAGGGCAGGAAGATTTGACTCAGACAGGGCCATGGGAAGAGCTCTGGGGCAACATTCCTGCAGAAAGCTCTTGCATTTAAAGGTGTATACAGAGATTATGATAATGGAAATGGAAAGAAAATAGAAAAGAATATTGCAAAACTATAGAGAACAAGAAAGTCTCCAAGGACTAGATGAGAGAAGATATTTGCCCTACTCTGTGGGTATGGGAAGTTGCATGTATTTTCAGAGGTTGGTTTGGTTTTTTTTTGGTGTATTTTACTAATTTTTCGCTTCTCTCTCTTTTTTCAAAATTCTCTGCTATATATGATGAATCTCTAGGAGGGAAGGGAGGGTTGCAAGGGGAAATTTTAAGGTACATAAAAACAAAATATATTGCATACCCTAAATGTCAGTTATATGTAGTATTGTCTCTCTATTCAAAATGTAAGTTCCTTGAAGGCAGGTCTGTTTCATTTTTGTCTTTGTATAGCCAGAGGTTTGTTCAGTGCCTGGCATATAGTATTCAACAAATGTTTGTCGATCAATTGATTAATCGACTGATTGGACAAGTCACACCATCCTTGTATCTGTATTGAGGTTTTCTACCTCTGAGTCTTGGTTCACACTTTTAATTCAATCTCCTTCCTACTCTAATAATGTTTACTCCTTGAAATGCTATCAGTCCTTCATGCCCCTAAAACAGCACCTCACTGAAGTCATTTTCATCTCCCCACAACTGAAAAAAGTGTTATTGGTCTTGGACCTCAAAGAGACTTCAGATCTAATCCAGAGGTTCTTAACCTAGGGTGGCTGGGTAGATTTAAAGGGGTACGTGAATTGGATGGGGGGGGCTGGCTACATCTTTATTTCCACATAACTGTTTTCTTTCATGTGCTATGCATTTCACATTTTTGTGACTAGGGGTCCATAGATTTCAGCAGACTGCCAAAGGGGTCCATGACACAAAAAAGGTTAAGAACCCCTGGCCTAGTCCAATCCCTTCATTTTACAGGAAAAACAACAACACGATCTGGTACTCAGAGGGGTGAAGGGTCTTGGCCAAGGTCATGCAGGTATTAAGTAGGGGTATAGGGATTTGAACCTCTATCATCTGACTCCAAATTCAGCACTTATCCCCATGCACCACGTTACCTCTTGCCTTCCTCAAGCCCCTACCTAATTTGTGTCTGCCTCTTTTCTGCACTGATCATAAACAAAAACCAGAACCCGGGTCATTTCACGTACACTTCAGTCTTGTTTTTACTATAAATAGATGTTAAGCAAGCATCACATCTGCACCCCACTTTCTGCAGTCTCCTGCTGTACCCTCAGTTCTGGAACAGGGGCCCCACCCCAATGAGAACCTTTCTTAGAGCAAGGAAGGAGGATTGGAATTTAATCATCGAAGTGACAGACGAGTGGATGGTGAGGATTCTCAGACCCACCAATCTACATTTCAATGTGTCATAAATATTCAGAACTCTCTCCACCACCCCCACCACCACCACCTTTTGGGGGATCTAAATTAACTCCTTGAACTCTGTATCCAGGGGAATGTGTACAGGGATGACTGACTGAGGTCTCCCCTCCCCAAAATAAAAAGTCCTGGTCAATGCTTTAGCCTTTTAAAATTGTGTCATACCTCACACAAAGCCCCTGGGAAGTGAGGGGTGGGGGGAGGCGGCCAAGAGGCGGTAACTGCTACAGGGTCCCTATTTCATTAATATCCATTTTGCTTCGAGTGCTGTTAGCCCAACTCACCATCTGTCCTCCTAGGCAGCCTGGGCCCCCTCCTTTCTGCCTCAGGCACTCCATCAACAGGGACAGTTGTTTCCCCCTCCCCTAAAGTGCCTCTTCCCCCCCCCCACCCCCCTATTCCCTTCAGTTAGGGAGAAGAAGGGAAGCTTGGGAAGGCCCAAGGCACTAGACTGTCTGGTACCACCTCTGGTACTCACCTCCCAAGGCAGCCTCCTGTGGCCCTGGCCCTTCACCTGCCCCCGCCCCACCTTTGCTGAGAGCAGAATCTGTCACAGAATCATAGATTTAGGGTTCACTGAGTCCAATTCACTCATTCTACAGATAAGGAAAGTGAGGCCTAGAGAGGTTGTGATCTGCCCAGGTGCACACAGCTAGAAAATAGTAAGTATCTGAACCCTGTATGACAACTTCTGATCTTAGGTGCCTGCACTGCTGCCATTCCCACAGCAGCAAAATACATTTTTGCAGAGCCAGGCACAATGCTAAGTGATATAGATGCTAGAGATACAAAGACCAAAAAAAAAAAAAAAAAAAAAAAGAAAGTCCCTGCCCTCAAATAGCTTAGATTCTACTGACAGCATCCTTACCATTCATCTATTGTTCAATATCAAAATGCTCTGAAAAATCCCTTGGACCTATTCTTCTTTTCCCCACAGCCTTCAGAGTATCTGTGAACATGTGATTATGTACCTACACACATCAGCCTCCACAGTACACAAACGTATATGAGCAGCAATGGGCTGGCAAATGTTTAACAACCAGCTCTCTGTCCCTTCCCAAAAATGTACACTTTTAAGTTTACGCTGCATTATTAATATTTTCTCTTATTACTTTCTTAAATCTAGACCACGGGGTGGGGAACTTGCAGTCTCAAGGTCACATTGGCCCTCTAGGTCCTCAAGTTCAGCCCTTCAACCAAATCCAAACTTCACAGAACAAAACCCCTTAATAAAAGGATTTGTGCTGTAAAACCTGGACTTGGTCGAAAGGCCACGTGTGATGTCAAGGCTGCAGGTTCCCCACCGCTGGTCTAGACAACAGCAAAACAATAAATCAAGCTCAGATTTGTAGCATTTGTTCATTTCAGAAGTTGAGAGGAAGTTTGAGGTGGTTCCAGCACACTCCTGTAACATCTGTGGATGTGTGTGTGTGTCTGAATGTGTATGTGTATGTAAGTTTATATACACATACACACATATATTCATATATACAAATCTACCTTTATATTCTTATGTATGCATTCATGACTGCCTGTGTCTCTATATAATTTGCATCTGTATTACCTGTATAATTCTGTATCTGTGCATGTTAGTCTATGTAGGTACAAATGCATGAGATTTATTGCTGAGAAGGACCCTGGAGGCCATCCATTCCAACTTCTTCATTTTACAGAGAAGGAAACTGAGGTTCATATCAGTTAAGTGACTTGCTTAAAGTAACACAGGTAATAAGGGGAAGCACTGGAATTCAAACCCCACTCCCACTGACTCAAAGACCAATACATGTTCCACTAGACCACACTTTTATGCCTGAGAAGTTGGTGACCTGTAGTGGAAAAAAAGCATTGGAACTCATCTCAAAGGAGGACCTAGGTTCAAGTCCTGCCTGACTGCCTCTTCAGTTCTATCACACTGGCCGAATCACTTTACTCTTCTGAACTTCAGTTTTCCCATCTGTAAAATGGGGACAATAATCATTGTACTACTCTAATGGACCCTTAGGCCAGCCAATTTAGGATTTAGGGCACAATGACCAAGTCTGGCCCCAGGGGAAGCTCCTAATTCAGTTGCTTTGGGGGCAGGGAAATCAGGGCTCTAGGCTGATGTCTCCTCTGACATCCTGAGTCCTTCAGTCAGTGGGAAGAAATGAGAAAAGGAAAATATTCATTCAACTAGCAAAACTCGGTTTTCCTTGACCCTAAAAAAGAGATATAAGAAAACCCTTCAGCCCTTCCCCCTACTCCTTTGCAGAGGGTGGGGAAATCATTGGTATCAGCCATTGTACATGTCAGATTTTTTTTTCCATGTATTGATCAATTTTTCTGAATTTTTTCTTTGTTAATTTTTTAAAATATTCTTTGTGATAGGGGATAGCTCTCTGGGAGGAGGACCAAAAAGGAAACTGGGAAATCTTGGTATTATAAAAACAAAAGGTATAACTAAAAATATTTTTTAAAAGATGAAACCAGATTACACACACACACACACACACACACACACACACCTTTACCATAGTCTTAAGTACTTTCTTGTTCATCCACCTGCACCCAGATCACCTCCCACCTCAGTATCAATGCTTGTCATTGGCCTGGGAGGCCAAGAGTACAAAATGCTCCAAGGAGGATGCTAAAGCTAGTCCTGACCAGTCATTGGATGGCTCCTCCCTTTGCAGAAATGGGTCTCCACTGCTTCTAACGCACTGCAGAGAATCAGAGCCCCTTTTCCTGGGCACAGAGCATGAGCCTGGCCCTGCACCCAAATATATTTCCTAGTCTATAACTAAGCTGAGGGGGGAGGTTTGAGAGGCCTGGGTTCCACAAGCCCCTTCCCTCATTGTGTTACCAAAGCCATAAGGACAGCTTAGAAGGCTTTGACTAAAACCACTGTACCAGGAGGGTTAAGACAGCACATGAAATTTGGAAAGGAAGAGAAAATTAGGGGCTTTTCTACCAGCTCTAAGGAGCAGTGGAAGACTTACTGGATATTCCAAGTCTGGGCCCCCATCCCCAAACCCTAACCTCTAGAACAAAGGGTCATCCTCTTTTGTGTCATGGATTTGTGCCCCAGAGTAATGTTTTTGAGTAATTGAAAGAAATGCTAAATTTCCATCAGAATATAGTAAAAAATAAAGATGTAATTTTTTTCCCCATCCAAGTACACAGACTTCCTGAAATCTATCCATGGACCCCTGACCCCAGGTTAAAAACACTGCTGTGAAGAAACAGAGAAACTTCATAGCTCCTGACTCCCAAACAATGAGGACCAGATGTGGCCCCAGGGCCCTGCTTCACCCAACGAGCTGGGAGGGAGGGGGTGTTGCATAGAGCCAGGGGGGAGGAGCCCTTTCTCCCCTCCATACTCCAGCTGGCGAGGAGCGGGTGCTGCCTCTACCCCAGGGACCCTGGGGAGGAACTAATGCAGTTGCCTCCTCATTAAAGGGCTTAATCCTTTTGTGTTTCCCTCCTCCTCTCCCTAGAGACTTACCAGCCGAAGGCAAAGCTAAATTGTTACCGAAGAGAAAGGGCTGGTGGAAGGCTAAGGCAGGGAGAGAGTGGATTCTATTTTGGGGAGGACTGAAGATAGAAGAAATGTTGTCCCAACTAGCACTGATTCCCTTATGGCCATCCCCCTCCCCTGCCCCTCTCCCGGGCTCCCATTGCTGTAAGCCATGGAGTATATTAGAAATATAATTTGGGGATCACAGAATGTTAGAGCTGGAAACAGCTTTAGAAATGATCAAATCTGGTGCTTCCTTCAGAGGTAAAATGACCTGCCCAGGGTCACAAAACTAGTTAGTGTCTCTGAAACAGGGCTTCTCGTTAGAATTAGGAATCTCAAGACTAGATAGGAGTTTGCTGTTTTTCTTTGTCTGCTCAGCACTTCACCGATATTTGTTTATTGGTTAATGGCTGTAAATCCCTTGAATTGCCCCACAGAATATATATTCGTATATATACAATTATATATATATATATATATATATACATATGTATGATATATAAGTATATATCTGCTTATATATAAAATATATAAGTGTATAGGATATTAAGTGTATATGATGTATGCTATTCCATATACTCTAATATGTGGTATTTAATAATATATAAAATATATTTTAAAGTGAGGCTTTAGTCTCCCTCTCCCATCTTATTCATGTCAAAAGGGATCAGGGCTGGACAATATGTCATTTCATGGGTATTGGGAACTCCTGATGAGGGAGATATCTCTGCTGAGGCCGGTGGGGATCTCATAGCCTTAGAGAGTTGCCCAAGGCACAGAGAGATTAAATAATTGGCTCAGGGTCACATAGCCACTAGGTATCAGAGAGATTTGAACATTGAGCCTCTTGACTCCAAGGTTAATTTTTGAATCTGCCAAAGCATGCTGCCTTAGCTTTTACTTCGATACCCGGAATTCAATACCCAGTTCCACCAGAGAGCAAAATAAATTTCAGGTGGTGACTTACCAAGACATTTTGGACATGCAACTCATATCCAGTCATGCAAAAAAAGCTTCCTCCCAGAAGACCCCAGCAGCATGAACTAACACCAGCCCTCCAAGGTGATGTAATTCAGCATGGGGTGGGAATTCAGAGAAGTGGAAGCAATGTGTCTGAAGCCATCACCAACCCCTCTCACAATTCACCCTGGTTTGAGCTAACAAGAGAGGTGTTTATTAGTGCAAAGCACTGCAGGTGATGTGTGGGCTCCAGAGACCGGGCTCCATCTGCCTGGGGAAATGGTTCTTCTCCCTACACCTGCTCTGCCCATAAACACAACCTGTGGGGAAACTGGGCTGACCACTGTTTGCAGTTCTGTGAGGGGCTGATGAATGAAGAAATCATTCTGGGCCTGTGTGGAGATGTGGTCTTTTCCACTAAGTTCCCTGGCCCCTGTTCCACCAAGGAATGAATGAATGAATGAAAAATCATTTTACTACATACAAACCACTACACAAAAGCAGAGTCCTTGCTCTCAAAGAACTCACATTATAATTATAACTGTTCGGTCATATCTGACTCAACCATGACCCCATTTGGGGTCTTCTTGGCAAAGATACTAGCATGGTTTGCCATTTCCTTCTCATTTTACAGATGAGAAAACCGAGGCAAGCAGATCTAAGTGACTTGCCCAGGATCACACAGCTAGGAAGTATCTGGACAAATTTGAACCCAGGTCCTCTTGATTCTGGGCCCGCATTTGCACCACCTCACATTATAAGAGAGAGACAAAATACATAGGCTGATAGTTTGTAAATTCCCCCTATTTCTCAGCCAGACTTGCCAAAGCTAACTGGAGCCTCTAGGAATCTTCCAAGGTACTTCCAACTTCTAGCAGAATTTTTCTGTCAGGAATGATAATCCTCTCTCCAATTGCTCCAGTTTTCCCCACCAGTGTTCTAGAATGGGAACATCCCTGGTTGGCAAGCCTATTCTTCGCTCTGGTTGACTTCCCTGGGATAGGCTGTAAATTCATTTTGAGCAGAGATTGTTTCATTCTTTGTACTTGTATTGCCAGGGCCTAGCATAGTGCCTGCCCCCTAGTACTGTTTAAAAACACTCATTGATTGATTAATTGATACTGTCCTAGTGGTATAAGCTAAGGAATAAGCAAATTCTAAAATCCAGCAATAAGAATTTGGAAGGCCTATCTTACTGTCAGCCACATTTTCCCAAATCATAGGCTCATAGGATCATCAGATTTAAAGCTAAGAGGAACCTCAGCTGTATTATACTCTAATGCATTCTAGTGGTCCTGGAGCCAGAGGATCTGAGTTCAAATTTCAGTCCTACCTGGGTGACCTAGGCAAAGTCAATCTCCTTCTCTGGGCTACTTATTTGTAAAACGAAGGGATTGGACTACAGGGCCTCTGAAATCTCTCCCAGTTCTAAATCTATGGTCCTCTCCTCTTGTTCTAACCCTCTCATTTAATTTTTTATCGATATTTTTGTTTCCTTCCCCTATCCTGTGAACCTTCCCTTGTAACAAAGGTTTAAAAAGGGGGGGAGAACAATTTCCAACTAAACAACACATCAGCCAAGTCTGACAGTTTATGCAATGTTCAACACCCATTATCCTCCATCTCCACAAAGAAGGGAGAGAGGAAGGGGCATTTTCTCATCCCTGTGCCTTCATTTTACAGAGGCAGAAGCCCAGTGACACTCTAGGGAGATATTCCCACAGGACTACATGGTGGCTCCAGGCCGAGGAGCAGTATCTGAGACCCCAGGAACTCAGGAGAAAGCAGTACTTTGAAAAGATGGGGAAAATTTACCTTTCCCCCAATATAGTGCTCACCTATGTCGGAGCTTCAATTCCCTGGGCTGAAACTGATTAGCTAATGTGCTAATGGTCAGCTACCAGTAGGGACACACACACACACACACACACACACACACACACACACACACACACACACACACACACACACACACACACACACCTCTTAAGGAACCTATCACAGAAATACAGCCCTTCTCCCCCTGCCTTCTCTTGAAGGTAATCAAAGTATCTGATAGCAGAAAACAGTCAGAGGACCTGGGTTCAAATATTGCTTCTTAGCTTAGGCAAGTCACTTAACTTCCCCAGGCCTCAGTTTCCCTGTTTGCAAAATGAGGGGGTTAGACTAGATAGCCTCTAAGGTCCCTTCAGCTCTCGATGTCGATGTCTGATGCAGAGACCTGAGACTCCTGCTACTGTGAAACTTGGGGCGAGGCTGTGGGAGGTTTTCCTGAATCCTCCCTCCAGAATTGAATACTGAGGATGGATGCTGGTCAATGAAGTCTATGGATCAGAAAAACTGGTAGGATGGAGGCCCTGGGGGGAGGAGGAATGAAACATTTACTCCCCAAAAGTTTAGAGACAAAACTTCCCCACAGTCCCTCCCTGCCCCTCTGGCCACTGGACTTCAAGGCAAGGATTGGGGGAGGGTAGGGGGGCCAGCTTTAGAGGGAAGCAATCCAAAGAAGAAGGAAGGAAACAAAAATGGTAGGGCAGGAAATGACTCCCTGATACCCCCTATAAATCACCTGGGGAGGGGGAGGAGGGAGGTCTACTAGGAGACCAAAGGCAGCTCAGAAAGGGGAGGGAAGGGCTTTCCTCTGAGGCCACTGGACTTGGGTTATGTCTTGCCTGGTCCTGATTAGAGAGGATGGGGAAGAGGGGGAGATGAGAAGCTAAAGGGATGAGGGGTAGAGGAAGAAGCAGGAAGGGGGATGGTACAGATCAGGACTGGTGAAATGAAGCTGCCTGATTAATACATCCGAATCTGGCCCATCTGGGCCTCAAGACCTTCTCCAACACTGATACCACTGGCCACAAAGGTACTCTGTTATGACCTCTGATAATACAGATTTATTATTAGCTAAAATTCCGAGAAACATAGGTCAGAATCAGTAACTCCCCCCAACATCACACAGATGTTCTGTAAAAGTCCAAAAGCAAGAGATGAGACAGAGCAGTGGAACATAGCCTCCCTCCAGAAGGGGCCCCACCAGATTTAAATTATTTTGCAAAGAGCTCCCTTAACAGATGTATTTGTGACGGAAGGGCTCCATGCTGACATAGGACACTCTAATGTCATCTCTCTTCTCTTTTGGAGACAGAAGATGTAACTATAAATTCTGCCTCTGAGAAACCAATCAATCAAATAAATAATTAATCGAACAAAACAAAATAAATAATAAATCAAATAATTAAAGGCGTACTATGTGTCAGTCACTGTGCTAAGAGGTGGGGATACCAGAACAGGCAAAAGACAGTCCTTGCCTCCGAGAAGCTCGCAGTCTAAACAAATGCAAACAAGTACGTACAAAACAAGCTGAATGCAGGACAAATAGGAAATAGTCAATACAGGGAAGACAGTAGAATTCAGAGGGGTGGGGAAGGCTTCCAATAAGAGATGGGATTTTAGGTGAGATTTAAAGCAAGCCAAGGTATGACCTTGGGCACATCATTTAATGCTTCTGTGCCTCAGTTTCCTCCTCTGTAAAATGATTTCTCTCATTGTCCCCAACAGGCTAGGACCCCTTCCACACAATAGGTCTAGTAAGTAAAGCCTCATAAATCCAGGCTACCAGCCAGGCTCCAACCCCATCTCCACTCCTCCATCACTGGCCAAGAAAACCCAAACTTGTTCCTACTCTCACTTATTTCTCTCCACCCATCCCCAACAAAATTTTAAAATTAACACACTTTGTTAAAATCAGTGCCTTCAACGCTGATGCCTGGAACCCGCCCTTAGAACAAAGGAAAACAGTGCATCAAAATCAGCCCCGTCTGGCAAGTGGACGCGACGCTGTGCACCCATAGCCCCACACCTCTGCAGAGAAGAGCCGATTTCATTCTGATTTCTGGAAAAAAGATTCTTCCTTGCAATTATTCTGAATTCATCTATTTTTCAGTGTCTTGCATTACTTTTCAATGTATTCATTTCTGGTCAGCCACACGGGATCCTAGACTATTGACTAGGAAGTAACTTAAGAGATCAAAAAATAAGTCCAACCTCCTGATTTTTGTAGATAAAAAAACTGGGGTCCACTTAATGGACATAACCTGTTCACCCATCACACAGCTAGGAAATGGCAGAGACTCATGCCCTTCTATCCCTTTTAGGGGAACTTAACACGTCAGAATTTGTAGCCTCTACACAGATGAAGGGTGAGTGGGGGAATGGAGGGGAAGGGAGTGGACACATTATAAATCAAAGTCAACCCAACCACTGAGCCTTGTCAGCTTCTTACTCCTTCGGTATGGGGCCTTTTAAGAGGCCCCAGTAAACACATTCTTCATAGGAAGAAGCCAGACCCAGTAATTGGGGCCTTGATTTCTCCAGTAAAATGTTTACAAAGCCCATAAACTCATGCCTTTATTGGTCCTGGCTCATTCGCTGGATTGGAAGTAGTTCTCGGAGGTGTAATTAAAGCACCTGCTGTTCGCCAACAACATCTAACTCTGTTCTCCAGCCAGGTCCCTAGCTAGAGACCTCAGCATCAGGGATATCAGGTGTGGGTGTCCCCACATAGCCGTGGGACAGGGCATCGGCCCTGATAATCATACCAATGAACCTTCTCACATCTGTACAGTGCTTCTCATTTTTCAGAGAGCCTTCTCTTTGGTCTTCAAAACACCATGGGAATAGCAATCCACAGGAATTATTATCCCATCTGACAGATGAGAAAATAGAGGCTCTAGTCTAGAGAGATTCTGGGACTTGCTATAGGAAATCTTGAAAGTTAGTGGCAGAGACAACAGAGATCTCTTGGACTGGAACTCTGCCACACAGTGATGGCCTCTTCAATCTCCCCACCAGCTGTGCCCCAGCTGTATTGCTGGACATTGGCTTTAATCAGGGGGCAGTTCCCACCCAGCCCAGCTGTGGCAGAGCAGGGAAAGTCAGGGAAAGGGGTGAAGAGCCTTCTATTTTTTCCTTCCCTTGAACCCTGCCCCCCCTCCAAAAAACAACAACAAAGTGAAGGCTTAGGTTTAGATTCTAACCCCTAAATAGCAGCTCTGAGGGGAGGCATGGCCTGGTGGTGGGAGAAGTAGCTGGTAGGGGTGAGAGATTCCCTGGATTTACAAATAGAATAAAAGAATCACAACAGGCCCCACTCAGCCTTGCTCAAAGGAATGATTTATTTATCTGGGGCCTTTGCCTGGATGACCCTACCCTGGGGAGCCTCTGAATCCTCTTTGTCTGCTGCTGGGCCTCCTCACCTCCCACTCTCAGACCCAAGCTCCTGAATCCTACCCCCTCCTGTTCTCATCAGCTCCCACCCCCTACTCCATCCCTGGGCCCCATTTCTTACACAAAAGCCAACTTTGTCTTTAAAGTGAGCAGCCATAAATCCACACTTCTTCTGTCCTCTGCCTCCTAAAACAGGGAGCAGAAAGGGAGGGAGGAAAGGGCACAGGGAAAGGGGGAAGGGGAGGAAGGTGCTCTATTTCAGAAAGGCAGCTTCATCAGCTGCTCATTGGCCAGTCCAGGGTGAGGGAGGCAGGTTGCCTTATGGCCTCATCTTGGCTATAGATGGACAGCAAAATGCATGAAGCAGCTGCTGGGGAGACACAATATGGGGTTCTCCATCTGGCTCTACAATCTTAGGTCAATATTCTTTAATCTCCATAACAAGGAAGTCATGCCCCAGCACCACAATCATTCACCTTTCTATGGGGAATTAAGGTTTTCAAAGCTCTTTGCACAAACCCTAATTTGGTCTTCAAAACAATCTTGTACCCGTTTTACTAATAAGGAAACTATGGACAATTTGCAACTTGTGTAGGGTCACATAGCTAGGAAGTCAGAACTCAGATCTTGCTGAATCGAGGTCCATTATTCTATCCATTTCTCCCATAGGATAAGGGTAGGTTAATAGCTAGGTAGGTATCCTTTTACCAGACCCTAGGAGCTGCCTGATTCTCACAATCACTATTGTCATTACTACCAATATAATCACCACCACCTGCTCAACAGAACTTTTTATAGTGTGTGAAGTGTGCTTTATATCCATTAATCCATCGATCAACAAGCATTTATTTATCAACCCCCATGTGCCAGAGGCTATGATGGGCACCAGAGATCCTGAGACAAAAGTAAAACAATCCCTACCCTCAAGGAACTTACATTCTTTTGGAGGAAAGTGGAAGAACATCATACCCCATTGTGTAGGGGTATACTTTATGTAGTATCCTCTTAAAGAAATTTTCATACACTGTCTAGGTATATACTTTGTAATATCTTCTGAAATTCAGATCTGGTCTTATCATACCCCTATCCCATTCCAGTGAGCAGCTAGGTGGGACAGTGGACAGAGTACCAGGCCCGAAGTCAGGAAGATTCATCTTCCCGAGTTCAAATCTGGCCTCAGATACTTACTAGCTGTGTGACCCTGGGCAAGTCATTTAACCTTCTATTCAGTTTCCTCATCTGTAAAATGAGCTGGAGAAGGAAATGGCAAACCACTCCAGTATCTTTGGCAAGAAAATCTCAAATGGGATCACAAAGAGTAGGACATGACTGAAAACAACTAACCAACTGAATCGTACCCCAATGGCTCCCTATTACCTCTAGGATCAAATATAAAATCTTATTTGTTTTTTAAAGTCATTTAAAAGACCTGACCCCTTTCCTACCTTTCTAGTCTTCCTATACTTTACTCCCCTTCATTTTATTCTGACATCCTTCAACACTGGCCTCTTTGCTGTTTCTGGAACAAAATTCTGTCTCTCAACTGCAGTTGTTTTTACTGACAGTCCCCCATACCTGGAACACTCTCTCTCCTCATCTCTGCTTTCTGGCTTCCTTAGCTTCTTTCAAGTCTCAGCAAAAGCCCCATATTCTGCAAGAATCTTTTCCTTAATCTCACTACCTTCCCTCTGAGACCACCCCCAATTTATCCTGAACAGATCTTGTGTGTACATGGTTGTCAATATGTTATCTCTCTTATTAGGCTGTGAATTCCTTGAGGGCAGGGTCTGTTTATTTTTTTTTTTACCTTTCTTTGTATCCCCAGTGCTTAGCACAGTGTCTAGAACATAGTAGGTCCTTGATCAATGCTAGATAACTTTCTATAGAATAAGAAATGTAGATTAGAGATTGTGGGAGTATTCTATAAAGGGTGAGTTGAGGAGAACCTTGGAGAATACATGGGACAGCATAGGTCATATAGAATACAAGTTAGATCACCAGAACTCGTCCCATAGGGCCTCCCCAGTAGCCCTATCCATCATGGCGGCCTCCTTCCTAGGCATAACAGAGACAAAAGGGATATTTCGGGTGACCCAGTTGAATGTAAGCCCCTTGATGGCAGGAACTGTTTTCATTTTTGTTTTTTGTATATCCTGGTTCCAAGAACAGTGCCTGGTATACAGCTATTACTTAAATCAATGTTCATTGAATAGATCTCAATTGATCCCTTCCCTGAACCTCCAGATGGCTGGATTTTAGGGATGGAAAAGAGAGAGAGAGAGAGAGAGAGAGAGGGAGGGAGAGAGAGGGAGAGGAGGGGGAGGATAGTGCAGTATTGGAGCAACAGAAGGAATTATCTGGAAAGCAACTCTGAATACAATTCAATGACAGCGTACCATTCCTGAGAGAATGTGCTCTCAGACCCCATCTAACTCCTTTCCAAGAATCTTGAGAAGATCCAGGTGTACAGTCTGGAACCTCCAAATGCCTCCTGGACATTTCCGTGCCTGTGTCCTGCTCTCATCTTAACATGTTTATGTCTCATCTTCCCTGAGAGGCCAGCCCATGTTCCACTCCCCCTTATTTTGAAGGCAAGGAAGCTGAGACAATAGAGATGTGAAATAATGCAGGATCCTAATCCAGGTCTCCTGACTCCAAGCCCAAGGCATTTTCCACTGTCCTGCTCTGCCTTCTCTGTAAAAATACACACATTTACTCACCTTGGTCAGGCCAAGATCACAAGCCTAAGTACCTTACAAGCACCCTCCCAGAAACGTGAAAGCATAATTACCCAAGATGCATAGCATCACAGAGATACACACACATACACACACACATATACACACACATCCATGCAAAGATACCAACAAGCCTAAGAATTCACAGAAAGAGGCCCACACCAGTGCGCGCGCGCGCGCGCGCGCGCACACACACACACACACACACACACACACACACACACACACACATATACACACACAGCTCTTCACAGAGCTCCACACAGCTGACTTCATTTTAATTGAATCCCCTCAGGGTTTTTGGTACAAGCTTTATAGTGCATAACTAATACCGATGAGCAAGCTTGATAAAGGTGGCATTATTACTCTACTAATGGGTCACTTCATCCACAAAGGCTTCCTAATTTATTTGAAAACAGGTTCCTGAGCCACAAGTAATGGGGCATATATACCAGACTGGCTCCCCCCTGCCCTTCTCTAAGGCCAGGACCTTTTCAAATGGGGGGCTAGTATTATACGGGCTAATCAAAAGCTAGAAACAAACTGCTCCAGCATCAGGGAACGGCTGAACAAATGTGGCAATGAACGCACTTAGTCCTCACGGCGTTCACTGTGAGGACTGGCAACTGGGAGGCAGTCAGAGAATTCTGAGGACACTCGAGGGGAGTGACACGGGCATGAAGAGACTGCAGGCAGAAGAAGGAAATACCCAACGCATGGAACAATGTAAACATGGCCCCCCAATTCTGGCCCAACCCCACTGTCCATGTTGGTATCCCAGTTGTCACAGCTCTCCTTTCTTTTAACATGTGATGAACCATTTCTAGGAAAGATGCTTTGGAGAGAGAACTTAGGTGTTTATTGGGAAGTTCACTATGTCTGAACAAAATGTATCCACAAGATCTTTTCAGAATAAGAAATGTAAAGGGGGGTGCACCCTTTACATATATAGTAAATAAAATAAAATTAAAATTAAAGACCGTTTAGTACTCCTGTAGTCCAGAGGTCCGCAAAGTACAACCCCAGCATTTTACATGTGGAAGCTAAGACCCAGGGAGGTTAAGTGATTTGCTCCACATTACAGAAGAAGTGTCCGAGAGATGGTACTGTCTCCACTGTACCTTCTATCATTTTATAAACAAGGAAACTGAGACATAAAGAGGTGGTGGCATCCAGAAAGTAGCCTTGCCTAGTGAATGAAACAATTGGGAAGTGAATTCAGGTCTTCAGACTCCTGATTGCAGGTTCATTACTCTACACCGTAAGAGCTGACTATGAAATGGTGGTTAAATGAATAGAATCCTGGGAGGGCGTTTAGGAGGAGTTCTAGTCCTAGTTTTGATGTTGGCTAGCCGTGGTGGTCATTTCCCTTTGCTGGGTCTCAGTTTTCTCATCTATAAAATAGTCACAGAGAACCATGGATTTAGAGCTAGAAGTGAACGTGGAGGTTGTCTATATAAAACCCCCTCCTATTATAGTCGAGGCATTGGAGGCCTAGAAAGGTTAAGTGATTTGCCCAAGGTCACATAGGTAGTAAAACAGATGCTATTCAAATGTAATCCAACTTATCTCCAAGGTTCCTTACGGTTCTAAAAGCCTATCATTTTAGGTCTCAGACTGCATAGATCATAGATTTAGAATTACATGAGATCTTAAGGGTATTAAATACAACTCCTCGATTTATAGATGAGGCAATAGCCACAACGAGTTTATGTAATTTGCCCAAAGTCACACAGCTAATAAATGTCCAAGTCAGGATTTGAACTAAGGTTCTTCTGATTCCAGATCTAATGTCCTCTTGGCTATGCAATTCTGCTTCTCTTGGGAGACTAGGTAGCAGAAAAAGATGTGGAAATGTAGGTCTATTTAGGCCAGACCTAAGAATACAGATCTTGACTCCCCATGGGCTGGGCATCAGAGCCAGGACAAGAGGGAGGTAGCTAGGCAGTCACCTGGAATGTCATATATAGAGAGAGGAGGTAGTGTGGTTTACCGCTAGAGAGAGTCCTTCTAAAATCCACAAAATACAAATATGTTGATGACAGAAATTTCCATTTTCCAAAGCCATAAGTATTCATTTTCTGAGAATCAGTTACAGCGTCAGTCAGTTATAGCGATGGCTGGAAGTCCCTAGGGGACAGTAATGGGGAAGCAGAGGGAGAGGAAGAATCATTTCCAAGCCTGGCCTAGGGCTCTGTTGGGCAACGACCCCACCTCCAGAAGCTCTATTCTCTGGCCCACAAACACTTTAACAAAAATGGAAGCTATCCCACATCATCTCCTCACTCTGCCTTTCTTGTTAGCACACAAGATCCCCCTCATTCTCCAGAAAGGGGACTTGTAAGGAGCCGGGGTGGGGGTGGGGACTGGCCTGGAGCTATTAAGTAAATTGCTTGCACATGAATGTTTGTTCCTTTCAACAAGGGAGTGAAGCTTATTGGGGATTTGTGGGTCCTAAAGCGTCCTAATGTAGTGAAAAGAATGCTGACATCAGGAGACCTCAGTCTAATCTTGGCTCTTCTGCCATCTAGCTGTGTGATCTTGGGCAAATCAGCTAACCTCTCTGAGTCTCAGTTTCCTTAAAGAGGCTCTTGGAATAGATGATTTCTAAAGTCCCTTCCTGTGCTAAGATTCTAAGACTTTAATGAGAAATGTAGTGATTTTTCTCATCCACATTTGGAGGCTTCCTCACTCTATACCAACAACCTCCAAGTCCCCTCTTCATTTCACAGGAGAACTCAACTCTGGAATCTCTGTGCTACCAAGACACTCAACCTTGAGGTTAGGAAGAACAAAGATACAGATATAAAATCTTCAGTGGCTAGAGTGCTGTGCTTGGAGTCAGAAAGACCTGAGTTCAAATCTAGCCTAAGACACTAGCTGTGTAGATCCTGGGCAAGTCACTTAACCTTGTTTGCCTCAGTTTCCTCATCTGTAAAATGAGCTGGAGAAGGAAATGCAAATTACTCCAGTATCTTTGCCAAGAAAACCCCAAATGAAGTCATGAAGAGTTGGACAGGACTGAAAAATAACTGAACCAGAACAAAACAAATTTATATTATGCCCCCTATGAAAGACTGGTCTGTCTTTACCTTTCAGACTCACAGGTACACATTCATTCCAGAGGAACCTTTGCTGGAATAGAACTCAGGATTCTTGACACCACCTTCAGCATTTTTTTTTCAGAGAATATATTCTAATCTATAAGTTCCACAGTCATATGCAAGCAATTTACAGAAAATCAATTTACTTAGTAGTAACCCTCTCCCCTTTGTTATTGAGAGGGGGACAAGAGGTCTCCTTAAAACCTGTAAAAGTCCAGCTTCTACCACTGGGCTTGGAATATGTTTCTTCTTAAGAGCAAATGGCAAAGTCAATCCTGGGTCCCAGTGTCCACCAACCTACACCCCATGTTTAGAGTCTGACAACAGTCTTCACAAAATCCCAAAAGAAAAGTGGGTAGCCAAGGTCCACTACCCAGAACATTACTCTTTCACCCCACTCAGGCATACACATTAATTTTCCAGGAGGGAATATTCTCTTCAACCCTTTTTCCTTCATCTTTCTTGCTTGTCCTTGAATCCCCAAATTGAAGGGTTTAGCAGCAAGGCAGAGCTGCAGTGCATTGGGAAGAGCATTGGAACCAGGAGACTTGGGATCTCAACATTGATGCTTACCAGCCAAGTGAGTCTGGGCAAGTCACCAATGGGCCTGAGCCTTAGTTACTTCATCTATAAATGGGAACAACACTGGAACAACCATGCTAGCATCTGCCCTCTAAGGAACAGAGGTTCTATTTATCCTGTTTATATGTGGCTTGCTCATAGTTGTTATGCGCATTGTTTCTCCCACTAGGCTGTGAGTGCTTTAAGAGTAGGGACAGTCTTTTGCCTTTCTAGAACCCAGGAGGTACTTAATAAATGCTTATTGACTAACTAACCACCTAGCTCACAAGATTGTTGTGAGGAAAGTCCTCTAGAAATGTGAACTGTTATCAGTTTTCTTGTGACAGGTCACTTGGTGGGCACTGTCTGAGCTCCCTTCAGAACAGGCAGCACCAGCCACTGAGGGGCACCTGGCAACTCATGCACCCATAATCCAAGAGCCCCAGGGTCCTGGTGGGAGCCCCAGGAGGGCCTAGGAGTGCTGGCAGTGCTCTGACTGCAAGCCCACCGAAACTAGGCAGAAAGTATGCTGGAGGAGTGAAGCTGAGCCCCAGCTGGGGCCCCCAGAGTTCAAGCATTCAGATGGCAGGCAGGGTCAGAGACCCTGGCCTCAGGGCCATGAGAGAGTGGCTCAGAGGAAGAAGAGGGGCCATCTGCTTCAGACTCCTCCAGAGGTCACTGCTGTGGGTCAAGCTCCCCCCGCCCCTCACTCTCCCTCCTTCCCTCCTTCCCTCCTTGCCCTCTGACTCCTGTGACTGAAAGGAAGAAAGCTCCCGCCCCCCGGAGCCCGATGAAAGTGGGACCCTGATAGCAGAGGACAAGCTGCAAAGGCTTTAAGCAAAACTAGCCACATGCTCTCCCCCTCCCCTGTTAAAGGAGCCGGGCTCCATTTCACAGCTCCGTGGGACTCAGCCGTGCAGAAGGAAATGGGATGGGGAGCTGAAGGCAAATTAGGGAGAGGCATATTCAGCACTAGGACAGCATCGCAAAGGGGCTCAGTCTTCCCCGGGGCCAGAAGGGGCAGAACATGAGCTGAGAGATGCGCTGTGCCCCCAAACACACACGCACACGCACACGCGCACACCCCACACGCACACACATAGACACGCACACATCCATGCGGAGGGGAGGCTGTAGCCAGGGGGAATAACGCCGGTTCCCACCACGCCACTGCCCCAGTGAGGCCCCTTTGAAGTGCCCGGCAGCTGCACACCCCAGCACCAGGCTACTAATCCCAGCCAGACACGGGGCGTTCTACTCCCCATCCGCCCCCCTCCATCCGCGAATAGCAATAGTGTCCTCGATGAATAGCACTGGCTAATTACCTTGTTCGCACCACCGCTAGTGAATGAGAGAATCCGCCATTGTGCTAGGCAAATGGAGAAAATAAGCTGGCCATTGTCGTCCAAAGCCAAACGAGGGTTTGATGTCGCAGTCGTTAGAGAGATACCATTTCCCTTCCCTCCCGTCCCCCCTCCCATCTGAAATCCACCCCCCCTCCCATCCAGGCCCAGGCTCTCCCCTGAAAAGTGCTGCTATTAGTTGCTTCTGCAAGGAAATGAGAAGTTCAGAAGGAAAATAAGGCGGTTGCTCCAGACTCCGCTAAAATGAATTCTTACTCAACCATTCTTATTCAATGAGAAACATTCATTCCACAAACAATTCATTCCACAAATATTTACTGAAGGCTCACGATGTGCCCACAAACACAGCTCTGCCTCCTCCCCCCGCCCCCCCATCCCTCAAACCCATATCGGCCTCAGAGAGCCCGGAGATCTCCCTCAATTCAATTCGGTTCAATTCAGCATTTATTAAGTCCATAATACATTCCAGGCACTGTGGTTTCGGTGCTGACTGGACGGTGTAAATGTTATTTTTCCATGTAAGTTTCTTGAGGGCAGGGCTTATTTCATTCACCGAAGGTGGATCACCAGAAGCTAGCACAGAGCCTGCTGACTTAATAAATGCTCGTTGAATGAAATGAAAATCCCAGTTCTCAATGACTTATAATCTAATAGGAAACTAAGATGGTATTGAGGAAAATGAGATAGATTTCAGGCCCCCAGATTTGAGGCTCACATCTCAGCTCTGCTCCTGACTCCCTATGAACAAATCACTTAACATGATTAAGCCTGTAAAAATCTGTAGAATGAGGGCTGTACCGGATGATACTGAAGTGCTTTCCGGCTCTAAATCTATGGTGATTTGCTTTGACTATTTGATATATTCAATTTTTAGTTTAGGGTTCATCTTTTTCTACATTGCTGGCTACAGAGCAGTACAATGCCATAAACAAGAGACACTTAAAATGTCTCAGCATTTACTGTTGGAGCCACGTAGAAATGAACCAGGTAAGGATTGTGGCAGATAACTCTATCAGCTATATTATGTGCTTCTCCAACTCTAACCCCAGGGTTGGCTTTTATATTACAGAATAAACAGCTACCTGTGAGATAACTTTGATTTCAAATCCAGACTCAGCCATTTACTAGCTGTGTGTGATCCTAGGCAAGTCACTTAACCCTGGTTTGCCTCAGTTTCTCATCTGTAAAATGAGCTGAAGAAGGAAATAGAAGACCTCCCCGTATCTTTGCCAACCCCAAATAGGAGCTAGAAGAGTTGGATGTGACTGAAATGACTGAACAACAATAACAATATGGGATAACATTTCCCCACCTAAAACAATGCCTGGAATTCTGCCATTAGTACTGCAAACCAGTACTGCAAAGTGGATAGCTCAGATCCAGACTCAGACACTTACTAGCTGTGTGACCCTGGACAGGTCATTTAGCCCTGTTTGCCTCAGTTTCCTCATCTGTAAAAATGAGCTAGAGAAGGAAATTGCAAACCACTCCATTATCTTTGCCAGGAAAACCCCAAATGGGGTCACAAAAAGTCCAACATAACTGAAAAACAACTGAAAACTATGAACCAACTAATCCCAAACCTCTAGTTATAGAAGTAACACATTGAAGTAGACTTAGCACTGAATTGCCAGTCAGAAGACCTGGGTGTGAATCTGGACTCTCCTGCTTACTCTCTGCATGGCCTTGATGTCTAGTGCTAGACTCAGAGTTGGAAGATGTGGGTTCATACTCTGGGTTACATACTTAGCTATGTAACCTTGAGCAAGTCATTTCTTTGGGCCTTGGTTTTCTTCCACTATAAAATGAGGAGGTTGGACCCAATGCTCTTTAAAGCCCCTTCCAGTTCTGAAAGTCTGTGATTCTCAATCACTTCTCTGATCCCAGTCTCAGTTTCATCAGCAGTAAGATGAGAGGGTTGACTGGACTACAAGTCAATTAATAAGCATTTATTGAGTGCCTACTGTGTGCCTGTGAAAGAAATTAAAGTAAAAAAAAAATTAAAGGGGAAAAAAAGAATAGGAAAAAAAACCCAGACTCTGTCCTCAAGAACTCATAGTCTCTCCAGGAAGACAATGTGGCATAGATAATACAACATATATATGAAATAAAATCCAAAGTAATTTTGGGGTAGCATTAGCTGCTGGGTGAGGGTATCATGGAAGGCCTCCTGTAGGACATAGAATTTGAGTTCTACCTTGAAGGAAGGATTCTAGGTAACTAAGACAAGAGGGAGCATATATTCCCCACATGAAAGCAGGGAGACCTGTTAGATAGGAGTAGCATGTGGGCCCATTTGATTAGACTGTAGAATCCGTGGAGGAGGGTGATGTGTCCTATTACCAGAAAGGTATACTGAGATCCAATTACAAAGGGCTTCCAAGACAAAAAAGAGAGATTTGCATTTTATCCTAAATGCTGCAAAGATTCATTTGAGCTTTTTGAACAGGGGACTGGAATGGCCAGATTGTCCACTTAGAATATCACGAAGGTCTTTCTTCATTCAATAGTCTCAGAACCTAGCAGAATATTAGTTCTCCCTTCTTGTTCCTATCATCAAAAACCAAAATAAACCATGAGAACCTACCTCAGATTTTGGGGAGAAATAGACAGAAGGGAAGCATTCTTGGCCTGGAAGTTTATGGTTTTAAGTATGAATGATTTCTTCTATTTCTCAACACATATATCTTAAGACATTGAATTTCCTGCCTTGGAAGGGAGATACTGACCACCCGGATGGGGTAGAGATAGCAATTCAAAGAGCTCGAAGGCCAGCTTCTCCTCCCTGAGATATTTGTCTACTGGTCATGTGGGCATCAAAACTGAACTCAATCAACAAACATTTACTAAACCCCCGTGTGCCCAACCTCAGGGCGGGGAGTGGGAGGAAGAAGAGAAAAGGGGAGAAGGCGCTCTCGGAATTCATCAGACTTAGTTCGAGACATAAGAACAATTAAAGGCTAATTTAAATCTGACTAATTAAGTGCTAAACTGTATAGAACACAGCCAATACCTCGCAGTTCAGAGAAGGGAGAAACAGTGTGGTTAGACTCTAACTCTCACCCTGTGGGTTATGTTCAGTTTGTAACAATGAAAACACATCCTGCCTATCAGTATTTACATCACGATTCACAACAGCAGCAAAATTACAGGTATGAAGGAGCAACGAAAGTAATTTTATGGTTGGGGGTCCCCACAACATGAGGAATGGTATTAAAGGGTCGCAGCATGAGGAAGGTTGAGAACCATTGGCTTAGAGCTACAGTGTCCAACTGAAACAAACATGGGGCCACTAATCCGGACGTAACGATCCCTGCAGGGCACATATTGACTTAATTTTTAACTGTGATATTATCCGTGTTTTATTGTTTTCTTATTTATTTTGTTAATTATTTCCCAATTACATTTTAATCTGGTTCAGGAGTATTATGGGTCACATGTGGACTGAGCTATAACTGTCAGAGGCTTTATAGAGTGACTGGGCTTCAAGAGATGCCTAAGTATTCAAATAAACAAAATGCAGAGAGAATTCATTCCAGGTGGGGGGGAAGGGGGGGAAAGAGAGCATGGTTTGTGGCCTGATGGGGAATCAGTGAGAGAGTGGAGTTGGGGAGCAGTGGGAGATGAAAGTGGAAAACAAGGGTGGGACCAGGTTATAAAGGGCCCTAGAAATCCAAGCAGATAGGGCACCTAGGTGGTATAGTGGATAGAGTACCAACCCAGGAATCAGGAGAAGCTGAGTTCAAATCCAGCCTCAGACACCTACTAGTTGAATGACCCTGAGCAAGTCACTTAACCCCATTGCCTCCCCCAAAACAAAAAGCAAACAAAAGAAAAAAGAAATCCAAGCAGAGAGGTTTAGACTTGGTGCAGTAGGCCCTGAGCAGCACTGAAAAACATAAAGATTATTTGTCTGACAACAATGTGGAAGAAGCAGCAGAACCTATATATACTATGGTATAGGAAAAGAAATCTTATTTCTAGGGTAAGAGACATCATGTCACACTGGAAAGAACACTGCTTTCTTCCTTCCTTCCTTCCTTCCTTCCTTTCTTTTTTGCTTTTCAGGAGGGGGGAAGGCAGGACAATCAGGGTTAAGTGACTTGCCCAAGGTCACACTGCTAGTAAATGTTAAGTGTCTGAGGCAGAATTTGAACTCAGGTCCTCCTGACTCCAGGGCCATTGTTCTATTCGCTGTGCTACCTAGTCACCCTGAAGACCTACTTTCAATTTGAAGTTGAATTTCTTATTGTTTTGTCATCTTGATCAAGTGACTTTACCTGTCTGTCCCTTGGTTTTCTCATTTGTAAAATGAGGGGGTTAGACTAGGTCATGGGTGGGGAACCTGTGCCCTCAAGGTCATATGTGGTCTTCTAGGTCCTCGGGTGCAGCCTTTTGACTGAGTTTATTATCTGCATGTAAATCCAAGTTTTACAGAACAAGTCCTTTTATTAAGGGGATTTGTTCAGTGAACTTTGGATTCAGTCAAAGGGCTGCACCTGAGGACCTAGAAGGCCACATGTGACCTTGATGCTGTAGGTTCCCCACCCCCATACTAGAGGATCTCAAAAAATCCATTGTTTCCAATTCTAAAAGTCAAACTTGGAATGCCAGTGGGTTGATTCCTTCAAGGGAATCATTGAGAAAACCCTAGGAAAATTGGACCGCCCAAGGGCAAAGTCCTAAAAGAAAATTCAACAAAGATTAGTTGTCTAGTACATGCATGGCACTCACTACTTTGGTTCCTGATAATTTAGACTCCAATCCTGCTCTCCAGGAATTTATCATCTAGTAGCAGAGATAAGATATATGGGCTGTACACAAACCATTGTAACATAACATGAGTTACATCAATGGTATAAAATGCTAAGAAATTCAGAAACTGAGACCTACATGGAATCTCAAAATTGGGAGAAACCACCTCAGAGCTCACCTGGTTCAAACTACATACCCAACATTTCTGACAAACAGTCACATAGTTTCTGCTGGAAGATGAGGGATCTGCCATGTCCTGAGGCAGCCTGTTTCCATTTGGACAGCACAAATTATTAGGAAAATTTTCTTTATATTGGATGGAAATCTTCCTCTTATCCACTTCTACCCATTGAGTCTAATTCTCTCCTCTTAGGCAAAACAGAAAAATTTTAATTTTCCTTCCACTTGACAGCTTGGGAAGTACTTGAAGAAAGTTATTTCTCTTTCTCAGGCAAAACATTCCCTATGCAGCTAGGCACAGTAGAGTGCTGGGTCTGGAGTCAAGAAGACCTGAGTTCAAACCTAGCCTCAGACACTAACTAGTTGTGTGACTCTTGGCAAGTCACTTTCCTCAGCTTCTTCAACTGCAAAATGTATATAATAATAGCATGTGCTTCCCAGAGTTCTTATGAGGATCAAATGGAAATATTTTTCAGGTACTTAGCAAATCCATCCTTCTTCCTGCTCATTGGACATTAGAGGATAAATGAAAGTGAAGAATCACTTAACAGAAAAGTACTGAACAGAAATGAGGAAATTTTAAAAAGGGGTGGTTTGAGTGGGGGAGGGGGAAGTAAGATAATGAGTTCCATGATGAGTTTGTGATGGCAATGGGGCATTCCGATGAAAATGTTTAGAAAGCAATTGATTGTTGCAGGCTTGAAGTTCAAAAGAGTTCAAGGTTAGTTTTTTTATTTATCTGCATAAAAATGACATTTGGGAGTCCTCTGCACAGGGATGATAATTGAACCAATGGGAGTTAATGAGGTCTCTAAGAGATCCTGTACTGAACCTAGAGAAGACTGCACAAGACAGAACCTTGGGGAACATCCATCCTTAGGAGGCAGAAGATGGATGATGAGCCAACAAAGGCAACTGAAAAATGATTAGGTAGGAGGATCATAGATTTAGAAATAAAATAGACCCTAGAGGTCATCTAGCCCAACTCTCTCATTTTATAGATGAAGAAACTGAAGACTAAAGAGGTTAATGGACTTTTTCAGGGACACACAAATAATAAAGAAGAGCAGAAATTGAAATCTGGATCCTCTTACCCTAAACCAGTTCTCTTTCCAATGTACCACCCTAGAAAACCAAGGGAGAGCAGTCACCAAAATCAAGAGAGAACAAAATATTCAGGTAGATGGAGTGGACAACTATATCAAAAGTTGCCTGGGGGCAACCAAGTGGCACAGTGGATAGTTTATCAGTCCTGGGGTCAGGAGGACCTGAGTTCAAATCCTGTCTCAGACACTTGACACCTACTGGCTGTGTGACCCCAGGCAAGCCACTTAACCCCAGATTGCCTCACCTAAAACCAAAATGAAACAAAAAAGTTCCAGAGAGGTCAAGTGGAATGTGGACTGAAAAAAGACCACCAGATATAGCTGATAAGAGATATTGGTGACCTTGAAAAAAGCCATTTCAGTTAAGGGGTAGAGTAAGAATCCAAGTACTGAGTAAATATATTCCTGCTGTTTCTTTCCTTTCTTCTACCAGAAACACCTCTACCTTCTAAGTAGCTTTTATTAGACTATTTATACCTAAAGAAAGATCGAAATCTTTAAGTACCATGGTTCTATCAAGCTGATTATGAAGTAAAAGATCCAACGTTGATCAGGAAAAGTTAGGTGAAGCAGTGGATAGAGAACCCTGTCTGGAGTCAGGAAAACCTGAGTTCAAATCCAGCCCCAGATACTTTCTAGTTGTATGACCCCTTGTAAGTCATTTAACCTTGTCTGCCTCATCTGTAAAATGAGCTAGAAATGGCAAACCACTCCAGTATCTTTGCCAAGAAAACCCCAAATGGAGTCACAAAGAGTTAGACGTGACTACACAGCAACAAAATTGTTGATCGTATGGCAGTAATCTGTTTTTATAGCCCTGGCTCAGTAGACCTATACCTTCTAGGTTTTGTCCTCATAGTTCATTGTTAATGAACGACATTCACTGACTCACATTTGAGAAATACCTTAAGAAGATGTTTTAGACTTGAGTTAAATTTTCGGTGTGAGCATTTACAATTTGGAAATCTGTAAACCCTACAAATCAGAGGCAGATTTCTTGTCTTGTTGATTAGAAAGAGATAGAGGAAATGTTAAGAATGAAGATATCCCACATATATAACCACCACCACCACCCCCAACTGGTTGTTAAACACTGTCAGCACACCCCTGGTTTTAGTCGTCTCTGTATCTCATGCACCCCACTGTGTATTCCCTCCACCAAGAGCACTTAGCATAGTGGCTTAATGTAATAGCTACTCACAGTTCAGGATGAGTGGCCCCAAGTATCAAATTTCCAGATCGGTGATATTGTATACTAGAGCAAAAAATACTCCTTGGGAAAATTTAGTTAGGGGGAAATTTTGGAAGAGAATCTGATTGGAAAGGATGGATGGAAGGCAGAGGTAGAAAGAGAAGTGACCAGGGAATCTTAAGGGAACAATTAGGGGCTACCTAGAGAGGAGATATAGAATGATGATGAAGGATTGGGGAACATCCTGGGGTACCCAGATACAGAACTCCATTGATACTATACTGGTTGCTACTCTGATTCATCTTAAAAAATGCTCCAATATTATCCAAGATAAAGGAGACAAGGCCTCTCAAAATGCCACACTAGATGAAAGTGATTGGTCCTTTTCAGCTGGAAAGGTTTTTCAAATAAAATCTATTTCTTTCTCATCCCCCAAACCTCAGAACATTAATAACTTTTTAAATATTGCTTAGTGGGTTAGTACTATGATATGAAGATAATTATAATGAGCATGATGATAATGAAAAATTATGATTTCTACTATTAAACATTTCCAGAGTACCACACAATGGCAAAGTGCTTTGCCATAATTAGTTATTACTTTAAAAGATAAGAATGATTAATCTTTATTGTTTCAAAAAGGTAGGCAAGAATAGTATTGGTATTTCTTAATAAAGAAAGAAGTAAGGCAGAAGAGAAATGGATCTTGGGAAGGACACACCCATGGGGAAACAGGGTGGCAGTGGTCTTAATGTAAAAAGTCCTGGGGGTCTTATGGAACTGTATGATTCTGGGTAGGGCATCTACAGTCTCTGAGCCATGGAATCCTCATTACTGTGGAGAAATTCTCAGTGTAGAAACTTCCTCAACACATCAGCAACTTGTCCTAGAGCTTATAGTCACGGAGAATTGTCTGGGGGCACTGGGAGGTTAAGGAATTTACCCTGATCACCCAGCTAGTACATGCCAAGAAAAGGACCAGGATTCCATAGTCTAGGAGAAGGGCTGAGGTTATCTTCCCTTCTATCCTCAATCCAAGGGGTAGGACAGGGCAAAAGTCTACGGCCTCACCTGAGGAAGGAGCCAAATGATGACCTAAAAGTGATAGATTATTGCTTAGAATAACCTCTCCCACTATTGTGACTTGCTCCTGGGTGATGCTAGAAGAAGAAATAAAACCAATAAGTCAGAAAAATGATCCTGTAAAGACAGAATAGTAGCAAGTGCCAATAGCACAAATAGAAACTGAAGAAAGATGGACCAGGTGCAAGAGTAACGGAAAAAAAGATCGGAGATTCATGGTTTACTTCCAACAAACTGAATGTGTCATCAATAAAGAGCCACTGAGAAAAATAAACCAACATGTGATATGATCAAAGAAATATGACGTGAAAACCTGGGAACCATTCCTTCTGGTGTACTTAGTATAATCCTGAGTCTTAGCATTAAGTCTAGTTTGGGTTACTTCACTTCAAAATGGGGTACAGGAATGTGCATGAAGAGTGACCAGAATGGTCAAATGAACAGAGAAGGCTCTGAAAAGTAAGGCTAAAGGAATAAGAACTTTTTAACCTGAAGAAGAAAGAATTAAGAGGTGATTTTATCACTGCCTTGGAGTATACCAATTTTGTTTTTATTGTTGCTATTATTCAGTTATTTTCAGTAGTGTCTGACTCTTGGAGTTTTCTTGGGAAAGATACTGGAATGGTTTGCCATTTCCTTCTCCAGCTCATTTTACAGATGAGGAAACTGAGGCAAGCAGGGGTAAGTGACTTGTCCAGGGTCACACAGCTAGTAAGTGTCTGAGGCCAGATTTGAACTCAGGAAAATAAGTCTTCCTGACTCCAGGGTAACAATTACTCTGGCCCTTTATAGGTTCAGTTAGGTAGTGCGGTGGATAGAGCATTAGGCCTGAAGTCAGATAGGTCTGAGTTCAAATTCAGTCTTAGACACTTATTAGCTGTGTGACACTGGGCAAGTCATTTAACCTTTATGCCTCAGTTTCCTCAGCAGTAAAATGGGGATAATAATAGCACCTACCTCCCAGGGTTGTTGTCAGGATCAAATGAAATAATATTTGTAAAGTGCTTAGTACAATGCACCTAATAAATACTTGTTTCCTTCTAGTACGATTTAGTGGAAAGAACCCTGGATTTGGAGTCAGAAGATATGACTTTTTTTTTCTTGCCACCTATGTATCCTTGAGGAAATACTTTCATTTCCAGGGAATCTAGTTTTTCATCTATGAAAATGAGGGGACCATCTCTAAGATCACTTCCAAATTTAAATTGCGAGATCTATGCGTAGGTGTGTGGTCAGTTCCAAGTTGTTCTTCTCTATACCAGACACTGAAGAAAAGGAAATGGATTTAAATGGAGGTCAGAGACGTTGGTTGAAATTGAGTAAGATCTTCTTGCTAGACAGACAAGACAACAGAATCCTAGAATAGTTTCCCTTAAGGGAGCCCATGATTTTGAAAGCTTGAGGGTAGGAAGAACAGTACCTGCCCAAGAGATGGAAATGAGTCTGGAGGAATGAGTCCCATCTCCTCTCTGAATACATTATTAAAAAAGACTGAGAACAGTTGATCAAGATTATAGGTTCACACACACACACACACACACACACACACACACACACACACACACACGGTGAACACAATCTATGGCTACAAAGAGTGATAAACATTTTGAAATGGAAAGGAGAAAGAAGGATAAAAGCCCTTGGGGAAAAAGATTCTCTAGGAAAACAGAAATCTTCAATTCCCTAAGTACAGAAGACTGAGCAGAGGAGCAGGCAACACCGGGGTGGGGGTGGGGGTGGGGAGAAGCACAAAGAACGGCAACCTAAGTGTACTGTCTTTTTATTTATTTTATTTTGTGTGTATTGTCTTTTTAAAGAAGAGTATTATATTTATAAGAAATTGAGAGTTTCTTCTACAACTCAAAAGCTGGTCCAAATTTCTTTTGGTTTGGGGGTGAAAAGAATAAATTGAGTAAGGGGTTAATTTAAAAAATTATTGTTAATAGAGGTTTGTAGAATTGGACTAAAGCAAAGATAAGGAGATCAGAGGGGAAAGAAAAGCACTTTGAACTGGAGAGGTCACAAAGGAATTTAAGCTGGGCTTTGAAGAATGGCATGGTGGAAATGTGTTCTATAAAAATACCTTCTACAACATATTCTTAGATGATTTTTTTTCCTTTTCTTTTTTTTTTTTTTTAGGGGGGAAGGCCCAAGGTCACACAGCTAGCAAGCGTGTCAAGTGTCTGAGACTGGATTTGAACTCAGGAACTCTAGACTCTAGGGCTGGTGCTCCATTCACTGCCACCTAGCTGCCCCGATAATTTTTTAAATAGAGTTGATAGTCACCTTCTTGAAGTCAGAGAGCTTGAGAAGAGATCTACTGCATCAATCAACTAACAAGTGGAAACACCTTGAACTGGACTTCTGAAGACCCAGGTTTTGCCTCTAATTAGTTGGGTGACCTTGAAGTCTTTCATCAAGGCAGCCCCATCATGGACTGATGGACCTCAAAAGTCAACTATTTCAACTCCTTCATTTCCCAAATAAGAAAAGTGAAGCCCAGAAAGGTTAAGGCACTTGACAAAATCACAAAAATAGTATGGGATAGAGCAGCAATTTGAACCCAGATCCTCCAACTCCCAAATTCAGTGCTCTTTCCATTGTACCAAGTTTCTCAGTTTCCTCATCTGTAAAAATCATAGAACACAGATTTAGAGATGGAGGGGACCTCAGAGGTTAGCTAGTCCAACCTCAACAGTTTGTAGTCGAGGAAACAGTTTCTTGAGGGAAATTGTGACTTGCCCAAGCTCACACAGGTAGATACTGTCCAGAGGCAAGATTTGAATCCAGGTCCTGTGACCTGAGCATCTTTTGCCCCTTTAAGTTATAATCCTATTATTTCGTTTAGCTCTAACATTATGTAGCTAAGTCCTGTCTCTAAATATTTTTAAGGCCCTAATGAGTTCTCTGTTTAGGACCATATGAAATGACAGTATTTTCCATCTTTTAGGAAGTGGAATTTTTTTCCTGGAACTACTCACCAAGGGATATTTGTCAAGGAACTTTCGATCTTAATATTCCATGATCTATGGTAATGTTAGCACAGCTTCCCCTCAGTGTGCCTGAGATCCTCTCCAATCCCTCTCTGCCTCCCATTCCTTGTTACAGTGCTTAAGACTGAGATGGTTAGACAACAGAATAGTGTATTTCGGAGACCAGCTCCCAATTTTCTATCTGGGAGAAAGGTCTCGTGTTTTAGTTAAAAGTGGTTACTCTGGCCTTCCTATCTTCCGGCTCCCAACACTCAAACTGGCTCACGTTGTGGCGTACGTTGCCCGAATGCTTTTGCATCTCTGAGGCAAAGAAAGGCTAGCGTTCTCTAGTTATCTCTCTCTCTCTGTATCCTCTCTCTCTCTGTATCCTCTCTCTCTCTCTGTCTCTCTCTCTCACACACACACACATTCCCGCCCCAGCCCCCAGTCGCCCGGGCCGCTTTGACTTTATAGCCACGACACTTGAAAGCGTCTGTTCCCGGCAGATCCATGGAGACTGCGCGGCGCGGGGGTTAATTGAATGCACATTGATTCCAGCGAGGAGCCTCTAGATGCCGCGGCTTTCTTTCATTGCCTTCCCCACCCCTACCCAACCTCCGGGTCCAGTCAGCGATCGTAGGTTGGGGCTGGAGGGAGGGGTAGAGGGAAGAGGGTGGGAGGAAGGGGCACTTCTTATTCTTGCCTGAACTCCCCATTACCGTGTAATGTGGCCCCAGCTGGGAAGCTTACCCTTCCACTTCCCCCCAAAAAATACATCTCTGGATTTCCACTGACCCTCACTATCCCCCAATCTTCTGAGTTCCCCCTATCCTTCGGCCCGGATCCTCAGGGACCACAGCCCAGCGCAGAGCAAGGAGTGTGCCAGTGGTGTGTTCCTCTGTGTGTGTTGGGAGGGTGGGGGTGGGGGGAACATCCAGGCCGGGAGGGAATTAATTTTCTGCAAAGCGCTCCTCTCCCAGCTCCCAGCACTCCCCCCACCCCCAGCCTGCTTACAATTGCAAATCCCCCGCTGCACAAAGAAACTGGATTGTAATGAGCTCCGTGCTCCGGGTGGGGGGCTTCTAGCGCCCAAGACCCGGGTCTGTACCGTAGGGAGAGCCAAGAAAAGGTTCATCTGAATCATAAAACTCCAGCCCCTGGCCGCGCATGAAGGCCGAGTAGCCCAGGTCCCACTCGCTCCCTCTGGACATCTGCCTAGAGAGAGGAGCGGGGCTGGGAGGAGAGGCACGGAGAGCCTAGGCGACAAAGGAAAGGGAGAACACAACAAAGGAGCAGGCTGATTGTTTGCAAAACTTCGAGCTTCAGACACTAAATAAAGAGACCTCGAGATTCGAATTCTGGAGGGAGAGATGCCTACTGAGACAGAGAACGCAAAGGGAGGGAGAAGTTCTTGCTAGATAGAGCAAAGAAATAAAAAAGGCAAAGGAACAGGAGGAGATGAGTTGGAAATTATTATATTTTTAAAATGTGATTTGTGCTGGGAGCGAGACAAAAACCAGAAGAACTAGGATGGGGAAAGTTCACTTTTTCCAGGCCTCAGTATCCTTATCCATAAAATCAAAGGGCTGGATTAGATCATCTCTCAGGCACCTTCCAGCTCTGGTGTTTTGTGGTTCTACTCCCCAGTCAAATCTTACAGTTTCCCATGGCCTGGAATGTCGTCCCTCCCCATTTCCTGCCATTTGAAACACCTGGAATCTTTTGAGATCTGTCTCAATGCCATCTTTCCCATGAAGTCTTCCTTAATCTTTCTTCCCTCCCCACATCAGAAGTAATCCTTTTCTTTCGACTCCTAATACTTGCTTATACCTCTAAACATTTTCAAAGATTGTATTATAATTATTGTATTATATTATATTATATTATAATTATTCAGATCAAGAAATATTTGTTGAGTCTACTGTGTACAAGACACTACTAGGAACTGCAGATACAAAAGACATGAAAAAGAAATAAATATCCATTGGTGTCTGCCCTCAAAAAGCTTAAGATTTTACCGGGGATTCAACAATTACAGAAAGAACTTATTCTCCCACTCTCAACCGAATTGTAAACTCTTTGAGAAAGCGAGAAAATATCAGTCAATCCTACTCATTTGTGTATCCAATTAAAGTTTGTAAAATTTAATTGAAGCCTCATAGGATCCCTATATACTGCCATAGACTGGGGCTCTCATGTTTTTCTCGGGCTCTGTACATTATCCCATTCCAATGTCTTGTCTCAGTGCCTGCCTTCACCCAAGCCACCTCAGAATGACTCTAGTATATCAGACTGATGGCCCTCCTCCCTTTAGATCTCCAGCCAGTCCCTCAATCCTGACTAAAGACCTGAATTCCAGTTGAAGAGGGTCAAGAGTTGAGAGAGATAACATCATCCTTTGGGTAAGAAGAAATACAATGCCTGCCAAAAGCCAGCCTTGTCTTTGCGTCACAGATATCCACCCTCACTCCCACCCCAACTGGGAGGAAAAAGCGTTCCCCATTCTCCAAAGGGGAAATCGCAGGAATGGTTAAGCGATAAACTAGAGCCCCTCCTACCTCACAGTATACTTTGTTCCTTCCTATTATTTTGTATTTTCGTTGTTTGCGTCTTGTCCTCTCACCATACTTACCAGATTCCATGGGGGCAGGTAACCCTATCTTAGTAAAACTTCGTTAAAAGTCCCCACGGGTCTAATAGGGATCTGAAAGCAGTAGGCTTTTAATAAATGTTTTTAACAAGCGAACTGAGCTGAACTAAAACTATAAAGTGTTCTGATTCTCAGCTCGGGGTTTTTACTATATTAGAGAACCCTGCCCCACGGCTAAGTACCCTCTGGATACTGGGCCAAGAGCCCAGCTCCCTTACCTCGATACCACCTACCATCTCACGTACACACGCAATTGACACTTTGGGGCTTTTTAACTCAGCCTCTAGAAAGGGGGCGTCACCTTACTGGGACTCTAACCTCTGAGGAGGATCGGAATGGAGGTGGGGAGGGATTTGTGCTGAAATCCGCATTGAGGTATACTCGAAAAACTAGCCTAGAGCCAAAAGCACAGTGGGTCGCAATACCCCCCAGAGCTAGGGCTGGGGCTTCCAAGGCTAAGCTTGGAAGCGAGTAGGGGAAGCTCTGGGAGTGAGGGCAGTGGCTGACACACTGCTGCGACCGATTTCCAGTCCCAGGCGAGAGCAGCCTGGCCCTGTCACATGTCCCAGGGATTAGCTGCCTCGGAAACAAAAGCACTTAGAGAGTCAGCTTGGTGGGCATAGATCAGGGAGTGGGCGCCTGGGCAGAAACGAGAGCCCCTGGGCGCCCGTGGCCTGAAAATGGGGCTGGGGCGTGACTGGGCGGGGTGCCCCGCTAGTTCAGGAGCCAGGATCTTGATTCGCCGGACTTGCTCCGTGTTAGAGCTGGTTGACTCGGGCCGGCAGAGGTTTTCAGGGGCACCTCACCCCCACCTCCATCCCTGCACATTTCGGTATGCTGGGGCCTCTAACCTCCCGAAGTCCCGGGCTTCCAGTCCTGTGGGCCGTGCAAATCTCCTGTCACTTGGGACTCCCTCCGGGGCCTCCTCCTTCTCCCCTCCCCCTCCAGAGCAAGTGACCCCCGCCTTCTCGGGGGAGACGGCTAGTTGCTGGGGTTACATCGTGGCCTATGATTCCCGGCCCATTGTTAGTGCTTCGAGCTTAACTTCAAGTTTGCAAGGTAGAATCCACACGGCCCCGCGCGGCCCGCAGGACCTGAGTTCCCCTAGTCTCTCGTCAGGGGCTGTGCTGAAGGTCCGAGGCAGTGAACGAGACTAGGGCGACCTTTATCAGCTCCTGACCTCACACCTTTTAGGAAAGGCAGAATTACGGAGAATGGGGGAAGGCAAGCTCCCTTGCTTCTCTCCCCAGCCCCCACTTAGCTTCCCCCACACACCTTCAGGGGGAAAGTAGCTTTTTTTTTCCTCCCAAGGCAAGCTAGTTCTTTTGGTTTGATTTGTTCTGAATTTTCAAACAATGACTAACTAATTGTGACAGAAGCCGAGCAATCAGCATCATTATGCAAGGAACCGGAAAGAGGAGGGGAGAAAGGGAGTGGGGTGGGGTGGGCAACAGCCTCATTCAGCCTGAGGGATACAACCTTCAGCCTCCGCCTTCCCCTCACCTTACTTGCTGCGGATTGGCAGCCAGCACTAACTGAAGCACTCCTTTCTCTGAGAGGGGTACAGAAATGCTTACCACGGGAACAGAGAACCGCATAAACTGGGTAGTGCAACCCCACTGCCACGGAGTCCTCAAAGACAGACAGAAAGCAACAGCAATAATAGTAACTTGAAATCATAGACTTCATCTACTTAAAGTCCTCTCCCCACAAAAGCCCTGGGAAGTAAACGTATAAGAAACCATTTGGAACAGTAAACGGATTTGGAGCAAGAGGATCGGGGGTTCAAATTCCACCTCTGACCCTTCCTGTCTCTGGATCTCCATTTCCTCATCTGTGAAATGAGGAAGTTGCGTTAGATAGTCCCAGGGTCAGCTAGGCAACGAAATAGAGCACTGGGCTTGGAATCAAGAAGTCTCATCTTCCTGAGTTCAAATGCAGCCTCAGACCCTTACTAGCTGTGTGACCCTGGATAAGTCACTTTGCCCTGTTTGCTTCAGTTCCTCATTTGTAAAATGAGCTGGAGAAGGAAATGACAAACTATTCCAGTATCTTCGCCAAGAACTCAAATGGGGGCACAAAGAGTGTGAGACAAGACTGAACAACAACGGAAGTCACTACCAGTTCTAATCTAAACCTATGGCCTCCAATTGCCTTAGTAGTTCAGTGTTAGGCCTGAGTTCCCCTGAGTGTGGGGGTATTTCTTTATCTTTAACATTTCCTCTCCCAGTTACTTTTCTGGGGCTTAGAAAGACTTGACCTATACTTTGTTAGAAGTAGGGAGGGTGAAATTATAAAGGGGTCATCTCAGAAAGTCTTTTCCTCACCCCTCAGAGCCATTTTTCTGGAGGCCTTACCCAATCAGTTCGACCTCCAACCTAGCTTGCGACTGAAATGCTCCCTCTAACATCCTGCAGACTGAGTCCATTAAGCATTTATTCATTTCCTCCTTGTGGGTAGAACTGTGTGACCCTGAGGAGGGAAAGGGACAGGAGCACATTGGAAATAGTGTTATCTTCAAGTCAATAAGCTTTTATTTATGTATTTGCTCATTCACTCATCCACTCAGTGATTTATCCTGCTTCTAATACTAGTTGTGCTATTTCAGGCAAGTCACACACACACACACACACACCACCACCACCACCACCACCACCACCACTACCACCACCACCACCACCACCACACTATACCACCACCACCAAAAGGTCTCAGTTTTTTCAACTGTAAGGTAAAAGGATTATACAAGGTGACCTCTGAGGTCCTTTCTGGATCCACACCCTTTGACTCTAGCCTTGATCTTGGGAAACATACTGATTTCCAAGATTAGATACAGTGAAGAAGTTTCTGACCAAAATGAAAGGTCAGTCGTTTTTCAAGTTGTGTCTGACTCTTTGCGATCCCATTTGGAGTTTTCTTGGCAAAGATTCTTGGGTGAGTTGCAATTTCCTTCATTTTACAGGCAAGGAAACTGAGGCAAAAACAGGGCTAAGTGACTTAGTAAGGCACTAGGACAAAGAACAAAGTAGCTTTAGTCCCCAAAACCCAGAATCAAAAGGGATGACCTTCAACGGGCCTGAGGACACTACTAATTTCAGAACTTTCCAGTAATGGGCTATAACCAGAAAATATGAAAGGAGGGAAGAAGCTTCTTTCTTCCGTAGTGGTCTGCCCTCTCTTTCCCTTACTAGGTGCTCACTCTCTCTCTGTCTCTCTCTGTCTCTCTGTCTCTGTCTCTCTGTCTGTCTCTGTCTCTCTCTCTGTCTTTCTCTGTCTCTCTCTGTCTCTGTCTCTCCGTCTCTCTCTCTGTCTCTTTCTCTCTCTCTTTCTCCGTCTCTCTCTCTCTCTCTCTCTCTCTCTCTTTCTCTTTCTCTCTCTCTCTCTCCCCTCCCCAAGGGCCCCAGGTCCCTGGGGTTTGCAGCTACTTTTCCACACATTCCAATGGCCCCAACATCAGCAGCCCAGACCAGAAAGTCCAGTTCCTGCCCATTATCAGTATATTCATCTGTGAAGCAACCTAACACCTGCATTCCTGAAGCAGCCTCCAGTCTTGGGTCAGCACTGGGCAGTCAATGCCCTGGGCCAAAGGGACCCTTCTCTGACCCAAGAAGATGTGATGGGGGAGGGAAGGGACTCTATAGTTTTCAACCTGAGGAAGGCCTATGCTCCCACAGTAATATTAGGACAAGCTACACAGCTTCCACTTTAGTGTTCAACCTTTCTTCTTGCACTTTACTCCTAATTCCTGAAATAGAAAGGCTCTGCATCCCTTGGAGTCTAGCAGAGACAGGAATTCTTACAATTATACACAACTGTAAAAGGGGCTTTATTCTTTAAGAATTGGGATTTAGACTAGATGACCCCTAAATTCCCCACCAACTCTAATATTCTATGATTTCAGCTGTGGGAGAAGGATAGGAGGACAAACAGAGAAGAAGAGGGAAGGAGAGAGGGAGAGAAAGGAAGAGAGGCATAAAGAATAGGATAAAGAAGGAGAGAAGCAGAGAAAGAGGTGGGAAGAAAGAAAAAAGAAACAAAGAATGAACAAAAAGAAAGAAGGGAAGAAAAGGAAGGAGAGAAAGAAAGAAAGAGAAACAGATGGGAGGGAGAGAAGGAAGGAATAAAAGAAGGAAAGAAGGAAAAAAGGAAAGAAACAAAGAAATTGATTTAGTGGGATGAATGGAGGGCTGGGAAAATAGAGAATGGGAAGAAAACAGAGTATAGAGCATCCCCCGAACTTCTTAGAGATCTTATAGGTATTATTCACCAAAAAGTTCGTCCTATCCAATCAGTCTCAACTCATCTATGAACTCTCTTGGGTTCACACACCTCAGTCTCTGAAACATTCCCATGCCTAACCAGATCCCTTCTCATCCACAAAGGTTACCCCTTACCCCTTGCTTCAGTCCCCTCTTTTGTGAATGATCACAAGCTCACTCTCCAATTAGCAAGCAGTCACTATCTCCCTGCAAATTTTCATTTGTCTCTTTCCCCCATACAGCCCAGAACTGGGTCAGATACTGAGTTCAGGGGTTTAAGCCAGGGCAGGAACTACATCAAAGGTTTTAAATGAGCCTTTCTGGTAGGCAAAAGGGGGAGGGGATAAGGAGAAGAAAAGGAATGTCCGCTGAGAAACAGAGAGAGAAAAAAAGAGAAACAGGGAGAAAGAAAAAGCTTTCCCTTTTCTCATTGGCATCAACTCTGAACTCCTCTGTCTGGCTTTTAAGGTACTAACTCTCCATTCCACCTTATTTCCCACTGTTCATTTACACGCAATCTCCCCTTCCCTCTAGTAAAAATCCAATCTCTATATACTTTTTCTAACTCTTCTTCCCTTTGCTCATTTCAGTCCCCTATTCCCCTCCACTTATCAAGAACCAGCTTATGACCATCCTCTCCATGGCATCATTTCAGACCAACTACTCCACCCTGGTCATCTTTCTCACTTTTTTTTTTCCTGAACAGTACAATAGGGATCAGAATTACAGGTATCAGTGGTCAATAAATTCATTATAGTTTGGTGTCCAAGGAGAAAGAAACACAGGATTTAAAGTCAGAAGACCTGGGTTTGGGTTCAGTTTCTTCTTGTATAGAATGAGCAGGTTAGATGAGAAGATTTCTAAGGTTCGTTGCAGCTCCTATATCCCATGATCCTATGAAGGTAAGAAGCATGTCTGTGACAAATCAATACCCCCACTTGGAAATCTGATCATAAAGTCATTCAAGTCTTTTTATCTTATGTGATTCTTATGGAGGTTTTTAATAAATCCTTCTACAAAGGATCTACCCAGTATGCTGCAGGTCTGCCTTGGATTCTTTCATAAATAATTATAATAGCATTTATATTATGCTTTAAGGTGTACAAAACACTTTATTATCACATTCGATCCAAGGAAGTAGGTGTGATTTTTATCCCTATTTCAGTGACAAGCAAACTGAGGATGAGCCTCAGTCAGCTCAAGGTCACATAGCTAGTAAGTTTCTGTGGTCACATTTGAAGTCAGATCTTCCTGCCTCTAGGTCCACTTTTCTTAGCCTCTGTGCTACCTACTCACTACCCTAGCTGTCTTCAATTTTTCTAGATATAAGAGCAGCACTTGGATAGTTCATCTGTCATTTCTCATTTAAAATCACACTGTTTTTTTTTTTTAGCTCTTTTCAAAAATAAATTTTTATTGATTTTTTTTTGTTTTTTTATGTCACCTAAATTTCCCCCCTGTATCCTTCCCCTTCCCACTTCCAAGAGAATCATCTGGTATGACAAAGAATTTTCAGGTCTTAGCTCTGACCTGGCCTTCATATAATGGTGAGAAAGAAGAAGGAAGAGGTGGGAGAGGTATCATGGTGTAGATTCAACATTAGGAATGTCAAAAAAAACTTGGGCTCAGATTCCACCTCAAAGACGTATTAGCTCTGTGACCTTGGCCAAATCATTTGATTGGACCAAAGTTTCTTTATCTGTAAAATGATGCCGTAGGACTTAATGACTTGTAAGGTCACTTCCAACTCTACATCTATGACCCTTATTAATCCAGAAAGAGTCTTCTGGGAGAAAGAAGAGGCAAAAAGGAGTGACCTTAGCTAAGTCACTTAACCTCTTCGAGCCTCAATTTCCTCTTCTGGAAAATGGGACAGTGGAAGGGGCTGATCTAAGCTTCCCCTTCCACCTCAAGATCTATTATCTTTGTCTTAAACTCAGCACATACCCAAAAAGGAACCTTACATTTCATGGATTTGTGAAACTGAGTCGAGAAGCCCATATGCAGAAGATGTCTCAATAGGAAATCCAGAACGTTGTACTCTCTCTCTCCAGCTGGCTGGGATATGCCTTATAATAACCTTAGAGCCCTCCCTTCCATATCCCTTCATTTCAAATGCACTCGGATTAAAAATAAGCACATTCAGCATGATTAATCCCCTCCATCCATCAATTCATTCTCTCTGGCATGGCACCGCTGCTTGATGGAAAACTTATTCCCTGGTTCTTCTCTAGGGCTTTAGAGAGATTGGGTCTGACCAGGTGGATTTTTGTGTTTATATTCACCGATGAATCTGACCTCCCTAATGAACCTTCCTTCCTGTACAGACCTACCCAAGCACACAAGCGCGCGCACGACCACGCGCGCGCGCGCGCACACACACACACACACACACACACACACACACACACACACACACACACACGTTGTCTCTGCAGAATGAAGTACTCTGTAACCATGCCAAAGTGCCTCCCTCACAAAAAACCGGCAAAGTTTCTGGCATATTTCATTTGAGAATTGCACTTAGAGAAGTGAATTCTGTCCTTGTTTTCGTCTGAAAATCTTTTCTCTGGGAGTGTGTATAAAAAGCTTCCCTCAAGGGACTGTAGAAATGTCAATTCCCCTACCTTGACCCAAAGGAAAACCTCTCCCTTCTCACTCTTTATCCCCCAAATGACACAAGAAAGCAAACAGGAGAAAAAATTCCCTTCTCCTTGGGGGTGGAGTGGAAGGAAAGATGGGAGGGGAGGTGGGAAGGTGGGGGCGGGCGAGAAGCGGGGAGGCAAGTTTCACTTGCAGGCTCCAAATGCCTCTGCCTTTCACTGGCCAACATTCCCAGAACAGACCGAGAAGTGAACAATAGAAAGTACTAGGAAAAGAGAAGATTTGCACATTGTATTCAAGGGGCCATCTGGCTGGCTGGGGAGCTAAGGTGTGGGAATAGAGGATCGTTCTACCGCTTGGGGGCTGGGGTCTGATGCGGTGAGACCCCAGTTGGAGAAATGGAATGAAGACACATAGCCCTCTGGCTAAGAGGGAAATGGGACCAAAACAGGAGACCCATAGAACCAGGCAAGAGAAACTGAGCACCCCTGATTCACAGTCCCCTAAAATCATTAAAAGAAGTTACCAGCACAACAAAAAACACAAACACACAGAACAGATACCATTTCTGTTCCTCACCACTGAGCAATCATCTTTTAATGAATGCATGATGAAGAGATAGCAGGGATCCTAATGGGAGAGAGGAGGAGGAGGAGGAGGAGATTTGGAGTCAGAAATATTTATCAAGTGACTTCTATAGGCTGTGTTTAGCACTGAGGCTATGAGTTCAAAGAATGCAGGAATTCTCCTCCTCATCAATGAGCCAACATTCTATATTAACACCAGTTCACTATGCTACCCCATGAGTAAGGTAGATAAGGTAGGTTCGGGCTAGGAAAAATGTTTTTATTCTGACATTTTCAGACAAAAACATGAAAATGAGACATTTTTCTTTCTCTGTTTCACTATCTCTGTCTCTGTCCCTCTGTCTTGTTTCTCTCTGTATCTCTCTCTCTCTCTCTCCCTCTGTCTGTCTGTCTCTCTCTCTGTCACAAACACACACACACATACACATACATAGTCATGAGCACATACAGAGTATTAATGAAACCTGGCATTCTACTTGAGCCAACATGCCTGCTCTTCAGGCCCCCATGGGACCAGGCAGGCAATGGCATCCCCTTTTCATTCTAATAGGAAGCAGGTGGGTGGGAAGGAGAAGTTGAAGATGTGTGGGAGTTTACAGGGCTAGGTGAGAGATTCTCTCTCAGATGTGACCTCTCTTCTCAACCTGGCAAGCTAAAGACATGAATACTCAGCTGCACTTGAAGAAGGAGAGAAAACCCTTTTCCAAATGTGTAGTTTTCTTGGCTATTTCATAATCTTGGGTAAGTTTACCCCATACATCAAGACCTGAGAATCTTTTCTTCTCGGCGTCCAGATCAGCCTTCTGTCACCAGCAATGCCCATTTTCTGTGATCAGGCGTCACTATATCTTTCCATGACCTACACTAGTGACCAAGGTTCAGACCTACTTCTGACAACCTCTTAAACAGCTTGGCTCCCCAGAACCTATGCCTCGTAAGCCCGAGGCCACTGCCTTCCTGAGTCCCTCAAAGCCTCTTCCCCATTTTCTCTTCCTTTTTCACATATATAACCCCACCGCAGACCTCCCCTCACATAGGCACAGCTTTCTCCCTTGAATTCCCATAATCCCCTCTTAGGGTCGGACAGAGCCTTAAAGAAACCATTTAGTTCAAGTTTTATTTTATAGATAAGGAAACTAAGTTTCAGGGAAGGGAATGACTTGTTCCAAATGGCATCACTAGTTAGTAGCAGTGTTGGGAACCTGGTTTTGTTTTGTTTTTTTGTTTTTGTTTTTTTATCAACTGTAGATGACTTTAAAAAAAAATTTTGGGGCAGGGGGGAAGGGTTCATTAGCTAAGTCTAACCTATCCTGACATTACCATCTTTGGAAGGATCTGTGGAGCTGACATTGTGCTACATTGAATAGAATGTCAGATATGGAATAAGGAAGACAGGTTCAAATCTCACCTCCAACACTTATGAGCTAGGATCACTCAACCTCTTTGAGCCTCAGTTTCCTCATCTGTAAAACAGGAAGATTTGACTAGAAAATCTAAGGTCTCTTCTAGCTCTAAATCTATGATCCTATGATCCATAGAAAGCAGCTAGATGGCTCAGTAGATAGATTCTTGGGCCTGGAGTCAGGAAGACCTATATTCAAGTTCAGCCTCAGATACTTACTAGCTATGTGACCTTGAGCAAGTCACTTTACCTTTGTTTGTGTTAATCCACTGAAGAAGGAAATGGCAAAACCATTCCAGTATCTTTGCCGAGAAAATCCCAGGGAGAGCACGTTCTATAGAAGTGGTTCTCAACCTGTGGGTCACGACCCCTTTGGGGGTCGAACGACCTTTTCACAGGGGTCACAGGGGTCACCTAAGACCATCGGAAAACACATATTTCTGATAGTCTTAGGAACCGAGACACCACTCCTCTATCCGTCTCCAGGCGGGTCCGTCAACATGCAGATACACCCACATACAGGTATTAAAGGGTGGAGGCATTGGGAAGGTTGAGAACCACTGTTCTATAGGGTCATGAAGAGTCAGACATAGCTAATTGACTGAACAAATGATCCATATAGATTGCACACCAAAGTGACCTATTGAACCCTGTGAGTCAAGTTGACCTTCAATGGGCACCTTCTCCTGAGCAGGGATCAATCAGTCAGTCAATAAGTATATATTAAGTGCATTCTATGTCAGGCACTGTGCTAAATACTGAGGATACAGAGAGAAATAAAAACAGTCCCTACCTTCAAGGAATTCACTTGCAATGGAGGAAGTTACCTACAAGATACATAACAATATCCAGATAGATAACTCTCTTATCTCTGGAGAGGAGTTGGGATGGAGACACAGAGAGAGAGACAGAGAGGAGAAAGAGAGACAGAGACAGAGAGACAGACAGAGACAGAGAGATAAACAGAGAGACAGAGATAGAGAAAGAACAGAAGAGAAGAGAAGAGGAGAGGAGAGGAGAGGAGAAAAGGAGAGGAGAGGGGTGGGGGGGGAGAGAGAGAGAGAGAGAGAGAGAGAGAGAGAGAGAGAGAGAGAGAGAGAGAGAGAGAGAGAGAGAGAAAGAGAGAGAGAGAGAATGGAAGGTATTATGAAAAGGAGGAAAGGCATTGTCATCTGGGAGGCTCAGGAAAAGCGTCTGCAGAAGGAAGGATTTGAATTGAGTCTTAAAGAAAGCCAGGGAAAAGTAAGAGGTGAAGACATTCCCAGCAGGCACAGGGCACAGGCTCGTGCAAAAAGAAAGGGGAGATGGGCTGTAACATACAAAGAACAAACTGATCAAGATGACGGGATCCTAGGACTGGACCCCACTTTTATGGCAGGGAATAAAGTATAGAAAGGCTAGAGACTCAGGAAAGAGTTGGGTTGTGAAGAGCTTTAAATGACAGAGGACTTTACATCTGATCCTGGAGGTAATAGGGAGCCACCAGAGTTTATTTCCTTGGAGGGAGGGTGTGAAGCATGACTTAGATCTCTTCAGGAGTGTGCTGGTCATTGTTTAACAATGGGCACTCTGAAAAGGTAGGACATACTTTAATATAGATTATTCGTATTTTCTCCAACATGTTTTTAAGTCTAGGCAATCAACCAAACAATAAATTGAGCCCTGACTTGGAGTGTTTTTGGTCTTTTGAGGTATAAATGCCCATGATGAAATTTAACAATTGGTTCTGGAGCTGACTCCAGTATGCCCTGACCTGTGCTTTAGAAAAATCACTTTAGCAGCTGAGTGGAGGTTGAATTAGAGTGAGGGGAGATTTGAGGTAAAAAGATCAACCAAAAGTCTATTGGAATAGTCCAGACAAGAGACAATGATGGCCCAAATTAGCACGTGGACTATGTCAGTGGAGAGAAGGGGCCACCTATGAGAGATATTATGAAGGCAGAAATGTTGAGATTTGGCTGGTGGACCAAGACTGAGAAGTTATGGATGACATTGGGGTTATGAACTTGGGTGACTAGGAGGAGAGTGGTGCCCTTGATGATGATAGGGAAGGTTGGAAGAAGGGTATATTGGGGAAGAAAGATACTGAGTTCTGCTTTGAATATGTCTGGATGTTTGGGCCATAGAGATTGAGTCCGAAAGGCAGCTGGTAAAGCCAAGTGGAGCTCAGGAGAGACTAGGGCTACCTCTAAAGATCTGGGAATCATCAACATAAGAATCGATCATTGAACCCAGGGTTGCTGATGAGATCACCAAGTGAGAATGAGGACTCAATCTAGAATACAGAACTTGTTTGGTTTTTTATAGTATATTGATAACTATATTTTAATATAATTTGTTTCCTATGTATTTCATTTAAAATCATTCTCAGAAAGAGGCTATATAGGCTTCACCACAATGCCAAAGGGGACCATGACCTAAAAAAGAGTAAGTAGTCCGGGAAGGAAAAGAGGAGAACCCAGAAGAAATCCTAGGGGGATACTCATGGGTGTGAAATTTATGAAGATCTAGCAAAGGCGGAAAGGGCAGGACCATGAATGGGGACTGACGGACCAGTCTAGAAACCCAAACTTTGGTTCCTATCCAGCAGTGAGGAAACTGGGAAGACTTAAGTTCCAGATCCAGTTCTGACACTAACAAGCTGTGAGATCTGAGAGAACTCATTTCACTTCTCTGTGGCTTAGTTTCATTATCTACCATCTGATACCCCTTCCCTACTAGGGAATAGGGTTGCCAAGGAAGAGGGGGAAGGGAGGGGAATTAGGGAAGATTCTATACTTGAAACTTTCTTTGCTTATGTTAGTGATTAATGCTCATGGCAAGCCAAGATTACATTTAAATATATCAATATCCACTGAACCATGAGTCTACAGTAATATACTGACGCAGCACTACAAGCCCAGAGAACCACCTAGCCTTGGAATTAATACAAGATTATGGCACCAATACAGCAAGACCCTTAAGTTCCAAGAGCTCTCAGCTCACTGGACCCTGAACGAACGGACACCTGATATGCTGTCAAATGTGGTGAATGTGCTAATTGTTTTGCTGAACTTAAAAAAAAAATCTTTAGTAGTAATCTTTAGAATGGCCATCTGGGTAAGAGCCAAAGTAGAGGAAAAATTAATCTTTATGGTATTTTATTTTTTCCAATTACATGCAAAGATAATTTTTAACATTCATTTTTTATAAAATTTTGAGTTCCAAATTTTCTCCCTCCCTACGATGGTAAGCAATTTAATATAGGTTATATAGTGCAAACATGTAAAACTTATTTCCATATTAGCCATGTTCACATTGATATTTCTAAAGCACGGTTCTGACTACACCATTTCTTTGCTCAAGATGCTTCAGTGACTCCCTACTGCCACTAGGATTAAACACACAGACTCTTCAGCCTGTATTTCAAGCTCTTCATAATCTCATTCCAACCTGTCTTTCCAAACTACTTTCAATTTATTCCCCAAACATATTCCCCAAAGTGGCTTATGCTGTTACTTGTATATGACATTCCACTACCCACATCTGTTCCTTTACCTGGAAGAGCAAGAAAACATTTGAAAATAAACGTGATGTAAAAACAAAAGCCATTAATAAACCTTAAAAAACAGTCCCAGAACAATGAACAAACAAAGAAGCAAATGGATGCTGGGTACTTAGGACTAAGGGGAATTTTCTATGACTTTAGCCCATCCTGCTAGGCCACTCACTCACTCAAAGACAGAATACCTGGTCCCAGAGGGGAGTGACAGACAGAAGAACACTCTCTACCTGTTCCAGTCCCTAGTGGGAGAGATCTGAATAACTGAGACACACTTTGATGCACATACACAATGATTACTGGCATGGTCCTTACCCAGGTGTTGGTAGCCCATGTGGGAGAGAGAGCTCATGGCATCTTTTCAGAAAGACATCCTGGAGAGTAACATACCTACACCATTTCGGTAAGGAGAGCGATTAATGGAATGAGGTCTTAGAAGCTAACTGGCTTTTGAAGTTTCTGGGAGGAAACTGCTGGAGAATTGCTTTAAGGAAGTATGATAGAAAAGGGGGTTCAGCTACATGACTTTACTGGGATGCACCCTCATGCCCTTTCCAGCTCCCAACTGAATCTATGTCTTACATAGACAAAGCTGGACACCAAAAGAGTCTCTGCTGTAGTAATCTCAAAATAACCTCATAGCTAAACCCTGGACCAGAAAGGGTTAACCAGGCCAAGATGGGGCCCACCACCCATTCCAACCCTTTAGCACAGCTCAATTTCTCACATTGTTATGAGTTGGAGAAAACTAAACATCTTGATGGTATTACCATTTATAGAAGAGTATGTATGCAGTTATCTATATATAAACACCTAGGATTCATGTTATAGGATCCTGGACCTGGCTGGGGGAGGGGTAGTTAGATTCCAGAGGTCATTCAGTCCTTTCCTCTACTTCGGATGCCTGGGGAGTCAATTAAAGAAGAGGGTTTTCTCCTGTCTTCAAGTTCCCTTTATTTTCTCTGTCTCTGGGTATCTCCACCCCACTCACATTTTCATCTGTAAAACAAGAGCCATGGACTAGATAGACTCCGAGCCAAAAGCCCAATTCTTCCTTTGACATCAAAAGCGGATTCCTCTTGTATTACCCTCAGAAGGACAGTAACTCTCTGTGGCCCAACTGGTCTTCAGGAACTGGAAGGCCATGATTCTATTTTACCACCTCCCTCTCTACCCAAGACAAGAATCAGTGACTCTGATAAAGTCTTAATGCCAGTAAGCCAGTGAGGAAAACCTACTATACAGACATAGCTCCTTCTGAGATTTCTATGGGGTACAGTGGCTCACTCTACTCCTTTCCACCAGTACTTTTTCAGCCTCACTTCAAATGGAGGTGATCTGAGACAAAAAGAAACCTGATTTTTTTTTTTTTGGAAGAAAACAGATCTGGGAACTGTGATTTCATCAGAAAAGAGAACTTCTGGTATGGAAACTACCTCCACCAAAGCAGGTCAGCAATTTGTATGTAACACATAGAATCATAGATTTAGAACAGGAGGGGACCTCAGAGGGCACTTAATACAACCTCTTCATTTTATAAATGGGGAAACTGAGGCCCAGGGAAGTTAAGCCCCTTGTCCAAGATCACAAAGGTAATAAGTATAAGAGATGAGATCTGAACCCAGGTTCTCTGACTCCAGATCCAGTGATCTTTCCACCAACTCTATCACACTGCCTCCAAAATATAGTCTTAAAAAGTTCTTTGGGAGTACTCAGAGGTTACGTCCATGGCTATACAGCTAAGTGTGTTGGAAGAAGAGTCTGAATCTAGGACTTCTTCACTCAAGATTCCCCAGTCATTGAATTATGTTACCTCTCAAGGATTCCAATGTAGCTATAAAAATTTCCTCAGCACTGGAAAGAAACTGGAATGTGGGTAGGTGAGAAAAAAAATCATTAAAGTAGATAGTATTCCTTCTGTTTTCTCCCTTTTGCTGGCTCCAGTCTTCATCCTTGCCTAGGAGCCCATTATTAATGGCACCGTGGGAGTTGGACAAGGTGAGGTCAGCTGCATCTTTCAGCTTTCAGTTTTTGTTCCTTCTCTGCAGTGCTCTATTAGAATGAATGGATAGCCAAAGACCTGATGATCCCAGAAAATTCAAGGTCAATAGCTTGCCTCTAAGAGTCAAGGGATGGGGGAGGGGGGAGGGAAAGATACACATACACACAAAGATGAGAGAGAGAAAGAGAGACAGAGACAGAGACAGAGAGACAGAGAGAGAGACAGAGAGAGAGAGACAGACAGACAGAGATCCAGAGAGAGAGACACAGAGACAGAGAGACAGAGAGAGAGACAGACAGACAGAGAGACAGAGAAAGAGAGAAAGAGAGAGAGACAGAGAGACACAGAGAGAGAGAGACAGACAGAGAGACAGAGAGAGAGAGAGACAGAGACAGAGACAGAGAGACAGAGAGAGAGAGACAGAGAGACAGAGAGAGAGAGAGAGACAGAGACAGAGAGAGAGAGACAGAGAGAGAGACAGAGAGAGACAGACAGACAAAAAACAGACACAGAGACAAAGAGGCAGAGGGACAGAGAAATAGAAACAGAGAATCTTCACTTACTTGCAGCCTGGATTCGGGCTTTTCGGCTAACCACCAACCCAAATCGATTTTGGGCCACACAGTCATAGTCTCCCTCATCAGAAGGACCAGTTCCCCGATCTGGCCGGAAGTTGGGGAGGAGGAGTGAACCATTGGCCAGCACAAGGGCATGGGTACTCTCTGGAAGTTCCACTCCATTCTTCCTCCAGGTGACCCGAATGGGTGAGGTACCTTCTGCTCGGCAGCCCAGCACCACCGACTGCTCAGGTACAACAATCTCATCACTTGGTTCCACAGTGAATGCCAGCTCTGTGGAGCCACCTAGGTCTGGATCAGCACCAGGAAGAGAGAAAACAAATGAGTGTCAGGAGTTCATGGCATGTGCAGCCATCAGAACGTCATGCCTCAAAATGGACGTGGCATGTGACCGAATAAACATTTGCATGTCTGTTTGATCAGCCCAGTGCCTAGCACAAAGTAAGTTCTTGATAAATGCTAGTTGATTAATTGATTCTGTCTATTCCTTTGCCTTTGGGTTACTGCCACTCAACTGGATAGTTTGGGCTCTTTCTCATTCTGAGAAATCTCCAAGGAAGATGACACAGGTATCTTTAGGGGATTTGGTAATTTTTTGCCAATCCTGAGCCCTATACAAAACCTATCTTTCTGTGACAGCTTCTTTTCAGCATCAGCAGGAGGGAGAAACTTTGCAACTACATAGCAGGCATTTAATAAATGTTTGTCGAATGAATGAACTTCACTGCTCCATGTATCAGTTTCCTCATCTGTCAAATGGCATAATACCTAACACCTAATTCTACCTGTCACTAAGGTTGTTCATGAATCAGCTGAGGTAACAAATGGGTGAGGGTGCTCTGAATAGTTAAAAGTCCTAATAATAAAAAGTCAAGTATAATAATGATTTCTTCTTTCCATTCACCCAGCAAATTTAAACCTAGACCAGATCTGATCCTGGAACAGAAATCCGTTAATGCTCAAGGCTAAAAGAAACCAGATCTCAGGGGAAAGTGGAGGAAAACTGCTTAGGATTCTTGCCTATCTCCTCTTCTATTTTCCTTTTTTACTAGATCTAGGATTTCACTAGGGCAGAGAGAAAGTGCCCAGCCTCCACCAAAGCAAATCTTCACCTTCCCTTCAATTTATAGTCTCAGAGACTGCCTGGGGGCATTGAAAGATTAAGTGACTTGCCTGGGGTCACAGAGTCAGTAAGTGTCAAAATCCAGATTTGAACTCCAGGTCTTTCTGACTCAGATGTCAGCTCTCTACTCACTTATTCCATGCTCCTCTCCTCTCCTCTCCTCTCCTCTCCTCTCCTCTCCTTTCTTCTTCTCTCCTCCCCTTTCCTCCCCTCCCCTCCCCTCCTTTTCCTTTTTTCTTTCTTTCTTTTTTTTTAGCTGTCATAGAATCATGACAAGTTAGGTCTGGCGAGGACCTTAAGAGATAAGCTCCATTAATTTTGCCTGGTAACAATTACTACCAAAAGACCATCCCCTGCCCCCAATAATACTAGCTAGCATTTATATCAAGTTTGAAAGTTTCCAAAGGACTTTACAAATATCCCATTTTATCCTCAAGACTTCAGGAGGTAGGTGCTATTATTAACTCGGACTTCATAGATGAGGAAACTGAGGCAGTCAGAGGTTAAATGATTTGCCCACGGCTCACAGGAAGTGCCTAAGGAGGAATTTGAACTCAGGTCTTTCTGATACCCAGTCAAGGGTTATATCCTTTGGGCCACCAGAAGCATTCCTTGCTGTTTCCCACTCGAAGACAGACACAGGTACCCACTCCAATACCTGGGGAATTCAGAATCCTGGGTTTGATTTAGGAATGACTTTGTGACCTAGTCCCTCTTCTGAAGTTGTTCCCCCTATTAACATATGCTGGGCTAAAGTGTAGTGTAAGAGAAGGGAAAAGAAACTCTAATTTTTCTCCCTTCTTCTCTAGGTCAGCCCAAATCCATTAAAAAAGAGAAAAAGAGGAAAAGTCCTTTGAAAATGCTCCCTCCTGCCAAGAGCCTCCATATGTTAACATTCAGAGGATGTGAGTTTGCATAGGACTCTACCGCTTTACCATTTCTGTATCTTTGGGTAATCTACCCTCCGGAAACTCAGTTTTTAAGTTGAACTAGAAGACTTCAGTCCCTCCAGTGGAGGAGAAGAAAGGGAGGGAGTGGGAGGGGAAAGGGAGAAGACAGAAAGGAAGTGAAGGAAGAGATGAGGTGTGAGAGATAAAGCTTGTTCTCATCCCAAACCAGTAAAAGTCCAGTTTCTCCATCTCCTTCACCCCACAGCCTGCTTGGCTTATTATCCAATTAATGGGACGCCGCACCACAAACTGCAACTTTACCCTGAGGATGAGAGAGTAGGGCCTCCCCGCCCCCCGCCCCCCCCCCCCCCCACTCCTGAGGAGTCATACAAAAGGAGCCTGGGATTCAGAGCCAAACCCTGTTCTCCACCCTACCCACCCCCAGCTCACTCCCTTTGTGACCTCACCAAGACCAGTTCTTTCCCTCTGGCACTAGCTGACTGAGACTGATAGCTGACTGCTGACCCGGGGGGCAACCGAGGGAGGAAGCATGTCGCTTAGAGAGCAGGCTAATTAGCATCTGGGTAAAGCATACCGCCATAGGAGCCAAGAGGATTTTTCTTCTCTAGAGTGAAACATCCATCTAAGTGTCCGAGTTACTTTCAAAGAGAGAGTTAACGAAAACATCAACTCCTTCAATAATTGTGTATTGAAAAATTCTTTAAGATGGGTTAAAGCAGTCTATTTTCAATCTCTACTTAACCTTCCCTAGCCTCTGGTCAGCATCCCCAGCTGCTGTGAAGGTGAATGCAGTTGCTTCAGTGACTCCAGGAGAGGGAGGGTTGTATGCTGTTAAGAGAGGATAGCAGCCCAGGATAAATGCAGGTCAAACATTAGGGTTGGAGAAGCCCGACCACGACGGGAGCAGGGGACAGAGAACTGGTCCATTCTGGTCAGCCAAACAGATTACTGACATAGCCCTGTGCTGCCAAGTGCAGTCAAGCCCTACCCAGTCCCAGAGTGAGTGTGCCTGTGTGCAGGCATCCTGGATGTGTGAATGTTTTGTACCGTCTGTATGAACCTGTGCACCTCGGTGCACTTTTGAATGGGTGGAAAAGTAATAGGGCTTGCCCGTACTCCTTGTAGGGTATATCTCTCAACGGTAGCATCTCTTTTTGCGACTCCTGGAGACCAGATTCTGGATTTATTTCTCTTTAAGACCAGAAGCAGCATCTCAATCTCACGCTGAGTTCTAGACTGAAACTCCCCTCTTCTGACACATCCCTAGTCCCCGCTCTGTCGCTTCTCTTCTCAAATCCCGCTCAGTTGCCCGCACACTAGTTGCTTAGCTCCTATACCATCTCTCCTACTCAGGGACCCGTCCCTTTCTGGCTTCCTTCACTCCAATCTCCTTGCATTTTCCCATTTCAGTCGTGCTTGAAGGCCCCTAACTCCCGGCTGAGCTTCCTCTCACTCTCCTGTCTGTGCTGGCTGCTTACTGCAGGATCGGAACCCTCTGGGACTGCTCTTTTTCTCCCTTCTCTCTGGGCTAGGTTACATCTTACACTCAGTTTTACTTGCTTCACCTGTATCTCTCTTCACTCTGAGCTCCATCCACTCAGCTTCAGACTCCTCTCAGACACTACTCCATCCCCGCTCCTTCTTTTGCCCTGGGGTCTATCCCTCCGGAGTCCATCCTTTCCCCATCTCCAAGTACTCCGGACTCCAATCCCTTCCCGTGGCCCATCCTTGCTCCCTCTCCCTTCACTCAGAGCTCCATTCCTTCCCCGGGCCCATCTCCGCTCCATCTTCCTTCTCTCTGGGTTCCATTCCCTCTCTTGGTCCATCCCTTCTCCCTTCACTCCCGGCTCCAACCCTTCCCAGGGTCCAACCCCTCTCTATCTCCCTTCACTCTGCATTCTAATCCCAATCCATCTTTCTTCACTCCGGGCTTCTTCCCCTGTCGAACTCCGCCCCCATCTAGTTTTGGTCCTGGTTCCGAAGTCCGCTCGGCCCCGCCTCCCCTTGCCCCTGCCCTGCCCTTGCCCAGCCCCTGCCCCTACACTCACCTCTTCCGAGAACGAGCTGCAGCAGCAACAGCCGAAGCAGCATCAGCCAGAAGCCGGGGCGCAGGAGCGCGGGGTGCGGCGGAGCCATGGGGTGCTTTGCTCTTTTCCGCTCAGCTCCGGACCTGTTAGCGTCCTCACTACGCCCCTCGGAGACGGCGCCGGAGCCGAGATCGGGGCCCGGGCCCCGGCCGAGCCCGGGCGGCTGGAGGCTGGGGCCGCATGCCGCTGCCTAGGAGCTTCGGAGCTGCGGGGGACTCGGCGCTTGCGCCATCTTGCACATAGAGGAGCGATCTGTCAGCATCTCGCTCCGAGCGCTCGGAGCACACGCTCCCCACCCGCCGCTGGCCGGCTCTCTCCTCCCACTGCCTCCACTCCCTCCCCTCTTTCCTCCCCCTTTCCCCTCTAGCCACCCTGTCCCCTCCCCCCTCCTCTCCAACCCCCTCTCTCTGGAGGCCCAGTCTGGGGAACAAAAGACCCAACCAGCGCTTTATTCGGCCGGACATCCCCAGCAGCGCCGCTGCCTCCCCCCTCCCACCCTCCTTCCACTCTTTGAACTGAGGCCGGCGGGGCCCTAGAACTCCCTAAGCTCCAGCAGTCCCGAAGAGCTTTGGAGCTCTGTGGACCTCTCCCTCCTTCTTCTACAAGGAAGGTCTTTGAAAAGGAGTTACCAAGAAAGACTGGGAGTGCACCCTCAGGCTTGACGTTCAAAATAACGGGGAGGGGAGATGTGTGTGTGTGTGTGTGTGTGTGTGTGTGTGTGTGTGTGTGTGTGTGTACAGGAAGGCTGGAAGAAGAGACGAAAGAGACAGAGATGCCCTGTTTTGAAATTGACCAACCCCCTTGTGGCTTACCACTCAGTGGAAGAATTTGAACCAAAGTCTTACACTCTAGCTAGATACTAGGTGTATATGTGTAGGGAAGATGGATTAACAGATTTTGTTGTTGTTAGTCGTGCACCACTCCTAGTGACCCCGTGGACCATATTGTGTCCATGAAATTTTCTTGGCAAAGATACTGGAATTATGTATCCTCATACAACTAGTATGAGGAGGAATTTGAACTCAGATCTTCCTGACTCTATATCCACTGAGTCACCTTGGTACCTCCTAGGTGGTAGATTAGATAGATAGGTGTGTATGTGTAGTGTGTGTGTGTGTGTGTGTGTGTGTGTGTGTGTGTGTGTGTGTGTAGAGAGACAATTGAGAGATTAAGAAGGAGATAGGAAAAGAGAAAGTAGAAGGGGAGAAATGGGAGAGGGAGAAACACAGAGAGACGTAAATATAGACAGAGAGTCCTTGAATAAAATAGCAAAAAGTTTTTAGTGACCTCCTGGGAAGCCTGTTAGTACCACAAAATCAGTTAAGTCATTCAATTGTGAGATTTCTTGGGATACCCTCTCACCCTGGGGTAATCCATAGCTCCAGACCTACTTTTATTTGGATGAGAGCTAATGAAAATCACTTTATCTCTCTTTGTCAGTTTCTCATCTGCAAAATTAGGATGAAAAGTAGACGGATGTAGTTGACTAGATAAAGGGCCTGCCTAGAGTCAGTAAGAACAGGATCCAAGTCCTACTTCTGACACCTGCTAGCTGTGTGACATGGTCAAGTCATTTAACTTCAGAGTGACTCATACAAGTCTCTGAAATTATAAATTATAGATGAATTGACGACCTGTGTTGAGGAGGGAGGTTTCATACTGGGAGCTCTCTAGCTCTCTACACTGATAAAATCACAGGTATAGACCACACTCCCCCCCCCCCCCTCACCAAAATGAGGCTATTCCTTTCACACTACTTTTGAAGTGAAATTTTTTTACATCATGTGACCAAAATGTTGAAACACAATGAAAAATTTACAGTGTGACAGAAATTTAGGAAAGACTATTACCATGCTTTTTAATTGGAAAACTTTCAAAGAGATCATCTGTCAAGAAACACATTGCTGATAATAAAACATAGGACACAGGTGAGGATATATATTGGGAGCATCCAAGCCACATAAATGTACATATGCTATCCTATAATGCTCGTGAATCCTGAGTACTGTGACTCCTGTTGAGTCTATCACAGACTCATAAAATGTTGGAAATTTTGAGAGGCCATTTAGTCCAATCCCCTCCTTTTACAAATGGGGAAACCGAGGTCCAGAGTGATAGCAATGTGTCCAAAGTCACACACTTTCCTATTCAATGGCAAAGCTATACTCAGAACTCAGGTCTCCTGACTTCAAAATCTAGTGCTCAATCATTCATATATTAATTCACTTACCATTTATTGAAGACCTACTATGTGCAAGGCACTATGCTAAGGCACCATGGATTAAAGATAAAATCAAATATTTCTGTCCTCAAAAAGCTTCCATTCTATAAAGGGGGCAATAATATTGGAATACTGATTTAGAGATGTAAAGGAATTTAGGTCATCTAATCTAATCCGTTCATTTTAAATACATGATGAAAATGCGGCCATGTAAGTATAGGTAAGGCAATACAAAATATCTTCTAAGTAAACATAAAGTAATTTATTGGGGCGGGGGATCAGGAAAGGTCCCACAGAGGAGGTGCCCCTTGAACTGAGTCTCAGCGGAAGCAGGGATGCGCAGAACCAGAGGTGACAGGAGTGTACTCTGGGAACGCGAGGGGAGCGGCCTGGTTTGGCTGTGAGGCAGAGCACGCAGAGAGCTTGGAAAGGACAGGCTGGAGCCCGATGGTGACGGGCATTAGATGCCAAGCGTTTGTACTGTTTGTATTTTATCCAGTGCAGCACTTCCACTGAATGTTTGTGTCTGTGTCTCAATATCTGTCTGGAATCAGGCAATCTTCTCGCTGAGGAGGGGAAAGAATCTCACACCTGGCCAGGGACGTTAGGGTTTGTGTGTTTGGGGGGAAGGGATGAAGACAGGCTGGTCCCTTTTCTCTTTGTCACTCACCGATTGATCAATCCTATTTTCATCTGCGTGACTGGGAGGCTGTGTAGCATGCCAGAAAGAGCATCAGGCCTAGCTTGAGCTCGAGCTTTTGCTAGGTAATTCCTTTCTCTGCGATCCAAGTTCCTGAATCTATAAAATCATTGATTGAACAAGACAGTCTAGAAGGTCTCTTTCAGTCTTCCTTCTTTTCCAGATCTTGGTTTTGGTACCAAGAGACTTGGGTGCCAGTGATTACAATGTAATCAGGTTGCCTCTAAAAGAATAGATATGACAATGGAGCCACATGAATTAAATTTTAAATGACATCTGCACAACTTTGGGAATTCTAAGGTCTTCCACACGTTTGTTGAGTTGGAGAAGGGAAGAAGGTACTTAGGGAAGGGGGCAGGGGAAGACCACTTACCTATGTAAAGCACTCATCTCTCAGTTCCTGAGAGTCTGGTGAAAGGATACTTAACTGATTACTATCCAACGTTTATCAGAAGTGAACATGGTATCAATGGATAGTGTTGAAGTTGAATTCAGGAAGATCAGAGTTCAAATCCTGCTTTATGATCCTGAGCAAGCCACTTTCTTGACCTCAATTTCCTAATCTGGAAGGGGCAGCTAGGTGGATAGAGGACTGGACTTGGAATCAAGAAGACTCAGCTTCGTGAGTTCAAATCTAGCCTCAGACACTTGGTAGCTGGGTGAGTGCTGGCAAATCACTTAACTCTGTTTGCCCATTAGTAAAATTAACTGGAGAAGGAAATGGCAAACCACTCCAGTATCTTTGCCAAGAAAACCCCAAATAGGGCCATGAAGAGTCAAACAGGATTGAAACAACTCAACAACATCATAAATTGAGGATAATGATAGCATTTCCCCCCCCCCCCAAAATTGTTGTCAGGATCAAATGAGGTGATGTATGTGTAAATGCCAATATTGTTATGATTATCCCACTTCAGACAATTACTAGCTGTGTAATCCTGGGCAGGTTTGCTGAGCCTTGTGGAGTCTCAGTTTCATCATCTGTAAAATAGAATCACAACACCCATCTCACAGGGTTGTTCAGGGGATCGAATGAAATAATGCACATAAAATGTTTTATAAATCCTCAAGAGCTATATAGATATGAACTTTTATTATTGTTAAAGGGACTCACTGGGACATGTTAACTGTTATATGAGGGGAGAAAGGGAAGAAACCTCCCTGGTTTATTTCCCTACTTCACGCCCTTGCAAATTATCCAGGGAAGAAGGAGAAGTAGATGACTTAATCAAGTGCTACTTCTAGTTCTCCAAGTCATGCTCACAAATGTGTTAAATCCTCTGAACTTGTAAAAGTTCATAGTTTGAATGATATGCAAAGATTGGTAATCTGTTATGTACAAATATGCTTACTCTCTTCCTCTGTGATGTCCTTCCACCTTCCTCTCCCCCTCCCCCATTACTTGAAGATCTCACCTACCAATTCACTCTGGAATCAGAATCAAAACTGACTAGCATTTCTTTTTCCTGCTCCCATTGGAATGAGGATGTAGTCCTTCTGAGGACACATGTACCATGTCCACGGAGCCAGAGGTAAAGGATTGAAGCCTGTATTCAGATCCCCAGTGTGCTACTGAAGTCTTCTATTCCTACTGATGTGTTTCTTAACACACATGGAAAGATTCACTCAAACACCTAGACTCCATTTCCTGTAAATTTATGCTATTTAATATCACCTGGCCCTTCCTGTTGTATGACAATCCTTTGATTCTTCTTTTGTTGACTCTCATGTTTTCCTTAGCATCTCTTCTAAGCCTCCTCACTTCTCAGACCCCCTATTACCACCCCATCTCATTCTCTGTCAGGAAAGGACTTTGCCTCCTACCTTATTAAGGTGGCCATCTGTCCATCTTCCTTCTCCCCTCAACACTTTCAAACTGGTCTTTTTCATCTCTCCTTTTCTCCTCCTTCCCTCCAGTCTCTGATGAAAAGATGATCTTCTTGCCAAGGCCGGACTGTCCTCCACTTGGACTATTGGTCCCATCCCTTCCTGTCTCCTTCAGGGGTTCTGTTCCTTCTCTATTCTCAATCTCTCCTCATTCACAAGCTCTTTTCTCACCACATACAAATAATACCCATTTCTACCTTATCCTGAAAAAGACTTTCTGTCATTATCCTCAAGCTATTGTCACATATTTTCTCCCTTGGTAGTCAGATTCCTAGAGAGGAGTATCTCCTTTCATTGTTTCAATTTTCTCCTACTCATTTCTCAATCCATTCCTTGAAATCTGACTTCCTACCCTTCTAATTGACTGAAACTCCTCTTCTCCAATGCTATGCACAATTTCTTAATGGTCTTCAATCCTTATCCTTCTTGATTTTGCTGAAACTTTTTCCCACTCTCTCCCAGGTTATTCTTTCTTCCCATTGGATTTTCATGACACTCTTCTTTCTTGGTTTCCTTCCTGCCTGTCTGACTACTCATCCTTAGTCTACTTAGTTTGCTTTGCTAGACATCTACAGAATGTAGGCATCTCCCAAATCTCTGCCCTGTGTCCTCTCTTCTTTTCTCTCTGCATTCTCCCTTGCTTATAAATTCCTATGGATTGATGAACTCTTTAACTTTCATGGATTCAAGTATCTTTGTAGGTTACTTCCAAATTATATATCCAGTCTTCATTGTTTTCCTGAACTTCCATCCTAATTACCAACTGCCTTCTAAATTTCCCTATCTAGATGTTCCATAGGTATCTCAAGCTAAATTGTACCAAATAGAACTTAAATTTTCCCCTAAACTCATCCTTTTCCCAAACTTCCCCAAACTTCTGTTGACAGGACCACCACTGTTCTGGTTACTCAGGTTAGAAACTTTGGGGTCATTCTTGATCCTTCCTGCTTAACCAACCAATTGCCAAATTGTGTTTCTACCTCCACAATATCTCTAGCAGCAAGTCTCTCCATTCAGTTTCTTAGTTCAGTCTTTCTTCACCTCTAGTTAGACTACAGCCTCCTAGCTCTTCCCCTGTCTCAAATTCTTTATCTACATAGCTCCCAAATTGATATTCCAAAAACACATTTCATGTCAACCATCTACTAAAAAATCTTCAGATATCCTTGTGCCCTCTAGGATAACATAAAAATCATCAGAGAAGTGATGATGGTGTATGTAGCATGATATTTTAAAATCACAAGTTGGCTTCCACCATCTTTTAAATCACCTCGAGAAGCCTTCATTAAGCACCTATTTATTTGTCAAGGAAAAAAAAGGCAGTCTCCTTTCTCAGGGAAGCTTACTGTTCTTCATACACTATCTACTTAGGCCAAAGTGACCTGCTAAGATGTTCCTCATATACCCTTTCTCAGCTCCCACTTCCATGATTTTGTACTTACTCCCTTGGCTGAAACACACTCCCTACTTACCTCTCTGTAGCTTCCTCTAAAACATAGTTCAGATGCCACCACATGCACAAACCATTTCTTATTCCCCTGCCCCTGACAGTTATTTTCACTCTTTCCATCTTGAATTATTTTTGTATAGATCTTGCATTTTCTGACTAGTGTACATGTTACACCATCATCACCTTTCTAGAACATAAATTCTTTGAAGCAGGGACTCTTTCATTTTTCTCTTGGTCTGTCCAGGGTTTGTTGTTCAGTTGCTTAAGTTATGTCTGACTCTGCAAGACCTCATGTGGGGTTTTCTTGGCAAAGATACTGGAGTAGTTTGACATTTCCTTCTCCAGCACATTTTTACAAATGATGAAACTGAGGCAAACAGGGTTAGATGACTTGCCCAGGGTCTCATAGCAGTGTCTAAGGCTGGATTTGAATTCAGGTCTTCCTGACTCCAGATCCGATGCTCTATCCACTGCACCACCTAACTGTCCCTAGCCCTGCACACAGAAAGTGCTTTATAAATGTTCTTGAGTTTTGTGCATATAAACATGTGTGTGGGAACTACTACTCTAACTATATGAACCTAGATTCATAACCTCTAGAATGCAGTAATCATGTATGTATGTATATGTATAAATTTCATAAACATTTATGTTGCAATGATGGCAGTCTCATGTTATAGAAAATGATATTTTATAGGCTCTACATTTCCAAGGGCCTTGTTCAGTGCTGTGCAGATAAAGGAGTACGGTTAACGAAGTGATGACCAGATCACCTTGAAAATTGCTATGGAGAAAGTTTGGACCTTTTTTCCTCTGTGCTTATAAAGTAAGAGAGAACCTAATTTCCTGTAGACCAGTGGAAAGAACACTGGATTTGGAAACATAAAACCTGGTTTAAATACTTGCTCTGTCACTAATTTGATGTTACCATTCACTACTATTTTTGTATACCTGGTACAAGACACAGTGGCACTTAATACCTTTTGATTGACTGGACATGCTGCGCCTCAGTTTCCTCATCTGAAGAAGAAGGGTGTTGGACTTCACGACCTCCATGGTCCCTCTTAACTACATGATCTGTGGCTACATGCTTTCCCCATATCAAAAAAGAAAAACAAAAACCACCATTTCTTGTCTTGGAGGAATTTCCTGGGACAGAAAAGCTATTTTCCACTGCTGTTAAAGTATTATTCTATGGTTCTCTCCACTCAAGTGGCCACAACCCTAGTTCAAGCCCTCTAACTAGAAGCCTACATTGCAATATTTTCCTAATTGCTCTCTCTGCCTCTGGTCTCTCCCCTCTTCAATGTATCCCCTACCTACCTATCAAATTGTTATTCCCAAAGTGCAGGTCTGACCATGTCCCTCTCCTTCTTAAGAAGCTTCAGTTAACTTCCTTTTGCTTCTAGCACAAAATACAAGATCCTCTGTTGGGGCTTGTAAAGCCTTTCACAATCTTGCTTCATCCTCTTTTCAAGCTGATTTCATTTAATGCCCCCCATTAACTCTACATTCCAGCCAGGTTGGCCTACTTGAAACTCCCCATACATCATTCCATTACTAGGGCATCCAGGTGATGAGGTAGAGCCCCTACAGTCAAGAAGACCTAAGTTCAAACATTGTCTCAGGCACATAGTAGCTCTGTGACCCTGGGGTCACTGCTGTTTGCCTCAGTTTCCTCATGTGTAAAATAGAAATAATATACCTCCCAGGGTTTTTGTGAGGATCAATGAATATAATAACTATAAAGCACTCAGGAGGTGCTATAAAATGCTAGCCATTATTAATCTTCATTCTTATTGCACAGTCTGAAATAGTCTACCTCTTTTATTCTGCTTCTTGGTATTCCTAGCTCCTTCAAGGATCAGTTCAAGCATCACTTCCTATGAGAAGCCTTTCCTGATTCTTCTAGGTGTTGGTGCTGGGCTCCCATCCCATCCTGAAATTACAAAATCCAAATAAAATCAAATGTTTTGATTTATCTGTGTAAAAGCTGTCCATTTATGTACCCTCTCTTCTCTACTCCCCTCCCCCTGCCAGTGTAAGCTCCTTGAAGACAGGGACTTTGACTTTTTCCATCTTTGTATTCTGAATGCTTAGAAAACAGTAGGTGCTTAATATATGCTTGTTGAACTGAATTTGGTTCCTGTGGAGAATGCAGCATTTTTTTTTTTGGAAAATAGTTTATTAATTCATTAATGAAGGGATACATGGTCATTGCCATCTTGGCATCTTAACGGTAAAGAATATCTGTGAGGAGAGGCGAGAAGCTGCTAAGGAAAGAAAGAAATAATTAAATAATACAGCATGAGCTAATACAGATAAATAGTAGGGCAGGTGCTGATTATACTTGTCATGCATCATAGGAAGGAAATCTTAAAGCAAAATCATTTTTAAAAAAGCAGCATCAGTGAAAAGCGTTAAGAGTAGAGACTCTACCCTGTAATGTACCAACAGTCTCTTTCCCAGTAACTACTTTTAAGAGACAAAGCCAGCACCTCCAAGATGATTTGCTGAACAAAACAGCATCTGGAATGCTCAGGAGGATCAGGCCCACTTTCTTATCAAGTATGAGTTATAGGCAGAGACCAGATTTATTACTTATTTGCTTTTGAGAAACAATTTTCCATCCCAACCTAATGGGTTATAAATTGTCTCATTTGCAGCTACTTAATTTAAACCAGAATTTCACTGCCTGTTAAACAAGGACATGAAAAATGGGGACACACAGTGCCACGCTAGAAGCGTACAGCCAGGCCTGAGCTGCTGCCATAAACATCAGGGTAGAAACAGGAAAACAAAATAAAGCAAGAATTCTGACCTTCTGAGCAACAAGCCAATGTGCACAGCTATGTAGCCAAACCGTGGCCCCAAAGGCTATTAGAAATGGCAAGAGCTATGAATGGTTCTGGGTTCAGCAGCCTCCAATGCCAACCTCCATGATCTTTAGTGAGATGCTGGTGATGATGGGGAGGCTTGGAGAGGGATGGGGAAGCAGGTCTACAGGTTAAAGGTTTCAGGCATGAGTAAAACAAACATATAATAAACACACAGATGCCTTCTGTTTCCACACCAATAGTCTGATGGAACTATAGGAACTCTGGGATATATTTCATGATTTGACCTAGGGGAAGGGGGGAAAAGACTGTTTCTTAATTTGGCACAGAAGCCAGAGTTAACCCATGACTCTCTATTCTGTTTAAAGTAGCAGACAGGGCGAAGTTTCTCCCCAATCCCAAACACAGTGCCCTAGGAAAAGGGTCAAAGTGAAAAGTAAGTGTCTATCCTCCTGCCTAGGGAATGGGAGTTGGCATACATGAATAGGAACAATCAATGAATAAGCATTTATTAAGAACCTAGTGTACAACAAACACTCTGCTAGGTGCTAAGAATCACAGGATTGGATGGAAAGGACCTCACATACCATGTAGAAGGTCCTATAATGATTTCAGAAATGAGTTTAAACCAAAGGAACAAAACATGGTATCTTCTCACCCTGGCCTCCCCCCTACCACTACCCCACCCTGGTCTTTCTTAGGAGATCTACTTATGCAGATCTTGGGGAGGGGGGGGGGGATGGGGGTAGATGCCTACCCCTTCAGGGCTCCTGTCTATGAGGGCAGAGCCTTAAAAAGAAGGCTGGGAACATTCAGTGCTCCATAGGAGTACTGCAACTTGAACTGATCTGTCTGGTGCCTGGGACTAGAATCAAGTCAAGTTTCAAAAGCGGAGTCCTCTCAGTAGGGGAATTGGCCAGAGTTAGTCCCAAACCTATGGGAGCTGCCCTCTGGCCTCTTCTGGGTCTTGGGAGCTGGGGTATGCCCCCTCTTCAGTTATTGCTCTGGAAAGGAAATCTTTTCCCCACCCCAATCTTTTCTCACAGCCTGCTCTACTGGCAGGTTAAATCAGATAGAAAATTGATTATCCAGGCGAATGCGAACATGTGAACATCCAATTTAGATTACGACACCACTGTCCCAAATTTAAACCCCTCCTCCAAAATCTTTTGGATGAACTGAATTAATCCAGCTATATCCAAGGCCAGGGTGGAGGAGGGAGGTTGATACTTCACGGAGAGGTGCAAGCCTCCCATACAGGCACCTGACAGGCAGGTGGGCTGTGGTTTTTTAGTCACTGAAGTGGGCACAGTTGCATCTTTAGAGAAAGGTGGTGCAACAACCAGTTACAGATGGATGGGGCAGGGGAATCACTTCAGCCTCTGAAAGAGATGTGAGGTAGTCCTGTTGTGAGGAGGGAAATGTAAAACCAAACACAAGAGAAGTGAAAAGGGGAGATGGTAATGAGGGCAGGGAAAAGATGAAAAGAATAGATTAGAAGTGCATATGAGAGGGAGAAGAAGGGCAAGGAAGAGATGAGAGATGAGATGCAAAGAGAGGGAGAGAGAGGGAAAGGGGGGAAGAGAAATACGGAATGGGGGAGATACATAGGATGAGGGGAGGAGAGAGGAAAGAGAAAGCGGGAGAGTAGGAAAAGTAGGAGCACAGTGTGGAGGCACAGTTCAGGGGTAGAGAAGGATAGGATAGGAAAGAGAAAGCAACAATTAAGGAGAGGTGGAAGGTATTTACAGGGAAGAAGGCAAGAGACAGAAGAGTAAGTGGGGAAATGGGGACGGGGAAGAGAAGGGAGAAGAGGAGAAGAAAGACAGGACAAGACGGAAAGGCTGAGGGAGACAGAGGATGGGGATGAGGGAAAGGAGACAGGGAGAGGAGAATAAGACGTGGGAGTAAGAGAGACAGGAAAGAGACAGGACAGGGGACATAGGAAAGCAGAGAGACAGGATGATGAGGATAGATGCAGAAGGAAGAAAAAGAGAAAAGGGGAAGGAGAGAGGAGGGAAAGACTTCAAAGGGAGGGAGAGAGGCAGGACATGAGGAAAGAGACTAGTAAGTGGCTATAAAACCAGGCTTTGCTCAAAATAAAATAAAACAAAGTTGTTCAGAGAGGACTCAGAGTCACTTGCACACACAGCAGGAAAATGGGTGGCGGGAAGGAGATGCACCTAGAATGTTAGGCACCTGAACCTACTTGGGGCTGCCTACCCCCAGCCAGAGAGGAAGGCAGTCTAGGGGTGGCACTGTCTTGCTAAGACAGGGTGTTAGAGACACTCTCAGAGTGTGTAATAAAAGATGTGGAGTCATGGAAAGGTTGGCAGGCCACAGCAACAGGAGGTACTCCTGGAGACTGTCCTAGAAAGAATATTATCTACTAACCCATTTACTCCTCATTCTCATAAGCACTGAGCAAAGCCAATAGTAGAAGATGCCCATGATTCCCCAATAAACACAACAGCCTTCCTCCCAACCCACTAACCAAATGTGTGCATCCACATGTTTGCATGGGTCTGCAGAAGCACACGTACAATAATGTAGAATGGAGCCTAGATCTTAAGGGGGCAGGAAGGCATGACTGCCTAAGAGAAGTGAGGCACTTCGGGAAGAGCAGACTCCTAGGGATCTAATTATTCCAGGGCACCCACTGGCTCCTCCCAAGGGGCCCCAGGGAGGTCTCCACATGGCTTAGTGAGGAGGTACACATACGTATACACAAATGCAAATGTTGTTTCACGTGGTCCAAATCAAATGCCAAGCTTTGCCAATCAGGGCCATAGACTTTGGGTTGTAGTGGATGAGTGAAGGCCAGAGGAACTGCCCTGAAGGCCATCTAGTTGTCCAGAAAGGGTTGGGGATCCCTTTATCGGTTGCCCATCCTTATAGGTATCAGGGTACTCAGTGGTTGTTTTCTCCAGGGCATTTTCATGCTGGGGAAAGCCATTGCAGAGGTCTTGGACACTAGCTGCCTCTGGCTGGTGAGTCTGTCTGTCCAGCCCTGCAGCTTCTAGCTCATCTCCTCCCAGGTCTCTACTTGACCAGTCTGTTTCCAGCCCCAGATCACTGATATGGGAGGGGGAAGCTGGAGATCCAGGAGGTGTGGGGTCCCTAGGCTCTGGGCCATCGAGCTCAGGATCATTGTGCCCTTCAGATGCTGAGAAGTCAGAGTGGACAATGACATCAGCCTCCACTTGGTTTCTGCAGGATGAAAGAGGTTTCTTTCTTCCATCACTCTGGTAGGGACAAAGAACACAAATATAAAAAGTGAACATGCTGAGAAGAACACAAAGGGACCACCACATCTCGGAGTGGAGGGATAATAAAATGGTTGTCATACCCCAGATTTTGGGGAGGGACAATGAATGACCATCACATGGGGGAGGGGGACCCAGACTAACTGCCAGACCCTGTGGGATATATAGAAGCCACTACACATGGAAAAGCAGTTCACTGTAGTGGAACAAATATTAGGCTCATAGTCACAGATCCAATACTAGCTACGTAACCTGCAATCTTTAGGTAATTCATGAACCCCATGTACCTCTAGATAACAGGTTTAGATAATGAGATGCTTCTTTACCCCAAAGAAGAGTTAATGGGTGATACCTGATGAGGGCTGTTCCATCCCACCAAATGCTGGCCCAAACCCTCACCACTTCCACTTCTCCATACACACTAACCATCATGGCATCATACATCAGGGCCTGAAGTAGCAGGGTCTGCCCTGCTCCAGCTGGGGGCAGCAGGGCTTGGGTCAGAGCAGGGTTAGCACCTGTCTGAGATGCCCCACATCCAGCCCAGGTTCCTGACCAGCTCAGCCCTCCAGACTGAGCCCATGTGACCTGCAGGCAAAGGGTAAGAGACTGGTCAGTGTTTAAAGTCAAAGCTAGATTCTGCTATGGGGTAGGGATGGAGTGAATAGAGGTGGTGTGTGAGGGAGCTTGCAAGGCGGAATTTATAGGTGGAAGATGTCCTTTGGCATAGGCCTTCAGATACAGAGGATAAAGACTAGGAGATCAAGTTGACTGGCTCTTTCCTGATGGGAAAGATGTTAGGAATGGCTCTACTGGAGAGACCTTAGGACAGGGGTCAATGTCTGTGTGTGGGGGCAGGACAGGAGAGGAGAGGGATTTGTTTTACATTGGGAAAGACATTTGGTTAAATCTCCAGAGTCTGAAGGGGAGGTGTGAGGCATGGTAAGGGTATCACTGAGAATGGGGGAAGGGAGGAAGTTTGGATGAATGATCAGGATCTAAAACATTATATTCCAACTTCAAGTTTATGCCATTTACTATTTGGTCCCATTTCAGATGTACTCACTGTCCTTAGGGAAGTGAAGTGAGTAGAGTAGAAGGAAGGACCAACAAGAGAAGTTGAGTCTACTGGGAAGGGGGGAATTGACCTTGGAGGTCATTCCAGCTTTTGTGAGTGGGGCTCCCGATCAATAAGGGTTGCCCGTGGTGTCTATATGGAGCCCTCCTCCTCCGTGAGAACCAAACTGGCCAAATTTGCCAGAGGGATGGTGGCCCATCTGCTCTCTCTTCCTCCATTGACATCTGGCCCAGAGGAAATGGAAATTATCACTTGGCACATGCTATACTCTGCCACCCCCTGGTGTTCTAGGAGAGAACTAACATGTGGGAGCAGTCCGAAGAAGCCACCAAACTATAGGGATATGGTCAACCTGGGGCTTTTGTAGACAAGGTTCCCCAAATGTCACCTTTCTCTTGGTGTGGCCTCGACCTTCAACACCACCCCCCATGAGGCTGTGCACTTCAGCTCCCTCATCGAGGTCTGGGAAAGGAGAAAGAGATCCATCCTGGAGCTGAGGGTGAGGACACACAAGGGACTCAAGCTCATGGGCAGCAGGAGGCCCAGGTGGACCCAGCTGGGCACGGGAATAAAGTCGTGGGTTCTCAGCTGTGGGAGAGGCCAGGCCAGGGAGCGATTCCCTATAGAGAAGGAGAGTTGGAGAAAAAGGCAAAGGAATAAGAGGGTGTGCTTAGAGTGGAGTAGGGTGGGGAGGGGGAGAAATTCTGAAAACATCCAGAAGCCATTGGCATTGGAGTATGAGCAAATGGATCCTAAATCCTCAAAGTGGCTCCTGAATGGACTATGATACATCTCCTGGCCAAGAATTCCCATCTCTTTTTATTTCATTTCCAATAAGAATTTCTCAATTGGAAGAAGCCTCAGCAATTGTCTGTTCTAAGCCACATCTGAAGCAAGAAATCATTGTCCTAATACCTGGAGAGGTCCAATGACAAAGACCAGATTCTGCCATTGTGGAGTAGTAGATAGAATGAGTCAGGAGGACCTGGGTTTGAATCCTGCCTCAGACACTATCTGTGTGACCCTGGGCAAGTCATTTAACCTCTCTTAGTCTCAGCTTCTTTTTTTTTTAATTTTCATTGACTTGTTTATTTACTTTTAGTTTACAAGATTCAGTTCCACAATCACTTGAGTTTCAGATTTTCT
>CM053582.1:458908864-458938069 GCA_028627135.1 Pseudochirops cupreus | reverse complement strand
GCAATCAATTATAGGATCTGCAAATAATTTCACGTTGTACAATAGTCTGGTTGTATAGAAGGGTTGTAACCAATGAGTGATCACTGGGGAAAAAGAAAGAAAATCAAACATGAAAAAGAACGATAGCATGTATTGCTTCAGTCTCCATTTAAACTCTGGTCTTTCTAGATCTTTCTCTGAATGTAGATATCTCCTTCCATCCTGTAGTCTCAGTTTCTTCATTTATAAAATGAACTCAGTGACCTTTAAGGCCCTTCCAGGTCTAAATCTATGATTCTACCTAACTCAGTCTGGGTGAATGAATGACATCTCTACATGGGAGCCATTCTCCCTTTCCCACCTATCCTGGAAAAGCCCTCTCTTCTGAACCCAGGCTAGGGTGAGATGAGGATTGGTAGAGAAGGAAGTGGTAGAGTGTGTCTTGGATAAAGAAGATACCTTGCTAACATGGAAATATGCTTTGCATGATTTCACATGTAAAATTGATATACTGCTTGCCTTCTAAATGGGTATGGGAAGGACTGGAGGTGGGCGGAGAATTTGGAATGCCAAAAAAAAGTTTAAAATAAACGATAAATTTATTAAAGGAAAAATATAAATTAAAAAAAGGAGATGCCTTTAACTTGATTCACATTCTCCTGATTTCAGATTAAGTCCCAAAGCTGGACTTAAAGAAGAGCTGATTCCTCTTCCTGCCTATCCCCCCTGGCTGGGGGCAAATATCTCATTGACCTAGAACAGTAGAAAGAGGAAGGGCTAGCTGGGGCTGTCTTTTGCTAGGCAACTTTGTATCTAAGGAAATTATTCAACATGGAAACATATAATATCAACTCTTCCTATTTCCCCTAGCCCTTCTATTTTTCTAATCTCTTTTCCAAATGCTGATCCAAGATGATAGAAAGGACAAAGGGGGAGGGAGAAAGCTGCTTTTGTCGGCTTTTGTCAGCTGTGTCCTATGGAGACTGATGTCAGCACGGCATTGAGATCCTCTTCATCAAAATAGGCTGTAGGGTAAGGAATCTAGAAGGAACCAGTGTTGCTTGTGGTTTTGTCCTTGTCTCAAAGAGGACCATGACATCAGGGAGGTGGTGCCATGACTTGCAAGCGAATTGGATTTAAGTGAGGCAGGGCTGTGCAAAGTCTCCAACCTCACTTTCTCCTCCGGAGCCAATTGGGTCCAGTGGTCAGATATAGATCAGGACTATTGAAGATGGCCCTGGAGCCAGTGAACCAGTGACAATGAAGATGGACGGGGGGTATGACCAAAGAGATTCTGGGGCAGACCCTTAAAAGAAATAGTGGATGCTTCCAAACTCTATCTTCCATTTGATAATCCTCACTAATGATTCCTCCAGCCCAGTGTCTGGTCTTGGATGGGGGTGTCCAAGGACCATTTGGAGGAAGGCCATGGTTTCACTCTTCAATACCATCTCCAAAGATGAGGAGGAGAGTTGGAGCTTAATTAATTCTTATTTATAAGGGTATCCATCCTTAAGCTCTCATCCAGGAGTTATCTAAACCTTTTGTTTAAACCTGCTTCCATTTCCCCCATTAGAATACAAGCACCTTGCAGAAAGGAACTGTAATTTTTCCGGTTCTTTGTATTCCTGGGGCTTGGCACAATGCCTGGCATACAGTAACCGCTTAATATGTGTTTGTTGACTGACTGCCACTGTCTAGGGTGATGTTTTCTGGAGGAGGATGAGGAGAAAGGCTGAGAACCTCTGATTGATGTTTCTCATTCCCTAGCTCATCTCCTCACCTGTGGGAGTTGTTTCTGAGGCCAGCACACATGCAGGCAAGAAGACAGAGGAGGCCCAGGCAGACACCCACAATGATGCCTGTGACCGAGTGCACGTCCAGGACATCTGGAAGACAGAAGAGACTGTGGATAATCAAAGTACCATGGGCTGTAGACAGTTCCAGGTATTTAAGATATCCTGAGGGTCCTTATACCACCCATGGGAAGACTCAGAACATATCCTTAACATATAAACGTGGGAAACATTGATTTTTGGCAACATGTCAAGCAGGTTATGTTGGAAGAGTCCTTAACACAGCCCTTGCCTACTATGGGGCTTTTGGCATGCATTGAACATACAGAAGATGCTGTTTCTGGAAAATATTCTAAATCAGCCTGCCAATGAAACAACTGCCCTCCCCTTGCCTGCCAAATCAAACTGGTCTCCTAATGAAGCTATTAATCCCCTGCTCTCCCCTCCCAACAAATGGCCTCCTAATGAAATCTATCTTCCCACCGATCCAGGTGGGAAACCAAACTACTTTAGTCCCCAGACCCTACCACCAAATCAGATCCTCAATTAGAATGAGCTTTCCTATCAAACAGATCTCCTGCATGAAAGAGCCTCCAGACTGAAACAGGTCTCTCAATTCAACTCATCTATTTATTAAACCAGAAGGGGCAACTCCCTAAAATAACTCAGGATGAGTCCTGCCTCAACACAGGAGACTAGGTGAAATGACCTTAGTGGTAGGGGGAGAGGAGCATGTCACTTGTTCAAGTCTTCCGTGATTTCAGAACTAGCTCCTGAATGGTATATGTCTCAGGTTCCTCCTGGATATCCCTCCCCATTTCCTCTAAAGCCCTCTGACATGTGTTCTCTCCCCTCCCCCAACCCATACCTGAAAGCTTCTCCTGCAGAGTGAGCACATCCTGCAGACCAGAGAATGGCCCTGGTCCCACCTCTGTCCGTGCCCCCATCTTGAAGAAATACCTCGTGTCACTTTCTAGCCCATGTACCTCAGCACTAAAGATGTTTCCTAGGGAAGAACACGAAAAGCAGAGAAAGCAATGTTGGCTGGTAGAGAATGGGTCATAGAAAGAAGCCTCCTGAAAAGCTCTGCTACTTTTTTCCCCACCCCCATCACACCCCTACCAATCAACCTCCTGGCCAAGGAGGCCAGACAGCCTCTCTGCCCTTGTTTCACTAGGAGGTGTTCAAACCAGCCCTCCCAGCATCTTGCTCCTAATGAAATCAACAAGAAGACAGGCTTTGGTTAAACAGCTGAGAGAATGTGCTAAGTTCTGGAATGAGCTGGAGAGTTCCCCCCTAAAGATGAATCACCATCTGGGCCTGTCTTGGAGGAAGATGGAAGAGATGGGACAGCTTGCAGCTGCCTAAGAAGACTTTGTGGGCTGGGGGGCCCCCACACACTCACCATCTGTGGTGAGCAGAGTCCACAGGTGGTCAGGCTTCGAGTGGTTAGAGCTGTAAAGGATCAGATACTCCACGATTACCCCATTGGGCTCCACTGGTGGACACCAGCGGAGTCTAACTGTAGATGGGGTGAGAGGGCTTAGGCGAAGGTCAGAAGGAGGGGTTGAGGGCCCTGTGTAAAGTTAGAAGGGGAAAACAGTCAGGGGCACAGTCACTGCGGTTTAAACATTGAAGGGGTGAGGCATTAACGGAAGTAGGAAGGGATGCTGAGAACCTAATAGATGGGAAGAGGCAATGGGACAAAGGCAGCTTTGAAGACACTGTAGAGTGTGGGACAAGAGATGAGGGTACTATGGTGGAAACAGTCATGGTCTGGCGCTAGGTAACTTGAGTTCTTTCTAGTCCTGGCTCTGTCACTAACTTACTGGGTAATCAACCTTTAGATTCACTTCACTGGGTCTCAGTTTTCCCATCTGTAAAACAGGGATGATAACAGCCTCACAAGATTTCAATAAGGACCATGTCTGTCAAAGTACTTTGGAAAGCAGAGAATTTCCATAAAGTCCTTCCAAATAATGGAAATTTAACCCCAAACTGTAGGCATAACAAAGATAATCTGTATATAACACTGATATTCAGATTCATTGAAATTTTAGATAACAAAATCACACAATAGTACACAGTATAACATTTCTTATCCAGTGATCAACAAACCAACTCCCCTCCAGATGCTTCATTCAGCAGAATTGAGGCCCTTATCAGCTGGGCAAGAGAAGCAGGTAGCTTGGCATAGTGAACAGAGAGCTGACCTCAAAGTCAGGAAAGCCTGGGTTCAAGTCCTCCCACTGATATGCACTTGCTAGACAAAGCACTTCATCTTTTCCTGTTCTGGGTAACTCTTTTAAGACTATATGTTACACAGAAGGTAGCCAGCTTGCATTGGGGGAGGGACTTTACTCATCTAGGAATTCTCTATACAATAAAAGCCTGGGTCCAGTCCCTATCAGTGGTGCTAAGAATATTCAATTTGCCTTTAAATGCCATTTTAGAGACTGATTCTGTCAAGTTGTCAGCCTGTTAATAACACTCAGAATGTAAAAAGCCGTTACAGCACTTTCTGAGCCAGTCCTATAGAAAGTACAAATGTAACAGATGAGAGTGGTGCAGTGTAGTGGTTGGAGAGGGGAAAGTCCAGGTTCAGATTCAGTGGGTCTGACCCATACCAGCACTGAGTAAGGCACTTCATTTCTCAGTTTCAGGTAATTCCCTAAGCCTACATTACAGCTGAATTCTCAATCTGCATTGATAGAGAGAATTCCAAACACTAATGAAGCCTCAGATACAGACACACACCATTATTACCACCACTATCACCACATAACAAAGGTAGTGAGGTAGTACAGTGAATAGAGCACTGAGTCTGGAGTCATGAAGACCTGAGTTCAAATCTCGCTGCAGACATATCTCTTTTTTTTGCCTTTCTTTTTGGAGGGGGGAAGGTAGGGCAATTGGAGTTAAGTGACTTGCCCAAGGTCACACAGCTAGTTTTTGCATTAAAGGTCTGAGACTAGATTTGAACTCAGGTCCTCCTGACTCCAGGTCAGGACTCTATTCACTCTATTGACTGTGTTCACTGAGCCACCCAGTCACCCCAGACTTCAGACATATCTTAGCTGTGTGACCCTGGAAAAGTGACTTAACTTCTGTTTGCTCTAGTCAAAATGGCCTCCTTGCTGGTCCCCACAGACAACTTTCAACTCCAGCCTCCACATCTTTGCATAGACTATCCACCATAGCAACAATGATTGACTCTTCCATCCCTTCAAGGCTTAGCTCATATGCCATTTTCTAGAAGAGGCCTTTTCTGGTTCCTCCAGTTGCTAGTGCCCCTTCCCCCCATCACTGGATATATAGTTTTCATGCATTCTATATTTGATTATCAATATCCACGGTTTATTCTTCAGTAGAATAAAATTCCTTGAGGGTGGGGCTGTCTCACGCTTGTATCTGCAGCCCCAGCACCAAGCACAGTGTGAAGCACCTAGCAAGCTCCTAAGACATGCTTGTTGATTGGTATATTTCCATACTCCTCCACAGAGGGTCTACCCAACATGTGGGCAGCAGACCATGGAAAGAAGTAGAACATAGCTTAAGAACTTGATGGGTTCTTAGAGTTAATATATGTCAGCTTCCTTACTTTATAGATAGGAAAATTAGAGATCAGAGAAGTTAAGTAAGTTGCCTGAGGTCAACAACCAATAAATGGAAGGGTTGGGATTTGAATCCAGGTTCTCAGCACCAAATCTACTGCTTTTTCCACCACAACATGATGTCTTCCTTTAGGTCCTTTTAAATATTTCCTAGGCACCGGTGTAGCACTTGGACTATCCATCTGTTATTCCTCACCCTTGATAAATGAACGGCCCATCTTGTTTTCTGATCACAGAATGTATTTCACATTACTTCTAGTGTTCAAGTCTCACTACTGAAAATCCGCTGAAGCCACTTAAACCCACCATTTGTCTCTCTATTGACCTTCGAGTCATCCACAATTTTTATTCTTTAGGTATGGCAATATTCTAGGATCCACAGACCAACAGCATCTCTGGAAGAAGATTCCTATTGTGATCACCTTAATTTGGATCTTTTCTCTAGTAATGCAGACAGCAAAGCCGCCCATCCCTGCCTATGCTATGCAATTCTTGTCCATATCTTCTAATGAGGTCACTGTGAAGGGCCCACCCACTGTCCTCGGAGACTTCTTTAATTTCTCCTGGCGTCGTGCAGATATCAGTGGGACGTGCACACTACCCTCCTCTTACCGCGTGTCCACCTCGCCTTCTTCCATCACACATTTCTCCAAAGACATTTTTCTTTAAAACTCCTTATTTTTTATGTTATAGCTAGCTTCCACCTACTAGGCATCTTTCTATTGCCCTCTGAATGACCTTCATTTTTAATTCTTTGGAAACGGATATTTTCATGGGAAGTCTTTTTAAAAATGGACTATGAGACTATCATTACTAAAAAGATGGGTCTTTGTTTCTGGGGGATGTTGGGAGTCATTAAAGGAGTTTTGCAATTTCTCAAAGGCAATTCAGCTTGCTCTTCCACTCTTATTTGATTTGGGCCCCAACCCATTATCCAATTATACTGTCTGTCAGATGTACATATCTTGTCCAAGATATCACTATGTATAGGTATAGATAGGTAGATATGTGATCGAAGAGCTCTATTTGTCTAAATGCATGTCATAATCTGAACAATAAACATCTTCATCCGTTTGGTTTTTCCTGTGTGGATGTTTAGGTCAAACTTGAATGGTTATGGATGTCATCCAGGAAATCTCTGTAATGTTCCAAATCTTGACAGGATGCTATGAACAAAATGAAGCATCTAGAAGACTTCTCTATACATAAGAAATTTTTCTTCAACTTGTATTCTGTGATGTCTCTTCCATGACTGAAGCAAGCCAAAAACATTTGATCTTGGGAGTCAGCTCACATGCAGATGCTTTGGAGAAGCGGTTTTGGCATAGATTTGCATTAAACAAACCTAAACGCTTTGAAACCTGCTCTCATTTGCCTCATCCTTTAAAATGTTAACTGACTTCCAAGGACCTGGTGGACTTCCAAAGACTTTTGGTGCCTAGAATTCTCAAAGCTTCAGATATGACAAGCCTTTCCTGTTTAGGTCCCAAGGTATAGCAGACTCAAGACTGATTTACAAAGACCTAAATGTTTGAAGGTCTGCTCTGATTTGCATTCTCTTTGATAATGTTGATTGACTTCCCAAGGACCTGATAGGCTGCCCCAGACTCTTGGAGCCTAGAGATCAGAAAGTTTGATTGTATCTGAAGTTACTCCTAGGATGTGAAAAACTAAGTCTATTGATAAGAATACTTGAATCTTTGTCTTTTGGATCTTTAAAAACCCTGTTCAAATCATCATTAAACGGAGTTCATGGTTCTTCCTTGGACTACCCATATGGCCTGGTGTCTTCTTTTTTTCACATCTCTGGTCATGCTCAATGCTGGACATTAAGCAAGCTCTCAACACATGACCATGGGGAATACCTTTGACCAGCATAAGCCTTTCTTAATAGAGGGCTTGAAACCTTCCTGGTAACTCCATTCTCCATCAGCAGCTCTGTTTGACTTCCATTCCACAGAACAACATTGTCCCTGCCAGGTATCCCTTGGTTCTTCTCTTCTGTAACCCCCTGTCCGTTTTCTGGTCTCTTCTTGTGTGGTATCTTCCCCCATTTGACTGTAAGTTTCTTGAAGGCAGGGACTGTCTTTTCCATATTTGTATCCTCATTACTCAGCATAGTGTCTAGTACATAGTAGGCACTTAATAAATGTTTATTGAATTCAATTGAAAATATCCGTTTCAGGTCCTCTTGTATGTTAGTAATCTAAGAATTCACTGTACAAAACAATCCTTGTATTTACATCTGTCAAGGAATCTTGTATGATCTTAACATACTGAGGAAGTCTTGCACAGGCACTGACCTGTTGGAGGAAAAGCCATTGCTTTTGTTCTTTGTTCATTGTTCTTTAGGTCAAATTTTTTAAAAAGCCACAAACAGTAAACACACCAGGAAACTGTATCTTTTTTTTCCTTTCAGTTAACTGTGGCTGCAGAAATCATCTACAAATATTTGTCTGTTCCCTTTTCCCATTTGACCCTCCCAACATCCTTGTGAGGCAGGCAAAGATTATCCTTCCCATTTTACATGTGATAAAAGTGAGGCTTGGGGAGAGTAAGTGACTTTCCAAAGTTGAATTAGATAAGCTACTAAGTGGTTAAGCTAAGATTAGAACTCCTGTCTCTGAGGCAGGTGAACTCTTTCCACCACACTATAAAATCATTGGCATAAAGAATCTCAAGGTGGCTGACTGAGGCCCTGAAAGGAGACTAGGAACCTGGAGAGAGCGAAGGGATGAGGGAGGCAGTTACAGAGTTACTCACTGTCAGGCAGAGTAGAACGTTCCACGACAGAACCAAATGGGCCATCCACACCCACCCCGTGGGACTGTACTGCAAACTCGTATTTGGTGAATGGCTTCAGCCCCCCAATGAGGATATCTTCACCAGAGCTGTCAGGGCAAGAACTCAACTGAGCACTGAGTGACCCCAGCCCTCCCCTTCCCAATTTCCTCCATAACTGGGGCCTATCCCACCAATTCCCCAGTCTCCTCTTTGAGGTACAGCAGATATGTAGAGACTTCTAGAAGTACTCAGCTTTGTCACAAAGGTGCCTTACCCCCATCAAACCAAGGGTAGGGACCCTGGATACATTTAAATTTACATTCATTTTCTCACTTGAAATTTCAACTCTAAGCTACCTCTTCCAAGCACACACTTAATAGGTTAACCCAGCCCATTTTATACCCAAACAATACAATTTCGAACTTATCCTCTCTCTACATAATTTTGTGGGTGCATGTATATCCTGTCCCCTCCCATATGAGACAGGAGTTTCCTAAGGGCAGATATCACATCCTCCTCAACAGATTGGGAGCTCCTGTGAAGGTGAAGACATTGTCTATTCTGTAACATTTCAAGTACTAAGTTCAGGAGGGTTCTGTCCTCTGGGGGGGTTTAATTCTGACGTCATACCCTTTCCTTTTTCCTATAGTGCTGTTCTAAAGGCAATGATGGCCCTGGGTATAATCCCTGACCATCCTCATTCTCTGGCAAAGTGAGGGAGCAATGATGGCTTCCTGAATCCCTCACCCCATATCTTCCTGCCCTTCACTCCCTGGGTCCCCTTCCCTATATGCACACTCTCTGTTCCCTTACCTGGTGTAGTAAGTGACCAGGGAGGCATTCCTGAGCCCCCAAGGGCTGAAGCGAACTGTGTAGTTGACAATTTTGACTGTGGTGAAGTCAGGCTTCTTCCACCGCAGCCAGATGGATGTGGAACTGTTGGACTCTGCGTGTACATGGGCGGGCGGCAGGGGTGGGCTCTTCTGGACGGGTGGGTCTGTTGGAGAAGAAGCAGGGAGGAGGGAAGAATGAAGAGTTCAGTTCAAGAGGGTAGCCTATGTAGACTTACCCTAACTACTCTAAATGTTCAAGGGAAATACACTGGACTAAGAATCCAGATACTTGGGTCCCAGTTCCCATTCTATTCCTAACTCACATTTTAGTCTACCAGACTAGCCTGATGACTCTGGTGCTAAAGTGGTGAAAACAGAAAGAGGGGAGTTGACTGCCAATAGCCAGCCAAGCTCTTACCTGCTACAGGTGCCCTCTCTGTCTTGCCCTTCCACACAGCTGCATAACCATCTTCATGCTTGTTGAATGCTACAAGCTTCACTTCATACAGTCGTCCAGGTGCTAGAGAAGGCACAGGGTATTATTGAACAGAGACCCTGATCCCTGACCCACAGAGCTTGACTCCTGATCCCTAGGTTCACTGACCAACTTATTCTCCAAGACTTCTATGGTCAAAGACCCCAAATTCTGACTTCTACCCACCCACCCACCACTAGTTAGAGATTCTGACCCTTGACTGCTGGTACCAGTGACATGGGAATGTCCCTGAATTCCACTCCCCAGATTCATGGATCCCTCAGGTTGTGCATTTGGGGATGGGTCACAAAGGTAAGGATGTATAAGTTTCCCTCAAAGGTCCAGGGGCTCCTACTCTCTCTGCCCATTCCTTCCTCACCTAGCTGAGTTAACTCATACTGCTTCACTTTTTTCTTGAGTCTGACAGGCCCCACGTCCCAGATCTGGTCCCCACGACTCCCACCACCAGAAGATCTCTCTTCACTTGTCTCCTCAGCTCCCACTTCCCTCCAGTACAGCTTGTAGCCTGAGATCTGGATAGGGTGAGGGGGTGGCTGCCACGTCACCACCAAGCTTTCCATCCTTGCCCTGACCTTCAAATCTGAGGGAGCAAAGGGGACTGGATGCAGTGAAGGGATGAGGAGGAATTAGATGAAGAGGAAAATGGATTCAGAAATGGTAAGAGAACAAAAGGGAGGGAATTGAATGTTTGGAGGAGATGGAGGAAGAAACGAAGGTTGGGGTAAGAAAAAAAAAAAGCATTTAATGAGTCTCAGATGCTTATTCCAATGAATATTTACATGAATTCCCCCTTCCTGGTTCTCTGGGGGCTAACTTCCCCCAAGTTAAACACAGTGCTCACCTCCAAATCCATTCTAGAGGCAAGGCTAAAAATATAGTCAAATTCTATATACTGCTCATCTGCTCTGGCCCCCAAGCTCCTTAGAGGGATGTCTTTTTTTGGGTATACTCACACTCTGATAAGTTTACACATCATACTACATATGAAAACACTCTCCAACATAAACACATACATTCTCACATACATAACCATACACATCCTCGCGATACATGAAAAACCAACCATCCCACAATACGTACCCATGCAGACATCTCTACAAACACACTACATGGTCTTGTGCCCATACATACAAACATTCTCCTCCCTCTATGCCCCTGCTCCCCCAGCACATCCCTCTGCTCGCCATACTGTGAGTCTGGTTTTCTGTATTGGGCGTTCGGTGCTGTGTCCATTGGGAGGGAGCCCCATAGCCTGCGCTGGTGCCTGCGGCAATGCGCACCCTGTACACCTTGTTGGGTTGTAATGAGTATAACATAAGCTGTGTCTCATTCCCAGAGACCTCTGTGGAAAAAACTTGATCTGTTAAAGGCAGAAAAAGGATAGGAGTTAGAAACAGCTTTGGGACCCTCACCTGGCCTCCCAGTTGTTCGGCCCTGGACACCAAGATCGTAGGCCCTTGAATACTTGGATGCAAGTTCAAGAGCAAATACCCAGGTTGGCCTGACCTAAAGGTGTCACTGCTCCATACTGCTTCCCCTTCCATGGTACGGGTCCTCAATGAAATCCTCCTCCTCTATGCCTACCAAGCCAGGGTATAGGAAGATACCTCCCCACCCCCATAACATGGAACTGCTTACCACTTCAGAGCCAGGGGCACAGTGGGGTTAAGGGAAAAAGACAGTGAGGTGAGGAGCCTCAAGTTTCCATCTCCATCCTGCTGTCTGTCTATACCACCCCCAAACCCAGGAGACAGAATCTCCTAACTTGAAGGCTGCCTCTAAACCCCATCTATCCTATCACTTGACTTTATCCAGTATTCCCACTGGGGCTTAGTAAATGCTTTGTCATTCATTCATTTTCCCATTCAATGTACCTACAGAGGTCATCTCTTCAGCCCTACCCTAAATTACTCTACCTTCCTTTCTCCTACCCTTCTCCTACCCTTCCCTTCCCTCTCTCACATGACCCTAAATCACTCTTTTCCCAATTTCTCCTGCTACAGGGGACTCTCACTAACCTGCCCAATTCTACCCTGCAGGGTATCTCACATGCCATGCTACTCTATGCACCAGTCTCCTATCCAGTGTTAATCCTCTTCTTCAACCAGGACAGGACAGAGCCAGGGGCCCAAGTGGACCCCTGCCTTACACTCACCTTCTCTTAACGTGCAGTAGTCAATCTTATATTTCACAACTTTCCCATTGCTCAGGGAGGGTGGCAAAGGCAACCAGGTCACTCGGATGTCCCCAGGAGTAGTGCTTGACAAAGAAAGCTGGGGTGCAGTGCTGGGGACTGAGAACCACGTGTTAGGGCAAGGCTCATCAGTCTGATGAGAAAACAGGGGCCCCAAGAAATAAAGCAACCTGTCCAACATCATAGTGTGCTAGTAAAAGAGTCACACTAGAACCTATGAAATAAGTAGAAAAGTCATCCTGGGGGAAAATGAGAAAGTTGGAGGAGGTGATGCCTGAGGCTGCCAGACCAGCAGAGTCAAATTCAGAACTGTGAGTCACTAAAACCATCCATAAGGATCCCTGTGGGCTATGTATGGACTTAGTTTAAAAATGTAATGTTATCTCTGGATTTTTTTTGGTTATTTATTAATTTTGTTAAATTTTATTTTTTATTTATTTTGTTAAATGTTTCTCTCTACATTCTAATCTGATTTGGGAGACACATGGGCCTGCCACATCCTGGACCAGTGGTATCAAACTCAAACAGAAATGGGACCCCTAAACCATAAATAAGGAACCTGATGGGCTGCACATTGACTTGGAAAGCTGTATATTCATATTCTCTACATTGCATTTCCATTTTGTTAAATATTTCCCCACTATATTTTTTTTTTGGAGGGGAGAAGGGTGGGCAATTGGGGTTAAGGGATTTGCCCAAGGTCACACAGCTAGTAAGTGTTAAGTGTCTGAGGCCAGATTTGAGCTCCCATCCTCCTGACTCCAAGGCTGTGCTTTTATTCACTGAGCCACCTAGCTGTCTCCTCCCCACCCCCGCCCCCCCACTACACTTTAATGTGGCTCAGCCATACTTGAGAGTTTTGTGGGACAGCAGCCAGAGACTTTGACACCTCTGTTTTAGTGTTTTAGACTACCAAAGTCTGAAGGGGTCTTCTATGATTGTAGCAGAGACCAGGAAAGTTGCTGGGTCCCTAGTCTTACTGAAAAACCTGAGAAATGGGTTTGGGAAGCACTTCCTGGTTTAAAGGCTAATTGCTCAGGTCACAGCGGTCTCTGCTTAAAAGCTGCTTAGTGGGAACCTGGAGGCCAGGAGAGATGGCATAGTGGGAAAGAGCCCTGGACTGATAGCCAGAAAAATGGTGTTCTAATAGCAATTTTGTCTCTAATATGCTGTGTTTGACTCCGAACAAGTCACTTCACTTTCCTAGATCCCAGTTCCTTTATCCATCATATGAACTAGTCACATCTGCTTTACCCATTCACTGCACATAGCTATTGAGAAGAAAAAATGAAATAATGCACAGGAAAGTGCTTTGTCAAGGGAAAAGTTTTAGACAAGTTTTAGGAAGCGCTATGATCAATTGCTGAGGTTAAGGGCATCTCTCGGACGCCTTCCCCCCTGCCAAGTCCCATCTCTCCACTCATCCCCCCCAAGGATCAGTGCCTGTACCATCATCCAGGGTATGGACAAGAGTCGGGGCTGAGGTGCGGCTAGCTCCCAGCTGGGAATAGGCCACCACGTAGAACTCATAGTCGGTGTCTGGGTCCAGGTCTCGGACCTGCATCTCTGTTGTGTCATTGTTGACAGCAAACTGGTACTCCACATTGTCTGTGCCTGGGAGATTAAGGAGCAAGAAGGAAGGTGAGAGAGGGAGGGGGAAAGAACATGAAAATTCCTCAAAAGGGAAATGGACACACGTTCAGCATCAGACCTGAACATTTTCCCTGGAAGCTGGCTGGAGTTAGAGGAGGTTACCCTAGACCAGTGCTCCAAATCTAAAAAGAGCCATAATTATACCATTGCCCATGGAGTGGGGGTGGGGTAGAGAGAACGAATGTTGCTTTTAATGGTCTCCTAGGATTGAAAATGCATGACCTTCCTCAGCTGCCTGTCCTAGTGCTTACACCCTTTTCCTGGGGTCTAACTGAAATCTCTTTTACTGCCATAAATAGGTTGAATCAGGATGGACACCCTAAGAGCTCTAATAAGGATTCTAAGAATACCACAAAATTTCTCCTTTAACAAAACAAAATCTGTTTCTAAAAACAACTACTTTTCAGGTCAGAACCAGAGAACTCCCCCCACATCTATTTCTGAAAACCTTCAAAAGACCAGTCCCTTGCCTCCCAGGTGGACTGCCCGTCTCTTAGCCCGCACAGACAAGACTTGTATCTTCAGTCCTAAAAGATCTGCCATAGCCTTCCATTATCCCCTGGTCTAGTCTCTCCTATCCCCTGCAGCACCAGGTAATTCCTCCCAACATATAACCTCTATTGCCACTCAAACCCCACTCCCTCTCATTGGTTTCTCCAGAGGGAGGAAGACAAACACCAAGCAGATATCATTCCTTCTTAAGAATCCTCAGAGATCCTTAGACCTACCCTTTCCATCCCCCATCCCCCACTTCTCATAAGGCAATCCTTTCTGATTTTAATTTAAATCCCTCTATTTCTCTTTATTGTGTCCTAGGTGGAGAGCATAAGAGGGACATACCCAGTGCCTTCTGGTAGTGAAGAGAAAAGCCAATGATCTGCTCACTGTGCAGCTCTGGCCGCTCCCAGGACACCAGGACTGAAGTGCTGGTCAGTGGCATGGCAGCCACTCTGGTGGGGGCACTAGGAAGCCCTTCTCGGACAATGACAGCCAGACGAGCCGTGGCACATGCTGTCCCCAGTCTGTTCTTGGCCACACACTGGTAGTAGCCAGCATCCTCCAGGCCAATCTGTGTGATGACCAAGCTGCCTCCACCAGCCTGGATTTTGACCCTTCCATTGGACAGCAGTGGTTCCCCGTTCCGCAACCAGTGCAGTGTTGGTGCTGGTTCACCCTCCGCCCTGCACACAAAACGGGCTGTGCTCGCCCTCGTACGGGAGATGGTCTCTGGGGCCTGGGAGATGACGGGGGACACTGGGAAGGACAAACAATGACTGTCTCCTTTCAGGTCAGGCACCTCACCTAGCCACCAACCTCTTCTCTTTACAGGTCCACCCTATCCTGACTTGGTCTACCCCTCAAGTCATTCCCCCAGCCTCACTCTATTTCCTCCAGGTCATATTTTACCTTTCCCTATTATCCACACCCTTCCTGACTCTTCCTAATCTTAACCCATCCAATTTCCCCTGTTCCTCCCAGGATACTTCACAGTAGCCTTCTACCCTATCATACCTCCTCCCACCATTCACTCCTTCTCTGGAGTAAGTAATTTCTTTCCTTTTCCCATTTTAGGTTCTAATAATAATAATAGATTCCAGAGAACTCACTCACTAGCTTCACCTTACCTTACCTCCCAAACTACTCCTTCCTAAGCCATCTCTTATCTGATTGCCTCTATCCCCTCTCCCTCAGTCAGTGCCCTCACCTCCCACTGTTTCTGTCCCAGATGTCCACTCCCACCCCTAGCACCACCCACCACAACCTTTATTTCTTTGTTTATAAATTCAATTTCATTTTATTTTCGGTTCCAAATTCCCTTTTTTTCTACATATATCTTCCCTAAACCCATCCTGTTTACGTGCCTGAGATTCTTCCATATACCAGTTCAACGCACACCATTTCCTTCCTCTTTATCTACCTCTCACATTCTGATCCCAGACCACCTACTCCCCAAATCCCTTTTTCTTTAATTGCTCCTACCATAGGTCCACCCCAGACTTTCTGACCTCTCACCCTCTCCCAGTCCCACTCTCACCCAGCACCCGGAGTTCGGCAGCAGCTGTGACAAAATGTCGGGTACGGGGCTTGTTGGCTCTGCAGACATAGACACCAGAGTGGTGGGGCTGTGTGTGTGTGATCAAAAGGTTGGTGCGTCCAAGGACTATGACATCTGTAGAGATTGGCTTCCCATCTGGAAGTAGAGAGGAGAGGAGAGATGTCCACTAGGGAGGAAGAGGAGGGTGGTAGCTACTCCTGAAACTCTTCCCCTAACCCTCCTGCAGAACTCCGGTCTCTCAGTTGGTCTGGTCAAGTGGACACATGTTCTAGCTTCACTCCCTCAACAAGAGAATGCAGAAAACTAGCTAGGGACACATTCTTCCCTATCTATCTTAAGCCAGGATTAGACTAAAGATTTTTCTGGTACAACTATAGTCATAGGGACTAGGAACTTTAAAAATGTACATATATCAGTGACACCTTCTATGGTAGTAAAGAACTGGAAACACAGTAGATGTTGATCAAATTGGGGCAAACTAGGGGTAAACCAATTGTGGTATATGAAAGTAATAGAATATTACTGTGCATTTTGTGGGAAATGTGGCCCAAATCAGATTAAAATGTAGTTCCTATCTGATTTTAATATATTGATTTTTTATTTAAAAAAAAGAAATATATAAAGGTGTGGTCTTTCAAGTCAGCACATAACCTGCAAAGATCCTTACGTGTACTTTTGTGGTCCCTATTTCTTTTTAATTTTAACACCACAGCTCTATGAAATGATGAATAAAAACATTCAGAGAAACACGGAAAGATTTCTATGAACTGATATAAAGTGAAATAAACAGTATTAGGAAAATATACAATGATGTAAATGGAAAGAAACAGAACAAAACAAAACTGAAAATGCTATATCCTTTTAACAAGCTTGTTTTCAAAGAAGAGATGAGAAAATGTACCTCCTTTCCCTTCCTCGTAGAGGTGGGGGACTATGGGTACGGCATATTGCATATACTGACACAGCTAGGTAGAATAGTGGATAGAGTGCAGGACTTAGAATCAGGAAGACTTGAGTTCAAATCCTGCCTCAGACATGTAATAGCTGTGTGACCCTGGGCAAATCACTTGGCCTCTGCCTCAGTTTCCTATCTGTAAAATGGAGATAATAGTAGCATCCACCTTACAGGATAGCCGTGAGGATCAAACAAGTTAATCTATGCAAAGTGCTTTACACATTTTAAAGCATTATAGAAATACCAGCTATTATTACTATCCCACTGGGTTGATCTGTTGATTAGTTCTGCTAAACTGCCTTTTCTTCTTTTTCTCATTGCTTTTTTGCTTTTTGTTATGAGGCATGACTTAATGGGTAGCAGAAGGAAGAGGAATACATTCAGAAACGAATGTGATGTCAAAATAAAATATTCTAATAAAATTATTTTTAAATTTGTTTTTTAGATTTCTTTTTTAGAATTTTGAGTTTTAAATTCTATCTCTTCCTCCTCCCTCCCCCAGCTATTGAGAAGGCAAGCAATATATCAATTATACATGTGAAGTCATGCAAAATATATTTCCATATAAATTAATTTTTAAAATGTATATGTGTGAAATAGGTTGAAAGCATTTTAAATGCTTCCTGTCCTCAGGCACTTATTGTCCATCCCTCCCCTAATCTCATTTCATAGTGTTTAGGGATGTGTGCGAGCCACTGAAAAGCCCAACTGAAATATCAAGTAAATGTTTCTCAGGATCCCAGAAAATAAAGTGACTGTCATGACAAGTATGTGTGTAGAGGGGGATCCTGGTCAAATGAAGAGTGTATAAGGCTGGGAGCCAGCAGGACCTGGGTTTTAGAGCTGACTCTGTTGCTAACCAGCTCCATCAACTTAGACAAACCATTTCATCTCTTATTTCATATGTCAAATGAGATCTTTCCATTTACAGAATGCTTTCCTGACACAGTAACCCTGTGAGGTAGGTGGCATGAATATAATGGTTCCCATTTTAGAGATGAGAAAGCTACCATTAAAGGGAATTTAAGTGACTTGCTCACCATTGGCAGCTAGAAAGTATCAGACCTGGATCTCAAACACAGGTCTTCTAAATCTAAGTCAGGTGTTCTTTCTGATAATGACATCATATCACATGAGCATATGTACTTATGGAACAGAAATCACTGAAGTTCTACACTGATGTCCCATGATGGTGGGGAATTAACCTTGGGGTTCTGAAAGTTATTCCAATGTAGCATAGACTCTGGAAGGTTCATGGGGCTCACAGATCTAGAGCTGAAAGGATCTCAGAGGCTATGTAATCCAAACCCTTCACTTTATAGATGAAGTAATGGAAGCCTGGAGAGGTGGCAACTTGCCAAAGCCATACAGACAATAAGTGACAGAGGGACAATGGGATTTAAAACCAATTCTCCTGACTCCAGGGTACAGGTTCTTTCCAATGCCAAGTATGTCTTAGTGATAAACCATACCTACTGTCTGAATTTCTGCCCAGACACATGTGAAAAAGATCATCAGCTGAGGCTGCCAAAAGAAAAAAAGCAAAATGGCACTAATATGGTTTCTTTTTCCTTCTGTGGTGATGGCAGCAGAAGAGAGGTCAAAAAGGGGGCCAAAGGTACTAGGAACAACCATTTTTAGACCATCTAGAGACAGTCATTTAACGTGTGGTTTTCTAGATTTTTCTAGATCCAAGAATTTGTTCTACACTTCACATGCTTTAAAAAATCAATTCAAGGGAAAGATTTTATAGGATACACAAGTCCCCAGGGCCCAGCACAATGCTTCCTGTGTTGCAGGCACTTGATAAATGTTGGTTGAATTGTCTGCTGGAGTTAAATCCTTGCTCAAGGTGGCACAAATTGAAAGAAGCAATACTAGAATCCTCAGTGAAGCCAAAAAGTTGTAGCTAGATGGGAGGATGACTTCCCGGTGCTTCTTGGAGATGCAAATGAAGGAGGCAAGAGAGTGTTCCATCCCATGTCCAGTCCAAGGACATTGTTTCAAGGGGACACTGGGTGATCTCACCTTACAGTACTCATGACATATGTAAGCAAAAAGACCACCATGAAATCAAATAACTGGAGACTGGAAAAATCAGATAAGGACCGCTGGTTTCACCACTGACAGACAGTTGGATGTCTCAAGTTTTGCTTTACAAGAGAAGGATAAATCATTAATTACCAGGAGGCTCTAATTTGAACAATGAGATAATGCAGACCCCTGCAGGAGAGGGAAAAGGAGAAAGGAAGGGGAATGAGCATCATATAGAGCAGTTGTTCTCAACTTTCCTAATGCCTCGACCCTTTAATACAGTTCCTCATGTTGTGGTGACCCCCAATCATAAAATTATTTTCTTTGCTACTTCATAACAGTAATTTTGCTACTGTTATGAATGGTAATGTAAATGTCTGATATGCAGGATGTATTTTCATTGTTACAAACTGAACATAACCCACAGGTTGAGAACCGCTGGTATAGAGCATCCACACAACTATGGAGCTGTTATTATCCTAAGTGACCGGCCCAGGGTCACAGAGCTAGGAACTATCAGAGGCTAGAGTTGAACTCAGGTCTTCCTGACTCCAGGCCCGGTGCTCCATCCACTGCACCACCCAGGAGAGCAGGTAAAACTCAGCAGGTGCTGAGTATGAAGGTGGCAAGAGAAGCAATCAGATGTTAGGAAAGGGAGCTGAACCTGGCATTTATCCTTTGAGAGAGAAGCCTCTCACAGGTGCCTTGTTGCTCTCTACTGCCCCCGTCTGGTCAGAGAGAGAAAAGCAGAGAGGGAAAGAAACATTGTAGCTGCCTAGCCAATGCTGAGGAGACAGACAGCCCAGTTATCTTTTCAGAATGTAAGTCATGTAAAATTTTCTCAGCACGTTTTAAAGGATGTGAGTTAAAAGTGAGTTAAAAGAGCTTGTCATCTTCTCATCAGTTCAAGAACAAGAGAGGAACAGATTTGTCCAACAGGAGGGCAGTGAGGACCAGAAAGGAGGCAGCTAGCAGAGAAATAGCTTTGGGTGGTACAGATTTCTCCTGAAGGGAAAAGAAAGAAGCATTTATATAGCACCTAAAATATGGCAGGCACTGTGCTAAGTGCGCTACAAAATTATCTCATTTGATCCTTGTAATAACTCTGAGGAAATGCTGTTATTTACCCCCTTTTATAGTTGAGGAAACTGAGGCAAAAAAGATGAAGTGATTTGCCCAGGGTCACACAGCTAGTTGGTATCTGAGGCTGAATTTGCACTCAGGTCTTCCTGACTCCAGATGAACACTTCTTCTACTGTGACACCTAGTTATTCCTAAGGATCCCTAGGACATTCGGACCATCAGTCAAGAAGTTGTCCTAAAGATATGTAAGTTGTCCTAAAAATGTGGGTGCCTCCCTGCTAAGTTTCTGTAAGTGTGTATTCACTCTTCTCTATGGACACAACAAACACTGATGGAAGAGTGTGACACAGTGTTCTGGGTGGATTGTGATGATTTAATTATTCCTGCATTCGCTGGCCCAGTGCAGCTATCTCGTGTTTTCCCAGATGGCTGATCTCCTGACTTGATCTTTGTCTAGTAGTGATTCGTCTTCTAGCAAGATTGCATTAACTCCAAAACTGAGATCTGCTTCTTCCCTCCCCCATGACAGCCCAGCGTTCTCTCCTTCCTTCTGACTGGAGAGAGAGGAGGACAGACATGAGAACTCTCCTCAGATCCTCTACTGCTGCTGGCTCCTCATTTGCCACCTGGCTGCAGGTCTCCATCATGCCCCCCACATCGCAGACAGCTTCCCTCCTCTATTTTATATGTAGATTTATGTATGAATATCTTGTCTCTCCTATAGAATATATAAGCTCTTTAAAGGTAGGAAATGCTTCATTTGTATTCCCCATACCTGCCACAGTACTTGTTATGTAGTAGAAGAAACTTAATAAATACTATTATATTAAAAAAAGAATCCTCAAAATTAAAATAAATATTCTTGATTAATTAATTGATATAAGAAGAGTCAGAAAGTACTTAACATGGCGAACACTGGACAACATCACCAAACTAAATCTTTTTTTTTTTGGAGGGGGGAATGCAAGGCAATTGGGGTTAAGTGACTTGGCCAAGGTCACACAGCTAGTAAGTATTAAGTCTCTGGGGTCACATTTGAAGTCAGGTCCTTCTGACTCTAGGGCTGGTGCTCTATTCACTGCGCCACCTAGCCGCCCCCAAGTTAATTACATCATGAAAAGAAATGAGTGGTCTCCGCTTTGGGAGTCGTGTACCTCTGTGCAAGTGGAACTAATTTAGAATAAAGGTCAAAATCAATCTCAAAATAGAAAGAAGAAAAGACAAAGATATGAATTACCACAAAGACACTGCATGCAATTACAATATCTCCAACTCAACCTACTTAAAGCAACTGTCTGTGAGAAATGAGACCAAGATAAAAATAGAGACATTTGATCTGATTATTGCCATATAAGCAGTGTAAAACCTCAAAGGCCCAAAACCACGTCAGCAACTGGACAGCCAAGGACAATGCCAATTTAGAGAACAAAGTCGTTAACAAAACACTACGGATGGGGGCGGCAGAAGGTTATAAGGAGTAATACCTCATAGAATAGCACAAAGAAGTGCAGGAGAAAATAAACCTGCAGAAAGTTTGGCATGAGATCCACAAGCCAAGTCATCTTGGGGCGGCTAGGTGGTGCAGTGAATAGAGCACTGGCTCTGGAGTCAGGAAGACCCGAGTTCAAATTTGACCTCAGACACTTCACACTTAACTAGCTGTGTGACCTTGGGCAAGTCACTTAACCCCAATTGCCCTGTCTTCCCTCCTCCGGAAAAAAAAGAGTGTTCAGGAAGGAAACCTAAGGGACAAAATATAGATGTAAAATTGACCTGATTTCCCTGCATTTCTATGGTGATGTATCCCATCACATTTAGACCTTAATAACTCGGTACCTAATATGCCATATTAGGAAGTAGAAATGGAACTTAATAAGATAAAATCAGGAAAAACATCTGGATACAACCAATCCACAATAAAGATAATACAATCCTGAAGTTCCTCAGGTGCTGATTTTTAGTATCTATGAAGAAGAGGAAGATATTAAAATATGCTCAAAGAACTGAGAAGGAAATTGACAGCCAGTTTAAGTGATTTCCCCCAAACAATACAGCTAGCAGTTGCCAGATCCAGATTTATTGGATTTTTAACTTTTTGAGAGTAGTGTTTGTTACTTTTTATCTTCATGTGTCCTACTTCTGGTCTAGTAGCTTGAACACAGTAGGTCCTTAATAAATGGTTGTTGTACTGGACTGAACTGATTCTTCTGACTCCTAAGGCCAGCATTTTTTCAGATACTTCACTGAAAATGTTCATCACCATCTTCCTACCAGCCTCACCTACCTCACAGAAACAACATATAGATGCAAAATTGACCAGATTTTCCCACATTTCAACAGTGATGTCTGATGAGGATGAGTATCAAACAAAAATCAAATAAGAAGCTGGAAGGGGAGATCTCTCACTTCCTCTCTGTGTTCTGGTTATCTGGCATTCACCAAAGACTGCTTTGGACTTTGAGCTGTCATTCATATCTCTAACTATAGACCTATATGCTTATATGAATATGTGCATCTATATCTATGTTTACGTATGTCTAGAGAGCAGGTGTCCTATTTTTGCAATCCCCTCCGTAGCTCTAAACATGGTAGGCCCTCAAAAATTATTAGTTAATCGAGTGATTCCTTGGGAAAGATAAAAGCAGTTGTGAGGTATAGACAAAAGGCATCAATAAAGTGTACTTTTTTTTTTAAGATAAACACGATCTATAGAGGGAAAGCCTTAGGATAAAAAGATCAAAAATCTATGGCTGTAGGGCATCTTTCAAGATCATTTAGCCCAACACTCATTTTACAAATGAGAAAACAGAGGCCTAGAGAAGGAATTTACAGATATTAAGAGGCAGAGCTTGGATTTGAACCCTGGTCCTCTGATTTGAGACACAGTATTCTTTCAACTGTACACCACATTGGATTTATTGGGGTGGGGTCCCCAATGTAGCTTCCTAACCTTAATATCCACCTTCTTCCTTCAATGGGGACTTTTGTGAGAGGGGCTGCCAGCAATGTCAGCTCAAATCCTTGCTCAACATGGCCCTTGACTCTTCAGCTAATTCTGTGGGTTCTAGGGGAAGATCCTGAAACTCCATATTACCCTCTCCCAGTATTTTCCCTCCCTCTGCAATAATTCCTCTCCCTCCACTCACCCTGTCGTATCCAGGACACGAAGGGGGTGGGGTCAGCTGAAGCCATGCACTCCATCACCACACTTTGTCCAGCGACTACGGTGGTGTTTTCTGGGGCAGCCACAATGGTCACTTCCCCAACACTAGAGGGATAGAAGGACCCTGGAGAAATATGGAAGAGACAAGTATCATTACACTTAAAACTTTTCAAATGTATTCCCACCCCCATTTTATCTTATTTGATCTTTGTAAACAGCCTTGTAGAAAGGATAAAGGTTCTCTTCTCCCAGTTCAATCTTCCTCCCAACCATTTGACAAGAAGGGAAACTTAGGTGCAGAAAATTATTTACTTGAGGTCACACAGTTAATGGGAGATGTGGGACTAGAATGTAGGCCCCCTGATTCCTCAAGTCTGCTCTGTTAGAGAGCTGAAAGTGAGATCTCCTATCCCCAAGTCAATATTCAGAGAAACCAGTAGACTAATTTCAGATAACTTCTTCCTTGCCGTTTCTCCTCTCTAGTCCCATTCTGGGTACCAGAAAGACAAAAAGCAAGAATTTCAAAGACCCTGAGTTTCCTATCAAGACCTGGGCTTCAGCTCCCCAAAGACAGTATGCTAGTTCTGGTTTGTCCCGCAGATGGAAGCAGAGACAGACCTAGAGACCCCGAAGAGGCCAAGGGACCAGAGACTAGATAAACTGAGACATCCCTTTCTTACCATGTGGGTTCCATTTGGGGGGAGTTATAGACCCTTAGCCTGGGTTCAGGGAATAGAGGAGGTTGGAAGGGATAGAGAAAGAATCAATTTATCTGGAGGCAGAAGAGTGGGTTAGTGAGGGCTGGGGGAGAAACAGAGGAGGAGAAGAAAAGGGAAGATGGGCCCAGGAATTTGAGACTTTGATAGTTTAAGCAGAGATATATTCCCACTGGAAGGCAAGGGGGAAAGAAGAATTCCTAAACTTTCCAAAGACATCCCAGACTATAATCCCCTAAATCTCAGGTTGTCAGCTCTCTGAGCACATGAACTGAAGCGGGGAGAGGACAAGGGGGAGGGGGAAGAGAGGTGAACAGGAGAATGTTACACAAGGCTGGGGGAGAGTCGGGTCAGGTAACTGCTTTCCTTCAGTCTCACTTCATCACTTCTCCCCATCTCAGATGCTCCCCTTATCCCAAGGAGACATAAGGGGGGTGGTGTGATGTAGTAGAGAAAGAAGTGGATTAGCATTGACCTTGGGCAAAAGACTTCATTTTTCTGGGCTTTGCATTCTTCATCTGTAAAATGGGGTAGCAATATTTATCTCTAGGAAGGTAGGAAGCTAGATTTGATTTAATCCAGTTTAAATTTATTAAGCACCTATTATGTGCCGCTTATGAGCTCCTTCTAGTGCTATTATAGGGACCTTGAATCTTTTTTCCCATCATGGATCCCTCTGGCACTAGTGAAGTCTACTGACCGCTTCTTAGGATATTCAGAGCAAATAAATGCTAAATTTCAGTTAGAGGTGAGATGTAATTTTTTCCCCATTCAGTTTCACAGATCCCTTGAAATCCACCCAAAGACCACTTGAGGTTCCAAGTTTGGAATCCCTGCTCTATGACCAGTGATTTTATGATAGCCCAACATCATGGAAACATAGCTCCAAACATCAACTCCCTCACCTTTGTGGACAATGAGGACAGCATCATGGCTGTAGCGCTGGTGGGCAGCATTGGTGGCCACACAGTGGTAGGCCCCTGCATCACTTTCCTGCACATCTACAATCTGCAGGACACCATTGGGAAGAGTGATGAGCCTAGGGGAAGAAATGAATTATGAGATGGATATGAAGAGCCAGAATAAGTCACTGTCACCAGAAAATCTCAGAACTGGAAGGGGACCCCAGAAGCCATCTAGTCTTACACAAAAATCCCCTCTGACAAGTGACCATCTAGCATTTGTTTGATGATCTCTTAGGAAGAGAAAACCTAGTACCTGGAGAGGCAGCACCTTGTACCTTTTGATAACCCTAATAGTTAGGAAATTTCTCCTTAGATTCCCATATTAGAGTCACTAATGGGTTGGGAAATGTGGAAGAGAGAGGAGCCATTATCTCCTGAGAAGGTCCCAGTTAAAATGCATATTACTTAGAAGGAAAAAAATAGACTGAAGAGTCTTCTCTTAGTACCTTTCCACTGGCACAAACTCTTGTTACATTGGGAAACATAGAAAGTATTACCCTGAGATGATAAAATATGGGACGGCAAAGTATCAATGGGGGTCCTGGGTGATAGGGAGCAGCATGGGGTATGGGACCATGGAAAGTGATGGAGCATCTTAGAGCTTCTGGAAGTAGGAACACTGAAGACACATTTCATAGTTTTGCCCAAGGAAGGGGTCATGGTTGGGTTAACCTGACTTAGAGGAGCAAATAAGTCTTTCTCTTCCAGAGAATTTATCAGTGGAGTTGTTGGTCAGAGGCTAATAAGTCCAAAGTTTAATTTTATTGTCACATGACATACACTGGTGTTGAGCAAGCTGGGAACTCCTTCATTGTCTTGGTCTGTTTCTAGAAGGTCAGACCATAGGGAAGAGTGTCTAGGAAATCTTAGCACCACTGTCCCCTCCCCACTAGCCTGGCTGGAAGGTCAACAAGACACTTTTCCAAAGGTTCTCCTTAACAGGTCATTTTGCCCTTGTCATTTTACTAAGTGGTTTTCCTCTGAAGTAACAAAAAAAACAACATCTGCTCTCTCAAGGTCTAATAACAGTATTAGGAACAGTGACTACTTGTTATGGTTTCTAGACCATGGGAAGAAGATCCAGAGTCTAAAACTAGAAATTTAAAAAACCCAACTAATATCCTGGAGCTACCTGCTTCCCAGCATCCCCCAACCCTAGCCCCTTCCATGGGCAACTCACCTCGGCTCTGATGGCACTGCCATTTGGTCCTTCTCCCAGGTGATGACAGGGGCTGGCAGCCCTTCAATTCGGCACTCAAAGCGAGCTGTCCCATTCTCTTCCACGGTCTGAGGCTCCGGATGGAGAGAAAACTGTGACAGTGCTTTTTTTGGTGGAGGGGAGAAGAGAAGGGGAAGAAGGAAAAAGATAAAAAAAAAAGAGATAAAAACAAAAGAATGGGAAGGAAAAGAAAGTCACAGAATTCTTGCAGTAGAAGGGATAAAGTTTTGGGAAAAGGACAAGTCATTTGGCCCATCTCTCTGCTCTAGGAAGGATCATACCTTTTCTTTTGTCTTACCCCCATCCTACCACTAACAGGGAATCCCACATTTCAGGCCCTCCAGGCCCCACCTCTATCAGTGCCAAACTAGCGAGATATAGAAACTTACTGGAGAACCTAATCACAGCCACCTGGCTGGCCACCACTCCGAGGGGACTATGGGCCAAGCAGGAGTAGTTGCCTTCACTGTCCCCTGGAGCTTCAGGGGCTCCTCCATCGCTACTCTCCTGGGGGGCTGCCTGGGACACCCACAGGGAACCATTGGGCAATAGATGCAGGTGTTTTTCCTCTTGTATTGGGCTCCCATCCTTGTGCCAGGTCACTCGGGCTGGCGGCCCAGAAGGGGCAGGTGCAGGGTTACAATTCAGTACTACTGCTTGCTCAGGCCCCAGGATCACATACAGCGGTCCCACGCCACAGCCCAACTCCAAGGATGTCTCCTGTGACAACAGCTGCTCTCCTGCAGGGGCAAGAAGAGTGACTTTTCAATATGTATAATGGGAAGGTGAGTCCTGTCTCCTAAAGTCTCCAATCCCCCAGTCACCTCTGCATGCAGGCACTGGCTTCCCTCCCTAATATTCTACAAATCCAGAGCCAAAATCAGAGTCTACGATGGGAGGGAGACTATTCTCCCTTTCATATAGAAATGCTAGGAAAAGGAATCTGAGAAAACTAGTCAGGTGTCATTTAGTCAAACCCATATTTAAATAAGAATAATTAGTTCTACACTATTCCCAACAAGCAGTCATCCTGCGTAAGCTTGAAGACCTCCTGTGAAAGGGCACATAACTGTCTCAGAAGTGATCCAGACCATTTGTGGTTAGCTCTAGTTGTTAGAAAAATTTACCTTCTATCACCTGGGGAAAAAGGCATCCAAAATCAGGATCAAGGCCAAAAAAAAAAAAAAAAAGAGTGGTCTGTGCTTATTATCTTAACAACAGCAGCCAGCAACCTTTTACTCACGGACCTCAGTACTTCATTTTGTTCCTCTCTAATGCACTTATCACATCATTTTATGTATTATGTTTATCTGAGAGGTACCAAAGCATCATAGGTAGAGAGGTGGCCTCAGAGTCAAGACTCAGGTTCAGGCCTTTGATACTCACTGGTTTTGTGACCTTACTGTAACCTCTCAGAACCCTCCAGTAACTCTCTACCAGGGCTCTTAATCTTTTTGGTATCATGAACCCCTTTGCCAGTCTGATGAAGCCTACAGGCCCCTTCTCAGAATAAAGTTTTTAATGCACAAAATAATATACATAGAAATGTAAAGGAAAGAAATTATATTCACAGGGCAGCTGGGGGTACAATGGATAGAGGGATGGGCCTGGATCTCCCTGAATTCAAATCTGGCCTCAGACACTTACTACTCGTGTGACCCTGGGCAAGTCACTTAACCCTGTTTGCCTCAGTTTCCTCATCTGTCAAATGAACTGGAAAAGGAAATGGTAAAAACCATTCCACTATCTTTGCCAAGAAAACACAAAATGGGGTGGTAAAGAGTGAGACACAACTGAATAACAAAAATTATATCGACATGCAGTTATCAAAATAGTTTTTAAAAAAAAGTTTACAGGGGCCAGGTTAAGAACTCTCGTCCTAAAACTGTAAGTTGTAGAATAATCATAAATATAATAATAGCTAGTATTTATATAGCACTTTAAGGTTTGCAAAGATCTCATTTGATTCTCCCAACCATCCTCGATGGCAGGTGCTATTATTCTTCCCATTTTACAGTTGAGACAACTGAGGCAGATAAAGGTTAAGTGACTTGTCCAAGGTCACATAGCTAGAAAGTACCTGAGGGTGGATTTGAACTCATGGCTTTCTGACTCCAAGTTCCACACTCTACTGGGCCACCTAGAAAAGGTGCTGATCTGCAATGGTAGAGGAAGTCAATTTCTTTTCTTTTTCTTAATAGGATTCCCCCCGCTTCAATTACATGTAAAGATAGTTTTCAACATTCATTTTTGTAAAATCTTGAGTTCCAAATTTTTCTCCCTCTCTCCCTTCCCTCTCCCCTCCCCAAGGCAGCAAGCAATCTGATGTAGATTTTACATGCACAATCATGTTAAACATATTTCCTCATCAGTCATGTTATGAAAGAAGAATCGGAACAAAAAGAGAAAGCCACAAGAAAGAAAAAATAAAAAACAAAACAAGTGAAAATAGCATGCATTGCTTTGCATTCAGACTACATAGCTTTCTCTGGGTGTGGAGAGCGTTTGAGGAAGTTCGTTTCTGTGCGCTCTCCACGTCAATAAAATGACCTCTATGTTGCAAGTTTCTTTTGGAAAAGAACACATTTCATCAATATCTTTAGTTTTCACATGTCCTAAATTTCCCCTGTATCTCCTCCTCCTCCCATTCCAGAAAAGTTCTCATATAACAAAGCATTTTTAAGAGAAAAAAGAATGGAAGAAAAGGGAAAAAAATCAGCAAAACCAATTAACATATATATTTTAAAAATCTGTCAGTATATGCAATATCTCTTCTTTGGGGAGGTGCTAATTCTTCGTAATTTTGAAACATTCATTTTTCTTTTTTGTAGTGGTGGTTCTTTCTAAATTTACACTGTTCTAGTCATTGTTTATGTTGCTTTCTTGACTCTGCTTGTTTCCTTCTGCATCAGTTTCTCTAAGTCTTTCTATGTTTTTCTGTATTCATCATTTTTGTCATTTCTTACAGCAGAATAAATCCAATTACATTTATATACCACAATTTGTTTAGTCATTTCTTTTTTTTTTTTTGGAGAAGGTGTAATGGTAATGGAATTTGGAGATGCCCCTGTATTGGCTTGGTTTTTGGGCTGAATGTTAAAACTCAGAGCTTGTGAATCCCACTTGTGTGATGGACTTGTTGACGTGAAGAGAGAGGGCTGAACTGGGAGGAGCCGTGAATTGGGAGAGAGGCCCAAGCCCAGAGAAGGCCAGAAGGACTTTTGGGAGAGCAGTATCCAGTATTGTGGAGCCTGAGTTTCTGAAAGAAAGACTGCTGAGAGCCCGTTGGAGCTGCCCAGGACTTTTGAGAACTGCCACCTGGAGCTGCCAAGAATTGAGGAGGCATGGCTGTAATGCTGGTATTTTATCTGTCTGTTTTGATGTTGTTCTGCCAGATTCACCTGATGGTGAAGGACAGTGCTGCTGTTGTAGAGGTCCTGGAACCTTGCTGTTGGTTCAGAAGCCCTGAAGGAGGATTTTCTTGTGGTACCTGCACAGAAATCCTGGAAGAGGGCCTTGCTGATGTTTTCAGGGGTTCTGGGACTGTTCTACAGGCAGAGAGTGACTTGATGAGGACACTGGCTATGGTTTTGTTGAGCCTTGTCTCCCCAGGAACTGAGATTGCTGAGGGCTTGCCTCGAGTAAAGATGAAAGAAGGACCTTTC
>CM053582.1:458891564-458908364 GCA_028627135.1 Pseudochirops cupreus | reverse complement strand
TTTTGTTGAGCCTTGTCTCCCCAGGAACTGAGATTGCTGAGGGCTTGCCTCGAGTAAAGATGAAAGAAGGACCTTTCCTTGGGTATTCAATGCTGAGATGATATCTTAACTTTGTTGTAACTTAAGGGTGGATGGCCTTTTGTGCTCTCCTGCCCCTTTTGAGATTCAGGGGTGGGAAGCCTTTGAGTTTTTTGTGTTCTTAGATTGACCAAATGAATGTACTTTGTTTATGATTGGAGACTAATTTCCATTTGAGAGGAAAGACTTTGTTGATTGACTAAATATACTGCCCAGGAGTGGGCTACTTTGACTAATGTACTGGCCAGGGGTAGAATACTTGGACCTTGATACTTTGCAATTGAATTGAGAGCTTACTTCCTAAATGAACAAGTTACACTGTATTTTGACTTTCTCTGTTCTGTGAATGTTTGCTGAATAAATGGGATTTGCTATGCTGGTAATCTGAACCTTGAAAGTTGCCTTTGCTTGGCATTACAGAAGGCAAGGCATTTGGGGTTAAGTGACTTGCCCAAGGTCACAAAGCTAATAAGTGTTAAGTGTCTGAGGCTGGATTTGAACTCAGGTCCTCCTGACTCTAGGGCCGGAGCTCTATTCACTGTGCCACGTAGACACCCCTGTATAGTCATTTCTTAATTGGTGGTATGTTGCTTTTTTTGTGTGTGTGAAATCTCAGGAAAGGAAATTTCCTGAAAAGGTCTTTCCTGTATTTCAAGACATCTATGTAGTAAACTCTAACTCCAACCCTAACGCTTTCAGATAGTAAAGGGGATCAGTCCTCTCTTCAATTGGGATGCCCTCTCCAAGGATGCCCATCCTCAGAGTCATCCATGTTTGTGTAACTCCTGTTTGTGGCTTTCTCTAAGTTTGCCCCAGAAGGTTCATCTAGTGTGTTGGGAGTCTTCCCCAAAGTCTCCTGACATTGAGAGGATGCCAATGTGGACTCTTCCCTTATCACCCCATACCCTTATTACTTGACCAGCCCATCTTCATTTCCCTGATGGCATCCTTTGTTCCTGTTATTTTTCTAAGTTCTTCAGTTGTTATTTTTGGCAGCCTGCTCATACTCACCACGTGCTTCTCAATTGCCCTCTATATCATACTCATTTTCAATCCTTTGGGACCTGTTGTGGTCTCCACAGTTACCAAAATAACCTTCCTAAGCAACAGATCTATCCATGTCACCTCCCTCTTCAAATCCCTTCGGTGGTTACCTATTGCCTATAGGATAAAAATACAAACTCTTCAGTCTGATGTTTAAAGCCCTCTACCATCTGGCCACAATCCATCTTTCCAGGCTTATTTTATTTTATTTTGGTGGTACAGCGGATAGAGTTCTGGGCTTGTAGCCACGAACACTGTGTGACCTTGGGTAAATCACTTAGCCTCTGAGTGCCTTGGTTTCTCCAACTGTAAAAGAGAAATGCTAACAACACTGACTTTGAAGGGTTGCTGTGAGGGTCAGATGATACATTATTTGTAAAACCCTTAGCACAATGCCTGGTGCTGATTCTTTTGCCTTTCCCCTTCCCCTTTTCTCCCCTTAAATTGACCTATTAACTCTTCTACCCTGACATTCTGGGCTGTCTCTGGGGTTTCACATAGGCTGCCGTTACCCATCCTCCAACCTGAAATGCACTCCCTCCTTACTTCTGCCTCTTAGAAGCATTGTTTTCCTTCAAGGACTCAGCCCAGGTGCCCATCAGTCAGCTAGTCAGTCAGGCACTGGGGCCTGCCTTTGCCAGGCACCTGTGCTAAGTGCTAGAGATAGAAAGGCGAAAGACAGGCCCTGCTCTCAGTGAGCTAGATCCCAGGCTAATGGGGGACAGCACGTGACGACAACCGTGAGCAAACAAGATATATACACATAAATTGGAGGCCACCAACAGAGGTAAGGCACAACTGTCAAGGGATCTGGAAATGCTTCTTGTAAAAGGCGCCTGATCCCCAGACCTTTCCTCCCCACTCCCTAGTTGTTGGTGCTTCTCACAGATTATCTTGTATTTACTTTTTCTGTGTAAATGCTGCAACTCCCAGCAGAATATAATCTTCTTGAGGAAGGTCTGTTACATGACATAAGAAGATGAAAAAATAAGAGATTGTAGGACCCATTACTATCAAGGAGACCACCAGGGTCTCCCCCCTTCCCCTCCCTGAATTTTGGGTGCTTTTTTTAACTCTTCAAAGGTAACTTGCCTATAAAGGGTGTGTGGGAATCCTTTCACAAGAGCGTCCAGCAGGGTGTATATGTGGCCTGGGGGAGGGGGAAGAGGGAGAGACTGAGGATGGAGGGCTTGGTTTGGCTGGGTTGGGTTGGGCTCTCAGTCCAAAGGCTTCCTGTCTACTCTAGGGGCTGTGCAGTTGGTTTGGATTTCAAGGGAGAAAAACCACACACTATACAATCCAAGGATCCTACAGCCCTCCCCCTCCTCTCCCCTCCCCCCTCTCCAGAGCCTGTCCCTGGATTGGAAAATCCCCTGCCAAGATGGACAAACAATGGGAAGCAGTTGGAGTAAGAGCAGCTGCTGGATATATCAGCAGTCTGTGTTTTTGCCACGGCAAGGGGAACTCTAGGAGCCCCTGCTGATCAGGCATCTAATTCAGTTTCTGAATATTCATGGCACAGCAGATGTCAGAGCTTCCCCACCTCGATGAATATCACCCCTGCTGCAGAGAACACGGAAACCAAATTACAGACTATAGATTGGTGGGAGAGGGGTGCTGGGATGGGAGGGATGCTCCCAGGACTTCTCAGAAGTTACTTCTCATAGCTAACCTTTACCCTTCCTGCAGCTACAAATTCTAGCCAACTCTTTGTTCAGTTAACTCTAACCTACTTACCACTTTTGGTATTGGTGCCTTATCCTACAACTAGATACGATTCACTACCTGTGTGACCTTGGTCAAGTCTCTACGTTGGATCTCAGTTTCCTCATCTGTAAAACAAGATGATTGTTAAGGTTCAAAAATCTTATCCTGACCTGAGGTCCTTGAGATCAGGTCTCTATCAAAGGATATGCCTTTGGCATCCCACTTGGTTCGGAGTATGGGGCTCAGCACATAGTAGGTAACTGATGGGTGCAGTTCAACCTCATTTCCTCCCCAGCCTCCCCTGCCCCACCCCAATCATCTTTCAATCTGCAGGCTGCGATCTCTGGCCGAGATGCAGAGTTTCTCTGTGTGAAAACCTCCAGGGTAACTCTTGATCTTCCTTTTCTAGCAGAATATTTTGCCCACTTACAGGAGAAATGAGATTTTATGTGGCTAAATGGAACTTGAACAGAAAGGAGATTAACAGCTCAAAGCACTGGGCCAGCTCTGCTGCTGCTCAGCAGGATTAGAGGGGCTCCAGCTTTTCCCCTTCCCGAGGAAGATCCTCCGAGCTGTATTTTTCAATGAAATTTCAAGAAGGGGGAGTTGTTAGGCAGAGGGGGGAGGGTTTTTCCAGCATTTCAAGATACCTAATTAGCTAAGCTTAAAAACCGCCATAAAAATTAATGCCTTGACATTTGCAGTCTAACAAGTTTCTCCCCTCTGAAGCTCCTCCATCTAGGGGCCCAACCATATTTTAAACTTATTTTCTGCAGACGGCTGTTCCTGGAAAATTCCCCACGTAGCCATTCTCCTTTCCCCTGGCCCTTCTGAGGGGATTTGGGTGGGGGAAGAGGGGAAACAGAGCCATTGTCTCCTAGAGACACCCACACACACATACACACCCACACACGTACACCCCCCCCCACACACACACACTGCACCATATACTTTTCTCTCCTCCCCTCCCCCCTCAACAGCTGGAAGGGGAGAAAGGAACTACTTCTTGGGATGAGGGGGACTCCCCCTTCTCTTTTTCCCCCTCCCCTCACTCCAACACTCCAGAGATTGGAACGGTAGACTAAGCAAGAACAGAGTGGGAAGAGGGGAGGAAGGGAGAAAGAGAGACAGACAGACAGAGACAGAGACAGAGATCCAGGATGTCTTCAATTTCCAGAAATGTGAAAGAAAGAGATATGGAGAGAAGCAGGCACTGACAGAGATAGACGCACAAAACCTGGAGAGATGGAGAAGCAAACACCAAGAGGGACAGAGGGGGAGACAGAGACAGAGAGAGACAAATAGAGAGGCAGAGACAGGAAGATTTAAATAGAGAAAGGCTGAGAAAGCAACATACAGAGATTCATATAGTTAGAAGGAATCTTGGGAAGAATCTAATCCAGTCTCCCATCCAGAGCAGGATGTTCCCCCTAACTGACCATGTAGCCTGTCTGAACACAGGGAGTTGATTCTTAATTCAATTCTTAAGTGGTTCCAATTATCGGGAAAGTTCTTCCTTATACCCAATTGAAGTCTGTCTCCCAGTAAGGATTATAGGACCACAAATTTGGAGCCAACCTACTCCTTTCCCAAATGAGGAAACTGAGGCCTAGGGAGGTTAAATGACTTGCCCACAGAGGAAGATTTGGCCCTAGGTCTTCTGACTCTAGAGTCAGTGATCTTTCTATTGTACCATATTGTCCAGATCCATAGTTCAACCTTCCAAAGCTACCCAGAATAAATCTACTCCTTCCAAATGACTTGTTGCTTTCTCCATCCAGATGGGAACTCATTCCAGTGAAATAGATGGCATCTGTCAATAATCTACAGCCTTAGAGAGTTGTCTAAGATTCATTAAAGTTAAGGGACTTACCCATGATGACAGGTTAAGGAAATTCCAGAGGAGAGATCTGAATGAGAGGCTTCCTGATTCTAAATCCACTATTCTATCCACTCTGCTACACCACCTTTCTCCTGATACACAGTAGGCACTTTAAAAAATGCTTGTTGATCTTGACCCAAAAGAAAAGATGCACCTCCCTCCCTTATTTGCACAGGTGAGGATGATGAGTGGGCAACATCACACAGGCTGTCAGATTTGGTTGGTGTGGCTGGTTAGTTATGCTGAGATTTTTCCCCCTCTCTTTTTTTTTTGTTTGTTATGAGGAACATACTTCTCTCGGAGAAGTAGAGGGAGAGGGAAATATTTGGAAATAAAGGCAACAGAAAAACAAAAGACACCAATACAAAATTTTCTTAAAAAGCAAGTGCAATTCAGTCCACAAAACAATAAAATTTGACTAAAAATGCTCATTTAATTCAACTTATAAGCCTTCAAATACTTGAATTCAGTTATCATGTCTCCATCCCCACCCAAAGTTTCCCTTTTCCTACATGCAGTTCCTTTCATTGATCTTTATGAAAGGTTTTAAGAGCTCTTTACTATCCTGGTCACCCACATCTGAATATTCCAGCTTGTCAATGTGTTCCTTACTGACCACACTCAAATACAGAAGGGGATTTTGAGATCATCTGATCCTAGAGGCAATGTGATACAATGGCAAGATCTGAAGTCAGGAGACTCTACTACATTTAACTCATGAGACCTTGGGAAGACCTCTTAATCTATCTGAGCTTCAGTTTCCTTATCTGTAAAATGGGAAGGTTGGATCACATGACTTCTGAGGTCCTTTCCAACTCCCCTACCCTGCTGATACCTCAAGGGGAGAAGGAAACAAGCAAAGTGCCTACTATGTACCAGTCACTGGGCTGAGTGCTTCACAAGTATCTCCTCAAGCCCCACTGTTCCTCTAAAGACCAGGTCTGTTCCCTCAACTTCAATGAATACTTAGAAAGTGAGGTCCAGATCCCTTAGCGAAGGAACAGAAGATGAAGCTTTATTAATGCTCTCCCAACAATTTGGATATTTGGAATCGAAGCCTTCTCTGCCTCCTACCCTTCTTCTCCTTTTTTCTCTTTCTCAGAAAGAAAGGGGAGGATGCCCCCCCACCATACTCTGTGGCAGACTGGGGTATCAGTTTGATCTCACCCCCAAAACACATGGGCCCCAAGTCAACTCTTGAGAACCTCTACCCCTCACCCCAGCCCTTCCTGGCAGAGCCATCTGCTCCACATCTGGGTCACCATGTGCAAATCTGGCTCTCCTCACCTCAAATACAAGTGTAACAAAGCTGGAGGAGGTACACAGAGGGGCAACTCAAATTATCAAAGGCATAAAGGGCAGACTACAAAAACTGGACGCCCTCAAATTGCAATGACTGTTCAGTGTCATCCCCTTTCATGAAGGGCACACAGACTAACTCACCGAGTACCAGAATCACTGGATTGAAGAGCTGCTTTGAAGTTGAAAGCGCAAAGCTTTTGGATAAACCAGAACTAAAGTATCCTATAGTAAATATATGGATGAAATATACATTGATTGCCAAGAGATGGATGGTCCAGATTAAAGACGGATGGTTCCAGAATGATTTAGCTTAAATTCCTGGAGAGACTATTTGGATTTGAACTCAGATCCTACTAACTCCAGGGCTGGTGCTCTACCCCCTGTGCCACCTAGCTGCCCTCTGAGGCTATTTGGTATGGTAAAAAGCACTCTGGACTTGGAGTGAAGAGACAAGTTTGTATACCAGCTCCTTACTAGTTTATATGAATGTAGAACTATCACAACATTTCTCTAAGACTTAGTTTCCTCTTCTGTAAAATGATATATCTTTATAATCTACATCTCACAGAGCTCTTGCAGAGAAACTGTTTCACCAACTTTCAAGTGAGTTATGTTAGTTATATCTGAATATCTGATCTGTTACTGAGGGAAGCTATAGATATTTGGGAGATGTCCCCAAACTCTGAGGTTGGTGTTAGAAATAACAGCCATGTTTCTTAACTTCTGTACACAACAGACCCTTAATAAGCAGAATTAGCATCAGCATTCTGTTCAACAAACACTTATAAAGGGTTTAATATATACAAGACAATATATGTATAGAGAATTTCTGATTTTATGGTTAAAAGTATAAGAATCAATGTGCTTCCACATATGTGATCAAGATGTTATGACCAAAATACTCTTTGCTTTTATATGAATTAAAGTCAAATTCTCAAAATATAAAAGCCCTGTCCTTAAGGAGTTCACATGGGAAGATGGCATACACAAGTATGCAGAAGTAAGCATACATAAAGTAATTCAAATTCTTTCAAGAGAAAGAGACTATTAACAAGCAGGAAGAGTAGTAAAGGCCTTATCTAGAAGGTGGTCCCAGAGCTGTATGCTGAAGGAAGCCAAGGAGAAGAGAGACTGCATTCCAGGTAGTTGTACCACTTCTTGAAAGACTTGGAGGTAAGAAGTGGACAGATCCAAGATACTGGGCTGTAGGAATCATGAACACAACTCAAGGCATCCTGTTTATGTCCTATCCACTGCCCCACCCTTTCTATCTCCTCTAAACCTCCAAGTTATGCTAGCTAAGGGTGTTTTAAGGCTTTGTGTTTGAGCTTCAAGTGAGTGAGAGGCCATCAGGGCAGAGGACAAAGTACACTGAGTTTGAAATTATTTTGGTGCAGTGTTCCATGCTTATGTCTTCCCCCACCTCTCCTAACACACACACACACACACACACACACACACACACACACACACACACACACACACACACACACACACACTTCAGCAGGACATTCCCCTCCTGTCTATTTCTAGACAAGCAATGACAGTGATGAAGTAGGGAAGGGTACACCCCTAGTGAAGGAAGGACTGGCACCTGCAGGCGGGATCAGTGTACTCACTGGCCAGATATGGATTCTCTAAGAATTGTTCCTATTCTGTTAAAACCCAGTTCTTTACAACCAGCAGCTCCAGAAGTGAAGGGGAAAGAGATGAAACCACACATGGTATAGAGATCTGCAGTTTCCTATACAACCCTCTTTTTCTGGTTGCTATTCTACTATGCAAAAGGAAGTGCCTATTTTAATTTGGTGCTTGAGTTTGGAATAAAAATAAATTTTAAAAAACTACATAGAACAAAGGTTGGCCATTAAGAGACACCCCCCAGCACTGACTCCTACTTAAACCAACTTCTGGAACTGATCCTGACCCATAAAGATTCATCCCAACACCAATCTCAACCCATGAACCATGGTCCCAACCAAGATAATCCAAAAACTATTCCATCCAAACCAACCAAATTCTTGACACAGAATAAAATCCCAAGAAGCAGAAACAAACATTTATTAAGCACCTACTGTATTCAGAGCATTATGATTGTCCCTAGAAGGCATATAAAAACACTGTCCCTTCCCTCTTAGAGTTTATAGTCTAGTAGAGGGACTCAACCTTATTTGTGAAATAAGCCCCTTTGGCGGTCTGGTAACTCCTATAGAACCTTTCTCAGAATCATGTTTTCAAATACAAAACAAAATAGGTAGAGATTCAAAGGAAACCAATTATATCAAAATACAGTTATCAAAATAGTAAAAATAACAAGTTCATAGACAACAGGTTAAGAATTTCTAGAATAGGAAGTCATCACACAAACACAAAAAAATATTACAAAATAATACATGAGAGGTGCAATCTAAGTACTTCTAAAAGTCCATGAGGGGAAGATCACTAACAGTCAAGAGATCCCAAGGCTTCCTGGAGGATGTTATTTTGAGGTGGGCTTTAAAGGATAGGAAAGAGTAAAAACTGTGGAGGGGCTTTACCCAGAACATGACCCTAGACCATTCTGGGGAATTCCAGGCCCCTTTACCCCCATGACCCTCCACCCTGCTCTGGAAAGCGCTGACTGTGACCCTCCACCTTGTGCTCTCCACCCTGTTCTAGGAGGGACCCCCATGACACAGGAAGGTTGCACCCTTATACCTTTGCACCATATTCCCCAATTGGCCCTGAGCTATAGATCTGACCAATGGCTGGTTTTTGCTTCTGTACGTCATGCTTCTGCTAGTTCCCCTCCCCGATTGTGGTTTTTGTGGTTTTAACCTATATAATCCAGTCTGTGCCCCAAGAAAGTCACTGCCTGATTTGAGTTTACACTCCAGGTGGTCTCGTGCTTGATCAATAAATCCACACCTAAATTTATCTTGAAAAAAAAAACCGTGGAGGGGGCAGGATTTTAAGCAAAGGCAAGGGACAACAAGGTGCAGGGCTTAGTTTAATTTAGTTGAGGAGAAAAGTATGAGATGCTGGGAATTGAGACAAGATAGGTAACAGGTCTAGGTGGGGTACCCTGGGGCACACACAAGCAGAAATATTCAGGACATATTTGGGATCATTATACAGCTTGATTAGAGCCTGTTAGCTCTGTGGATACATATATTCACCCAGGAAAACGTAAACTCTTTGAGGGTAGGAACTTGAAATAATTTTTTTTTTTTGGTCTTTGCTGCCCTGACCTTTATAGCACGATGCCTTGCTCACAGTTCACACCTAATAAATGTTTGCTGAATTTAACTGAATTTGTGCAGAGGCAGCAGGAGGAGCTAAGTCTGGAGAAGGAGGCAGATTTATGGAAAGTCTTGAATGCCAGCCTGAGTAGTAGCAGTGGTAGCAGCTGTATTTATTTATATAGTACTTTAAAGTTTGCAAAGCATTTTACATGCATCATCCCATTTAATTCTGTCAACAATCTTGTGAGGTAGGTATTGCTATCACTGTCTCTCAGATTAGGAGACTGAGACCCAAAGAAGATACATTGCTGTTCCATGGTCATTGACCTATTAAGTACTGGAGGTGAGATTCAAAGGACTTTGGACTTGATGCTGTGAGTAAAGAAAAACCATTGAAGGTTTCTGTATGGGAAAGTGACAGAAGAAGAGAGTTCTGGGGAAAGGGTGCTGACTTTGGAAGTGCAAGGACCTGAATTCTAATGTTAAGAGCTTTCACTTCTTATGGTATGATCATGAGCAAATCATTTCACTTTTTTGGAACTCAGTTTTATCATCTGCAAAATGAAGATTGTGGACCAGATGGTCTCTACAATCCCTTTCAGCTCTCAAGTTATGGTTATATGATTCTGAGAGTAATCTCCACTGGGTTTTAATGACCCAGATCAGGGAGACGGAAAGGGAAAGCAGAACAATTTGCTTCTATAGGTTGGGATTGGGGGAGCAGCATAGGTGGCAGGTCATATGCCCTCTGGTGTTCCACTTTTCCATCAGCCTCCAGTGTGTGTGTGTGTGTGTGTGTGTGTGTGTGTGTGTGTGTGTGTGTGTGTGTGTGTGTGTGTGTGTGTGTGTGTGTGTGTGTGTCAGAGAAGTATGTGTGAATCTTCCAAAAGATCACTAGGTCTCAGACGTTCTCATGCTCTGGCAAGCCCCTATTCCTCTGTCTCCTGCCCCATCTCCCAACACCACCACATGGTCTGTGGCTAGGGGACTCTGAATCCAGCTGGAAAGCCAAAGCAGCTGGAGAGATCCCCTTCTTCCCCCCTCCCCCCCACTCTCGGCCCTCTTCCACACACATCACTCCCCACCCCCCTCAAGTAAGGAGCAAACAAAGCCAGCCCGCTCAACTCCTTCCCTCCTTAGGCAGTTCAGGCTAGACACCCCCAACCCCCAAACTAAAGGACAGTAACTAGGCACAAGATTGCACTGTCATGGCAGAATCCGGATCGGGGATAACGGAAATGAGTCGTAGCTCAGCTGCCCCTTCAGGGGCCCTGGTAGCCCCCAAAACTTCCTCCTTCGGACTGGCCTGACACACTTCGGGTCCCAGCTCCGTTGGGGAGGGGGTGAGAGGGAAGGTCTATTCCACAATATTTAGTGGGAGGGAGGGGTGTGTGTGTGTGTGTGTGTGTGTGTGTATCTCACACCCAGAGCAGGGTTAGGAGGGCTTTACACACACACACACACACACACACACACACACACACACACACACACACAGCCTTACACATACACACGCACACAGAGCCTTCCCTTCTCTCCTGTCCTCTCTCTGCCCAAAATCTGGACGCAGTTTCATTACTCTCCCCCTCTCCCAACTGCCTGCCTCCGAGCAATAATTTCGAGGTCGGGACCCTATCTCCCCCCAAACCTTCAAGGGATTGCTTGCACTGGGATGATATGCGTCATTTTCACGGCACCCCATAACCCAGCAGCCCCAAAGTCCCTCCACAGCAACCACCTCCAAATCTTCAATCCGTACCCCTCGACTTACTCCCTCCAACCGGCCCTGCAAATCCACACACGCCCCCCCTCCGCCACGGACACCCTCAAAGTCGAAGAACTCCCCACACCCCCATAAACCGCAAGATCTTTCTCCAAAAATCTGACAACCCCTCAGCACCTCACCCCATCCAACCTCGAACCACAAATGTGAGCATGCAACCATAAACAACATTGGCACACTCACATCATCCCCAAACACAGCCACGCACCTCATGCACAGACCGCGCACACCCTGGGGACACAGGCACACACTGGGGCACAGGCGCGCGGGCGCGAACGCACACACACACACACACACACACACACACACACACACACACACACACACACACACACACACACACACACACACACACACACACACACAGAGTCCCCTTCCCCTTCCTTGTTCCGTCGATCCTCAGGCCTCTTACCGTGCACGGACAGCGCGCAGAAGGTCAGTGAGAGCACCCAGAGGCTGCGACGGGCGTCCCCCTGCGCCATGGGAGGGAGCCCCGGGCGCCGCGGCCGCTGCCTGCCGGGAAAGGGGCGCACGGTGTCACTGGCCCAGGGAGTCGCAGCTCCGGGGGCGCGGCCTCGGGGGCCGGAGTCGGGGCCGGGGCCGGGGCCGCTGCCGTTGCCTCTCCCTCCCCTCTATCGCCATCTTGGCGAGAATCCGAGCTGGGGCTCCTTGCAAGGCTCAGCCGGCCCCAAGTCCCACTTGAGCTGTCCCCCAGACACGCCTGAGCCTGTGCCAGCAGCAACCTCTCCTCCGCCCCCCGCCACCCTCACTCCACCCTGGCCAGCAGTGCCCCCCCCTCCAAAAAAAGGCCCCACCCCGTCCCTCAACCAGCACCCTCCTCCCCTCCCCAGACACTACTAGCCTCAGCCAAAAAACAAACCACACATAGACGCGTACACAAAACCCCATTCTCTCATCTGTCTCTCTCTATCTCGATTTCTCTGCCTTTAGGACTAACCTCCCTGGATTAGCCTGAGGCCCAGCTTTCTCCCAAGGAAAGGGAGCCCCCGTTCCTTGAGGAGAGGGCCTTCACTTTGGAGGCAGGTGTCTTAGAAGCTTTCGTTTGTACTGCAAAGGCAGAGGGCACTTTTTTAAGTAAGTGGGGAAACTGAGGCACAGAGATCACGGTGTTTGACTCACAAGGTCTACCCAAGGTCCACTTCAGTTAATCACAGAATCACAGAGTTGGGAATTGGAATAGTCCTCAGCAGTTAGCTAGGCCCACCCATATCCAAAAGGAATTCCCTAAACATTTACTACCCACTTATTTATGTCCCAGGCACCGGCTAAGCTCTGGGGACACAGAACAAAAATGAAATGGTACCTTCTCTCAAGGAGCTTACATTTTATTAGAAGGAACAACATAGGTGTACACAAGCATTTATAAACACAGAGTATTTCTCCAGGAGTGGTTTATAGGAGTTGGGATGAATCAAAATCTTGCTTCAGATCCCTAATATGCTGAGCTCAGTGGTTGGGTAGAGGTAAGAAAAAGGAAAGCTATGCTGTACCAGTAATCTACTGTTAGGTAGAATCAATCCAACTCTTCCCTATCCTTTCAGGGCTTGACTTTTGTCAACTCCATGAAGTTTTGCTTGAGCACTCTACCTGACATTGATTTCTCTCCTCCCTTCCCTTTTTCAGCTTCTGAGGCATTCATTTTCTACCTCACACTGTCCAGCAATTTGGGCATTCTCTTGTTTTGGTCTATAACAGTTTCATATATGAGATAATCTTGTCACCCTGATGAGAGTGTATGCTCCTTAAAGGAAGGGGTATGGAGTATGCCTCTTTTGTAGGCATTCCCTAAAATCTACTAAAAAAAAAAACCTCAGAACATACTTTCCCCTGTAGTTCAGTTCTCAGACTAGCCCAGCAAAAAATGTATTTAGTCTGGAATGAAGCTGATATGCTGTATATTTGCAGTGAAAAACACTCTAATAGAAAACAACACGTGCTAGACTTCAAGGATCTGGGACTTTGCTCCTATGGATATTTTTTCTGTCCATACAGAGGGGAAAACAAAGGTAGCATTGATGCAGCCCTTTATGGTTTGCAAAGCACTTTAAACATTATTTCATTTTATTCTCTAATCCTTGGTAGAAAGTGTTCATCAATTATTACGGTGATAACCATTCAATGGCCGGCCTTGATCGTGTGATTTTAGTCAGGCTGTCTCTAAGGTTAAGCAGTCCAACTATACTCCCCCTGTGTTTGAAGGCTTTCTACTGTGGGAAGATTTGCCAGAATTTAGACCCCCTTTGGTATACAGCCTTGGGACAACTCTACATCATGATGCAGATCCAGGAAGCACTTAAGAACAGTTGCTATTCTTAAAAAAAAAAAAGGTAGTTAGAAGTAGTACAGTGGAAAGAATGCTTAATTAATTGTGAGAGAATTTGAGTTCAAAGCCTGCCTCTGATGTTTATTCCCTGTGTGATCTTGGGCAAGTCATTTTAGTTCCCTAGGTCTCAGTTGCCCCATCTGTGAAATGGAAGGGGTTGAACCTGATGACTTCTGAGATCCCTTCTACTATAAATTAGTGATCCTATGATTTTGACTTGATACTATTCCCTACTTCTGAGTTTCCTTTGCCTATAAAATGAAGAGGTTGACTTCCAAGGGCCTTCTCAGTATTGGCTGCATTACTCTTTTAAAAAATAGATGAAACAAAAATGAATAAAAATGAATTCATCTTGAATGCCTGTTTCATCATATCAATCAAAAATTTAATTATCATTATGTAGTATGCATTGGGGATACAAAGACTAAAATGAAATAATCCCTGACCTCAAGGAGCTTCTATTCTATCAGACAATAAACTATATACATCTTACTTCTCCAAGGTTCCTTTCTTCCAGACACACTTTGGTTTGTGTTTAACTTCTTTCTACCACCAATTGCCTCCCCTCCTCTCCCAGCTCCCATGCCCACCTTCACCTCCACCCCCACCAATTTTATGTGTTTATGCGTATTTCAGTCTCCCAAGGCCCTGTAGTTGCCCATTCAGGTCCACTTGGAAAAAGTGGGTAGACTATTTTTGTCTTGGTGGCCACTCTGACCCAGATAGGACATTCTGACTCAAGCTAGACAGGCTGACCAGAGCTTGAAATGCTGATGTTATCTGGACAACAACATTTATCCTGAGAACTATGGTTTGTCTTTAGTGCCATGAAGCCCCCTTAAAAGTTATATGCACTTCTTTCCAGGTCCCCAGTGCCCTCCTTTTTGGCACTTCACTCATCTTTCTAGCAGGCCCCCGTATTTGGGTCTTTTACCCTTACCATTGAAACTTTGCTTATTTCCTTCCTATTTTAAATCCTGTAGTACAGGCTCCTTGCCCCATTTAGTTCCCTGAAAGTCAAACTCAAGTTCAAAAAACTTTTTGGATTGGTAGCTATTCAAAAGTCCAGGTTGGGGCAGTTAGGTGGTGCAGTGAATAGAGCATCAGCCCTGGAGTCAGGAGGACCTGAGTTTAAATCCCACCTCAGACACTTAACACAAAATTAGCGTGACCTTGGGCAAGTCACTTAACTCCAATTGCCCTAACTTCCCCTTCCAAAAAGCAAAAAAAAAGTCTAGGTCACAAGGACCCATCTCTTGTTCTCCTGTTACCAGAATACAAGACACATTAATTCAAAGCAAAGGTATTTAATTAAACAAAATAGCAAAGAAAAATAACCCCTTTGCAGATCCATTTAGGGCCACACTCTCCCACAAATTACTATAAGAATGGGAAAAAGAATAATGTAAGCTACTAGAGTTAAAAACTTTGCCCCTGAAACTTGCTTGCTATTTACCCAAAGAGCATCATCTGTGCCACTTCTGCCATTGAACGGCTACTATGGTATGCTGCTTTTTAGTTAAATTGCAGCTGTTGGTTGACTTCTTTTACAAAGCTCTTTTTTGAACCAGCCCATTACCTCAGAGATGTGTGGCTCTTTTGTGAGTAAGACCCACAGCTAGATGCAGTAAAAACAGCAAAGAGTTCCTCATGGAATTGTTTTACTTCTTTGCTTCCTAGTTATTGGGAACTCCCCCGAGCCTAATTATTATTTGGGTTCATGTAAGTAAATTCATTTCAACTTCCAGTATTCCCCTGGCCAGCCATCGGCACTAGAACTATGCAAATTACCTGCTAAAGAGGCAGTTTGGAGTTGGTGAACTTTCCTGAAGTTACAGGATAAAACTGTAAACTTAAATCACTGATCCTCTTAACAATTTATTCCTTGAACAAAGTGCATATTGTGTTCAGAACATTGCTGAGGAATACATGAAACTTGCCCTCACGGGAGTCATAATTTAGTAGAGGAATAAGACACAAGCATAAGTGTCTATGATATGTCAGAATTAAACTGTGCTCAAAGATTGACACATAGTTTAATAGGAGTCCCACATTACCACCTCAAACAAACAGGAAAATCAGGGCCTGATAGGATGAATTGCACAGACTGGGTAAAGGGCACATTCAACCCTATTTCTGGTGGACATTCAAAACCAATTCAAATGATCACTTATTAAGCACCTACACATGATGCCATAATAGGCTCAGGGATACAAATACAAAAGGAAAAACAGACCCCACCTTTGAGGACTTTACATTATTTTTATTCTGAACTTAACACCAAATAAAATGAGCTTTTCCATATATATGTATACACACATATACATATATATGAAACTCAACATGTAATTTTCAAAGTTGTCTTACTTCTGTTTCTTGATCTGTTTTGTCTACATTATCCTCTCTCTTTTTCACTTATTTGCCCATTGGATAAAAAGAAAAAGAGAAAAACCAAATCCCTTTCTAACAAAAGTGGATCAGCGAGCAAAACAAATTCCTACATTTTCTGTGTCCAGATATAAAACATGTATCTTATTCCACACCTTGAATCCATCACCTTTCTTACTATGTAGGTAGCATCCTTCATCATTAGTCCTTTGGAATTGTGGTTGGTCAATTCATTGACCTGAATTACCACATCTCATGAAATTTTCTTTAAAATTTTATTAAATAATTTTTTTTTCTGGTTCTGCTCCCTTTACTTTGCATCAGTTCATATGTCATCCCAGGTTTCTTTGAAACTATCCATTTAATAATTTCTTACAGCTCAATAATATTCTATAATTACATAATAACATTCCATAATTTGTTTAGACATTCTACAGTGGATGGGCATCCCATTAATATCTAAGTCTTTGCCACCATATAGAGAGTAACTATATTTTTGTACTAATGGGGTATTTCCCTCTTTCTTTGTTCTCTTTGGGGAATAGGTCTAGTAATGTATCTCTTGGCCAAAGTTTAGTGACAGTTTAGTGACTTTTGGGGCATGTTTCTATATGGCTTTCCAGAAAACTGGACCAATTCATTGCTCTACCAACAGTGATATTAATATGCCCGTTTTCCCACAGCTACTTCAATTTTTTTCTTGTTTGATAATCTGCTGGGTGTGAGGTAGAACTGTAGTTACTTTTTCATTTCTATAATTATTTGGAAATTCTTCCTTCAATAACTGTCTATTCATATCCTTTCACCATTTTTAACTAGGGAATGGCTTTCATTCTTATTAACTTGAATTAGGTCCCTTTATATCTTGGAAATAAGAAACCCACTGTAAAGATTTTTTTCTCCACTCATTTACCTTCCACTTTTTTAGCTGCACTGGTCTTGTGCAAAAACTTTTCAATTTCATATAATTAAAATTGTTCCTTGTATCTTCTGTCATCTTCTTTATCCCTTGTTTGGTGAAGAATTCTTCCCCAATTTTTTTTTTTTT
>CM053582.1:458847793-458891064 GCA_028627135.1 Pseudochirops cupreus | reverse complement strand
GTTACACTGTAGTCTTTGCCAGAAACAATCTTTGGCGTTTTGAGGAAAAGGCTGCCGTGTTGGAGATCCATCATCTCTCCCTTTAGTTTGTCTTCTATTACATCAACTAAGGCAAGTTCATCAGCCAAATCCTTTGTTAAGATACTTATGGCACATGCCATGCCAACCGCACCAACCCCAACAACAGTGATCTTGCTCTGGGGAACCTGTTCTTCCTTTAAGACATTCAAAATCAGCTGATCCTTAACAGTAGATGCCATTTTGGTGGATATCTGGGGGTGTGTAGACTTAAGCCAAAATGCCCGAGTTCGAACCGAGGTTGCTGGTCAGGCTGCAAAAAGTTGTGAGTTATCTGTGAGACTGCTGCTCCCAGACTCGCGCCTCTTCCCCAATTAATAAATCTTAAAGGTAATTTTTTCCTTACTTCTATAATTTATGATATCTTTTATGCCCAAGTCATGTATCTTTTTGGAGCTTATGTTGGTATATGGTATGAGATATTGGTCTATAATTACTGCCAGCTTGCTTCCCAATTTTCCCAGAAGTTTGTGCCAAATAGAGACTTCATCCCAAGAGTTGAGGCCCTCAGGTTCATAGAACATTATACTGCTTCTGATTATTGTGTATCTAATCTGTCTCATCAATAAACCTATTAAAAAAAAAACTAGAAGGGAGGGGTAGGAGTCAGGGGCACCTGAGTTCAAATACGGCCTCAGACACTTAACACTTACTAGCTGTGTGACTTTGGGCAAGTCACTTAACCGCAATTGCCCTTCCTTCCCCCCTCCAAAACGCAAAAACAAAAAACTAGAAGCAAATAGTTTTGCTAATTTTTGCTTTGTAGTACAGTTTGAGATTTGGTACTGCTAGGTTTTCTCAAGAACTTTACATTCTTTGTTTCTTTGACTACCTGGTCCTGGGATGGGGTTGGAGGTGGGAGCTTTAATGTCTTGGCAAAAGCATATTAAGGTTTTTATCTCTTGAGGAACATGGAACTTATATTTTCTTTACCCCCAAGGGGAAAAAAACAAGTTTTAAAAATTCTTACTAAAAGCATAGGCAATACCCACATCTCTCCTACACCTTGATCTTTATACAGGCTATGCCTTCATCTTTCCCTCTTTTCCTACCTCACACCCAGCAGATTATCAAACAAGAAAAAAATTGAAGTAGCTGTGGGAAAACGGGCATATTAATATCACTGTTGGTAGAGCAATGAATTGGTCCAGTTTTCTGGAAAGCCATATAGAAACATGCCCCAAAAGTCACTAAACTGTCACAAAACTTTGGCCAAGAGATACATTACTAGACCTATTCCCCAAAGAGAACAAAGAAAGAGGGAAACACCCCATTAGTACAAAAATATAGTTACTCTCTATATGGTGGCAAAGACTTAGATATTAATGGGATGCCCATCCACTGTAGAATGTCTAAACAAATTATGGAATATTATTATGTAATTATAGAATTTGAACTCATTCTTCCTGATTCCAGGTTCCAGCACTCTAGCCACTGGATGACTTACTGGGCCCTAGAAGAAGAAAAGGAAATGTACTTCCCTCCCTTCATTAGAGAGATAGGAACTATTCATGTGGATTCAGTTTGCTGTCAGCTGGTTTTTAACTATTTTTGTTTGGTGCAAGGGAAGGTTCAAAGGAATCAGTGGGGTTGAGGATATATCCAGAAAAAGACTAAACTCTAAAACCAAAAGGCATAAATTAAATCTTATCTTAAAATAAATATGTCCACGGTTCCTTCCTCTCTGGTGGCTAACTCCCAGAGAACCTTTGTGAAGTCACTGCCCTGGAAGTTAGAGAAACACTACCCACTGGATATCCCCATTGCTCTGACTGATTTAATACCTCAAGATGGAGAGGGACTAAACACAAATAAACCCCTTCTTTAATTGTATCAAGGATGAAATCCTAACTGCTTAATGACTGGTGAAATTCAGTTTTCTCTACGACAAATAGGTGAGCTGATACAGGGCTCTGTTTTCCAGAGTCACTCTGATGTTAAGGAGCCAGCTGTCAGCCTCCTAGCATCAGGCTGGAGTTAAGAGTAAGCACCTCTTAATAAGCCTCCCTCACCACTCCCAACCATGAACCTTCAGAGGCCCTGGAGGAGGATGAGCTGGGGTATGGAGAGGGGACGGTGGTGTCAAATAGGTTATTTTCCCCTCCTTAGGCCCAATTTGATTTAAAAAAGCATTTAGGAGTCATTTACTTCTGTGCTCAAGGAGATCACATTCTAGAATGATGAGAGATTTTTACTGCAAGTCCAAAGGAAAGGCCCCATGGTGTAGAGGTAAAGTAGATAGTAATGCATCTTTTAAAATTTTATTTCCAATGATAAATCAATTCCTATTAATAGCCAGGCATTGTCAAACTATAAGGGCAAACTCCAGTCTTTAAGAAGCTTAAAATATAGTTGGAGATAAGACATGCTAAACAAATATACTGAATAGAATGGCTGAATTGTGAAAAAACAGTTGCAATTTGTTTTTGTTCAGAGAAAATGTGAAAGGCTGGAGTAGTCAGGGAAGGCTTCCTGGAGGAAATAAATAGTACTTGAGCTGATCCTTGAAGGTAGGATTTGAAAAAGTAGATGATTGGAGGGCATCCTGGAAAAAAAGTTTCTCTGATACAGCCTACAGCCTAGACTAGAGGATGGAGCTCTAAACTACCCCAGAGAACATTCAATGCAAGCTCTGCATTTTATAAGAGAGGTAATTGAGGCTAGAAAGGTTTAAGTGCCTATCCAAGGTCACAAAAGTTCATGACAGAAGCAGGATCAGAACTCATTTTTTTGCCACCTAGGAAATGCATGCATGAATGGGCACATGGGTGCTTACTATGTGTGAAACGCAATGCTAATGGCTGGGGACAAAAAGAAGCTCCAATTCTAAAGCAAGGAGAGAGCTGCACATCCAAAGGAAAGGCCCCTGGTCCTTAAGTGCAGAGTTAAAGCAGAAGGTCATGCATCTTCTTTAATGTGATTTCCATCGATGAAAAAGTAATCAGCTTCTGCAGTGTCGAGGCAACAAAGGAAGAATTCTCTTTTCCGGGTCTCTGGTGCTGTGACTGCAGAGGAGGAGGCTACCAGGCTGCATCTCCATATAGTTGCTTCTCAGGATGCCTTCTACAGTAGGGGCTGGGGTGGCAGCAAGGCCAGGGATGAAACAGCAGAAGCCAGGGCTCAGGCTCAGAGTCCTGGGCTGTCACCATTAGGGGATGAAGGAAGGTTGGCAGACAAGGAGCTGCAGTAGTTTGACTTGCTTGGCACAGGGTGTACTGATAATTGAGCAGGGTGACTTGTCCGCTGTGTAGGTAGCAAGTGGTGAGCAGTTGGTGAGGATGGCTGGCTCCATTTCCACAGAGGTTGCCTCTCTGAATGATGGCTGTGGGGCCTGGGCCAGAAGCAGGGTCAGCGATTTGAGGGGGTGGGATGCAGTGCTATTGCACAGACTCTTGGGCTTACCTGCCCATCTCTGGCAATTTGTAGGTGTTGTTTTGATGGTGGCAACTGGTAAGTCATTCTCCACAGGGGTTGTTCCCTTTGATGATGACTGTAGGGGCAGACTGCAAGCAGAACCAGTGATACGGAGGACCCTGTTCTTCCTAGGGCTCTTGTGCTGTCTCCCCGGAGGTTTGAGAGAAGCTGGCGGTCGCTGATTCATCTGGCACCTGGCACCTCTTGTCTCTCCCTCTAGGTGCCTTGCTGCTTCTGCTAGACTATATAACCTAGCTGCAAGTGCTCATGAACAAAGACACAGAGGTGAGAATGAAGTGTCTACAGGGAAAGACTGGAACATACCAGGAACAATGAGAAGTAAAGCTGGATAGGGACCAGTAACAGAAATTTCAGAAGTCAGGCAGAGGGGATGGGATTTGATGAGGCAGAGAATAATGCCTTTGAAAGTTTTTGAATGTAGGAGTGACCAGGGGAATTTGTGTTTAAAGATAAGTCTAGAAGCACTGTGCAGAGTGAACTGAAAGACTGAGAGTCTAAAGTCAAATGAACTTAGGTAGGATGCTATTAGTGATCCAAGAATGAGATGACAAAGGCTTAGACCAGTGGTTCTCAACCTTCCTAATGCCATGACCCTTTAATACTCGTATGTGGACGTATCTGCATGTGGGCGGATCTGCCTGGAGACAGATAGAGGAGTGGTGTCTCAGTTCCTAAGACCATTGGAAATATGTGTTCTCCTATGGTCTTAGGCGACCCTCATTCGACCCCCCAAAAGGGTCGCGACCCACAGGTTGAGAACTGCTGGCTTAGACTATGGTGGAATAAATGTGTTTTGGAAAGGACTCTGGATTTGGAGTAACAAGACTTGGTTGAGTCTTTGCTCTACCTCTACCTCTATTGAGGTAGCTAGGTGACGCAGTAGGTGGATAGAACACTGGACTTGGAGTCAGGAAGACCTGAATTCAAATCTAGCCTTGGACACATGCTAGCTGTGTGACCCTGGGCAAGTCACTTAATTTCAATTTGCCTCAGTTTCCTCAGTTGAAAAATGAGGGTAATAACATTAGGCTTGTTATACGGATAAAAACAGGATATTTGTAAAACACTTAGCACAGCGTCCACCACATAGTAGGTGCTACATAAATGCTAGCTACTACTGTTATGCTTATTGTTAACTGTGCGACCAAGGGCAAGTCACTTAACTTGTTTAAGACAACTTAAAGTTGTCTTGTCCTAGAAGTGGCTGAGAGGGAGTAGAGAGACAAGGTTAAAAAGGAAACAGAACATTTAATATCTCTCATTGGGTTTAAGTCACTTGGCCTAGACATCCTAAGGTACTGAAATAATTGAAGAAGGACGTGATTGTTGAACCACTGTCAGTGGTATTTGAAAAGACCACCCAGAACATAAGTGCCACAGGACTGAAGAAGGCGGAAGGGCAACTGTCTCAATTTTCAGAAATGGAAGAGAATTGTCTGCAAACTATATACATCACTGAGTCTGACTTCTATTCCTGGCAAAATTCTAGACTATGTTATTGAAGGAGATGGTTAGGGAACATCCGGAAAAGGAAGCTGTGATCACAGAAAGACAACACCGGTTACATCAAGAAAAGGTCATGCCAGGCTAACTTTAATTCATTTTTTGAAAGAATTAATAAAGTAGATCATAGAAATGCTATGAATGTAGTATATACCTAGATTTGGCAAAGCATTTGGTAAAATAACTCTTCTTGTATAAAAGATGGACAGATGTGGACTATGTCTGGTTAAACAGTCAGACCCAAAGAGCATTTGTTAACAGTTCAATGTCAACTTAGAACATTGCCAATGAAGTTCTCCAGGAATCTGTGCTTGACCTTGTGCTGTTTAACATTTTAATCACTACCTTGGAGAAAGGCACAAATGGAATCCTTATAAAAGTCAAAGATGAAACAAAGCTAGTAAGAACAGATAACACACTAGATAATAGAATCAGGATCCAACAAGATCTCTACAGGCTAGAATACAGGTCGACTCTAATAGTTGACAGAAACTGGGCCTAGTAATTATCTGCTGGAGCTCCACCCATGGAAAAGCCTGGAGCTATGTTGTCTAGACCAAAACTGGGGTCTGAAGCCTGGGGAATTCTTGGGGGGCAGTGATCAGACCAAGTCCTGGATCTAACTGTATAAAGCGCACTGAAAGTTTGCAGCATCCTGGCCTAAACTGCCCCTGAGATCCTTAATGGACAAAGCACTTCATACCTAAAGAACCCAAATAAGATAGATCAGGACCGCAATGCCAACATGGTACCACAAGAAATAAACATAAACTGTTCCTAACATAAAATCCCAATAGGAAAAGGCTGGAAGAATGAGTAAACAAACAAGCAAAATCCGAGTTATTATAACACCAGAGATACTCAAGACACAAACCTAGAAGTAGAGAATATTACAAAACACTTACAAACCAAGGTCTCAAAGAAAAACACAACTTGGTTACAAGACAATTAGAGTTCCTAGAGGAAATTAAGAAGTTTTTTTTTTAAAGTTTAAGATATTATAAATGAAAAGAAAGAAATGGAAAAGAAGTGATAGTTATGGAGTAAAAGTATGGAAAAATAATTAACAGCTTAGTACTAGAAGCCCCAAACCTTATCCAAATAACATATTCCTTGAAAATTAGAATGGATTAAATATATTAATGTTAGTGATAATAATAATAGCTAGCATTCATATGGTGCTTTGAAGTTTGCAAAGCATTTTACAAATATTAATTCATTTTATCATTATAACAGCCCTGGAAGGTACATGGAACTATTATCCCCATTTTACAGATGTGGAAACTGAGGTAAAGAACAAGTGAGCTGTCCAGGGTGATAAAACTAATAAGTGTCTAAGATCATATTGGAACTCAGGTCTTCCTGACTAAGGGTCTAGCAGTGCTCTATCCACTCTTCTACTTGCCAGCCAAAGAAGAAGGGAAAAAAATTATATAGTGCTTTAAGGTTTTCAAGCGCTTTATAAATATCTCATTTTACCTTCACAACAACCCTGAGAAGTAAGTGCTATTATAATCCTATTTTACAGATGAGAAAACTAAGGAAGATAGAGGTTAAGAGACTTGCCCAGGGACACAGTATCTAAATGTCTAAGACCAGATTTGAATTCAAGTTTTCCTGATTCTACATCCAGTACTCTTTCTACTGTGTCACCTAGCTCCACGAGATAATAAGAAGTGCTTATTAAACAAAGTCAAAAGATTAAAAAATAAAAGAAAATATAATGTATAAAACCCCAAAAACATATAAAACACAACTGACCTGGAAAACAGATTGAGATAATATAAGAATTATTAAAATACTTATAATCCATGGTTAAAAAATAAAGGCCTGGATGGCATCTGTATTTTTTTTGCTTTTTCTGGGGGAAGTCAAGGCAATTGGGGTTAAGTGACTTGCCCAAAGTCACACAGCTAGTAGGTGTTAAGTGTCTGAGGCTGGATTTGAACTCAGGTCCTCCTGACTCCGGGGCCAGTGCTCTATTCATTGAGCCACCTAGCCGCCTCATGATGGTGTCTGTATTTCAAGAAATCATATTAAAATAAGTGGACAAAAGTAAAAATAGAATACTAATCACCTCTGAAAGAAACCATTTGATGAAAACTTCCAGGAATGTCATAGCTCAAAACCTGAGTTTCTAGGCCAGAGAAGAAATGCTGCACAAAGCTAGAAAGAAAGAGCTCAAATACTCTGGAGCCACAGTCTGGATTGCACAAGTTTTAGCAGATACTACTACAAAGAAAAAGGAATATAACACTAAAAGGCAAAAGATACAGTTTTATAATCAAGACTAACTTGTTCAGCAAAACTGAGTATAATCCTACAAGGGAAAGTAAATTGCCATTAATCAAAAAGACTTCCAAGCATTCATGATAAAAAGTCCAAAGCTGAGTCAAAACTTTGAAATATAAACATAGGAGTCAAGAGAAACATAATAAAGGCAAATACAGGGCAGTTATCAGAAGGGAGTTTATAGGACTGAAGCATTTACATTCTAGGTGGGGGGGGGGAGTAATACAAGTAAGATACTTATATTTCCTCAGATTGCCAATGTTGTCTGGAGTCATAGAGAGAGTTATATAAGACAGGTTGCCTGAGAGTGATTTTCTTATACCCTAATAATATTGGAAGGAAAAGGAGAGGGGGAAAAAATTAGGGAAGAAAAGGGGGTAAAGGATGTATAAACTTATCTCAAATAAAAAGGTGCACAAATAGAAGTCTATAAAAACAAGGTGGGGAGTGGTCAACATCTGAACCTCACTTTCATATAAACTGGCCAAAGGAAGGTGGAAAACACACACACACACACACACACACACACACACACACACACACACATTAATAACAAGAACAATAAAAGTAATATGATATCAATAGATGCAGGAAAATCTTAAGGTAAAATGCTAAATATTAAATTTTAATAGTTTAAAAATGCACTAGGACTTTTAGACACCCTATATAGCACCTATTTCTGTATAGAAAACACTAAATATCACAAGAATAAATGTACTTTTCCTTCATATGATAAGTTGTATACATCTGAAACCAAGAGGCTACATTATACATAATGAGAATAAATGAGAGATCTTCCTAGTAAGATCAGGAGAAAAGCAAGGATGTCCATTGACAACAATACTATTAGACAGTTCTGAAAATGCTAGCTATGGCAATATGACAAGAAGAAGAAATTAAGGAAATAAATGTAGGAATAAAATTAATACTTTTTTCAGATAATACGATGGTATACTCAGAGAACACTAAAAAGTCAACTAAAATTAATTAAAATAATAATTTCAGCAAAAAGATATGAAAGGGAAGTTCCATATAAGATGCCTGTAGAATATATGAAATACTTGGGAGGATACCTACCAAGATACACACAGTAAGTATATTGTTAAAACTGAAAATATGCCTTCTTTCCTCAAATTTTATTTATTCAGTGTGTATGTCCAAAAAGCTGTGACCTTGGACTTCCAGGAAAAAGGTAATTGCTGACTGCAGGTACCAGGTAGATCATATTTAATTGTATTACATTCAGTTCTAGGTACCATGTTTTGCAAAGGGCATTGACAAGCTGGAGAGTATCCAGATGAGGGTACCATACGATGATCAGTTGAAGGAACTGGGGAGGTATAGCCTGGACAAAAGACAACTTAGAAGAAATATGAAAGCTATCTTCAAGTATCTGAAGACATCCTATTTGGAAGAGAGATTATACTCATTCTGTATGACACCAAAGGGAAGACCTGGGAATATTGGGTAGAAGTTGTAAAGAGACAAATTCAGGCTTCCTGTCATAAACAAAACAAAAGACCTGTCAATAATTAGAACCATTCAAAAGTAGAATGGGCTGCTTCAGGAGGCAGTAGCTTCCTCCTCACTGAAGTCATCAGACAAATCAAAGGTTGAATGAACACATTTCTGGAATTTTGTAGATGGAATTCTTGTTCAGGTACAGGTTGGAGTTTGAGGTCCCTTCCAACTTTGAAATCTCTTGTTGTATTCAAGGATCCCTAGTTTAAGAGACCAAATGATTTAAGGAGGGTTATTTCTGGGGGGATGAATAGGGACTGCACCTCTAACTTCAATAACATAAGTGAAGTCCCAGGTGATGAAATTCCCTCTACTGATACAGGTCACCACCTCTTCTGGAACAGAGAGCTGGAGAGCAGAGATGTCTGTCAAATACCTCTCGATACTCCTGAGTAAATTCCAAATTAGATTAAGATATAACTGTGGAAATACTTAACAAAATAAATGTAAACATAATAGTACATAAATAATGTTAATATTTGCTTTTTAAAATCAGGGATCCTAATGCACAATTTGAGTTTGACACCACTATTGTAGGGACTTGCCCAGAGCACTGAGAGGTTAAGTGACTTGTCTAGGATTATTGAGCCAGGATGTCAGAGGCAGGATTTGACCCCTGGTCTTCCTGGGTTTGAGACCAGCTCTATACACTACACCACATTGCCCTTATGCAAGTTATTACTGAAATATCTTAGTCAAACACATATACCTCAACTGTCTTAGCACTTCATCTGCCTACTTTATCAAACTTTGTGAGCCCTTAGGTACATAGTAGTTTCAGAGAAGAAAGCCAAGGCACTCTAATAGAACAAACATTAGTGAATTTTTATCAACCAGAGTTTTTGAGTAAGAAGAATGCTCTTGAGCATGTGGGCCTAACTTCTCTTTAATAGTAAATTCTTTGGTAGTGATGGTTCAATAGGGTTTAGCCCTCCTAGGACCAGGATGGTGAGCTTCCCTTTCACGATGATCCTATCCTGACCGTTTAGTTCCACCAAAGATAGAACTGGGCAATGGGGAATTAATTCTTGCTAACTCAATTCAACAAACATTTATTTAAGCATGGCTATGACCAAGGCACTGTGGATATAAAGAGAGATGACATAGATTCTACTCCCAAGGAGCTTACAATCTAATGGGAGATGAAGGCAAGACAAGAATTATTTCAATGCAAGTACATAAATGACAGATACCTGAAAAGTGCAAGAAGTACAAAGGATCTAGGAATTTGAGTGAAGAAACACTTTCAAGTTGAGATGAGAGGATATGATCTGGGAGGAGCTGGACCATGAAGAAAAGGATTTCAACAGATGAAAGACAGGAGTCTCTTCAAAACACAAGAAAAAGCAAAGGCATAAAAAATATAGGCATGGGTAATAAAGAGGAGTTTTGATTGCCTGGAAAGCACAGTATAGAAAGGGATGAGGTAGAGTAGAAAAAGTAGGCTTGAAGTAGGTTGTGGAAGGCCTTGAAAACCAGGTTAGGACTACTTTTAATTCAGTAAACAATGGTGACCCCTAGAAGTTTTGAGGCCACCATAGTGGTACATGATAAAGATTATCTGAGCAGCAGAATGAATGGAGAAGGGAGACTAGAGGCATAAAGGCTGGTTAAGAGGATCATGAAATAGTCCAGGAAAGAAGAAATGACAACCTTCAGTAGGATAAACATAGTAGCAACTGAAAGGAAAGAATAGTTAGGAGATACTGATGACTGAGTTTGAGAGAAAGGAGAGTCAAAGATGACAAATTATAATGAGACTGCATCCCTGGGAGGATGACTGCCTTTAGCATAAACAAAAAGTAGAAAAGGGAAATAGGTTTTTTGAAGATGAATTCAACTTGGGGCATGATGACATAGGACATGGGTGCCTGTAATATCCTGCTGAAGATCTCCATTTAAACAATCTTTGATAGCTAACAGAAGTTGGGGCTGGAGAGATTTGTGAATCAGCTGCACAGAGGTGATAACTGAAGCCACAGGAGTGGATGGGAATAGATGAAATCATAATCCAACCCTTTCGTTTTACTGATGAGGAAACTAAGGCCTAAAGAGGTTAAGTGCCTTGCTCAGGGTCACAAAGGTATTAAGTTTCAGGGCCAGGAGTCCAACCCAGGTCCTCTGGATCCAAATCCAGGACTCTTTTCATTGCATCAAGATACTTTCTACAAACACGGCTCATGCCCACTGATTTCCAAAGCAGTATCTTTCCTTGTTCAGCAGCACCAGCTGGTGGTTACTGGGAACAATCTGAAACTTGAAAACAACAATTTGTAGCCTGAAAGCAACACTGTACACTCCCTCTAGGCTCCAACATATTAATTAACGTAGAGATTTGATTAATTTTAATACTTAAAAACCTGTGTAATTCTTCACAAAATGGCCTCTTTCCCCAGCCCCACCCCCTTTCTAACTTCAAAATGTTACTTTTGAAGACTGAAACTAGAGATTTAATTTCATGCTTAAATACAAGCTATTAAATCAAGGAGAGTGGTTAAAATGGGGGTGGGGGAGAAACATTTAATTCAATTTATTTTAGAAGCATCTTTATTCCAACAAAAGGATCTGTAATAAAACACAACAAAACTAATGTTTCCACTTTACATGATTAAAAGCCATGTAGCTAGAAATGGGGAAACCCATAAACTTACTGAAGTGAGACATGCAATTCTGTTAATACAAGTCAACACTTAAAACAGCAGGCACTTTACATTCTAAAATTAAACACCTAAACTCTAATTGTGCTGAACAACCAGAAAAGAAAAGGGAAAAAAAACCTAACTAAAACACAACTGAGTAGAAACAATAACTTTGGAAATAGTATGCATGTGCATTGACAGTCAGGAAACCTGAAGGAAATGGGGAAGGCATTTTGTATTAAATTATCTCAATATCCTAGGCTGGGAGTTGGGGTGGAGGAAGGTTCTTCTTATTTCTTTATTATGACATTGATACTTTTATAAGAAGGGCTAGCTTTCCTTCAGACTTCCATCAGGACTAGTCCTGGTCCTATCTGTTTTCTAAGTTAATAGGTCAGATAGATGGGCTCCTAGATCATTAGAAACCAATCTTGTGCTATTACCAACCAATCTTATGAATTATCAATTCCCTAGTGTTCTTATTACCAGGGAAAACATATTTTGTATTGGCATAATGATTTTAATCATATTCAACAACCTCACATACTAATTAGTACAACTTCATTAATAAGCATCCTTAGCATTTAATTTGAAATAGGGAAAAACATTTTTCTTCAGTTGTTTTTCAGTCACATTTGACTCTTCTTGACCCCATTTGGGGTTTTCTTGGCAAAGATATTGGAGTAGTTTGCCATTCCCTTCTCCACATTTAGATTCTTTTTTATTAAAGAAAAAAAGTGCTCAAATAGGTGAAATAAGACATATATATATATATGTGTGTGTATGCACATATAGATATACATATACATATATATCATATGTGTGTATTTAAAGTCTGCCTTTTCTACATATTTCTTGGAACTTAAGAGTTTTATTAGGAGACTAATCCCAAAACATGAAAAAACATATTATATAAAGAGAGGTAGAAACAGGAATAAAATCTAAAAACAAAAAGAAAAATCTGAACACTGGCAACATGCAACAATTAAATATCATTCTTAGAAAGGTCAGGAAGTTAGTGTGGTGATGGCAGGACCAGGATTCATTCCCTTTTGTTGTCTGTGGAAAAAATTTTCAAACTGAGGCCTTGGAAGACAGGAGGAAGCTGGCCTCAAGAGCAGTCTTTACTCCCTTGTTCTCAGAAGTAATGTAGAGCTGCTAGATGCTTTTCACATACATCTCTTGTAGTGAGAAAAAGTGGTCAATATTTAACTGTGGGGAGAGGATTTCCTGCTTACACATCATTATCCCTTCTAAGTCAGTATAGTATAAATTTCACCCATTAGAGTCTTTAGAGTTATTTCAAATAATTATACTCAATGATGGCCATGAGAATTTATCAAGACAATGAATAACCCAGATTGCCTTTTAACCCCAGTGCTTTTTGGCTCTCACCAAACGTGGTCCTTGCTTTAAACTTCCACTTGATGAGTTGCTTTCCTCATAGTTAATGTTACCAGGGAATCTTGGTAGAGGTTTCCATTGCTTGTTAACTTTGTAAACAAGAGCCTCCATTTCCTTTAGGAACAGCAAATCCAATCAAGTATCCTTTCTGAAAAAAAATTCAGTCATGTTCACAGTATTGCTGCCAAGGTGACAGTATTTCTTCACTGGTAAAGAAGGGAAATAGTACTTAGAAATTGTAATGAGAACTTCCAATTTCTTTATTTATTTGGATGGGGAAAAGGGAAAAAACTAAAAATGAACTGTGTGTTTCATTAGAACAGTATGCAGCAGCAATTGAGCATTTTATTTTTTTCTTTTGGCAAAGTAGGAGATGCCGTTGTAAAGAGACAGCCTTACAAAGTAAGAGATTTGAAATGAATACTTATCTAGTGGCTTGTGGTACTGCTGGATACCCATTCTACTCCGCACACTGTCTGCAATGATCACAGATCCTTGAAGACTATTGGTACAGAAGCATCTATCTCCCTCATCAAGTAAAACTTAAGTCACAAGGAGAAATATTTTCTTGGGTTGCAGGGTCTTTGAAGTTACCCAAATCAAAAAATAAACAATTCTAGGTATGGGAGGATATTAAACATCTAAGTTTATACATATATATGTATATATGATAAATATACACAGAGAGAGAGGGAGAGAGAGAGATGACAGAGAGATAGGTATATATATATAATACAGTCAAAATATGGAAAGAATTTTCCCAAATGAATATCCAATGTTGGTACATTATCACTTCTGGCTTCCTTAATTTCTTATCCCCCCTTGTCATAAGGTGAAAACGTGCCACAAAGATAATGTCTTCGTGACAAGTATATGCTCTGTACACAAAAATCTACAGTCAGTATGTGATAAGCAAAAGAAACTTCCACATTCTCTCTGGGGACTCTTGCTCACAAATATAGCAACTTCTTTCCAAGAAAACATTAATGCCTGTGATTAGCAGGGCTGGGTAAGTTTTTAAAGTTAAGTTTTTCTTCCTGCTATGCTCTTACCCAAGTCTCCTAGCATCAAGAAAATTCTGCCCTTCTACCCCAACACTCCAGTGGGAACCCAAACAGTACCTGAAAGCACATGAAAATCCTTGAACAATCAAATGTTAGGGGTAAACCAGAATAATTTCATTATCAGAGTTTATTTTAGGGAAACTTAAAATAGGAAACTATATACAATTTTTAAACAATGAAGATGAGAATAATGTATCACTAAAGGGGTCAACTTATGATAAAGAAATCTGTTGGAAACTTAAATTTCTACTTTAAGCTTGCCATTTCCAAAAAGCTCTTTGTGCTCATTGAACCACTTAAAAAGGAGGGAATGCAGATGTTTGTTTCTAAAAAATTTAAAAAGAATTCTCTTGAATATAGTCAGTTAAGGATTATACTGGCTTGGGGGGTGATTATTTTACTTCATTTTCTTAGTTAATATTCTAAGAGTTAAAATCTCATTTCCCAAATTTTTTTCATGACTTTTCCCAGCCAACTGGTACGTACACTTTGGACTTTAAAAGATCCCTATCCTCACTCCAACATCCCTATGTTTCCCTTCCATCTTCCCCCTATCTCCTCTTGTCTCTGCGATATCTAGAGCATTTCAATATTAGGAAATGGTATATGGAAAATTGGGTACCAACAGATTTTCTGAAGAACAAAAGTGAATATGTACTTTTCTTTTCCTAAAGGAAAAAATAGCCTGCAAATATTTAAGTTATTGTCATTCAATTTAAAATTAATTTGCATGTAATTATTAATACCATAAGATTAGTTAAAACCATGCTACAAATACAGTTACTCTCTTTTATGTGAAAGTAAATCAGGTAAAACCCATCTTATTATATCATCAAAGAAAAGTTAGTATTTTTTTTTTACTAGACAAAGCTGAACCTCACTTGGGAAGAACTTGAATAAACCAGAATGAGTGTCTTGAGGAGGCCACTAGGAATTATTCCTTAAAATTATTAACAATTGGTTAAATCATAGGTTTAATAGTGATTAGTTCTTAACATGCTGGACATACCCCAAGCAATAAAGCATAAGCTATTCAGTTACTCTTGAGTGCTATCAAATTTGTAATTAGCCAGAGATTCAGGAATTGTAGTGAACCAATCACCTAATATTACCATAATGTAACAAACTCAAATATAATGTAAAAATACACCAATTAAATCCATGAGGCTTACAATGCTTTTAAAAGGTGGAAATATGACGGTGCTGATATGTGCTACAAATGTTTTAGCTTCTCTCAGTAATTCTCATGGTATTGCTGTGTCCCATGGAAGGTAACATTGTTGAATTCTTTGTGTGAGTTAAGGTATGAGGTTGCTATTTGTATGCTGTAGATTCCTATATGGCACCAAATTTACTTTCAGAAGTGGATGTTATGTGGCAGGCACCAAAACGTGATAATCAGTTTTCTATATTTTCTACAGATTAGACCTCCTCATTTGGTTAAGCAGCCATGTACCAGAGTTCCACAAAAGTCACAATTATATCACTTTTAGAGCAGCAATTCGTGAACCAAGATTTTCTTGAAGATAGTGCAAAAGATGCAGTTCATAATGTTCTCCAGATTCAGGGACTCGTATGCTGTGTCTCTCCTGAGGATAGATCTAAAATAAAAATTAATATCACAAAACACAAAGGACAAGCTGTTAATAACTATAAATCTCTTTCAAAATCTCCCCAACAGATGTCTAACAAGATTAACAATATGCAAGAAGAGTAGCCTTACAGAGAGGTTATAAACATGCACACATATACACACAGTCATTAGAGATCCATAAAAAGGCTTTTCATCTCATTCTATTTTCTGACACATCCCCTCTTCTTCCAACTTCTTTTGTTATTAAGCTAAGAAGATAAAAAAAATACCTACTTACTTGAAATCAGATAATTCAGTGTATTCCCTCAAACACAAATGCCCATGACAATTCAACAAATGGAATAAAAAAGCAGATATGCTTAGGGCACGTGTGAATATGTATAAGTAGTGGAATGAGGATATGTAAGAAGAAAACTTATTCCTCTCACTATCCAGAAGTGGGTTTTAAATAAAGAAAACTTGTTTGTTTGAGAAGAGATAGCCTTCTGACTCCTGAGGTAGGGAAGAAAGAACTAAAAGATTATGATATTAAGAGATTTTGCCCTTCCAACCATGAAATTAAGCATCATTTCCTCAATTTACTAAGAGAAAAAAGGAAAACAACAGTAAATTGACTTCCTACTGCCATTTCTGTGTTTACAAAGAATGAAACTGAGTATGAAAACATTGAGCTGTGGAACTAGACAGTCAAGTTTCTCAGCACAACCTTAACCAAGTTTTAATTTTTGTCAAATTGGAGGCATTTAACCAGGTCTGTCCTTTAGTGGTTCTTGTAAGTTTTAGGAAGCCAGAGCTAAAAACTTAACCTTTTACTCTGGTTTATCAGAATGCAAGGAATTACCATTTACTTTTCACATCACGTTTTCTTTAAAAATCTTGAGCTCATAAGGTCAAAGTATAGCACACAATTCTTAACCAGGAAAATTGAGTCATATGATATTGTCATATCTTAATTTAGATGGTACAGGAACTTACCTGTAAATCATATGGCTTCCCAGCTCTTACTAAAAAACTCAGTAATATACTGGTGTGTGCAAAGTGAACATTTTCATCCAAGAACCCATGCAATAGCAGTAAACGATTGGGTCTAAAAAAAGACAAAACATACGAGTATTAGGTAATATGCTGGAATACTTAAGGGAGCTGTATAATTTAATATATAGCTCTGTTTAATAATTGCCAACTTCTTCACATGTCATGATCAAATTCTAACAATTTAACTTCAAAATCACATGATATTAACTTGCTCCCTCATCTTAGGGGAAAAAAAAATCAAGAATGAAATAGAAGTCTGTCTAATTTCCTTTAGAGAAACTGGCTGTAAAATCAGACACATTATCATTCATACCCTTTTCCAGGAATAGGGCACTTATGCAAAATTGTATAAAAATCTTTTAACATTTTTTGTTCCATTTTAGTAGAATTATGTCTTTAATTTCTTTAAATATAGGTGGAAGACAAGAAATTATATGAACAAGATTGTAATTATGCACATGATTATTCAAGTAACTAAAGGTATTATCTTAGGACTCTATATAATCACTTTGTTTAGGATTAGTGTTTCTTTTTCTAAAAAATTTTTTATTCACTTTAAACTTAAATACAAAACAAGAAAAAAAAAGCAATTCCATGTACACAGAAGAATATGAGAGGATTCAATATAAAACAAAAAATTTCCATTTCAAGAAAACCAATGTCATAAATCCTATACACTGTTTTAAAAGCTATCCAGTTTTTCTGTACTTCCTTCTAGTTTTTCTTTTGTTCTTTCTTGTGCACTTTTTATTTTATTTTTCCTCCCTTTCTCCCCCTTGCCCCGGGACTAATATTTCCATCAAATTATTAAAAACTGGCCCTAAAATAAAAATTTAATTTTTAAATTTTGCTTAATGATTAAAAGACTACACTTACTCAGAAGGGAACTTCTCTGCTTGCATGGCCACAGATCCTAGGTAATAGCCTTGTTCATTCTGGTCAGGGTGACCCATATAACGTTCTGTATATCCAGTATCATAGAAAATCCACAAAGTAACTGGAGCTCCAGCAATGGCAACCTATACAAACACAAATCACAAGGAAATGTGGGCCAGGAAAGAACTAGCAGTGAATACTTGCAACTGTGTATGTGTAGGCTAAAACCGTTCCTATGTTACACATAATGGATCTTAGTTCTAGTTAGCTTAGCTAGTCACATTGTAAATGTTATTTCAAGTACTGGGTGGCCAGTTAGTTTCACTGTTTTTCAGGCACACATTGTATTCTTCTCTTGCATCGATAATTTTACAAATGAATACTCTTTAGTCAAAAGGGTGACTAAACAAGAAACCGTGGATGGTTTTTTGCAAATCCATCTCCACTATGGAAAAAATTAATTAAGAGTGTATATGCTAAAGGCATCTTGGTTATATCAGCTTTGTGTATGAAGTACAGCATTATCAAGTAAAGGAAAGTTTAGAATCAGAGAACATGAGTTCAAATCCTCACAGCTGTGTGATCTGTGGTAGATTGCTTTCAGTTCCATAGCTCTTTCTATGATTTTTAAAAAGTCTCTCTTGAGTCTACTGGTTTAAAACAATAAAAGGTATCTTTAAATATTAAATTATATACTTTAATGCATGCCACATAAAGCGTCATATTTAAACACTCTACTGCACCGGTCCACAGGCAGCAGCCGGTAAAAACCATGCTAAGCATCTGAATTTATATTGATGGCTGAAAAAATATTCTGCTATTAATTATGTGATTATGCATGATATCGATTTCTATAGGTCATGCTATTTTAAAAACCTGATTGTCATTAATTTTTTTAAGCCTTTGTGGTTAAAACTTTCTAATAATAATTGATTGTCAAAAGTTGACAAATCTTATATGTTTCCACCTCATGGAAAGTTAACATATGTCAACCTCGGATATTTTATAGCTTTTCTGAGTCTGTAAAACAAAAAAAGGTGTTTCATTTAGAAGAAATCTGCCCTATGTTCTATCTCTAAGTCACAAAGATATTTTGATTTGTGTCTCAAAAATAAGTCTACAAGAATTCACATACCCTGAAGATATCTGATCTCTGCATTAATGCCATCAAAGAGAGGTATCCTCCATAGGACCAGCCATGGATGCCCACACGATCTAAATCAATGAAATCATATTGAGATGCTAGGTACTGAAGTCCTTCCACCTGGTCTTCAATTTCTATTTGACCCTGAAAGAAAAGGAGTACATTTCATTGTTAGTGCTTAACTATAAGTATTATAAAAATCTATCGATTTAAAAAATGGAATCTGTCCCCTCTTTTTTTTTTAAATCACTGTATTATTATTAGTCTTGTCAACTGTAAAATGAGGGTGTCAGACTACATGACCTCTAAGGTGTATTCTAGCTCTTAAATTCTGTAATCAACTAAATGGAAGGCAATAGTATCACTTTGAAAAACTTCTTTATATGTGGCAATTCTATAACTTACTTTAAGTAGACTCTACTAGTATTTAATTACCCCTATAATTATAAAGTACATTTTTGTATACTTGTAAAGTACTTTCCTTGTCACAGCTATCTGATTTTCTTTTCTTATTCCTCTGTGAAGAGGAAGATCAGTTGGTCAAAGTCTTTCTTGTGACAAGTCTCCATATACCCAAAGACAGGAAATAAATTCCTGTTTAGACTTCTTCTCTAGGCTAATACCTCTATAATTTTGAAAATATGAAAAGGGAGTCATAACTGAGGCACTGCTTTGCTGTTTCCCCAATCTCTATCCCATTCACTAAACATAATACTTTCAGAGAGATATGGTATGCCAGGACATATTTTTCTAAGCCAGAAAAAAAGTCTTACATGAGAGTACAACATAAGGTCAAAGAATTGACCTTAGGAAAAAGTCATCACGTCCTACTCAGCATGTTCAATACACTGGCAAATATTGTAACTGTCTTACTGTGCAAAAGGAACATCAGTTTCTTGTTTTCCAAATGCAGCAGGTATAACATGGGAGCATCTCTAAAAGGTAGCATTTTAAGCTTCCTGTAGAGAGAAAAAAGCTTGTCACAAGGAGACACTGATCACCTGGTCTCCCTCCCTCTTTGCACTGGACAGAACAAAGCTCAAACACTCCTCTTGGTACGATATAGGAAGCTGCAAATTGGCAATGTTACTTTTAATCTCAAACTCTGAAAATCAGAAGTCAGGGATACGTCTACAGACTAGGTTAAGTAGCTCTGTCTTATATCTCTGAGGTTTCAAATAAGAAGAGATGAATTAATAATTGATCACTAGCTTCCTACTCTCTCTTCCTTTTACTCTCAGGGTGTTACCAATGCCACGCAATGCATCAAGATGTTTAACAGGCAAATGTTTTCTTGCACACACCATTTTATATTTGAAGGCACCTTCAAATTTAAGCCCTCGATGACAAGATCCCCTGTTGTCTATCACCACAACTACATAACCCAGAGATGCCAAAGTATTCAAGCGGAAATACTTGACTCCTTTAAACCGATTATTCACCAGCTGCACCTGAGAAAGAAATATAACATCAGTCAAATTCTACAAAATAATTTATATGCAAAAGTATGAAGCAGGTAGGACTGCTCAAATTACTAAATTGCTTAAATTGCTGTTGATACTATTCTGCTATGTGATTAAGTACTTTTAAAAAGTTAATTAAAATAGAGAAACTCTTAGGTGGGGGAAACGATCTCTGAATCAAATATCCAATAAAAGTCTCATATCCAAGACATGTAAGGAATTAGCACAAATATATGACCAAGGATCATTCTCTAACAGGTAAGTAGTTAAAGTATATGAACAAAGAGTTGCCAAAGAAAAAAACTGCAAACTATTAAAACCATGTGGAAAAAAATATCCAAATAATTAATAATAGAAATGTAAATTAAAACAACTCCGAATTTTCACCTCACAGCCATCAAGTCAGCAAAGGTGATAAAAGACAGAAATAATCCGTGCTAGAGTGGATGTGAGAAGACAGGCACAATAATACAACATTAATGGAGCCATGGAATAACCCAACTGTTCTGGAAAACAACTTGGAATATGCAGTAAAAGTCACTAAACTGTTCACACCTTTTGCCCCAGCAATTCCACTCCTAAGCATTTACCCCAAAGAGAAAGGCTCCATACGCATATTTATCAAAATATTCAGAGAAACACTTGGGGCGGTAGCAAAAAAAGGGAACAAAGTAGGTGACAACAACTGGGGAATGGCTGAACAAACTGTTTCATACGAACATGTTGTTGATGTTGCTATAGTTTGTATATAACAAGCTGATGCTGTTATAGTCATTTTCAGTTGTGTCCGACTCTTTGTGACCCCATTTTGGGTTTTCTTGGCAAAGATAATGGAGTGATTTGCCATTTCCTACTCCAGCTCATTTTACAGATGAGGAAATTGAGGCAAACAGGGTTAAGTGACTTGCCCAGGGTCATACAACTAGTAAGTATCTGAGGCTAGATTTGAACTCAGATTTGCCTGACTCCAGACCCATCTACTGTACCACCTAGCTGCCCTTTATATCATTACATCATTGCATATGAATGTAATGCTATATTATTATGCCATTAGAAACAAGTAAGATGACATATGTACAAAAACATGGGAAAATTCATATGATCTGATATAAAATGAATTAAGCAGAAACAAGAACAATACGTATAATAACTACAACAATATAAACCAAAAAGAAGGACCCCCCCTACAAAAGAAATCAGACTCTGAGTAACTGTAATACTAAGTATTCCTCCTGGAGAATAGATGATACAATGTATTTCCCTCTTTAAAGGAGAATAGTGATAGTGGCATACTCCATCAGATACAGTCACTACATTGGCTACATCTGCTTAACTGTCTCTGTGGTTATGAGACAGTATCCGTGGAGGAGGGCGTGAGAGCTGGGAAAGGATATGATATAAACAAGAGGCATTATTGGAACAAACTTGTTTTTAAAAGATGACATAGTACTTGGGGAAAAAATTAAATGCCATTAAACAAATGCTGACAGTTAAAGTTCTCTTTTGTGCCTTAACGTTTTCCAGTAACAGTGACAATTGTTTCACATATTTAAGAGCAACTGTGAATTGGCATGTGACTGCGTTAGTTTCCTGACTCTCTCTCTGCCATGCTATCTGCAGCTGCAGCTTTCCCCTTCTGCTGGAACTTAAACTCCCATCTTCGGGCTCCGGATTGGGAATACTCACATTATCTCACCTTGGTTTAGGTCTATCACACCACTTTCTGACTTTCTGCATTCCATTTCTTCCCCCAACACCTCAAACTCTAGTTCTGAGAACAGCCATGATTGTCAGCACTTCCATTGCTGGAAAGGGCACATCAGTCACCTGCTCTATGGCAACAATCACTGCCCTCTCTGACTCCTCTGTCCAAAATGCCCTTCTCACTGGCCACCACTCTCCTTTCGGGTGTTGTCTTTCCCTATTAAAACATAAGTTCCTTGAGGGCATCATTTACATTGTTCTTAGAACATAACAAGCACTTTATAAATGACTTTTTCATTCATTCAATTTCAGAAAAGGAAAACAATTTAATTGCTTCTCTGTCTCAAACTTCAAAGAGACAAAAGTCTAAGAGAGTAAACATGTTAATATTTCCCTAGAACAGGAGTAGCATGTAGTGATATGAATGCTACATTGTATGGACAAAAAATTATGGAGGCTCAAAGAATGAAAGGCAGAGAATTCATTAGAAACAAGGTTCTGGTAAATATCAACCAGAAGGAAAGTGAGTGAAATAAATATAACTCCAGAGGAGCCAGGAAGTAATCAGGAAGTGGCACTAGAAACAATCAATAATAAATACTTATTGAATGCCTTCTGCATGTAAAACAGGTGGGATTACAGGTGATACCAAGAAATATTAAAAATAGTACTTGCCCTTGAGGAGCTCAGAAACTGGTTTGAGGAGACAAGATAAACAAGTGAAAAGTTTAAAAAGTTATGAAAGGGATAGATTATTCAATATCATCTAAGAATTTCTGTGAATATGTGATTATCAAGTGGACATCACAAGATGTACAAATAAATGAGCAAAGAAAATACAATTTTTCAGAGAGGATTCTGGGAAGACTGTTGAGTACATAAGAAAATTCCAAGCTCTCCAGATTTCTCCCACAAACAGATAAAATAGCACCTTAGGATGAACAAAGAGTGGTAAAAACAAATAAGAGTAGGGGCAGAACAGTGTTTCCCTGGGAAAATTGGAGAAGATATGAAGAAAAATCCCAGGATGAAGATTGGTCCCTGTGAAGAATAAATACCTCCAGGGTAGTTCCACTTAAACAAGAGGTGAGCCCTGGGGTTAGCTGGGCTGGGAGGCAGCCTCAAGTCCAGCCACAGGAACTTTTACCCCCAGGTCAGTGAGAAGAGTTAGCCATTTGAGCCAACGAAAATTGAGGGAACCTCTGCTGACAAGGAATGCCAGACCCAAATGTGAAGCTCAGACATGAGAAGGAACCAGCACAAATCTGGTAAGTGCAGAAGCAGTGGGGCAAGATACCACTGGCTGTGGGCACTTACAGGAAGCTGGAGGTCTTGGTTTCAGTTCCAGACCAGAGGGGACAACTGAAGGACCTGAGGCCACAGGCACCATCCCCCACAACCCAGGGCTAGAAGTAATTACACAAAAAATAAGCTGCTACAAATTAAAAAAAAATTAGCAGGCAAATGAGAAAGACTTCAATCACAGAAAAATTACTACAGGAATAGAGAAGTTTAGGGTTCATCTTCAGAGGAGGATATTGAAGCAAAGAAACCCTCTTCTACCCTAAAGAGTAACATCAAATGGTTACCTGACCAAAAAGAATTCATACAAAAACTTTTAAAAAGACTTTAATAATCAAAGGAGAGAGATTAAGGAAGAACTGGAAAAAAAAAGAATCCAAGAAAAACAAGAAGATTAGAAAAAGAAGATCCGGAATCTTAAGGAAGAAAACAACTCCTTGAAAATCAGAATTAGGCAAAGGGAAACCAGTGAAGTCATAAGAGACCAAGAAATAATAAAATATAAAGAATGAAAAAATAGAAGCAAATGTGAAACATCTTATAAAAAAAAACTGATCTGGAGAACAGATCAAGAAGGGAAAACACAAGCATAATCAGACCACCTGAAAGCTTTGATCAAAAAAAGAATCTCGATACAATAATACAAGAAATAATTAAAAAGAAAATTGTTCTGAAGAATTAGAACAAGAGGGGAAAACAGAAATAGAAAAAAAAACCACCAATTACCACCAAAAAGAGATTCTATGAGGAAGACCCACAGGAATATCATAGTCAAATTCTGAAACCCCTAGCCCAAGGATAAAATATTACAAGCAACAAGAAAAAAAATTTAAATATGGAGGTGCCACAGTTAGAATCACACAAGACTTAACAGCCGTGAAACTAAAAGACTTCAGGTCTTGGAACATTATATATCAAAGAGCAAAGGAACTAGGGTTCTGACCAAGAATATTATACCCAGCAAAGCTAAGCATAATCCTGAATGAAAAAAAATGGAAATTTAATGAATTGTGAGACTTTCAGGATTTTGTTAAGAAAAAAAAAAAAACCAAACAACCAACAAACCTGAACTCAACAGAAGATTTGACATACAAGAGCCAAGAAAAACAAAAGGTACATATCAAAGACTAATTCCAGGGACTAAATAAGGACAGACTGTTTACCTTTTTATGAGAAAATGTAAAACTGTTATTAGTAATTGGGTAATTTGCACGAAAGACTGGGGTAGACCTGATTATGATATGATTTTTAAAAGTAAAACTTTATAGGAACAGCTAAAAAGAATAATTATCTTATACAAATGAGGTGTGTAAGGAAGAATCAACACAGAGGGATTACATGGGGGAGGAAGACTGGTAGTTCTAGAAATCTACTTTCATTAGGAATGGGTTCAAGAGGGAACAATATATCTAGAAGAGTATAAAAGTTTTCTAAACTCAGAAAGAAATGAAACACTAACGGGATAGGGAAGGGGGAGAGGATAAAGGAAAGATCTTTAGAGGGGAAGGTGAGGGAATAGGTTAAAGTGGGGTACACAAGGACGTTTAGATTAATGGGAATGGGAGGATAAGGTAGGGATCCTTGGAGAGGGTAGGTTAAGTAATAGAAGGTGAAGGTAGTGGGTTGAAGTAAAGTAGAAGAATCAGGAGGGATAGGAAATAAGAGATATGCACAAACAAAATAAAGATCAGGAGTAGAATTTGTTAGGGGAAAAGGAGCAGGGGTGGTAATCATAATTTCAGACAACAGAAACTACACTATGTGTCAGCCATATTCATCAATGCTGTTCTGGACTATTTAAAACAACTAGACAGTATAAGGTTGGAATACTGATATATTGTAGGAAGTGACAAGTTGGTGGACTTGGAAAAACATGAAAGAGAGGGCAAATAAAAAAATCTAGTCTTACATAGATGCATACGACTGTATATGTCTATATGTGAGTATAATTACAGATATCTACGTATATGTATGTGTACATGTATGTATGTCTGAGCATACGTATTTATATATGTATATCTTTGTGTATATATGTCTATATGTGTATGTATATCTGTGTGTGTGTGTGTGTGTCCATGTTTAATTGCAACCTGAGTGGGGGGGAACAAAGTAAAAAGTGTATAGCAGAGAACAAAAGAAAATTTACAAAGAAGCAAAGAAAAGATGGACAGCTCGGAATACAACAAGTAATATTTATTATATAGGTTTTCCTGAAATGGAAATTTATTGTATATTTTTAATCCTTTCTTACGTTTTACTGTGCACATGGCAATACTTTTTTTCTTTTCTTATTCTGTTATTTTAGTTAAATTTGTCTCTCTTTTCTTATTCTGTATTTAAATTTAAAATAAAATATATTTTAAACAAGAAAACAAGATAATATAGTTTCTTCCTCAAATGAAATAAGGATAGTGTTGTAAAACCCTGAAATAATACAGTCAATTTCCACTCCACCCCCCAAAATTTGGATATGATACCTCCACAAAAGGCTTACTCTGATGCCTCATCATGGATTAGAGGACATAGCAGAGGCAAACTCTACCAGGTTAGGAAAGTTCTGTGTATACTGCCAGCAACAGACTGTGCCTGCTGCATGAAACCAACCTTGCTAAAGAAAGACAAGCTCATCATCAGCAGGCTAACCACTAAAAGATGAAGTTTTTGATCTTGGTAACTCATGAAATATAATATAAATAATAAAACAGATATATAAAATGTAATAAATATATAATATAAATTAAAAATATAAAATAGCACTCAAACCTATGCAATCCCATTCTACTTCTACAGTGAAGACAATTAAGGGATTATAAAAAATAGAATGGGAGGGGGATAAAGTACTAAAAATTGCAAAGGCTTTAGACCATCTATAAATATTTAACTGCTGTTAATCTTAATATGAAATAAGTATCCAATGACCAACAAGTTGATACACCACAGGAGGAAATGAACCATATCTATAGCCATTCTTACTATAAGCAAATAAATAAATAAATAAATAAATGGTAGCTAAATGGAACGATAACTTATAGGTTTTCATGAGAAGGGCAAAAGAAAGGAATTAGCAAAGTTGGTTTTATTACATGCAGGAGTGAGGGATTAGAAGGATAGACAGTACAAATATTGCACAGATATTCATGAAATATTAGAAAATTTGACTGAAAGCCTCTAACACAATGACATTCTCTATGAAGGACTTACGGAAGGACTTGGGCAAGGACTAAATGAAAAGGCATTGTTAGGTTATGATTTGTACCAGTGGAGGGGAAAACTCTCATGAAAAGATCATAAATCCATAATGAACGGTAGATCCAATAACTACATTCCTATCCTCTGTCCCGATCAAAATTTTTGTGGCAAATACTATTTTTACTGAGGGAAAAGAGCTGAAAAAAACAGTATGCACAAGAGAGTACAAACTTAAAAGAAATTGAATACCTACAAGACAGATATTATTGCTATATACTAATACTTGTTTTCACACTTACTTTAATGCTATGGAATGTGGGTATTAACATAACCTTCAAACAAAACCATCCAACATAGAATCTAGACTAGCGGTTCTCAACCTGTGGGCTATGTTCAATTTAAATACATCCTGCATATCAGATATTTACATTACGATTCATAACAGTAGCAAAATTACAGTTATGAAGTAGCAACTAAAATAATTTTATGGTTGGGGGTCACCACAACATGAGGAACTGTATTAAAGGGTCGGCGGCATTAGAAAGGTTGAGAACCACTGATCTAGACAAAGAAGAACTTAAGAGTAAGAACAAGTAATTGTTCATCTAGAACTGAGAGAAAGCATGTACTTTTTTGGGGGGGGGGGTGAGGCACTTGGGGTTAAGTGACTTGCCCAGGGTCACACAGCTAGTAAGTGTCAAGTGTCTGGTCAGAGGCCCCATCTGAACACAGGTCCTTCTGACTTCAGGCCTGGTGTGCTATCCACTGCACCACCTAGCTGCCCTAAGCATGTACTTTTTAATTGGCTCATCTAAATATTCCAAGTTATTTGGCAGGTATTTCCTCAGTGTGGAGGATAATTTCACTGATGAACTTGCTGAAAATATCTTTTAACAACATCCAAAAATCTTTGCCCTAATCCTATATTTTTTTAAAGAGTTCTTCTAATTTTAATCAATTTTATAAACAAATTTCCCTATTGAGATGAGATCATGCTTGCTGACTAACACAAATATTCTAGTCCATTTGGTAGTCATAGCTTTCACGGTAAATTAATAACATTGATGCATTGATTTATAAATCGGTCTTCTGCAATTCTGGTTATATGCTCAAGTCTAAAGCCTAGTTAATCATGAATAAATTGACAAAATCAAATCTCTTCAACTTCAACTCACTTATCCATCACATTTATAAAGCACTAATGCATTCAAACCTAAGAAGATTCAAGACACTAGGCATGCAGACAAAATCCTAGCTTACTCAACCGGACTACAGCTACTGAAAGTGACACACCTACCTGAGGACCACCGTAGATGAACAGCACAGTGGGATATTTTTTCCCAGGCTGTAGATCATGAGGTTTGTACATCATTCCATACAATGTGAATCCTGTAGTGCTTTCAAATGAGAAGATTTCTGGTGGTGTGTAGTCAGGAAGAGGACCTATGTGCAAATAAAACACAACCTTAATTTCAAAGGGCATTTATATAGGAGCACTGCAATCCTATCTTCCTCCTGGACAAGAAGAAACTAAAACTCTACATGTATACACTCTCTCTCTCTCTCTCTGCTCTCCCTCTCTTCTCTCTCTCTCTCTGCTCTCTCTCCCTCTCTTCTCTCTCTACTCTCCTGATATCTCTCTCTCCCTCTCTTCTCTCTCTCTCTCTCTTTCTCTCTCTCTCTCTTCTTTCTCTCATTCACAGAAATAACTGCCCATTCTCTTCAACTGGCAGGTTGAAAATGAAGCAAGAGCATTCATCTTCAAAAGATTCTAATGAACATATCAAAAGACCCACATTAGAGGAGGCGAAATAAGTTTTATATAATTTTCGAAGCACAGAAGAAAGCCATATAAAGTCAAGTATACACACACAAAGCAACTGTGAACTGGATCAGAAGTGGTCAATACACTGTGTCAAGTTCAGTATGGCTTACTTTGACGGTCAAGCCAGCACTAGTTTTGCTATTTCCACCACTGAACGACCATGTAGAATATTTCAAAATTGTATTTGGTTCACCAAGACTACATATATCTGGCCCTCCTCTCCACCTAAAGATGCAAAATTAAGTTTTGTTTGCATTACAATCTGAGTAGAAATTAAATTGTATTGCTATGAATTCTTCTACGTGGATTTAAGTAACTTAGAATGGCACAAAATTTCTAAATATATACTAAGAAAATGAGTTCTGGACCAGGGCATGTTCAAAAGGTGTTAAAACAAGACTGTATTTTGTTCTTAGGACAGCAAGTTATTTAAATGGACACGTAGTCCTCAGGCATTATGACCCTGCAGTCACAAAGAAGTTTCATGTGCATTCAAGGTAAGTACTTGATACATCTTTTCCCCAAGGAAGCAACTTCTCTGGCTGGAAAGCTTTACTGGGAGAGCAAGTAGTGTTTAGGTCAGCACACATTTTCCTCTCCTTTTGCTCATCTAGCAAATCATACAGCTATTTATAAGTACAGGAAGCATCCTTGAATCTATCATAGCTTTTCTAACGTTATTTTCAAAAAGGCTTCCTGGATACATTTTTGCTAAATGTAGGTGGCAGCCCATCAAATCTCACTATTTAACAGATAATCTGGCGAAGGTGGAACTAATTAAAAGCCTAGCAGCTCAGAGAATAAACTAAGTGGTGACAATAACAAAAAGAAAGATCAACCCAACAGCGTATAGACCTATAACACAGGTAAAATTAGTCAATTCACTGTTCTCGTTTAATGTCAATTTAAACAAACTGAATACCTGCTGAATCTAAAATAGTGGCCCAAAATTCTTTTGTTCTGCGTGCTGGGTCATCTTCAGGACCTGAGAGCTTGTAAAGGGACACACAGTGTGGATTCTTCTGGTTACTGTATTTACTTATAAATAAATCACAATGCTGGAAAAAGGGAAAAGAGACAATTATTTCCTTATGGTTTTTTTTTTCACTCCATAGTATTATAAAAAGAGATTTTAAAATCCGAATTAGACAAATTCTGTTTGAGCTATACTATGCTATGGCAGGGGACAGAATAATGTTTTAACTTTTTATGATTCTATAATATATACCTTCAGGGAGAAGTTAAAGTTAAATTTAATGCACCTAAGAGTTAAATTGCTACACAATCCAATTTTACTTACTTCAAAATATGGACAGGGTCTTTATGAACCATTCAGACAGGAATTAATACCTGGCTAATACAGCAGGAATGAGAGTAGCCACGATCTGTCAATCTTGTCACCTCTCCAGGATTGTCATAGCTCACCACATACAAGTGATGCTCTAAAGGGGAGTCTTTGGTGCCTTCAAAATACACCAGCTTCTGTACTTCATCAACTTGAATCTGCCAAAACCCAAAAAGTCAAGTCAATGTTCATTTTGATTTTATATGGTAAACAAATAATGTATCTAAAACTAAATTTTATGGTCCAGTTTCAATCTCATCAATTTGGTTACTCTTTTACTTGTGTTTAGCATTTTTCCCCTTTAGGGATATAAACTACTCTGTCTTCTTACTATTACTAATACATTGAGTTTATGATTTAAGTTAAAACTAAATCCTGTTAATGAAGAAATAAAACAGGAGGATGTGTTAAGAGTTGGCAGCTTCCTGCCTGATCAGGGAATGTATCTTTATTAATAAAATTATAGGAAATAAATGCCATTAAAAACAAAAACAAAATACACCACCACCACATTTAGAGTGGTCTGATTTTATTTTATTTTTTAAAATAAATTTCAAGATATATACTGTTCTGATGCAAGATACTTTCCAACAAATCCTTTTAGAAAACATTTTCATTGATAACAGAAAACAAAGAGGTGGCTTTTAACTTTTGGTAGTATGATATCTAACATTGACTGTCACATCTGATCAGAATTTTTATGTCTTTCTATGTTGATTTTCTTTCTACTCTACTCATTGTGTACATTGGTGTTCTGGCTCAAAAGTCAAGCTGCATTGTTTCACACAAATTTCATCATTTCTCTGGATTCTTCATATTCGTTGTAAGGTAATATTTCATTAGACTTACATATCATAATTTGTTCAGTTATTTCCCAATCAGCACATATTTTGTTTTCAGCTTCTTGTTATCACAAATAATGCTGCTATGAACATTAGTATACAAAGGAGTTGTTTTTTTCTTGCTTCTTCAGATACATAGTACCAGTAATGAGATCTTTGGATCAAAGGGCATGAAAATTAGTAGCTGTCTTTACACAGTTCTAATTTTTTTCCAGAATGGTTGGAACTTTTCCCAGTTCTACTAGCAATGATGTCTGATTACCTTTTCACAGCCCTTTAAATAAGTTTCTTCCCACCCCTACTCCCCATCTTTTAGTCTTTTTTAGCCTACTGAGTGAACTAAGGTGGTATCTCTAATTTGTTTTAATTTACATTTCTCTACTCATTAGTGATTTTGAATTTTTTTTTGGTGGTTAGTGACAGTTTGCATTTCTTCTGAAAAGTGTGCATATTTCTCTGATCACTTGCCTACTGAGGAATAGCTCAATCATTGTATACGTCAATTTCATATAGAATCTGGACAAAAGATTTAGAGTTATTTAATACAGAGATTTTTTTTCCATTACATGTCTTTTTTTCTAATTCTAGTTGGAATGATTTTATGTTCCTCTGTGTTTTCAAATTTAAATAATTTAGATTGTAACTTTTATCTTTAATGACTTTCTTTTGTCTGTTTTCTGGTTACAAATTCTTTCACTAATTATAATGGTCAAAGATAAAACATTTCATTCTATTTTATTTAAAAAATGACAAAACTGACTTTTTTACATAGAGGTCATTTACTGGTTTGAAAGTTATTGTGGTGTCAGGTATAATAAAATGCTGATTGAAATCTAAATCTACCAAATTGCTTCTCAGTTTTCCCATAGTTCTTTGTTGAGTAAGCAATCCCTTCCCCCAGGATCTTGTTTTATTTTAGGGCTGACTGCTGCACATGTTTGTTTCCAAGCTTGCTTATCTGGTCAATCCTACTGATCTACTTTTCTATTTTAAATCTAGTACCAATTACTTTTGGTAATTACTGCTTTATAGTATCATATGAGATCTGGTAGTGCCAACAACAGCCTCTTTCATTTTTTAAATTTATTTTTTCCTGACATTCTTGACCTTTGATTGCTCCAAATTAACTGTTGTTATTTTGATTCAATAAAACATTCCTTTGATGATGTGACTGGCACAATACTAAATTTATAGAATGATTTGGATATTTTCCTTTTCACTACATATGACCAGTCAAGAATATAAAATCTCTTTCAATTTGTTTGAGGTGTTTTTATTTCTGTAAAAAATGTTTTGTCATATTATCTATGGAAGATCTATCTTGGCAGGTTAATTCTCATACATTCAACACACTTTTTTGTGCTCTTACGTCTCCTCTAGTTTTTTTTTTTAGTAACATATACAGAATATCTACTGGTTTTATGAATTTACTTTCCATTCTATCACTTTACTAAATCTCTGGGGTTCTCCAAGTAGACCAGATTTTACCTTATTTTGGTTTATGCTTATTACCTCAATTTCAAAGTCTTTCTTCTTCTTGTAATTTTGAGCACTATGTCAAATAAAAGTGGAAACAATAAGTGACCTTGTTTTAAGTCTGATCTCATTGAGGCTTTCAATGTTTTACTTTTTAAAAAAAAATTTAATCATTCTTTCTTCTTATCCATTCTTTTCCCATTACAAATACTGCTAGGTTTTGATTTAAGATAGATACTTTTGGTCACACTAAGGAAAAGTTTTTTTATTCCCTTAAAAGTTATTTAACATAAAATGGATACAATATTTTTTGTAGACTTTTTCTGTCTCTACAGAATAAAATCACATCGTTTAAATTAATTTTGTTATTAATATCATGTTCAGAGTTTGCTTAATGTTGAATCATCTTTGCATTCCTTGTGTTAATTTAATATGATCATATCAGCTTCTTGAATATGATGCTAATCTTTGCCAATACTTTAATATTTCAAATAATTTGATCTTTTTGAATCTGTTTAATATTTTTATTTGAATTTTAAACTGTAAAATGGGAATAATACCTGTACTTACCTATCACACGGGTTTGCTGTGAGGCCCAAATAAGAAAATGTGAGTAGCAAGAGTTGAAAATTTAAAGTATTACATAACTGTTAGCTATTAGTAGCGATATTGGTCCATAATTTTCTTTAATTCTTTTCTCCCTGGTTTAGGTATTAGGAAAAATTTTGTCTCACAGAATTCAGTAAGGCACCCTTTTCCTCTATTTTTGCAAGCAGTTTATATAGCATATGAGTGAGTGAAAAAAGCATTATGTGCTTACTATGTCCAAATGCTAACCTCTGGGGATACAAATAGAAAAGAACTCAAATTTTGATGGGAAGACAATACATTTGGAAGGTTTCAGATATAAGTAAGTTAGAAAGGTCCTTGAGATATAGATGCAAAGCAGATGGTAACGCTCTTTTTAAGGTCATTTCCAGTGACAAATTCTATTACTTTCTCAGGTTGAACCATTTCACAGTGCTAAGGGTTTTGGTGGCAAGAATTTTCTTTTCTGTAACTTCAGTAATTATGGCTGTAGCACCTGCAGCTTTCTAGGTCACATCTCCATGGGGGCTGCTTCCCAGAATGATGGCTGAGTTGGAGCCAGAGAAAGTAATCTTTTTTTTTTTTTAAGGGGAAAGGCAAGGCAATTGGGGTTAAGTGACTTGCTGAAGGTCACACAGCTAGTTAAATGTCCAGTGTCTGAGGCCGCATTTGAACTCTGGTCCTCCTGACTTCAGGATGATGCTCTATTCACTGCGCTACCTAGCTGCCCCCAGAAAGAGCAGTCTCAAGGGACAGTGCTCTTCCCGAAGCTCATAGGTTCAAGGTCCTGGGCTAGCTCCACTGGAGAGAGTAGGCATCCTTGTTTTGCTGCTGAATTTATTGGGAAAGGTTTTAGTGTATCTCAGTTACATGTGATACTTGCCTTTGGTTTCAAATAGATACTACTTATGATACTGAAAAAAAGGTCCCTTTATGGATATATTTTATAGGGTTTTGGACATGTTTGTTATACCTTGTCCAAGGCCTTTACTTGAATCTATTGAGGTAATTATGTGGTATGAGACTTTAAATTTTTTAAAAATTATACTGACTGTTTTTCCAATTTTGAAATATTCTTCAATCCCCTGGAATAAAATCCAACTTGGTTATAATGAATGATTTCTTGAATGAATAGTTATTGTTTAAAAGGATTTTATTTAAAATTTCTGAATTGATATTAGTGATAATTATATCCTTCCAAGGTTTGGTATTAGGCTTATGTGTGTCTTATAAAAGGAATCTAATTGGGTGCCTTTTTTCTCATTTGTTGAGAATAATTTTTGTACTATTGGTACTACTTGTTATTTAGAAGTTTAATAGAATTCTTCTATAAATCCATCAGGGGCAGGAGCTTTGCCTGCCTTCCCTCCCCCTCCTTCTCCTTTGGTAATTCTTTTACACTAAGTCTATTTCTTTTTCTGAGACTGGCTTATTTAAGATCTCTATTTGATGTACTGCTAGTTTGGGCATTTTATTTTTTTGAAGATATTCCTCTACTTTTGTGTTATCAGATCTGTTTGTATAAAATTGTGTATAACAGGTTCTTATTTTTCTTTTTATTTCTTCTGGTTTTGTTATGATTTCATCTTGCTATCTGCTATTTTGTTGACTTGATTTTCTTTCCTCTTTAATCAGATTAGTTAAAGGTTTATCATTTTTTCAAAGAACCAGCTTTTAGTTTTATTTATATTTTCTACACTTGGAGGTTTTTTGTGGGGGAGGGGCTTCTTCTACTTTATCTATTTCTCTTCTAAACTTTAATATCTCTTCTTTTGTGCTATTTTAGGCTTATTTTTGAGGTTCCTAATTTTAAAAAATGCACATGCAGTCCATTAATACTTTTTTTTGGGGGGGTAAAGGAGAAAGCAAGGCAATTGGGGTTAAGTGACTTGCCCAAGGTCATACAGCTAGTAAGTGTCAAGTGTCTGAGGTCAGATTTGAATTCAGGTCCTCCTGACTCCAAGGCCAGCGCGCTCTATTTACTATGCCCAATAATACTCTTTTTTTCTTTTGTTAATATTAGTGATATGATTCACACACCCCCACTTCCCACCCCACCCTGAGAATTACTTTAGTTACATCCCAGAAATTTTGGTTTCATAAATATAATTTTCTTTCATATATTGTTTCTATGATTTGTTCTTTGACCCACTAATTATTTAGTATTTTACTCTAAAATTCCCATTTGGGTATGTATCTTTTGTTTGTGCTACATGAACCGATTACCATTTTTATTACTTTATGATCTTGTAAAGGACATATTTACTATTTTGGTCTTTTGACATTGTACATGGTCAGTTTTTGAAAAAGTTCCCTGTTGTGCTCTGTGTGTGTGTGTATGTGTGTGTATGTGTCTCTTTTTAGAAGACAGCGTAAGTCTTTTAGCTCTGTTTTTTTCCACTATGTTTTCCTTCGGTTTTCTTTTTGTTAGATGTATCTAAAACTGAGAAAGGGACATTAAAATCTCCCATTACTGTGTTAGTCTTTATCCTCTTGTAATTTAATTTTTTTTCTTTCGTGAATTTAGATATTAAGGTATTTAGAGCATTTAAATTTAATATGGTTTGTTGTCTATGGTTCCTTTCAACATAATGTAATTTTCTTGTTTATCTTTTCTTAATGTTTTGAATGTTTGTTTTTGCTTTGTCAGATAGCATAATTACAACTTCTGGTTTCCTGGATTCATCTGGTGAAAATTTTTTTTTTCCTAGACCCTCATTTTTACTTTCTATGTTTTTGCTTTTTATAATGTGTTTCTTGTAAGCAACAAGATTGTGGGGTACTCTTTTCTTATCCAATCTGCCACTTTTTCATTTTATTGGATTGTTTTTCCATTCACACTTAAAGTTATGAGTTAGGCTTTCTATTTTCTTCCATTTGTCTTTTTTTCCCAATTAAGATTTCCCCCCTCTTCTTCCGTTAACACAGTACTGTGTCTCTTCAATAATTTTAGCTTAATATATTTTGAGGCAACCTTATTCCCACTGTCTCTCTTCTCTTCATCCTCAACACTCCTTCTCTCTCTCCACTCCCTTCCTCCATCTCACCTCTCCTTGGTTATCCCTATCCCTAGTTTTGGAATTTTGCTTAATTTATTAGTTCCTTTTTCTTGTTTGCTTTCATCTAGTTATTTAATCTTTCCCCTCTTTTTTTTCATTCTCAGTAGTTAAGTAAAAAAATTCCCTTTCTTCTCCTTCAAATTTTTCTATTCATTAGTTTTTAAAATTCCATTTTCAGTGCATTTCTCTAAAAAGAATTTCTTTCTATCAGTTTCTTCATTATTTACATTTCCTTTCTGTATATTCCAGATTTTATTATTTTATTCAAGGTTCTTATGCTTATTTAGCCCTTCTTTTGTCTCTATTCCTTATGGAATTAAAGCTTCTAAGGTACATACTTCAGGCTCCTTCTAAAGATCTTGCCCTGTTGCGCGCCCCCTCCCTTTCCCCCCCCACTTTTTTTCTATTGTACTTCACTCTTAGAAATACCAATTCCTGCAGGTGATAGATAGATGTTATTCCATGGTAGAGATTTTCCTATGTTCCTGATCATGCAGTTCATTTCTGACTTAGGCCTTCCAATGGTAGTTTTTTTTCCCCCCATGTGTTTCAAGATCTCCTTGTATCTGTGCCTTCCATTCTTCTGGCTGTCAACTGTCCCTACAAGCTATGATTTCTCTTCTGGAGAGAGGACAAGTGATCTTTCTAAGCACCAAATCCCTGCAGATTATATCCATTTTAAGGTCCTGGTCTCCCTTTGTAGAATATCTCTTCTATAGAAGCATTCATTAGTGGTATCCCTTCTCATCAAAGAAATAAGATTTCTCCTTTCTTTCCCCATTTCAGTTTCTGCCTTTGCTTCTCTGCCCATTTGTTGTTTTTTCTTCCTGAGAGGATATAGGAGTTATTTTCCCTTCACTGCTAGTCTTTGACTTACTCAGGCTACATCACATAATCCCCTCCTATGTTCTTCCACCCTGCTCCCTTTTTATGCACCCTCCCATTCTGCAATTTAGTCCTGCAAAAACACTGATTCTGAATTCAGACCTGTAGATAGAATATTGTAACTTAGGTCATCATGTTTCAGGCCTGTTTCTACATCATCATTTCTATTTGAATTCTGCTTGTCTCCTTATGTATTCATTTAAAAAGAAATTTCTTAGCATTACAAATGTAAAATAAATGATTTTGATTACATAAAAATAAAAATGTTTTGCACAAACAAAACCAATGCAACCAAAATTATAAGGAAAGCAGACAACTGGAGGAGAATTTTTGCAATAACTATCTCTGATAAGAGCCTCATTTCTCAAATATGTACAGAACTGTGTCAAATTTATAAAAATACAATTCATTCCTCAATTGATAAATGGTCAAAGGATATAAACAGGTGGTTTTCAAACAAAGAAAACAAAACTACCTATAGTAATATGGAAAAAATGTTCTAAATCATTATTGATTAGAGAAATGCAAATTAAGTCAATTCTGAGGTACCACCTCTAACCTTTCAAATTGGCTAATATGACAAAAAATGGAAATGATAAATGTTGGAGGGAATGTGGGAAAACTGGGACACTACTGCACTGCTGGTGGAGTTGTGAACTGATCCAACCATTCTGGAAAGCAATTTGGAACTATGCCTATGTCATTTGAATTTCCTTTTCTTAATATTTAAAGAACTTTCTCATGATAGTTTGCAGAATTTGATGTCAATGGAACTTTTCAATTTTAGTGCACCCTGGAATTTGCATCATAGGATTTTTTCTTCTTTTCTGGAGGCATTATGTGGATTCTTTTAATTGGCACTTTATTTTCTAAAACCAAAGATTCCAGGTAGCTTCCCAGCTAGTTAGGATTGTTCTACCCATTATGCCTTTTCTGTGATTTCATGGGGGTACTTTAGTGAAAAGACTCTTTACCAATGCAGACTGGCACCTCATTTACAACTTACAGTCTTAGAGAGTTACTGGGGATACTGAAAGGCTGGGACTTACTGAAAGTCACACAGCTAGGAAATGTCATAGATAAGACTTGAACCAAGTCATCAGACTACAAGGGCCTCCTTCTAATTTCCACATATGCCCTCTCTCTGTTTTCTTCTACTCCCCAGCTCCTCTTTATTGTATCTACATATGAAAAATACATTATTTCAAATTCTCTTGGAATATTTGAATTCAGAGTCATAGTTACAACACAGTATAGCTTGTAAATAAGTGAAAGAAAGAACAGTGAAAAGGTTTCCTTTACTCAAAAAGCATACAAAATCTCACAGTAGCAGAAACTAGACATTCTTAACAAACTGTGTTAAGATCTTGAAAAAAATATTTCCTTTCAGTTATCCCTTTGTACATTTTCTACTACCGTAGATACAAACCTGATCTATTTTCTAAAAATAATAATTTATGAAATATCTGCTAAAACTCAAAGTGACTTTTTCAGATAGCCTAGTCATATCTTTAAAATGTGATTTTTAAAAATGTATTATTTTAAAAAGTTAAGTGTTTTCTACTATTAAAGATTTTTTTTTTCTGGATGAATGCAGAAATAAATAACCTGCACTGGGTAACATGGTATATGTGAAACCTACATGGAGGAAGACAGTGGGTTAGGGCAGGACACAGATACAAGGAACTTCCTAGGTTTATGCTAATCCCTGTAAAATGTTAGGACTGACTGTCCTTTATAAAGATAGTCTTCAAATAGCAGCTGGAAGCCAGACTGTCCAAAACTGAACATGATTAGTCAATTCTCTGCCTACATGCGGGAAGAACAGCATGACAAAATGGAAAGATATACTACTGGAGTGTGATGAACTGGATACAAGTTCTGGGCTCTGTCATTTGTTAACCATAAGATCATAACATCTCTGAGTCTCAATTTCTTCTCTGTAAATCAGGAATAATACTTTCACTATGTACCTCCAACGACTGTTGTGAAGAAAGTGTTTTATGAAAATTGCAAAATTCTATGTAAATGTGAATTACTATTCTTCCTGCCAGAAGTCCAAATTTATTTGTGATTCAACTAAAAAATCTCAAAGATTTAACAAATGTTTCCCTTAATGATAGTTTGATACCGTGAGCTTTGGAGTAAGAGGAACTGTGTTCAGATCCTGCCTCTGACATTTAGTATGTGGTGTGACCTTGGGTAAGTCATTTATCACCTTGTAGCTCAGTTTCTTCATCTGTAAAATGAAGGTTCAGACTAAATGGTTCCTGAGAACCCTTTTAGTTCTAGATCTAAATTCTATGAAATTAGAAACCTTGATTGGAAACAAGATACTGATCTTGAGAGCCACCAGCTAATGTAATGCCATTACAGTTCATTTGTGGGTCTGAGACACATAAATGTAGGGAGAATGAAAAAAGGAGAAGAAAAAAAAGTAGTATAAAAGGAGAAAATAGAGAAAAATGGATTGTAGAATGATAAGCGGTAGAATGACATTACCAATTATCCAGGTGGCATTATTGCCATAGATGGGCAGCTCTGGACTAATCTTCAGACCTGCATGAAAATAATTTTGGGAATTCCTTTGATAGACTGAGAATCTGATTATTCTTCTTTGTCACAAAATAATCAAATATATTTCACTGCTATTTGTTCTTTTCCCTGACAGCTCTAGAACTCTGTATATAAAACTTTCTCAAGTGATACAAGATAACAGCTAATAGCAAGGACACTGAGTCACTGAACAGATAAAAAAAAAAGTGAATTGTAACTACACCAGAGAATATTAGACTTTAACCAGGAATTAAAGTTTAGACTATTCCCCACCTGGCTGTTTATGATTCTTTATTAACACAAACAAATCTGGTTCCTGTTCTTTCTTCTCCCTCTACATTCACCTTGAAGACTAAAAGGCAGCATTTACAGTAGCTAGTACATATAATCCTTTAATAAGTCCCGTATCAATTTGTGGCAGTCACATTCAGTCCTGCTCTAAATGTTAGCAGCACACATCAAGCCAACTATATATGTTACACATTAACGATATGATGGCTCTTCAGGATCCTATGAAGCCAGTAATCCTTTGGATAACTCCTGATCCAAAATATTCAAGCAGCACTGCAACATTTTAATTATTAAGTATGAAAAAGTAAAATTCAAGCTACTATGAAGGACAGATAGGGAAATGTTAATGCTTATTAAATCACTTTCATGAGTCAGATAAATGGCAAATTTCTCCTTCTCCTCCCCATCAATTCAAGCTCTCCATAACATTCGGAGTTTTTTTTGTTGTTTTTTTTTGCTTTTTTAGGAGGGGGAAGGCAGGGCAATTGGGGTTAAGTAACTTGTCCAAGGTCACACGGCTAGTAGGTATTAACTGTCTGAGGTTGGATTTGAACTCAGGTCCTCCTGATTCCAAGGCCATTGCTCTACTCACTGCACCACCTAGCCACCCCTCTCCATAACATTTGATCTAAAAGCAAGACTCATTTTAATTTGTATATTCATTTTATAGCATGACACAGTAGATGTTGACTAAACCAAAAGAACTTACATTAGATCCATGTCGGCCAAGCACTTCCCATTCACCACTTGTAATTGCTACTTCTTCCTTGACTGGGCACTTGAAATCACCTAAAGATAAATATATAGTTAATGTGAAATTTTAGTAGGATTCTAGAAATATATCCCTCATAAAATTGCCTTAAATCATGTTTCTTGAAGTAAAAGTTGATTGCCTGTGGGTGGGCTGAGCCAGTATAATAAACATGATAATACTTATGTAAAGAAATTTACCTATTCAATGCTATACCAATCAAATCACCAAAGGATTACTTTATTGAGCTAGAAAAATAATAACAAAATTCATCTGGAAGAGAACAAGAAAGTCAAGGGAATCGATGTAAAAAAAAGTAGGAAAGAAAGGTACCTAGTAATACTATATCTCAAACTATACTAATAAACTATTAAAATAAAAACAATTAGGTGCTGGCTAAGAAATAAATAGAGGGGTTAATCGGGGGAACAACATACGAAACAAAGTAACACAGTAGACTACTGTCTGATAAACCCAAAGATTCCTAGCTACTGAGGCAAGAATTCATTATTCTACAAAAATTGTTGAGAAAACAGTCTGGCAGAAATGAGGCAGGGACCAACATTAAAAATCAAGACAAGTTTCAAATGTGTATGTGACATAAAAGGTATCATCTTAAACCAATAATAATGATGATGATAATAATAGGTAGCATCTATTAATGCTTATTATGTGTCAGGCACTGTGCCAAGCACTTTACAAATAGTATCTCATTTGATTCTCACAACAACCCTGAGAGGTAAGTGCTATTATTATCCCTATTTTACAGTTGAGGAAACTGAGGCAAACAAAGATTATGACTTGCCCAAGGTCATATAACTAGTAGGTGTCTGAGGTCAGATTTAAGTTCAGGTCTTCCTGACTGCCCAGCATGTGCCACCTAGAAACTATGACGTACTCTGGTCCTCATGGAGATGTGTCCAGACTTCCCCAGCAGGTGAGCCCCTTCCAATCTCATTGCTGTGCTCTGTGTTGGCCCAGGATGCCATGGGAGACTAAGGCTTTTTTAGGTTCTCATTTTGAGTGAGGTCATGCTGTACCAGAGTATGAAATCCATAGGATCAGGAGGCTAGGAGAACCCCTAAAAATTTACTTCTTTACCCTTCATCTCCAAATGAACACGGAGATTCAGTTAATTACGAGTAAGGAAGAAATGACCTATCAGAAATATAGATAGGGAAAGACTTCATGAAGAAACAAGGGATGCAAAGGATTGAAGAAGGCAAAATGGACAATTTTTATTCCATAAAATTAAAAAGATTTTGCACAAGAAATTTAATCTGCTAAAATTAAAAGAGAAGCAGGTAAATGGGGAAAAAATCTGTAGTACATTTCTCTGATAAAGTCTAATTTTTCAGATGTATAGGGAACTGCTTCAGGTTTATAAGAATAAGAATTATTCCCCAGTTGATACATAGCCAAAAGGATATGAATAGGTAATTCTCAGAGGAAGAGATCTATGCTATAAGGAAAAGATTCAAGCTATATTAACAGTTTGGATCTCTTCCTATGAAAAAATAATAAAATGAATGTCATATGAAGAAATCTATATAATTAAAAATAGAGAAATACAAATTAACTCTGAGGTTCCACCTCAATCCCTTAGAGTTTCAAAGTTGATTAAAAAAAAAAAAGAAGAGATTGATACACTATTGGTAGAGCTATAAACTGGTCTGGTCTTTCTGGAAAGCAATTTAGAACTATGTTCCCAAAACTACTAAATTGTGCATACCCTTTGACCCATAATACCATTCCTAGACCTATACCTCAAAGATATCAAAGAAAGAAGAATAGGGCCCATATGTACAAAATTAGATATATGCAGCTCTTTCTGGTGGCAAAGAACTGGAAACTGAAGGACTGCCCATCAATTGGGAAATGCTGAACAAGTTACGGTATATTATAAGATGGAATACTATTATGCTGTAAGAACTTATGTGGGAGGAAGGGCAGCTAAGTGGTGCAGTAGATAGAGCACCAGCCCTGGAGTCAGAAGAACCTGAGTTCGAATGTGACCTGAGATACAACACTTACTAGCTATGTGACCCTGGGCAAGTGAATAAATCCCAACTATCTCTCACACACAAAAAAGAAATGATGAAGGGGATGGTTTCAGAGAAACACGGGAAGACTTATAAGAACTTATGCAGTATGAAATGAGCAGAAGCAAGAGAACAGCTTATATGATAACAGGAATACAGCAAAGACAAGCAACTTTCAAAGATTTAGGTTCTCTTACCAATTGTAACTCTGGAAGACTCAAGAAGAAACATGGTATTATTAACCTCCAAATTAAGAAGTGATGGAATGAGAGCATATATTGTGCCCTTTTTTTGGCCATGGCCATCATGGGAATTCGTTTTGTTTGACTATATGTGTTTTTGTTTTTAACAAGGATTTTGTTTTTGAAACTTTCTCAGCTGGGGAGGGAGTAGAAGGGAGAGAATGTGAATCTGAACACCTTAAAAAAAATCTTTTTAAAGACATGAACATCAATAATAAACTATAATCAAACTCTGCTATGATGTACCAAACCGTGACCATTAATAAAACCATTTGAATGATCTTCCACTTATAACATGATTCCCTTTGAACTAATTGCCTTTCTCCCTCCCCATAGCATTTGTGTATGTATAGAATCAATTAATAACATTAATTATGTAATGGAATCTGTATTTCACAACAATACCTTCACTATCTCATTTTTGTGTGGTGGTAACCCTGGGATCTCTAGTAAGATGCCAGTGAAATACAAGCTTCAGAAGTTTCTACTATGCTGGAAAGACTTGAGTATAGCCCCAGTAATAAAATCTTAGCTGCCTGAGTCTGAGGACTAACCTAAGTACAGAGAGTCTGTACAACTTCCAATATGCTAGCCATTAAATAAATTTTTTGGCCATGACAACCCTTAAAACAAAGAAAAATACAAAATGGACTTCAGTTCTGTATGAGCTGCCTTTCATTTCTGCAATAATAGAAAAAAATTAGCAGGAAATGGGGAACCAAGAGTCACAGTTTTCAAAAAGTCTATCAACATTAATTTAACTACTGGTACTCAAAATATAAAATTTTTACTAATTCCCAGAACCTTCATTTCTATTCTACTTTAGTCATCTTCAAGGAAGGTCACATCTTTGATATCATCATCATCATCATCACACCAAACTATTTCACCTGTATAATTTTAAACTCTGCTATTCTTATTATTACTATATACCAAATGAAATATTTGTATATCCCTTAGCACAGTGCCTAGCACTATAGTAGACATTTGTAACGCCATGCACCAGCAGATTCCCAAAGGAATGCTACTGTGAACAGCTTTTAGAGTTCAGATTACAAAATAGAGTGAACACTCTGTTTATTCCATTACAAATCAAGACAAACATTCAAAACATTATAATATTCAC
>CM053582.1:458766453-458847293 GCA_028627135.1 Pseudochirops cupreus | reverse complement strand
GTACTTCCACAATGCTTTTAGTTTTAAAAGCAAAAGATATACTTTCCTTCTATAAACATTTTAAAATATTCAAAACAAAAACAGTTTTTCCTCAAAATAGTATAGAAATTATCAGAATCTAGAAATGTAAGTTGTTAAAAAAAATTTGATTTCTTAAAAGCAGGCAAAAGAAATATAAAAAAAATGAATTTGTTATTTTAATAAAACAGTTGTCACTTTAATGATTATTTTAATGAAATTTGTATTGCAGCAATTTCAGCAGTTCTTTGTCAGGTTGAATGCCTAGTCTTATCAGAGCTGTTACTGAATGCATAAAAAGGTGAGAATGAACATTACTACACAATGGTACCACCCAGCTTTCTTTCATATTCAAGGACATTCCCCCTTCAAAATATAAAAACAAACTAGATTTTAAAAATACTTCCCAACAATGCAGTCTACTAGATGCGCATTACCATTGTGCACATAGGTGAGCCTCCTTTCTTCCCTAGTTACAATGTTCGCTATCCAGATGTCATTGCTATGGATGAAAGCAATCCAGTTTGGATCAGCAGGGCACAGTTTTGGATCCATCCTTATGTTGGGGCAACTGGTCTCCACTAAATTGGGTCTTAAGGGTTGTTGCTAGAAAAGCAAACATAAGATATTCTTAAATCTTTGTGGGCAAGAGGCAGGCCAATATGTAGACATTTCATTTGGTTTTACTCTGACTATACGAAGGATATCTCTATGTAAAATGTTAAGTGGGATAACTCAGATAAATAGTCTCCTATTGTAGCCTTCTATTTCAATTTCTGAACTTGCAAAGAAAAAAAAATTGACTTTCGAGCTACAGAGCTAGAGGTATTGATAGAATCCTTAGTTTTCATTTCACCAAACAGGAAAAACTTCTGAGACCAATACAATACTATAAATCCTGTTATTGTAGAGTAAAATGATACATGAAGAAAACTGTAAAGCTACATATGAAGTATACTTGACTAGTCATTAATTAGCTTTTATTCAACATTAAAAAATAAATTCAACCAAAAAATGTTTGTTCATTAAAACATAACAAAGACAGAACTACTGCAAATTCATTAAAATAGATTAACTGTACAATTACATAAAGAGAATCACCCCTATCACTATATAAAATGATTACTTTAATACAATAACTTGATAAGAATAATAATAAAGACTTCAAGAAGCTTGAAAGATAAGTGCTTCTAATTTTGACTAAACCAGTATCTTTTAAAATCACTTGAGATTTATCTATTAAATATGTAAAATATTCAGAATCCCCAAATATGCTCCTCTAACCAACCTATAAACCTAACTCAACAAACCCTTTCTTAAGTATGTGCAGAATGCTATTCTAAGTATAAGAAATTGAAGGAAAAGAGAAGCTACCTAAGTTTAGCACTTATGAAACTAATAGTCTAAAAAGGAGACATAATGTAAGTATAATACAAAATAATACATGATAAGTCTATCAAAGAGGTTAAGAAAATAAAACAAGTGCTATGTGAATCAAGGGTTATTACCAACTGGAAAATCCGGGAAGGCTTCCTGAAGGGTAGTGGCATTTGAAGTAGGTTTTAAGGAGTAGACAAAAATGCAACAGTTGAAGATGAGGAGATCAATTTAAGGAACAGTGTGAGTAAAGAACTGGAGGTGGAAAACAAAAAAATATCTTCAGGAGACCAAGAGTACTTCAGTTTGGTTAGAGCATAGTGTAATAATATGAAATAAGACTGGAAAGCTAGAGTGGAACCAAATTGTGAAATGCCTTAAATGCCAGGCAAAAGAACCTGAACTTTCCTCACACATAATAAGGAGACATATAAAATTTCTGAGCACAGGAGAGCATGACCAGCTATACACAAAAGTTAATAATATGTCTTGAAGCATTATGAAGGAACGACTGCAGGGACAGAAATGATAGAGGTAGAAAAACCTATTAAATGAAGATTGACTGAATCCTGGAGTCACAGACAGAAAAACAGTGAAGTCAGATAAAAGATTACATTTTGGAAAAAAGATAAAAACTCAGTTTTGGATATGATGAATTTGAAGTGCTAGTGGAGTCCCATATGCAGTAGCAATTTTAGGTCTGGAGTTCAGAGCTAAAAATATAAATATATGTGCTATCTGGATAGTGATGGCACTTAAAGTGATGGGAGTAAACAACACTGGAAAGGTAGAAGGTATACAGAGAAGTGAAATGTATATAGACAGAACCTTGGGGAAAGAACATCCACATTAAGGGATGGAGAAGATGAGCCAATGAAGGAATTCAGAGAGGTAAAAGGAGAACCAATAGAATGTGGCATCTCTAAAGTCAAGGAAGGACAAAGCATCAAGATGAAGTCTCAAATGCCACAGAGTTGCCAAGCAGGAAGAAGAATGAATAAAGATCCTTTTGTCTTTTACACGATAAATTCTATTACTAGTCTGAAATTGGTGCTAGATTTAGTAAAATGCCCTTTAAGAGGGCAGTTCAAGTACAGTGGTAAGGGAAGTAGCCAAATTACAAAGGGTTGAAGACAGAATAGGTGATAAGAATGTAAAGGTATCAAAGAGAAACAATTATTTTCTTTTTCTTTTCTTTAAAATGTATTTATTTATTTACTTTTAGTTTACAACATTCAGTTCCACAAGCTTTTGAGTCCCAAATTTTCTCCTACTCCCTCTCCTCCCCTCTACCCTTCTATGGTGGCATGCAATTGGATACAGGTTCTACAAACACCTTTACATTAAACATTAGTCAAGCTGTAAAGAAGGATTGAATGGAATGAACAATGAGAAAGGAACAAAACAAAACAAAAAAGAGAACAAGTAGTCTGCTTCAATCTGCATTCAGACTCTAATTCTTTCTGTGGATGTGGCTAGCCCTTTCCATTATGAGTCTTTTGGAGTGAGACAATTATTTTTTGAAAAATGTGGCAATAATGGAAAAGAGAGAAATGGGATCATAACTGTAATGTAATAACAGCTAGAACTGATATGGTGCTTTAAGGTTTGCAAAACACTTTACAAGTATTATCTCATTTTATCCTCACAACAATCCTGGGAACTCAGGTGCTGTTATTATCCCCATTTTACAGTTGAGGAAACTGAGGAGGACAGAGGGTAAATGACTTGCCCAAAGTCATACCACAAGTAAGTGTCTGAAGCCAGATGTGAACTGGGGTCTTCCTAACTATAACTCCTGTACTCTATCAACTGTGTCATCTAGATAGTTTAAAAGAATCAAGACAAGTTTTTTATTTTGGTTGGACAGATTGGAGCATAGCTATAGATATTTAGGAATGAATCATTGGAAGGGCAATGGTTGCTGAGGCAAGGTACTAGAAGAAGTGGGAAGAGATGGGATTAAGGGGATAACCTATGTGATCAGGAGATAAGCTATGTGATCAGAAGGAAGGATACATTAGGTGACGAAGATGATGCTGTTGATAAGCTTTGGGTAAAGAAGAAGAGTTGAAGGCATTCCTTCTGGATGCCCTCAATCTTCTTAATGAAGAAGCTAAGTCATCCACACTAAGTGGGGGGAGGAAGGAGTTACAGCTGGGAAGCTACAGCTTAGAGAAAAAGGAAAAAGTCAGGAACAATAAGATAGGGGACTGATGAGCAGACTGGACTACTGAGTATCAGTGAAGACTTAGCTAAGGTTATATACCATAAATCTGTAGTAGAGGAAAAAAAGGGATTTAGTATGCATAATAAACAGTGACATGTAGAGGGATAGGAGAGTGTAGAAAGACAGTAGAATTTTAAGATGATACCTCATGTATGTTTAGCATTTTAAAGTGTGCAAAGTAATTACCTCAGAATGGCACTGTAGTGCATTTCCATGAAACTGCAAATTCTGAGGTATGCCCATGTGAGAGTGGTTGAAATGGGGTAAGGAAGGAGAGCTTTGGGAAGGGTGGGGTGGGGCAGAGGGGAAAAGAGGGCTGGGGATTTATGTGGTCAGGATGTTACAGATGCTGTCAAGATGAAAAATGAAATCCTTGAGGATTATTGTGCAGATGAAGTGAAAATCCAGGCTTTGAATCAAGTAGAAAGGACAGAAATTTGGGGAGGGAGCTAAAGGTCAGGAGAAGACAATAACAAAGATATGGAGAGAGTGCTATAGCATCCTCTTATAAGCTGATGGCATGGACTTAAAAAGAGGAAATGAATGGAGGCAGAAACATTGTGTAGAAATGTCAGTGGGAAGCAAGAAGCATGTGCTAATACCCCTTCCTCTTCTTGGCACTCTATTCCCAGGGAATGAAAATAAGATTGGCTTCCAATGGCACCCATACTGCTATAGATGTGGTCCCCTGGGAAATAAATGTAAAGAAACACTGGACAAAAAATTCCAGGAGAGGAGTTCACTGAAACTAGATTAGGAGTTCTAAGAGGCACAATGAAATAGGTTAGAGCTGGGCTAATCAGACTAAAGTAGACTTGGGGAAGAGGAAGGCTTAATAGAGCAAGAGTTCAGGAGGAAGGTAGTATGAATATACAGTTTGCACCTAAGACAATAAGACTAAATTAGTACCAGGGAAACAATATAAGAAGTAGGTTAGAGTAGTATAGTGGCAATATATGAGATAGACATGTTTTAAAGGATTTCCTCTCTCTATCAATAGAACCATTATTCTTTTAGTCCTCCGTGTTTTACAATTTTAGATTTATTTTTTAATTAAATATTTTTTCCCAATTACATGCAAAAATAATTTTTGACAGTCGTTTTAAAAAATTTTGTGCTCCAAATTCTCTCCTGTCCTCCCTCCTCTCCTTCCTCCTTGAGAAGGCAAGTAATTTGATACAGATTATACATGTACAGTCATGCAAAACATATTTCCATATTAACCATGCTGTGAAAGAAAATACATACCAAAAAAAAAAGAAAAATAATTTAAGTAAAAAAAATTATTCTTTGCTCTGCATTCAGACCCATCAGTTCTTCCTCTAGAGGTGGTTAGCATTTTTTAAATTAGATTTATCTTTCGATCCTCCCCTTTCTCTTTATTTCAAATCAGCAGCCAAGTCCTGTAATTCTACCTCTGCAATCTCCTTCATATTCATCCCTTTTTTCCCATGCCTGGATTACTGCAATGGAATACTAAATGGTTTCCACATCTCAAATTTCCTTCCCCTCTAATCCATCCTATACATATTTTTACCATACCAGTCTTTCTGGTACACAGGTCTGATTATGGCACCTCAACTTTCAAAAGCCTCTAATGGGTCCTCAAGGATTGAATGATATTTGGTAGATAATCAACAAGCATTTGTTAAGTGCCTACTATGTGCCAGTCACTGTGTTGAGGATACAGAGACAAAGGCAATCAGCAGATAGGTCTGAAGCTTGGAAGAGAGGTCAGCATTAGAGATACAAATTTTGGGATGATATGTTCATAGGTAATAGCTGAAACTATGGAAGGGAGGGAAATTACCAGGGCAGATTATACAGAAAGAGAAGAAAGGGGCCAAAGGAAGATTTTTTTCAATGAAAATTGACTATTGATATTTAAGTAATTAATCAGATTTTTAAAAGCTTCCTTTTTTATTTAATATGACAATACATATATTTTTCACAGGATGGACAGAATTTTAATTTTAAAGATCAATATTATACATCTAAAAGGTAGGTATCATATAGTGAAAGAAAGTATACATTTAAGCTATTTAGTTATGAAAAATATTTAAAATTAAAGTTTTAGCCCAATCAACATAACAACATGCACAAATGTTACCTCCTTTCTTCATTTCCTCAGTTGTTAATATTATTTTCAAATTAACTTGAGTTTACTCATCTAAGTACATGTTATATTCCTCCAGCAAAAGGTAGGGACTGTTTTACTTACTTTGTATCCCTAAGCACCTAATATGGAATCCAGCCTATTCTAGATGCTTAATAAGTGGAATTGATTTCAAAGCTTTCTAACTACTCTTATAAGCACTCATATTCTAGTTTGTATTCTGTTTTCCTGTGCACATCTTTTATCTCTTCCAGCAGGTTATATCTCTTCTTTTATGTCTTACTTGTTTTTATATTTCCCTGAGTACCTCGAATAAGTATATTGTACATGGTAGATAACAAATGTTTTTTTCAAAAGAATAACTATATGTTTTTCTCAGGAAAGATTTCTCATGCTAATTCATAAACTTGAAAAACAAAATATTCTTCTTCTTGTTTATTTTCATTGACTTAAAGTCAATGAAGTACTTAAGCACTTCACTCAAATACTTATGAATCTGAATTTTTTGTTGGCAAGGCAGAAGAGGGTTTTTTAAAAATTCAATTTCATTGCATTTCAGAAAAATAATGAAAAGAGAATTGATAAGGAAATTACTTTCTTAAAAAATCCCTCAGAGCTAAAAACAACAACAACCACAAAACCCAAAGCTTTAATAATCAGCACATTTAAACTTACAGTAAATCCATGTGGGCCTCCATCTTTTACATGGTAAATTCCGCTACCAGCTTGGAACAAAAATGTTCCACTTTCCTGGTGATAATCATAAGAAGCAATTCCAATTGTTCCAATACGTTTTCTTTCTCTTAATAACTCTTCTTCTCGAGAATACATTCCATAGTCCAGGGTTGCCTAATGAAAAAAAAAAAATAGGAGTACTATCTACTTTTAAGTTTTCTTCTGGATACTTACATCAATGTGGATTTCAAAAATAAAGATGTCTTATCACCTCCAAATTTTCTACTTGTAAGGAACAAATTTCAGTGCCCCTCCACACACAGATTCCTCTCATAGAATCATCTTTTAGCTAAGATCTCCCTTCAATGGATATGCAGTAAAGAATATTTCTTCATTTGGCAGTTATATGTGTATAAGAGAACAAAGATAAAGTTCAAATTCCTTAATCTGGCATTCAGTCTCTTCCATAATTTTGTCCCAACCTACTAATCCAAACCTTGTTACCTCATCTTCCCTTAAAACAAATATTCTACTCCACTCAGATTAATCTTACTATCCTTGCATATAACCTCTCCCTTTCTACCTCTAGGTCTTTGCTTTCACCATTGTCCCCACCAGAAATGCTCTCCTGCCTCTCTAGCCAAGTCCTATCCATCACTTAAGGCTCAGTTCAAGTTTGTCCTTTTCCTAAATTTATAACCTAATCTAAATATATAACCAAGAGTCTTTTTAAAAAGCTAATGATAATTACCTATACAATAAAACTATACCTAGAATTCTGACTTAATTTGTTAATTACTATACAAGCGAATAATCCAAGTTCTAGTTATTTTTTCAAAACATGTACTCATTTATGTAAAGAATAAGCCGTACTACCAAGAAAAATGTTTAAACACGACATAAAAATAAACTAAGCCTGTTATCTTCAAAGAAAGAAATTTAGCAGTTGTTTGTTCAGCACTTACTGTGTGTAGGAGAGGCACTCTGCTGGGCACTGGGGATGCAAAGATGACAAATTCCTTGTCCTTAAGGAATTTACATGCTAATTGGAAGAATACTACATGTACCAAGTTAATTATACATATACACAAAGTAAAGTATGGTGGGGGCAAAGGAGAGGTCCATACTGTGTTCTAGGAAAATGTAAGGGGTGAAAGAACACTTTCAGAGATAGGAAATTCAAATGTGATCAACAATCATTTACTGACATTCACTGTCAGCTATAGTGAAAGTAAAAAACTAGGCCTAATTACAGAAGTTAAGAATATAAGAAAAGAGCCTTAATTAATCAATTTTAAATGAGTTTTTCAAAACATCACTATATTTTAGCTAATTCTCAATATAAGGTGCCTGACATATAATGATAGGCAGGCTCTTTTCTTGTTTGTATTACTTTTGCTTTCCCTTCTATTCATGTAACAACTTACTTTAGGAGAAGAGGAGAAGAAATGAGAACTTGAAAGAGATGGTTACATGCTTAAAGACAAACACACAGAATACTATCCTTTGGGCATTCTCAATTATGTGTGTGTCTGTATAAAAATAACTGGGGGAAATGGTGTGTCCAGACCTGTGATTTTATTAGTATAGGACACTCTCAATGAGCAATTTCCCTCCACTAATACAGTTTAGCAAATTCTCCTGCAATTATATTATTGAAGAGTTGCTGGGAGCACTGAAATATGAAGTGACTTGCCAAGAGCCTCACAGCTAGTTATGTGTCAGAGTCAGGACTTTAACCCACGACTCTGAAGCAGCTACTAGTTTGTTATTTATCACAACACACTGTCTCCTTGACCCCTCTCCCTCCAAGATAAACAATGCTTTCAATTTTGCAAAAATTTAAAGGTATATAATACTAGTTAGAAGCAAAGTGGCACTATCAGTAAGAATACCAACTGCTGGGGAAGAAATACAGTGTAGTTAAGGTGTAAAATAAAAATAGCATCTCTAATACGGAGGCCTTTAACATCTTTAAGGTATCTACATAGATTATTGAGCACTATATGACCGAAAACTTTTGGGGAAAAAATGAGGTACTAAGAAGAAAAGTCACTTCATAGTGTAAAAAACACTTATTCATTAAAAGGCTTTTTATATAATTACATTTGACAGAAATGAAAAGACCAACCACAAGAAACTATGAAAACTGAAAAACCCTTATAATCTGTGGTAAGCAAAGGAATTTTATAATTTCAATATTTAAACCAGGGGTTCTTAACCTTTTTTTGTGTTATAGATACCTTTGATAGTCAGACGAAGCCTATGGAACCCTTCTTAGAATAATGCTTTTAAATCACAAATAAATTTTTAAATAGAATACATAACATTACAAAGGAAACCAATTATGTTAACATGTAGTTATTAAAAATATTAAAACCTAACAAAACCAAGTTCATGAAACCTAGTTTAAGAACCCCTGATATAAAACAATTTATTCACTGTATGTGAAGAGATATAAACATCACATATCAAAGACACTTTAAAATTCCTACCTGAGGGGCGGCTAGGTGGCACAGTGAATAGTGCACCGGCCCTGGAGTCAGGAGTACCTGGGTTCAAATCTGACCTCAGACGTTTAACGCACACAAAAAAACTAGCTGTGTGACCTTGGGCAAGTCACTTAACCCCAACTGCCCTCCAAAAAGCATAAAATAAAATTAAAATAAAATAAAATTCCTACCTGAAAAAGATCTAAGAGTGGCTTCCAAGACAGCATTAAAACTGCTGCTTTGTTGATGGTTTTGGGAATTTCTGAATAAAACAGTGTATTTTCTCTGTTCTCACCAGACATGGCTATAAGAATAAAAAGCAATTTCTCATTAAACAGTCTTTTTCCTGCAAATGGAGAAACTATAAAAAAGTCAACAAAATTTTTTTATACAAGGAAACACTTATTAGAAATGGCAGCTGTCTATAAGATGTATACATTCTCTTGCTAGCACTTTTTATGGGAGTGTCTAACAAGTGCCAACGAAAGAAGAAGGCACAGAGAAATGTTTAATAAATATTCATTTACTTCCTTCCAATTTGATGGAAGTGAGTTAGTACTTCAAAGTTGTTTTAACTTGAAGTTCTTTGATTATTAGTAAGGTTGAGCATTTTTTTAAGTGATAACAATCTGAGTTCCCTCTTTTCTAAATTGTCTTTACCATATGATCATTTTTATTTTGGGAGCTGAATGTATTTGGATATTTTTAGCAGTTCTCTAGAAAACTTAGATGTCAAGTTTTAATCAGTTATATTCATCATAAATCTTTTCACCAATCTATTATTTTTCTATTATATTGTTTCTTGTAAAACAACTTTAAAAAATCCAGAACTCTGATCAATGCAAAGACCACACGTGACTTCAAAAGACATAAATGATGAAGCATCATATTTCCCACCTCTTGGCAGAGAGATGATGGACTAGGTACAGAATGAAACATATTTCCAGACTTGACCAATGTGTGAATCTGGTTTGCTTGGTTATGATAATTTATTATAATTATTGTGAGAGATAAGGAAAGGGGGTAGTTATTAAAGGGAATTAAGGAGAAGTGAGAAATGCAAAAAAAGAAAATAAATAAAATGGTGCTAATGAAACCCTTAAAAATATATATTAATAAGTACAAGTCCTGTAGGCATTAGAGAAAAATATGGTAATGTACTACTTTGTTAAATTTAACATACACTTTAAAAACAAACTATATATAACTGAGAATTACGGTTTCATATACAAACTTTAAAAAAATTCTCTTTGTATACAGAAATGCTCGTTTATTGAATTCACAATAAACAAATCTGGGGAAAAAAGAAATTTCTTTAAATCTTTTTCCTACGTAAGAGTTTTATCAATATATGTATTAAAAAGTGATTACCTCAATTTGTATTTCCCTGGGCCTATCAAATACTAATCTTTTATAAATATTTGGTTCAATGTCTGGGATCTTCACTATGTTTCAGGGATATTTCTCTCTCTCTCTGTCTCTCTCTCTCTCTCTCTCTGTCTCTCTCTCTCTCTCTCTCTGTTTCCCCACAGCATCAGATATTTTTATGAGAATCACTTTGTAATATGCTTTAACATCTAGAAGTTAAAGGCTCCTTGATATTCTTGCCTATTTTGGAAAACCTTTAATCCTTCATTATTTTCCCAAAAGAGGACACTTTTGGGAATCACTTTAAATTTTCTTTTCTTTTTTGTATCCCATAGATTATTTGTTTGAAAACAAATATATATGTGTATGTATGTATATATATGTGTATATATGTATTATATACATATATCTTACCTCATCTTTCATAATTTAATTATAAACCTGCTCAAAATTCAATTTTCCGTGACTCCTTTTGACCCAATCCATCAAAGTTTCAGAAAATTTCTTTGCCTGAATTCTTCTTTCTCAGTGAACAAAGACTGTAGAGAGGGGCCAATTCTGGCCATGGAGCTAGGCACTAATTTCAAGAATAATGAATTGGTTGTAGTATGGTATAGTGGAACAAGTACTATAACAGATCAAAGGACCTGGCTCTGTCCCATGCTACTTGTGTGGCCAGAGACAACTAATTTTTTCTACTGTGATTTCACTGAGTAATTTCCTTTCCTTTACCAATAGACTAGTAACTATTCTGCAATTTACAGTCTACAGAAAGTTGTCTGAGGAACTGAGAGGTTAAATGACTGGTCCAGAGTTAAAGAGTCATGTATGTTAGAGACAAGACCTGATCTTAGGTCTTCTTGAATCCTGGGCTGGCTGGCTAATAAAAGGTATAAAACCACAATTATGTATACAAAGGCAAAACCTGAGTGTGTTTCAAATGTTTCTTTGGTTGTTGTTCAAATGAAGGGGGCTTACGTGAATATATACATGATGTTAAATCTCTTAGTAACACATGTCAAGGTAAAAATGCCACTAAATTTTCTTTAACGAAAGGATTGCTTTTAATGACCTATTCTTTCCTGCATAACTACCTCCTGGGAGAAACAGTTGAAAATCGATTGTTTACACTGGGTGAATCTTAAATTTAACGTCTTCTTCTTGTGGATGCAGGGAGATGAAACCAAGAAGAAAGTGAGGCTAAGAAAAGAAAAGGAGACTAAGGGTAAGGAATGAGGACAATCTAACAATTCATCTACAGGAAAACTCATACTCATCTGGCACTGGGAAGAAGTAGATTTCTGGTCATTTCATTTGTTTTAAAACTACCTGAAAGTTTTCATATGAAATTATTGTCCTTGTCTATTTGTAACTTAAAGTTTCAAATCCAAAGAAAATGTGGACTTTGAGAAAAGGGGCAGGGGAGGGAACCCATTAAAGTTACAATTCTTTTCATATAAAAAAGGGGTTTTTTTTTCCTTTTCAAGAGAACTATAAAGTACAAATATAGTTTAAAATGCTCTATGTGTGAAATAGAAGACCTGTAACTGAACTCACCAAGGTAATAGACCCTGTCCGAATGAGGGCCATCTGGATCATTCTTCTTTACAAACATAAAATCATGTGGTGCCTTAGCCATCATGTAGCCATGGTATTTCCTGGTATCTGCAAGCAGTTTCTTAAGCTGACTCCAGGAATATCTCTCAACATAAAATGGCTCCAATTTAGGCTGTTCTTGTGATTCAACATTCTCCTTACACTCTGCAGTTTCAAAGATTTCAACACCCAGCTGTTCAGTTTCCATTGCTGCTGCCATGTTGCATTTTCCTGGAAAAGTAAGCCACAAGTAGCAGTTTATGAGGCTTCCCTTCTGTTGTATTCGTCAAAATGAGAATCTAACAGGAATGAAAGAGAATCAGCAAAAAAAAAAAGATGCAACTTTCACCCTAGTTGAAATGAATAATAAGCTCAATAGCTTATCTTCCTCTTTGTTCACTTTAAAAGATGGATTTATTATTTATTATAAAAATCAAAGTAAAGTCTGTTCTATACATTCATCAGAGATCCCCCCAGGAACTTTCTATAAGGGTTTCCCTGATATGCTTTGCCAAAATTCTAACTCCTCTCCCTCACTGGAAAAAAGTGGGTCGTATGCCCATTAGCTGCTAGTTTTCATCCCAGAGCTGGCTTCAAATCAATGGTGAAGCTGAATGTGCAAAGGTTGTTAAGTGCTTTGGCATCAAAAGGGAGGGATACATTTGGCAAATGGAGATTGCTAGAACTGAGCCAAATCACCACCACCAAGTGAAACAGAAGAAAAGGCTGTTACTTATATGGAGCTTTTTAACCCAAGTTCTCAAGTGCTTTGCTAACATTCATTTAATACTGATAATTTGCCACAAAAGATATATATTAGATAACATTACTTCAATTTTTTTTTCATATTTTAAAAAGAAACCCTGGTGACAAAAAGTTTAACTAGTGAGTTCAAAATTTACTTGTAAGATTCTGCTCTCATCTAGCATTTAGACTGGGGTAAAAGAAGAGAATAAAGCAACAGGAGTTTTTTAAATGTGTTTTATGAGAAATTCTCCAAGGCCAACATAAACTGCATAAACTCATTATCAAATTAAAAGGAAACATACTTCCTTCAAACAATATCACACAGATACAAAACAAGGTACTTAATATTTTGTGACAAAAATTCATCATAAAAATCTGAAGGGTACTTTTTCCTATTTGAAAATGAACTTCACGCACAGTACACTAACTTATTTATGGTAAACTGCAAAGTTCTGTACTTCTTTCACAAATCCAGAACCAGTTACCAATTCCAATACTTTTTCCTAAATTAAATTTGCAAAGTAGTATCAATACAAAAAAGAATTAACCACACAAACAACTAGTACCCCCTCATAATATATAGTTGCCATAAATGTACATTGCTTTTAGCCAAGAAAAGAAAAACAATACAATCAATAGCAACTCAACATACAAAGCTATTTTATTACTGTTACTTAGTTGCAGGTATTTGGGTTTGGGGGCTTTCGATCCATAAATGTAAACTGATATCACATAGTTATAATCTACCACTGGAGTGCAATCAAGAAATGAATTTAGGTCTAAAATGATTGCAAATGATCATAAGCTTATGGTGAAAAACAATTGCCACCAAAGATAGTTTATGAAGTGCTATATATGTCTACTCATGCCAGCCCTTATTAGCACATATACTAGGTCCAAAAATTTCTTGCTACTAGACCACTATGTCTTTCCAAATGCTACAAAGAAATAGTATAATGATACTTCAACAAATGCCAAGAGAAACAGATTAGAAACCGTGTTAGACAGTTGTACTACATGTACTCTCTAGCATAGTACTGCAACTAAGCACCCACTGTTACATTACTGATTAAAATCCAAGCCAACTCAGCAGAGAATTCATTTAATTCAATTAATATTTATTGAGTACACAGCGTATTGCGTATTACAATGGTGGCTTACCCATCTAACAGGGGTGGCCTACTTTCTGTGAAATGTTTTAGTAACTTCAGTTCAGTTCTAAATGGAACAGGATACAAGCAAGAATTCACCCCTCAAAATCTTTCTTCTTAGCTTCAGCTAAAGCCAAAGATCAAAGCTAACAATATGGAAGTTCATTTTCGAAGCAATGATATGAACTATAGGAATAAGGCACAATGTCATGGCAAAGTAAATGAAACTGCACTGTCCCAGCTCTACAATAGGTATGGTGATTCCAGGGGTAGGGAAATCTTAGAAGAGTAAACTCCCTCTACTATTACAGATCAGCCCCATCCCTGCAACTTAAAGAATTGCCTAGGGCACTGAGAGGGTTTGTTCTGGGTCACACAGCCAGATTTGCTAGAAATGAAACTGGAACCCAAGTTTTCCTGGTTTCCCAGCCAGTTCTCTATCCATGCTGCCTCTCTTGCAGAGTAATAACTCACATTTATATAGTGCCTTAAGGCTTAAGAAGATCTTTCCTCATACCTCTGTGATGCAAGTATTATATTTCACAGAAGAAAACTGAGACTCCAAGGTTAACTGACTTGTCCACAGCCACAAAGCTAGTAAATTCTCTGTGGTGGGAGAGCATTGTCCATATAGCCACAGCTATCCTACCATTTCTGATGTCATCAGTTTTTCTCCAATTTTCCAGCTTCTTCTGCCCAAATGAAATTGTCAAGCTCTGTTATCTTATTTTTAAAATAAATTCTCTCATCTACCTCCATTACTTCCTAGAATGCTTAAGGTCAGCAACATTTTTTAAAATATAAAAGACAATACTTTTGGCTCATGGAGCTACTCATACTATCACTGCCCACCTACTTTAACACTTAAGGACCTTTCCAGGTACCTAATATTATCTCTTCCTATCTTCAATTCAAAAAGATCTCTGTCAAGAGATGTTACTGCACATACAGAGCTCTCCTGATCCTACTGCTCTCTTCTCACCAGGATGTTTCCTCCTTTCACCTATCAGTCCTGGTCACTGAATACAGGTAGTTTAAATCATGTAAATGTGGTTAAGATGATACTTGTTTTATATTCCAGCAGTACGAAGTTCCTTATGTAAATCATTCCTCTTTTCTCCTGGTATTATTTCTAGAACTTTTATCCACTTTTATCCCCTGCAAGAATCCACAGTTGTTTCTTTTCCTATTAAATAAAATGTCTATTTCACAATCTAGTTTAAATAGTATTTTATTTATAGGAAGGTAATGTGCCTTTCATTTATATATCACAATTTTAAAGTAGTTTTATTGATGTTTATGAAAAACTTTTAGAAAAATGTACAAATATAAGCCAGCATCATTATTCTGATATATTACTAATCATCTAATGAAAGACTGCCATAAAACAATGTTATTTTTCTGTGATGTCTTTGGGTAATGAAACCAGCTCAATTATTAATTTAAACAGATTAGGTTCATCAGCCTAATCAATAAGAAAGTCCCGATTTGGGGAATACAGCTGAAGAAAGAAGGATCAGAAAACGAGCAGTATTATTAGAATCATCAGAATTATCAGAAAATGTGACATGTTTTAAGGGTTAAGATCAACAGAGGTCAGGGAACGTGCTACCAGTTTAAGGACTCCTCTGCTTTCTTTCCTGATTATTAAACTCGAAACATTTTAAGTTACTTGTTGGAAAAGTCATTTTTTAGTATTGTTGTTGAAACTTTGGAGGTGGTGAGAGAAGAGAATGTAGTAACTACTACTCTAAATCTGTCCACGAATTTAACACTAGAATGCCTACAACGAAGCTACAAGGAAGGCTAGAAGAGATAAAGGGTTAATAAGTAACCCTGGGGCTGGCAAAGGTCTTAAAAATACCACGAGAACCCTAACACAAAGATGTCAAATCGGTCTATAGAAAAAAAAGTCTTTGTTGTCTCGGTTTCTTCAGTTTTTAGGAACTGGGCCACCAAACTGACATCTTTAAAGGGGCAACCAACAGCAAGCCCCATCTAGGACTCTCTTAGGGATGCAAGCCAGAGTCCCCACGGGAGGAACTGGAAGGGAAAGAGGAAAAGGCACAGGTCGGGAGGTGCACGGCTACCAGAGCTACGGCCTAGGAAGCCAGGGAGAGGAAGAGATTGAGGGATGTCCTCCCCCTGGCCCGGCCCCCAGAGCCCTCGCTGGAGCGGCCGGGGCCGGCAGACAGAGCGCTCTCATTGGGTGGGAGGTGGGACAGGAAGGGGCAAGCTGGGGAAGAGGAGTGACCCAAGAAGGGGGTGGGGGGAGGGGACTAAACGTTAACAGGGGAGTGACTGTTAGCGCTCTGGAGTGAGAGGTTATCAGTGCGCGGAGGACGGGAGAGCCGGGTTCGAGGAAGAAAGTGGGAAGGAGCGTGAAGGGGTAGGGCCCGGGGACAAGGGAGAGGGCTCGGGAGGAGGCGTTGAGGGCCCTGGCCGCCCCCCGGCCGCGGCGCCCCGTCCCGAGCCCGTGGGAGTTGGAGGGTGGGGGCGGATACTGCACCTTCCCCTCAGCCCCGCCCGGCCGGCCGGTCCCGACGCGCCCTACAGAGGGGGCCGCCGCCGCTTCATGCCGCGCCCCGCCCTCCCTAGACTTCAGTCCCGGCTGCGGCAACTGTCCCGGCGCCGAGCGGCTCCTCAGCTGCCGGCGGGCTGCCGGGCGACTCTGGCGAACGCGGCTCCCAGTGGTGGCGGCTCCCGCACTTCCGGTTCCTCGCGGACCCGCCCGCCGCCGGGCTCGCCGCAGACACCGCCGCCGCTGCCGGGCCAAGAAGGGCACCCAGCGCCCTGGCCCGGCGCGGCCCAGAGAGACAGCGCCCCCGGGCGGCGGGAGGAGGGAACCCCTGTGCGCTGCGCAGCTGTTAGGGGTAGGGAGACCCCTAAGAGAAGAGGATACGCAGGACAGGGCAGAAATCAAGCAATGAACAAACATTAATTTTTACTTATTTGGTTTTTTTTAAAGGAAACAGCCGGAGCATTTATAAAGCGCTTGCAACGATGGGAATACAACAACAAAAATGAAACAGCCCCTGCCCCCAAGGAACTCCTACTGTGCCGGAAAGTGGGGTTGGGGGGAAAAGCCTGGAGAGAAAGTGAGGATGAGACAGAACCTGAGGGAACAGTGGAAATTGGGGAAGGAAATAGCAAAGTGAAGAGGAAGAGAGAATAAATACTTGTTTTTTGAAAAATAAAATGAAATAGTGGGATACAGTCACCTATCTAGTTCAAGTCAAAACCAAAAAGAAACAAAGAACAACCTAGGGGTCCCTCTTCCTTCCCCCCCCCCCCAGCTGGAACAGCTCAGAATATGGGGCAGAATTTATGATAACATTAATTATAGGCCCTCACCGGGTACCCGTGTTTCCCTCCCTTATGTAATTATTCACTTTGAGATTAGAGCAAGGAGCAGTCTCTTAGGCACTGTCACACCTTTCCTCTCCCGAGAATGAAAGGTGCCATTCCCTCCTCCAAGCTGCTTGCTGGTTTTTCTCAAGATCATGAAGCAAATTTGAAAGCTTTTAAGAATTCTCTATGGCTGTGTTTATAGGTTTGCTAATAAATAAAATTATTTGTAAATCTTGAAGTTTTATGTAAATATGTATAGTGTGCATATATAATGATTTGTATAGTGGTTTATTATCCCCATTGAAGAAACTTGAGGGCCAGAAATATTAAGTGATTTGCTCATGGTCACACAAGCTAAATAGTGGAAGAGCCAGTAGCCAGAACCTGATCCCTTAAGTCATAACATATAGCTCTCTTATCACTGTTCCAGTTGGACTTCAAACCTTTTGTGGACCACTTAACTTTACAACATTTTATAGTCATACTAAATTTGCCTCTGGAAGCTCTCTTGCATATTCATGTATTTGTGACATGGGAAACTATAAAAGTATGGCTATCCTAGCGAAAATTTCTTAACTAGAAAAAGTGAAACTATGAGAGGGTTATAAACAATCAACAGCTGGGGAATGATTAAGTTGACTGATAAGAAAATGAAACTGTATTCTATTGCCATTGAGATATGTTTGTGGACAATATCAAAAATTATTACAAAGTGATACACTGAAAAAATAAAACTTGGAATGACAGATACACAGATTGCAACTATGTAAAAAGTATATTCACAAGGAGAGAAAAAAAATCTCTTCTAGCTCTCTTCAAGCATGCTCATATTTCATTCTTAGTTTTTGTTTTATCTCCTCTATCCCTTCAGCTATCACCCTGTATTTCTCCCTTTCCTAGCCACATTCCTCAAATAAAGCTATGTACACTCTTTGTCTCCACTTTAATCTGTCTTCCATCCCCACCACTGAACTGAAACTGCTATCTACAAGATCACCAAAGGTCTCTTTATTGCTAAATCCTTTCCCTTCCCCCTTTCTCCCCCAGTCCTTATACTTGATCTCTTGGCAGTATTTGATGCCATTAACCATTCTCTTGTTCTGTCTCCTCTCTTCTCCATGGATATTTCTGAGCTCTCTTCCTACTTTTATCTGACATATCCTTCTTTATAAAGTCATTATCAAGTGCCCCCAATATCCTCTGTCATTTATGGGTGTGCACCAGGGGGTCTTTCCTCTTCTTAATGGTTTCTTTCTCTTCGTAATCTCATAAATTCAGCTATCATCTCTATGCAGACAATGCTCAAATTGAAGCTCCAGTCCTATATCTTACATTCATGCAAACAACTATGCAAACAACAAATAACAAGATATGGAGAGAGTAGATGGAAGGTAGCAATCTCAGAAGCAAGACTTCCTGCAGGAGATTTGGACTTTAGCTGGGACTATAAGAAAACTAAGGTAGAAATAGGAAAGAGAGTTTCAGGCATGGAAAAGAATGGCTGAAACCTTAGGGTGTCAAGAGGAAAGACCATTGTGGGTTAGAACAATCTGAAATGATTCAGAAAGGCAAGCTCTTGATATGACCGTTGACTTTAGTGAAACCCTCAGTCCTACTTGCTTAGTACTTTGAACTTGGTCTGCCTAATTTTTTCTATCTTATATGTGATATTCCTAGATTCCTAACTTTTCCTTTCCATATCCACCAAGCCATTCGTTCAATATTTTTAACATTTCAACTATTTCTGGTGAAAGGTATGCTGTCCTTGACCACAAAAAATTTAAGATTTTGTTGGGATGTCTGCTGCCCAAGTGGCTGTATTGAAAAGCACACAATGATCATAGAAGGTTATAACCTTCAGTCATCTAGAAGATCACTTTGTACCCTGTTCTGTAATCATATTCCTATGATTAAGAGAAATTGTGAATGACAGTTCAAGCCAATCTAATGTAATCACGTTTTTTGTCGAGGAAGATGATTGTACTAATATCAGCAAAGTGAGTGTGTGTGTGTGTGTGTGTGTGTGTGTGTGTTTGTGTGTGTGTGTGTGTGTGTGTGTGTGTGTGTGTGTTTGTGTGTTTTCCAGTAGTTGGGATGGATTTGCACTGAGCAATCCATACTTTTACATCCAGTCTTTCATGCAACAAATAGTACATTAACATTTTCAGCCTTGACCTCCAATTTGGTGTAACCCCAACCACACTGGCATACCCAGGATGGCTGTTAGCATAGGTTCTTAGATCTGCTTTACTAGGAAAGATAGCTGTTTAAGGGGTCAACAATCTATTTTAAGTACATTCATTAGTTAATGGGAAGAATCAGCACCCTGAACTTCAGAGAAAATCCAAACAAAGAAAATAGAGAAAATACAAGCAGAGAAATAAAGACCAACAGACAGAGATTATGACTATCTGAGAAATTAGCACAGATCAACAGACAGATCCATCTGTCTGACCAAGGCAATATATATATAGTTGCCAGAGAGAAAAGCATCAACATCTGGGTTTTTCAAAGGAGAGGAGGGACTACCTTAACAGCTACCCAGAGTCTTATCTGGTAAATCACAAGAATGCTCTTCCAAGGAGTGAGCCCCAAAGCAAATGCTAAACTCAGAATATATAAACCCTTTTTAGAACCAGAGGGCATCACAACCCTTTTGACTCAGTGCCTAATTAGAAATTAACAAAATGTGTGAAAGCCTTCCTACAAGAAAGCTTCCCCTAAGCAAACTTCCCTTAATGGGCTCCACCTGAGGCCCTTAATAGGTGGGGAAGACCTTAAATCCCATTAACATTACATTTGGCTAGCACTCAATCAACATCATCATCAGATAGACTACTGATAGCAGCAGTAAATGAATCCCAGTAAACTTCTTAGTTCTCTAGCAAACCTTTCATCAGGGATCCCTCTAACTCTTTCTTAAATGTGGTACCCTTCAACTTGGTTGGCATCTATATCCATAACTATATACTGTATATATAAAACATTTACATATTTATTTAATACATACACACCAACACTTGTATATGTATAATAAAAGGATATAATATATACAATGTATATATATACACATGTGTATAATACATAAGTGTATACATGCATATACATTACATTGTTTCATTTTTGTTTTTGTATCCCCAGAATGGTGACTGATATGTAGTAGGCAATTAATAAATGCTTGTTGATGATAAATATAGATGCACACATGATTAGTACAGGTATAGGGCTGGAAGGCAAGATTCTGCAAAAATATTAGAGGGAGTTAAAATTATTTAGTGAGGGAAAGAAACTTTGAAATGTTTTCTCCAAAGAGAAAGTCACCTCCTAGAAGCTTAGCCTAATTTACCAGATTCAGCTTTGGTTATTTTCATAGAATCATAGATCTAGAGTTAGAAGGAACCTCAGAGGTGATGTAGTCCAACCCTTAATTTCATAGATAAGAAAACTGGTCCTAGAAGGTTAAGAAATTAGCCCAAGGTCACACGGGAAGTGGCAGTCAGATTGTCAAACATAATTTATTAAATGTTTGCTGTTTGCCAGGCACTGTATTAAGCATTGGGAACACAAAGAAAAAAAAATTTTTTTAAATCCAATCCTGTTGTCCAGAAACAATAATTAGATAGGTTCATGCTAGACATATACAGGTTAGATTGGATGGTACTTTGACAGGGAGAGCTATGAGTGACTTTTCTACAGAAAAGAGGCTTTGAATGGAATCTTGAGGAAGCCAGGAAAACTAGGAGATAGAGGTGAACCCCCACCCCACTCCACCCCCACCCCCATGGACTACTCCTTACAATTCAAGTAATATATATGTGTGTATGTACATGTATATATACACACATATACATATCTATATATCATGTGTGTAGTAGTGAAGGGGTCAGTTGATAGAGAGATACTGAAGATTAGAAAGTGGGGGTGAGAGAGGGAGCAATCTGGTAGAGAAGATAAGAAGGGATAGATCAAAGGTGAATGTAGGAAGGTTGGCAAGGAGAATGATGACCTCTGGATTTGATCCCAGGTTCTCTGAATCAAGAGCCAAGAACTTTTATACAACACATCCCACATTGTCTCTCTTTGATGTTGATTCCAACACTTCAGCACTTAGCTCAGTGCCTTAGGCTGTATTAGTTTGTACAAGCTGTTCTGTGTGATCTAGTGTCCTGGATCTCCCTAGCAGGTGTTGCTAAGTCAGGGTCGCAATTAATAACACATAGTATATGGCATGACAGCCCTGTGAGGCAGTTACAGATGTGAAAAGTAAGGCTTAGAGAGGTTAACTATTTCATGGTCACACACCAAACATGGGGCTCCACTGGATTTGTATACAGATCTCAAGACTATCAGCATAGCATTCTTTCTAGTACTGCAAACAGAGGGTCTGGTGGAGGAGCTTTGTGATGTGTCCCTCTCACCACTGTCGGAGGCTTGTTAATGTTCCTAGATACAGAAAAGAAAATGAACCTTACCAGGGCCATTCTTCAGAAAAGTTCCGGTCTGGTAAGTTACTCTACATTTTTGTTCTTTTGATTCTGGTTAAGACGAACATTAAGGGATGACTTACAGTAGGAGAATAGGGGGTGTAACAAATATCTTTCAATTCAACAATCATTTTTTAAGTGCTTACAGTATGCAAGGCACTGTATTAGGGCCTGGTAGCGACAGAAAACTGAAAAAGTCTCTGGCCTCTGGGTGCTTGGACTCTAAAGGGAAGATATAGGACAAAGAAGTCTATTACAAGGCAGGTAGGCTGTGACAGGTGCAAAGGAGTGACCCAGGAGGGTAAAAGGAGTGAAAATCTGAAGACTGGGGCCGTGTAGACGGAAGGGAGTAACAGTAATTGCGCCAAGTCCTATCTCCGTTTGCTCCCAGGTGGTTAGCGAGCCCGATTTTTGTTCGTTTTTTTTAAAGGCCCACCTGCCCCGCTTCCTTCCGGGCGGCTCCGCAGAGCCCGCAAAGGGGAGCCCCAGAGGAGATTTTTAAAGGGGCTAACCGGCGCTGAATGTCCCCCATGAGGCACCCCCCTGCATGCGCCCCCAGGGCCGCGGCTCCAGGGTGGCGGTCACCGAATCCTGCAACACAGTCCTTTGAGTGCATACTTCCCACCCAGACGAGGTACCGGGTGCGCCTCGCCTCCACACCGCAGGCAGCGCGCACACTCCCCGACCCCAGTCCGTTCCGGTGCGCAGGCGCAGAGCCCCAGGCGAAGGGGGCGGACCCGAGGCTCCGGGTCCGGGCGCGGCGGCGCGCGCACCCGTAGCGACGCTGCTAGTTCCTCCGGCTCTGGCTCCGGTGGCTTTCGGGCTGCTGCGGAGGACAAGACTCCCTGCTCGCTCCTCCCCAGCACCCGGGAAGCCCGGCAGCGGCCATGCAGAACCAGGTGCTGACCCCGCACGTCTACTGGGCCCAGAGGCATCGCGAGGTGTATCTGCGCGTGGAGTTGAGTGACGTGCAGGTAAAGCGGCCCGGCTGGGCCTGGCTCCGCTCCCACCTCCTTTCTCGGCTTTCCCCGGCCCCGAGCGTGTGAGAATATCCACCCACGTGGTCACTATGCGTGACCCTCGCAGGAGGGGTGGGTGTGGGGGTTTCTGGTTTGGGATTCTCGGTGTGTGTCTCCCCGCGCGCACTTTCGCGGTGCAGGCGGGCCCCGGGTCTCCCTCGGCTCTCTAGCCCACCCCACCCGTGCACCTGGAGGTGCGTGACTGGGGGAGCCCCATGGTGGGTCAGGCAGCTGCCAACGAGGACTGCTCCGTGTGCAGACAAATGCACATGGTCTCCATACAAGGGTGTGCTAACAGAGTGCCAGCCTTGACTTGGAACAGATTAGGGCATATTGCCCTTCCAGTGGGTCTGTTGTGTACTTTCCAGTCGACTTCAGAGGAAGGGGCAGGTTTATAAAGCGGAGCCAAAGGTAGGTCTGATATGATGCAGTTGAAAGTAGTTGCTCCCTCACCACAGAATCTCCTCCTCTAGTCATAGCTGGTCTTAGATAAGAGTGTAGGTTGGGGAGTGAATATATCGTTTATTTCGAAATCCACCTAGAGGAAGTCTTCTTCTCTGACCTGGTCTAGTGATTCAGAACCGGGGGATTGCTTGCTGTTGGGGCGTGGAAATCTAAATAGGTAGGTTGGGTGTGGGTGTAGGGGCTGAGCATAATTTACATTAACATGGTATATGTTTAGGCAACTTTTGTATTCTTGTTGTCCTGCAAAGTCAATCTCAGTTCATTCCAGCCCCAGGGTTCTTCCTAAGGAGATCACAGGTTAAAGGACACCGAGTAGTTCTTTGCCTTATACAGAACTAGATTTTGTATACTGGGTAATTCTCCGTCGTGTTTAAACGCAGTTCCTCTGGTTGGTAAACCAACTAATAAATGTTTAACTAGGGCATACTAAATATCAGGCACTATGGTGTAGGGCCAGGTAGAGATAAATAAGACTTGGTCACTCCCCTCATGGAGTTTACAATCTCCCAAGGGATATAACATGTGCATACAAATAAATATTCCAGAGTAGAATGTGGTAAATGTTTTTAAAAAAAAGGTACAAAATAAAGTACCGTCATAAATTTGAGGATGAAAGGTCACTTTAGGCATCTAGACGATTTAGGAGAAGGCTCTTAAGAAGAGGTAGAATTTGAAATTAGGCATGAAGAATAGACAGGGTTTCACCTAGCAGATACTGATTAATCTGGCATTTAAAACATGAAGAAAAGCATAAGTGCAGATGTGGGGAAGTGTAGGATGTATTCAAGGGACTATAAGTTCCCTAGTTTGGCTAAAAAAGGTAAGTTAAAGCTAGGGGATAGTTTCAAATGACAGGTTAAGGAATTTGTACTTTATTCAGAAGGCAGTAGCAAGCCTTAATTGTTTCTGAGCAGAAATCGTTATAAAGATCATAGATTCTATGGGCCTGAAGACTTTAGAGGTCCTCTGGTTCAACTCCCTTATTTTAGAGGGTAAAATTAGGAAACTGAGGCACAGAAAGATTAAGTGATTTGCTTAAAGTCACCCAGGGAGTAAGAAGCAGAGCTGGGATTCAAACTCAGGTCTTCTTAAATCCAGTACTAATTTCACCACAATACACTGAGGATGTGATGGGCTCAAATCAGTGCATTATTATAAAGATTAATCTGCTAGGGTGGACAGAAGCCAAAGACTAGGGAGCCATTTATGAGGCTGTAACAGGATGAGGGCCAGAATTAGGTGGTGGTGATGGGAAGGGAAAAGGGGGGACAGTTAAGGAAAGGAAGGTTGTGGAGGTAGAATCTGATTACATGTGAAAAATGGGTGAAGGAGGAGTAGAAGCTGCTTGCAAGGTTTCAGCCTGTACTCCGTGCTAGAATGCTCTTGTGCCCCTTCCTTCCACTTCTCAGCTCAGGTGCTGCATGAGGCCTTTCCTCATTCCCCCAAGTTGTTAGTGTTCCCCACAATTGCTTTGTGTTTTAGTTTGTAGTTATTTGTTCAGGTAACTAGATAGTTCTTCACGGGCTTGACACAGTTGGAGTGAGCAGATCAGGCTGATTAATAAGCTGATTTTGTAAGGGGAGACAGAGATTCCCGGTGCTGGAGGGAATAGGTTAGATGAACTTAGGGAAAACCAAAAGTATTAGAGTTAGAGTGTCACTAAATCCAGTACCCTCTGTTTATTGATGAGAGTGAGGTAACTGCCAGAGGTTACATAGCTTGCAAGTGACAGAGTTAGAACTATTCATATTTTTAAAAATTCCTGCTCAAGGGATAAAAATAGCAGTGTGAGTTAAAGGGAAGAACTGATGCATATAGAGTCAGGAAAATTGGGTTCAAATCTAAGACTTACTAGTCATATGACCGTGGATATGTCATATTCTCATCATCAGTTTCCAGATCTGTAAGTGGGTATAATAAATGCTGATCTCATGAGGTCTTAGTGGAGAGAGTGTTTTTTTATAAGCCTTAAAGTTTTATAAGTGTGAATTGTTAATAATTTAAACATTTTAAATGATGATTCTTATTAGTGAGAGGCAGCATGTTGTGGTGGATAGAGGATTGACCTTAGGGTCAAGAAGGTCTGTGATCAAATCTTGCCTCTAATGCATACTGGCTTTGCGATCATAGGCCAGTTACTTAACCTCTTGGTGCCCCAGGTAACTCTCTAAGACTCAGATTACAGATGATTCAGCAGTCTGCATCATTGGAAGCAATTTACATATCTAGAGTTCCCTCTATCTATGAAATCACAGATCTAGACCAAAAAAAAATTGTTGACTGTTTCTGTGTTTATACCAGTTTGAAGTTTATCAAAGTCTTTTGCTGTAGTACCATAAAACTTGAAAGTTATCATCAAGGTAAATCAGGTGCCCAGATTATGGGAGATGGGCAAATTGGTTAGGTTTAGTTTGATTGGAATGGCCAAAGTTCAGGGTTTGATTCCCCAAGTCAATGTCTTTCACAAGTTAATAGGGTCATCTGAACCTTTAACTCTTCCACCCACACATAACACCATTGATCTGTCAGTCTGGTAACAAATGTGACCTTAGGCTAAGAGAGGAGGCTACAGGTGGCCACACTTATTCCATAGTTGTACTGTGTTTGTAATGTGAAGGTTGGAATATTACTGTTTTAGATCATAAATTGTCTTATTAGAGGTGACTGCTATTAGGTGTACTCTGGTTGAATACCTACGTGTCTCTGAATCCTTTAATTTGCATTCTGCAGTGATAGTGCTCTCCCCCACCCCTAAACCCTATACTTGGCAAGTGTTTTTTTTTTTTACTTTTTCCCAAACCTCATGGGTTCTTCCCATCAGCTGAACCAGGAAGTTCCCTGTGCTTGTGGTGATCCTGAGTATCTGAGCTTTCCCAGGGAGGGATGGGGTAAGAGTTTGTGAAGCTATTTCCTAGGATAATCAGTTCTACTTTGGGGGCATGCTGAAATTGGGCTCTGGGATAGGAACCTGCACTGGCTGTTGGAGAAAGAGTCTCAGAGTACTTAGCTGAGCTGGGACATGGGAGGTGGGGGGAAGTCTGGAAAAAGAAAGGTATCACCCAGTATTGAGTATTTCTTTAAATTGAGACTTATTTACCCTTCTTGTCACCTCTGGTTTAGAGCTTGCTTCTGGTAATAATATTTCTAAATGCATGAGGCCTGTGGACGGGTAGAAATAACTTTGATGGTATTTGGATTCAAAGGAGAAGGGCTTCTGCATGACCTTGGAAAGTCACTTTTTCAGGTCCCTGTTCTTTAGTTTCTTTATCTGCAAACCAGGGGAGGGAGGAGTTTATATGAGATAACCTCTAAGATATATTCTTCATCTGAATGAGTGATCCCATCCTTCATTTCCTCTCCCCACTGCAGCAAAGATTGGACTTGAGAATTTGTAATACTGTGGGAAGCATGGAACAGAACCTACCCCTTCCTGTCAAGCTAATATTTAGAAGTAACCTGGCTGAGGTTACACCCCTTTGGGTAGACAGTCAAGCCTGTGTTACATGATGGTGCCAGAAGCCAGCTTGAAGGAATGGAATGGTGCCACTCATATTATTTTACTTCACAGCTGTAATGGGGGGGGGGCGGGGGGAGAGAGAATTGGGATAGGATCATTTTTCAAGCTGGGTAGGAAGCAGCCCAGATGAGAATCAGGCATAAAGAGATGAAACATGAAATTTAACAATTCTTTTCTTTCTTTTACTGAGGACAGTTTTTGTTCTTATGGAGCTGTTCCCTTTGCCACCCAGTGTGCCTCCTGGCTTCTGGCAGTTTGCCCAGTTAGCTTTTACAGCCCTGTCCTTCAGCGTGCCTGCCTGCTTCCTCCTCCCTTATCTGGTTTTTCTCAGAGATGTGAGATGAAGTAGAAATTGCTGAGGCTGCTTGGAAGAACTGATCCAGGAGGCAGTGATGACTCCTTGGAAACATGTTACCTCTTGCCTAATGACACTGGAGTGGGGGTGATGGTGGGGGGAATTCTCTTTTCTGACTTTAGTTGTAAGCTGCCCTACTTAGGGTTCAGATACTAGAGGAACTTGAAAACAGGCAGTAGACAGCTCTAATGATTTGAGACATTCTAGCTGAGCCATCCTCTCATTTTTCCATTCCAAATTGAAGTCTTTGCTGCTTAGTAATTTAGTCACTGAGTAAAAAAGCCTTTCTACTTGGAACTTGAGTCAGGGAAGGTCTCCTCAGGGCTAGACATCCCATAAATGTATTTTTTTGTCATTATTCCCTACCTACAGTGCCCTCACCCTTGCTGTCAGAATATTGAAATCTTGCTCCTTCTTCAAGTCCCAGGTCAAATGTCTCTTCTGTGATACCTTTCCTAGTACTCACTGCTGTCTGTGATCTTTCCCTCCTCGGAACTCTGTTTGTGGTGTCTGTGTGTTGTTTCCCCTACTGTAAACTCTTGGTGCACAGGGTCTTTCTTCATGTTTGTGTTCCCCTTAGTGCCAAGAACAGTGCCTTTAACATAACGGGTGTTCAGTAGAACTTTATTGAATTGAAAGCTTGCTATTGGAGATAGACCACAAATAAGTATACAGAAACCCTGTGTCTTAGCATTGGTAGATTACCAAATATTTCAGCTCAGAGCATGCAGGGGAAAGAGAAGGCCCCAAGGTTGAGGGTGGAAATTAAATACCTATTTAATTTAATTTTTCCCACCATTAGAGCTCCAATTCCTGTTCATGTTCTTGATCTCCTTCCACAGCATCCTGACATCAGCATCACTGAAAATGTCCTTCATTTCAAAGGTTAGTATCCACTTATAAGTGCTCTTCTACTTGTTATGAAATTAAAAAAAAACAACAACTTAGTAGCAGTTTTATTTTTTCACTTGCCTTGAATTATTCCTTTACTGTTACTTATCCTCTGGTGCCATTGGACTTAAAGAAAAATGAATGAGTTTGGAAAGTACAAACTTGGAACAGTCAAGATTTGTATCAGATGATTGCTACAACAGTCAGTGAGCTTCTTAGCAGAGGGCAGGTCTCATGGGGGCTTCTGAGAGGTCAGTGTACTTGACCTCTTGTTCAGACCAGGGAAGGGTTCTTCCTCTCCTCCCCAGGAAAGATATTCCTGAATGTTAGATTTGGGGACCATTGTGGAGAGAACAATGATGACAGGTTGAAATACGCCTCAGGGTCAGAAACTGCACCTGTTCTCAGATGGAAGGACTGGGTGATCTGGTGTTGCTTAAAGGTCTTTATTTGTTACAAAGGAAGACTCCTGGGTGGAAAGTGAAGAGAAGTGAAGTGAAGAGAAATCCAGAAATGACAGGCAAAAGAAGAAAAAGCATCAATAAGACTTAAAATTTCTTTAATAACTTAGATTTAAAAAGGGAAAAATTCCTGTTGATTTCATTGAAATGTCAATTCCCATTGGGATAGAAATGTAGAGTGACTTTTATTGACCAGAAAATTGGTATCTGATTTTCTTAAGTGATCTAGTTTGGTTATTATAATGTCAAAAATAGTATCATCTTGGATTTGTAAAGAAAAAGGAAACATTTGAGTTGAGAAAGTCAGCAACCAATGTATCTAGTAGTCATTGTGCTCTGGACTCCCTGACATGCACACCTTTTGGAGAGGGGAAAGGGGAGTGATAGTATATAGAAACAAAGCTTGGTGTTTATTTTATGGGTTAATTCAGAAACCATTTCTTTCTCCATATTTCTTTTTACCTTATCATTCTAGCTTAGGCTGGGGCAGGAGAAGTAGAACTCAGCAAGACTTTATTTTTCTTCAGTTTAGGATCATAGGATTTAGTTAGATGGGACCTCAGAGAACATCTAGTCCAACTCACTCATTTTACAGATGAGAAAACTGAAGTCCAGAGAGGTGAAATGCTAGAGGGTACCCAAGATATTAAGCCTAGGGTTACCTATTTAGTGTTGGAGGCAGGACGTGAATCCAGGCTTCCTAACTCCAAGACTTTTTCTATTACATCAAGTGTTCTTTACTTGGGGGTCTGTGAACTTGATTTAAAAAAAAATTAATAACTATGTTCCAATATAATTGATTTCTTTTGTAATCTTTTGTATTTTATGTATTTAAAAACATTATTCTAAGACCTTAGGTTTCACCAGATTGCCAAAATGGACCATAATACAGAAAAGGTTTAAGAATCTGTTCACTACATCATACTACCTCTCTCTGCCACTTGGCTCAGTTCCATGTCCTAAAAGGAGGTAGCTGCTCTTTCAGTCGCTTTCCCTTTATTTTGACCCTTATCTTCTCTCTCCAAATGGGAGTTTCTGGAGCTAAGAACAACCATAGTTAGGCAGTCTAAAATTTCTGTGTATCTTGGCAGCTTTCCTTTTGTGACCTCATAAACAAGATAATACAAAGGCTTCAACCAAATTGCTATCGACTGTGGATCAAGAACAAGAAGAAATTTGAAAGTTAAATATATACCTATGTGGCTTCTTTTGTTTTTCCTCCATGCCTACCGTTCCCACCCCCATCCCACACATACCACAAACAATTTTATCTAAATACAAAGCGTGTGTAGAAATAAAAAGAATCTTTGTCAAGCTAAATAGCCACATCTGGTGATTGTCCCTACAAACAAACTCTCACATTTGGTCTTCTCAGTCTGGACTGGCTTACACATACACAGAACTACAAGAGACCTCTCTTGAACTCATGTGGAGATAGAGTTGCTTTGCCTGTGTACATGCTGACCTCCGTTTTTCCTTTATAGCCCATGGCCATGGTGCCAAAGGAGACAACGTATATGAATTTCACTTGGAATTCCTAGAACCTGTGAAGCCTCAGGTATGGTTTACTTCTCTTTGAAAAAAAAAAAAACCGTTCCTGACCTCAGGAGTGAAAAAGAGAGAAATGAGAACCAAAGGGAAATTTACCTCCTTTTTTAGCATTCACTTCTTTAGTGTTTTAATAGTTCTGAAGTTCCAAGATTCCAGTGGCTTGGATGCTGTCCCACTGAGTGGTGCTTCTTGAGCTGCTGTGACCAAGAAAACCCATCACCTGGTGGTTAGGTTCCTTCACCGGCATGGTTAGATGGGCTGTCTCACAGGTTGGTTGCCAGGTTCACACTTTTAGAGGTCCAGGAGGGCCTGTGAGAGCTTGTGAGATGGAAATTGAGGGATGAACAACACTTTCCCCCTCCCCCCATACAGAAGCCTAGAAATAGCTAAATTTTAGAGAGCATAGATTCCTTTTTGTCTAATTTGAGATTAAGAGGCACATTGTATGGGGTGCAAGGCCCTTGGTGCCGTTGCTTTGAACCAGCAGTTCTCAAGCTTTTTGGTTTTAGTTTGCCTTGACTCTCTCTTTTTTGGGGGGTGGGTTGGGGGAGGCTATTGAGGTTAAGTGACTTGCCCAAGGTCACATAACTATTAAGTGTCGGAGGTCCTCCTGACTCTAGGGCAGTGCTTTATCCACTGAGACACCTAGCTGCACCTTGCCTTTACACTATTAAAAATTACTGAGAACCCCCACCACCTCACCACTGAGCTTTTGTTTGTGTGGGTTATATTGTGGACAGCATACAGAAATACTGAAGGAGGGAATAGAGCTTTCAGGGTATTATTCAGGGGGAAGAAGATCTCTTTCTACACCTCTTCCACAGTGATAGTGAGAAGAGCTGACATTGGCAAAGGCTAAAACTTACAGAGAGTGGAAGCAAGGGCTTTCTATTCCCTTTGTGCCCTGGAATATACATTTTCCCAGTGTTTCTGGGCAGTGGGGGTGAGATGGAGGGGAGAATCTCACAGATGCTTTAATTTAGTTGTTTTAGATGTAACTGAATTACATACACCCCCAGCTTCAGGAGAGTGAGCTCATATTTCCATTCCATGGAAGGCTCAGTTATTCTTGAGAAAGCATCTGAGAAAAGAGAGCCATGAAGGCAGCATATAGAAGAGGCCCCTGGGTGGGCAGTGTGGAGGAGGATGGAGCCGTCGTTATTCGTCACACACTCTTAAGAAGTATGAAGTTGGTTGGGAAAATGCTGGGAAGAGCCCCAGTGGAAAGAAAGACAGTATTCTGATCCTGTTGGATAGAGCTGCTCCTAGATGGGCCAAGTGCTGGTCTTGATACCAGTATTTCCAGGCAATGGGTTCCCTATCACTAGTGAACAATTTCTCAGTGGACTTCAGTCACCTCTTATAGGCTGTGGTTAAGAGACTGAGCATGCTTCAGCACAGCTTGCATGGGGTTTTGCTGCTCTTTCAGAAAAGATACACTCATTACTGATTGGGTAGGACCTAGGCCACAAGAAGCCTGTAAGGGTTAGAACAAGAAGGGATCATGGATTTCCTCTGCTCTTGCCCCACTTAACTTACAGATGACAGAGCAAATCTAGCAGGGGAAGGTAGCCTAATGTGTGACCACGCAGCTTCTAAGACAGAATTGAAACTCAGACCCAGCCTTTCATGTCCATAGACTACCAAGTCTAATATAGCAGGCTTTCTCCTACAATTCTGGTTTTAGGAGAATGCTGGCATTTTCCTTAAGGGACAGGGGAATATTCTCTCTCATCTCTTCCTTCCCATGAGAATGTGGCCTTGGAAGAGTCTTGGAGCCCTTCCTGTGCTAGCAGATGTCTCCCCTTAGCTTAGGCACCAACAGCATCTGCCTCTATTACCTATTTTCTCATCCATACCACCCACAGTGGGATTGGAAAAAATAACTAGTATTCTTCTAATCTGTTCTGTGACCTTTAAGTACCAAGTTTCTGGTTATTTAATTTTTTTATCTTTTTTTTATAACCTAGAGAAGGAATTGATTTGCCCATGCTCACAGATGAAAGGCAGAATTCAGATTCAGGTTCTTTTACTAAGTAAAAAGAAGACTGACTTTGGATTGGAGGAACTAACTTGAAGTTTCTGGCCAGTTAATTTCAGGTTCTATGGGATTTGGGAAGAGAAAAATAATAAAAACACATTTCTCTATCTAAAGAATGCTGCAAAGCATTTTTTATAGCAACTTTATAAAGTAGAGTTCACAAACATTTTTATTCCTGTTTTACAGTTGAGGAAACTGAGGCTTAAAAAAGTGACTGCCTTACTTCATATAACCGGGAAGTGTCTGATGGGACTTCAGTTGGCCCCTCCTGATGCCAAGTCTGCTGCTCTGTTATACCACATGCCTATTTTAAACATACATCTTCTGTTTGTTCTTTCCGAAGAAATTGTAGTTGTAGGTTATAGATGTTTCCAAAGAATAACCCTTATTCCACTTCCATATAGCAATTCCTTCTGCATGAACAGCCTATCCTTTATTAGGATTTGGCATCTCTGTCAGCAGCCAATGAAATATTTCTCCTCCATGCCACTTGGGTTTGGTATATTTGCAGGAGAGGGTAGAAGAGGAGGAGAAGGGTAGACAGACCTAATTTTGTTTTCTTGTGTTTCCTAGCTGACTCATAAGCTGACCCAAAGGCAGGTGAACATCACAGTGCAGAAGAAGGAGAATCATTGGTGGGAGAGACTGACTAAACAAGAAAAACGCCCTCTTTTTTTGGCCCCTGATTTTGATCGCTGGTTGGATGAGTCTGATGCAGAAATGGAACTCAAAGCCAAGGTCAGTAATGATCTGGTGATTAGTTGCATGCAAGGACACACATTTGGTAAGAGTCCAAGCAGTTGGGTGATGGTTGAGCTCATAGAGCTTATCTTTACCCAGCACCTTCTCTATTTAACGTTACTGGAGAAATGTTGTAGGACAGAAATATCCACTATTTAGCCCTTTGAAAAGTTTTCAGAAAAATTCGCAAATCTTTAAAAATTGCCACACATACTTCCTCTGCCCTCCTCCTTCACCTCCCGCTCACCCATTCTTTGAATCTGTCTAGGATTGCTTAGTTATAGTTCTGTTATTCAGAGGCAGAGATATAGAAAAAATGACTGATAAAGGCCCTTTCTAGAACAAAGGCCAGCTGTCCACTGGAAAACCTATTAGTCTCCAAGAGTGAAAACTTGGGTTCTCTGAGAGTAAGTGGCAATGCCATTGAGCAAGAGTGAAATTTGATCCCAGATATGGATATTTAAGGATGATCAACAACACAAGGACCAAGCTTGAAAGGAGAGAGCTTTGGGGAAACTAGGCCATTTATCTAATATTGGGGTATTGATCAGTGTCTGAGCAGTGTTCCTCATTGCTGTTGGGGAAACTTCTCCCTGAATTCTAGGAAGAAGAACGGATAAACAAAATCAGGATGGAGTCCAGAGTTCCAAATGACTGTAAGTTAGTTGTTGCTGCTGCTGTTACCGTTTCAAGTGTTAACTACAGTTATCTTTTAATGGGAGTGGGATGAACCTACAGAAATTGGACGAGAAAGCAGTGGTAGACTTGGGTGGGTGCGAATTCACAAAGAAGGGTGATGTCTTCTGATTCCAAACCTTCCCTGTTCATGAAATAAGGTGTTTGGGTGCGGGTGTATAGGTGCGTATGTGGGGGTGGTTTATGAATGTGGGGGGGGTTATATATGGCTGTGTATTCTTGAATCAAAGTCCTTAATGTTTTTCTCAAATTTTGGAACTGTCTTTGGGTTTTATCTGTTAGGATACAGGGAGGTGGTCAGGGCAATGAAATGATGTGGTGTGGTTGCAGATTAGATAGGGTATAGGAATATAGATATTGCTATGCTATGTTTGATCTATTGTCTATCCAATTTTATGTTTATCTTGCCAAGAGAGACTACCCAAAGAATGTGAGGGGATGTGGGAAGGCTAGTGGAGGGTGTATTTGAACTCATTGCAAGTTAGCTTAATCCCCATTGCTCAGGTCCATTCAGAATCTTTTTTTTGGAATCCTATTTATATTTCCTGCCGTTACTACCTCTTAGAGATGGATTCTATAAATGTAACCATCAGTGTTTGAGATCAGACTCCCTTTGATTTTATTCTTAACAACATACTTACATTTCAGTGGCACTTCTATGCTTTCTGTCTTTACTTTTCTAACGTGGGAGGAACCCATAAGTAAGTGACCTTGCTTCCCAAGAAAGAAATGAAAGACCTTAGAACTCTGCTTCTTTAATGATGCAGAGGCAGGCGAGGATTGCTGGAGACAAAGACAAAATGAACACATTGAAATTTAAATGAATCACACGTGATAGATGCCTGGCACTTGGTGTCCTCCTATCCTGGGCGTGCTTTTGATTGGTCGTGTTGTGGAATTTGATTATTTGAGCATAAGCCAAGCCTTTTGATTGGATGTTTTTGAAGGGTATTTCAGCCTGGGAATGGGTATGTAACAGCAAAACCCAGAACTCATGATTTCTCTACTGATAACTGCCTAGCCTCTACTCAGTTTCTGCCCTGACCCTGTTCTAAGTCCCACAGTCCCTCTGTTGGCACTGCTCCTACCTCTTCCCTCTCACTTGGCCCCAGTCCTATTCTTTTTCCTGATCCTGTCTTCTCTTTCATTCCTGTTCTTACCCTGTGTAACATAGCCTGGTCTACACAGCTTAAAAAATTTCCCTGTATTGAAGTAACACTAGATTATAGGGGAGATATGGGCATATCCATACCCATCTCCTCCTCCTCCATGCATAAAGTTTTGTATAGATGCCAAGGTCACCAGATGTTGTACATTTCATTTTCCTGAGCTCCCTGTACCTGCACACTTGCCTCTCAGAGATGTGAAAGGAAGTGCAGTGATTGTCATAAAACATTCTTGCTCCTTGTTCGTGAGGGTCCTCTCTTCTCTGAGAGAGAAACTAGGGAGCTGTACTGACACAGGCCTGGATGAAAGGAGTTTGCCTGTGAGCTTCAGCCTTTGGGAAAGAAAGAACAAAGTCAGGCATCTTTGAAAAACTGCCTCCTTCGGTGATAATCACTCTTTGTTGCTAACTGCACTGTTTATTCTGATTTTCAGCTTTCGCCAACCTGAAGAGAGGATACCTGTTTATGTATAATCTGGTTCAGTTCTTAGGATTCTCCTGGATCTTTGTCAACATGACAGTGCGGCTGTTTATTTTAGGAAAAGGCAAGTAAGCAGGCCCGTGTCCAGTCCTGCCCCTTTCTCCAGCACCGACTTCCCTTCCCTTTCCCCTCGAATTGAGCTTGTGGTGTCAGTAATACTAGTGTTAGCTCCCATTTGTAGAGAGCTTTGACCTGGCTTTATGTTTACATCCAGCCTGATGATTATCTTTGGTATTTATATCTCCCTGTGAGACAGGGAGGAAACTGGTGCCCAGAGAAGAGAAAGGGACTTGCCCATGATTCTATAACTTGTTAGTAGAAAATTTAAACCCATAATGCAACTCTCCTTACTCCACCCTCACCCCCACCCCACCAGCCCAGTGTTCTTCCTATTACATCATATTTTATTCATGAGCAAATATTAGTAACCCTTTATGTGAGACAATCCTCGGTGCCCCAGACTCCCCTAGCTCCTCTTCTGGGGGTTCTTAAGCCATGAAGATCCTAGAGCCCAGCCAGATAGCTGCCAGATTGGTCTGAGAGATTGCTGTATTTTCATCCTAACCCCATGCATTCTGGAGTCCAGGGAGCAGTATATACAGTTACATCAGGGGCTGCCTGCTGCCTCCTGACTTTGTTCTCCCTCCATTAGGAAAGGGAGGCTATTCTTCCACTTGTCTGAATACATAGTATGTAATTCTGCAAAGTACAGTGGTAGCAGGCAGACTATAGTGGAAAAACTCTCCAGACAACTAGTGTAAAATTGACCATTTTGAGGGGGAGTTTTAAAAAGGGAACTCAGGCACAAATCCTCATCTCTCCCTTCCCATTTGGTTTTGTTCGTTCATTTTTATTTATGTTTCTGATCTTGAAAGTGATGCCTGGATTCACCTTCATATCCCCAAAACATTTATTGGGACCTGAAAAGATACATACATACACACATGTATGTATACATATGTACATGTATATATGTATATATGAAGAGACATAGAGATATATAATATATAGCTATCAATAGATATCTATATATATCTACATATCTTGCCTTGTTCTAGAGAGTTGTCGGTACTAAGGTGTTTAACTGCATTGTGAGGTGGGTTCTCCCTTATCTGCATCTGCATTGATGCGCTCTCATTCTGTCCCCTCTCTCTCTCCTCTTGCCTCTGCCCCTTACCACTGACCTCTGGCTGAGTGGCTTCACTGAGAATCTCAGATCTTTGTACCTTCCAGAGGCAGTGACAGCCCTCAACTAGGCCTTTCACACTTCTTACTTTACCTATTTGTTAACATAGCCATGCTATTCTGGTTGAATATCAGTTTTAGGGCAACACTACATCAACTGAGTGAATACCTGGTAATAGGCCTTGTCAGTCAGGGTGATCTGGGAAGGGGAAACAACCAGGTGAAATTCCCTCATTGGCCAAATTGAATGTTTTAATGTTACCATTATAACTACAAAGGGATATCTGTGTTAGGTATTGATTAAATTACAAACTCATTTAGTTTACTCAGGATGTTCCATCTCTTATATGCATCAAAGAATACTATAAAGATACTAAATTACAAGTGCAACCACACCAGTCAATCCTAAATATTTTACCCAGCTCATAAACTTACCATTTTAACACCATTTAATCACTTTGAACATAGATAGAAACTCTGATGTACTTATCACAGCAGCTGTTCCAAAACTCTTCTCAAGCCACCTCCATCTCTACCCCTTTTCCACTCTCAGCAGAGAGACCTTGCCTCCACCTCCTTCCTTCTCACCCTTTTCTGTCTTCCTCCATCTTCTCTCAACAGTAGTAGTTGAACTGCGGTCTCATTAGTACCGTCAGATGTATGAATGAGCTTTCTATCTTGTCAAGGCAGACCTCCAGATCTGACAGGGCTCATTACACTTTACTCCCTCATGGATTTTACACTCTAGCCATGCTGCCTACTTGACCTTCCCCATACACCACCTTCCATCTTCTGCATGGGCTGGCCGCCATACTTAGAATGCTCTTCCTCTTCCCCTTTGTTCTTTTGGAACCTCTTGTTCCTTTCAAGGCTTTGTTCAAATATCCCTTCTTTTGGAGGCCTTTCCTGTTTGCCTCAGTTGTTAGTGTATTTATATATATATATATATGTATCTTGTAAATACCTGTGAACATGTTGTATCCTTCCGCTTGAATAATGTGAGCTGCTTGAGATCAGACTCACTTTTTATTTATTTTTTAAAGCACAGAGACTTGTTTGTTTTTTTTTCCAGTACCAGATCCTCTCCCTTTCCTTCTCCCCTCCCCCACTCAACAAGAAGGCAAGGGAAGCAAAATCTATTACAAATATTTGTAGCCTTGCAAAACAGATTTCCACATTAGCTATGCTTCCTCCCAGAAAAGGAAAAAAATGTTTACATCCGCACTCTAAGTCCGTCAGTTTTCTTTCTGGAAATGAGCGGCTTGTTTCACCATGAGTCCTTTGGAGTTGTGGTGAGTCGTTGTGTTGGTCAGAGTTCTTGTCTTTCAGAGTGGTGGGTTATCTTTACAATATTGCTCTTGTGTAGGTTATTCTCCTGCTTCTGCACACTTCATATGGCTTCAGGTTCATACAAATCTTCCCAGATTTTTCTGAAATTGTCCCCTTCACCATCTCTTACAGCACAGTAGTGTTCCATCACATTCATATGCCATCATAACTTGTTTACCCATGCCACAGTTGATGAGCAGTGCTTCGGTTTCCATTTCTTTGTCACCATTAACAGAGCTGCTATGTTTTGTTCATATGTCCATTTCTTCTTTTGATCTCTTTGTAGTGTAGACCTAGTAATGGTATTCCTGGATGGAAGGGTATGCAGTTTAATAGCTTTTGGGGCATAGTTCCAAACTGCTTTCCAGAATGGCAGGACCAATTCACAGCTCCCCTAATAGTACATTGATATTCTTTGCTCATTCTGCCCTGTGAGCAAGAGAACAAGCCTTCGTCCCCCTTCCACATAGCAGTCCTTCAGCTACCTGAAGCTAGGGATCAGATTACCCCCAAGGCTTTTCTTCTCTACTTCCACAACTTATGTGATCTATTTTTAAAGTCCCTAGTTCCTTCATCTGACCCATAGGAAATATTTTCAAAATCTCTCATTCCCCTGCTTGTATTGCTCTGGATGTAGTCCAGTTAGTATTCTTCCCGAAGTATAGTTCCCTAAGCTAAATATAGCACTCTGGATGTGGTCTGACCATGACAGGGTTCGGTGGGACTGGTACTTCCCTCATGTTAGACACTGTGCTATGAATGGAGCCAAAAATAGCATGAACTTTTCTGGGGCTGGCGTGAGTGTTTGTCTTGGCAACGTACTTGAATCTAATTGGGTTTTTTGAATTTTGTATTCCTCTGCTTAAGCCCTCCATAGAGGGAATGTATTCTTTTGAGAAATTAGTCTTTCAGGAACTCTCCCTCTTAGTTTTCTGTTAATGGATATTTGTATCTTACAGATTCTTTCTATGACACATTCCACACCATGGCTGATATGATGTATTTCTGCCAGATGCTGGCAGTTGTTGAGATCATCAATGCCTTTCTTAGAGTCACTCGGTCGCCAGTGATCCCCACCTTGATCCAGGTAGTGTGTAGGTGGGCAGAAGGTTGTAGGTAAAGGATTTCACTGGGTATGGCACTGTTTGCAAATAATTTTCTGTTTATAGATAGGTAGAGTTCTGTCTAAGCATGGAGAAAATCATATCTTGGGGAATTTTCCAAAATAGAGTTCTGCCATTTTGAGTGCATTCCATTACTGACAACTCGCTCCTGGAGGCAGAAAGCTCTTTGGCAGAGCTGGAAATTAGAGAATAGCTGTGAAGTGCTATAATTTGTTTGGATACTCTGTATGTATTTTACTCCACCATACCTTAGCAGATGGAAGATTTAATAAGTTGCTCTGACTAAAAAAATTCCATCTGTTGGCCATCCACAGAACTGTCTAGCCTTGGCTAGCCTTGTCCTCGGATAACAGCCTGTCCCTAGGCCCATGCTCAAGGCCTTCGTGAACTTGTATAACCTGCCAGAGCTTGAATTCCCTTGACATGGTGTCTAAGAAGTCAGGTTACCTCTGGGCCACAGTGGAGCATCAGAGGAGGGCTTCAGGGGAGGTTAAATACAGCATGTACCAAAAGTCTTAGTGCAGTTTTAGGTTTTAAAAAATAGATTCAAACTGCACTGGGACTTTTTGGACACCCTGTATATGGAACAGAAAACAGCCATTTTCTCAGTTCTTTCTCCCTAGGCAAAAAGTATGTACTAAAGCACTTCATTAGAAATAATAACATTCTTTGTTTTCCTATCCCAGCATGAACATAAGCAAGCAGATGTTTGAAGTTTTCCCATTTTAATTTCACCTTAACAAAAATAATGCTTTTCTTTTCTTTTGGAACTCAGCTACCCTCAAGTAAGACTGGCGGTTGCTTTTGCCACAGTTAGTTTTGCACAGATTCCATACATACATACTTTTCAAGAGATGTGTAACCTTTGGCCATGAATTTGGCTCTTTTTTTTTCTGGCCAGCTGAATGCAAAGACTATAAATATCATCTCTGTGGGGGCAGTTGAGGACAAGGTTGTGTGCTTGGGGTGGTCTGTTCTGGACCCTTTTGCACTTCTCACATGTACTATCAGGTTAGCTCCAAGGTCAAATGGTGGTCAAATCTGTGTTTTAGGTAACTCTCCTTAGAAATTGAATGTAGCTTACCTAAGAAATGCTACTCCATAGTGGTGGGTCGGGGCTAATAGAGCCCTGGACAAAAGTCAAGACACCTGGATTAAAACTCAGATTTGAGCTTCAACTAACCAAGTAGCTCTGGATAAGTGCCTTAACCACTGCCTTCTTTTCGCCAGAAATGGAGATAGTAGTTGTATTAGGCAACTCACTGATATGTAAGCCTTAAAGCCTGAGCCATTATGGTGCACTCAATGGCACTATCAATAGGACATGAGACTTCATTTTTGAAGGACAGAATTATAATTAAGGCAAAGCTTTCGGGGTGATATTGAAGGAGCCAGGATTGTTCGTGCCTGGGGACTGAGGGGGTCACTTGTGCCCTGACAAGTTGGTACTGTGACAGAGGGGGAGAGTGGGTAAAGTTAGACCTTTTTTACAGTCATTTGAGGAAGGGGAGGACTCAGAAGCTTACTTTAATTGAGGGTGGTGATACATAGGAAGTAGTGCAAGGGGGAGGGAATCTCTGTTGGTGGTGGACTTGGAAACAAGGTTGCCTTTCTATCACAATAGATTTCTTTAGATAGTTGGATTTCTTATGGTATCAGGGTTACAAGTTGATAGATGATCTCAAGTTCATTCAATTGCTGTTAATCACTAGAGTTAAATTGTTGCAACAGATACCAATGTTATCTAGTCTTGGGTGGGGTGCGGCAGAAATGGAATTGTATGTGCAGGTTTTTTTTTTAACTGTTTCAATTTTTCTTTCTTTGACAGTTCTTGGGCAGAAATTTCATTTTATTTGTCATCATTGGCAGCTTGGAAGAAATGCAAAGCAAAGCTGTGGTTTTCTTTGTATTTTATCTTTGGAGCACAGTAGAGATATTCAGGTGTGTTGGATTCTGGTATTAGATACAGAAATGGACAAACTTGTTTTTAAAATGCTACCCAGAAACCCATTCTCCACCCAAACCAGTTCTCCCAGGATGGAGCTATTCTCCATGGATGCTGAGGGATGAACCCTATCAACACTTAGCCAATAGTTGTTGAATGTATGATGAATGATTGGCATGTGACTCCTCCCTGCTTCCCACCATAGTCTTCTTTCACTTAGGCCAAGATCTGAGGTGGCCCCATCTGGATGCTTATGCCTTGTGGAAGCAGTGACAGGTTTAATATGATCTCTTTGGGGGTACAAACACTCACATGGGGGAAAAAACAGCTTTGCAGTTGAAAATGCACCTCCCTCTTTTCATTGCAAGACGGTGGGAAACTATGAATGTGGAATGTTGCACATTCCCATCAGACCAGATCAAATGACATGACAATAGTAAAGCGCTTTGTACAGTGCCTGGCAGATAGTAAGCACTATGTAAATGATGATGATGATGATGTAGGTTGGTTCTGCTGAACTCTCATCCTCGCTCTTTTATCCCTGTTGTTCCGAGGACACCTTGATGGAGAGGGGAGGGGAGAAGTCTATATATGGAAAGGAACGTGATGATAAAAATTAAAGACCTCAATAAAAATAGGACGAAAGCCTAAAAAAGAAAGCAAATGTCTCCCCAAAAGGCACACTTGCATCCTAAGAGGGCTGATGAGACCTGGGGTCAAGGAACTAAATTCCTGTGGGGTTAGTTGGAGAGGACATGCCAGAGAAGCTGGTGGCACTTGTAGCCTTACCTCTTTGGGGAATGGTCAGAAATTTAAGGGGCGATGATTCCATGTCAGTTTGTTTTGTTTGTAGGTGGCTATGAGCCACGTATTGGGTTTATACCCAACCTAGGCTGGGTGGAATATCTTATCCAGGGCATTCACATTCTTTCTAGTCCACATACTCTTTCATTCTTTCTCCTTTCTGCCCCCCTCCCCCCCATGCCATCCCCTCTGTCTTCTTCTTTCCCTTTCACTGAATTAGAACATGAACTATGCATTTTTGGTTTTTATTTGCTGTGTCCAGGTGTAAGAGGTTAGTTTCACAACACATGCCAGTTCTTTTTTCCATGGGTAGTCAATATGTAGCCACCTCTTTATATGAAGTGGCTAGACTGATAGATCAGAGAAATGCTAGAGCCATAGGATGGTTGAATTTCAACAGGGCATTTGATAAAATCTCTCATAATGACCATGTGAATGGAGAGAAGTGGTCTAGATAATAGCATAGTCACGTAGATTCATAAAAGTATTTACTAATGAATTGATACCAACTCTGTGGGAAGTCTCAACTGTTATTCCATAAGCTTCTATCCTCATCCTTCTCCTTTTGGACATTTTTACCAACTACTTGGATAGTCAGGAAAAGCAATATTTAGAACATATACAGATAACACAAAGCACATATGTTGGTTCACAAAATTGGCATTCAGAAAGATTTAAGTATGGAATTATGGGAACAGATTAACAAAGTAGAACTTAGTAGTGATAAATATGAAGTCCTACTATACTTACGTTAAAAAAAATTCATCCTCAAAATTATAGCATATAGGAGACCTGATGATGTAGGAGTTCATGTTTCAAAGGTCTGGTGGAGAAATACAAACCAAATTATAAATCATTGGTAGGATGTAGCCACCAGAGGTGACTTAAGACTATATTGGTAAAAAAAAAATATATATATAGCATCTAAAAAAAGGAAGGTAATAATTTCATTCTTCTTTCAGCTAGGCAGATTATAAATGCATTTTGGAGTATTACATTCAGGTCTAGGTTTCGTCTTTTTTAGAGGGATACTAGCAAATGGACACAGGATGTGAAAGGGACTCAAAACTGTCACTAGAGGAATGGCTAAATGAAGAAGAGCTGATTACCTTAGAAAAAGGAAGACATTTGAAAGGCTGTTATTGGGAGAAAGGAAGAAAAGATTTAATCAGGAAAGCTGTAGAAGGCAGAACTAAGGATCTGCTTAATCTTGGAAATTCTTACATAATAGCTGTCAAAAAATGAAATGATTGACTTATGTGGTAAAGATGTAATATGCTCTCCCCTGCTTCCAATCATTATCAATATTTAAGAGATTGGGAAACTCACATGATGGGAATGTCAAAGGGATTCTGCACAGGATAAGAAGTTAGACTAGGTGAATTTTCAAGGCCCCTTCTGGCTCTTAAGATTCAATGGTTCTTTAATAGAGACGGTAGTATAGACAACAGTCTTAATATTATGTTGGGGTTGGAGGAAGCAGATTTACTTTTCTTTTAGTTTGGACTAGTAGAGAAATGAATTTTTATCTTTCAAAATTTGGGGGTGGCCCAAAAGTATTCTGGGAAATGATCTCAACTGGAATAAAAATGATTGAGACATGACTATACTTTTTTTTACATTTCATTTAAAGTTTTGAGTTCCAAATTCTATCCCTCTCTCTGTCCCCCTCCCCTCTCCCAGAGACAATAAGCAATCAGATACAGGTTATACATGTGCAATTATGTAAAACATTTCCATATTAGTCATGTTGTACAAGAAGACTCAAAAGAAAAAAATGAAAGTGAAAAATAGCATTCTTCAGTCTGTATTCAAACAGTATCAGTTCTTCCTCTGGAGGTAGATAGTATACTTCATCATTAGTTCTTTGGGATTGCATGACTATACTTTTTAAAGGGACAGTGAACCTCTTGAGGTCTGAGAAAGTAGCCTCAAAAAAAAACCCAAACTGGTTTCTTGTTTGTGATAGGTATCCATACTACATGCTTTCCTGCATCGACATAGATTGGAAATTACTCACATGGATCCGATACTCCATCTGGATTCCTTTCTATCCTCTGGGATGTTTGGCAGAAGGTATTTTTTAGAAATTCTGGGTTTTCTTTACCAATTATACATAAACCTATTTAAGTACAATTCATTTTTGAGATGAGAAAACTGAAGTCAAGAAAGATCAAAGCGATATGATCAAGGTCACGACATAGCTAACTAACTTTCTCAGAGTTTGGACTAGATCTCCAGGTGAGACCATGTTCCATTTGGCCATGGTGACTGGTGAATGTGAGGCCACTGTCAGGTATGGAAACAGTAGGAGAATACAATTAAAACTAATGGAAATTGTAATTGGACACATTGGCAATTTGTTTTCTGATCAATCAGGAGTGCCTACATGATGGCAACAGAAGTTGTTAGGACCAAAAAGCTTCAAAGTAAACTGAAAATATAGATTAAGTCTGGAGAGAGCAGCTCATTTACAAATGACGGAGTCATTCTTCCACTTACTTGATTTTCTTTTAGTGGCTTACACACAGAATTGGCAGCTTTAATGTGGAGAAAAAGAGCATTGTTGTTAATTGTCAGGAAACCTGCCTGCTGTTAACCAGCTGTTAAATTTTTAAGCTCCTAGGCTCAGTTTTCTCAACTTCAATTGGGGATATTCTTGTCCTACCTGTTGAAAAAAATCAAATTAAATTAAGATAATGAAGTGCATAGAACTCTATGCAGTATGTTTGTGTCTCATTGCACAGTGGTATCATTTTGTAGAAACATTTCACTTTGTCTTAGGAAGGCTCTTGGCCCAGAACTTGATGTAGAAAGTAGAAGTTGGGAATCTATCTATCACAGATGATGATGCCCCTCCCATTAGTTCCAGACCTAGGAACCCTAATATTGGGAACCCCATTGGGGCTGGCTTAGCTATGAAATTATTATGTAGGCCATTGAAATCTCTGTTGACAGCTGGAGTTGTGAAGATTTAGAAACAGGAAGGAAGGTAAACCTCTTGAAAGGATGTTTTGAACAAATATAAAATCAGAATTTTCAGGGTAATGTATTAAAAGTTTGTATCATCAGATATGAGTGCATTGGTTTGCCTCTCTGACAAATGTTACCTTTTGCTTTCAGCTGTCTTAGTCATCCAGTCTATTCCAGTATTCAGTGAGACGGGGAAGTTCAGCTTTACACTGCCATATCCACTGAACATCACAGTCAAATTTTCATTCTTTCTTCAAATCTATCTTATAATGCTATTTTTAGGTAAGTATTGGCTCTGCAGGTGAGCCATCATTAGAAGTCTGTTCATTACCAGATCCATCATCAGAAACTTTTTTTTCTGAGAGTGTTACAGTGGTGAGGAGAGGGGGAAAGACCTGTAGAAAGTCATCTAGGTGGAGAAAATACTCATCTGAGTTGAAGTTCTTGCTCCCTAAATTGTTCAAATTTGTCTACCCACTTCCTGGATAGACATTTTGTGCTTCATGTCCATTTCAAGGGTCACTACTTTTTTAAATAATCCTGTTCAGCATGTTGTCTCTACCTGGAGTAATTGCAGTTCTGTTCCAATAATCCAGAATTGGTATGTATGTCATTCATTATCCAAAAAATAACTAGTGACAACCTGGAAAGAAGCAAAAGCGTCCTGGGCAGCCAGCAAAGATGTTGCCATGGGTGCTCATACCTTTTTCTCTTAGAGAGCCTCTTAGGCCCTGTGTGGATATGAGACAAGTCTGACAAGCGAGGTTATGTGGTTTCCTAATGTGCACTTTCTCTTCCCTCTTTATCCTTAATTTATACACTCTCTCAACTCTCTTTTCCTCACAAAAGTGTAAAATAATCTTTAAATCCATGCTTAGTGTTGACTCAGTATTAGTCCAGTGGGAAATGCCTCTTCATTTAGTAGCCTAAGGCAGTGGGTCTCACAACCCCTTTACACTCTTAAACATTATTGAGAACCCTAAAGAACTTTTGTTTGTGTAAGTTACATTGATATTTTTAGAAAAATTAGGAATTAAAATTTGATAGTTTAAAAATACTTATGTTTTTCATGAAAAATAACCACCTTTTCCAGCCCACTTATTGAGAACCACTAGTGTAGAGCAGTTGATTTCATTCCACAAGCGTTTGCCAGGGACAGATGTGGGAAGCACTGTGCTAAGGGTTGCGCTTTAACCTTACCCTCCCTGATCACCCTGGTTGTAATTACATTGATACCAGTGTTCTGAGTTCTAATCTTTGCTCACTTAACGTTTTAGGACTGTTTGTAAATTTCCGTCATCTTTATAAACAACGAAGGCGGCGCTATGGACCCAAAAAGAGAAAAACCAACTAAGCGGAGCAGCAAATGGCTTTTTACCAGATGACTCATAATCTGCAGTTCTTAATGGTTTTACCTATTATGCCAATACAAAGGCTTTTCTAAAGTTTAATAATTTTAATTTTCAGTGATTCCACAGCCCCAGGTAACATTCCTCTCCTTATCTCACCACTTCACTACAGAACATGCATGACTGGTAACCCTCTTGTTCAGCCAACTAAACTTGACTGCTAACTTTCACCATCCCAAGAACAGTACATGATTCCTACATATACTGTAGTTAGTGATAGGAGGAGGATTTGCCCCAGTCTCTGCTTCTGTCAGCCAGCCAGCTGTATTTACTGAGCACATAAAGGCAGAACCTTGTGCTGTACATTTTCTTAGTTGAGATTTCTCATCTTCAGCACTGCCTTGTAAGGAGAAGCAAGATGGCGCTCACTTACAGTTAACTGAAAGCTACAGACATGGGGCTCAGAGGCCAAAAAGAAAAGCATGAGTATTAGAGGTTATTTGGTGAGTTACCACAAGGTCAATCTTTTGATGATCAGTTTAGGCCCAGCCACTGATAAACTTTGATCTGAGCCATACTGGGGATAGACTCTGGTCTTAGAACCTTTGCTGAATCTACATCTTACCTCTTATTGCTGGTGGGCTGTCCTTTGCTATAGTTTTGATTGTATGGGCACTAGATAGAGAATAAAAGACTTGAGAGAATGACAGGAAATCAAATCTGGAACCATTAACTGTCTCTTCTCTGGTGGCTTAATTGCAGTAACCCTTTTTTTTTTTCAAACTTCTTTTGAAGTTAAATAATTTTTAAAATTCATTTCGTTAGAATGAACAGTAAATTTAAGGCGATGCTCAAACATAAGATAATTGGTTTATCTGTGTTCACTACACAGAGTCCACTCAGTTGTCTATTTGTAAGTAGTGGGGAAAACAATTTTTTGAAAGGATCATAGCTGCCTTCATTCTACTGCAGTTAAACTTGACTTTTTCACTTACCATTGTGGCATAATTGGGAAAACAGAGCTGGGAATCTGGCAGTTGGCTAGCTAATGTTAGTAAGAAATTCTGGGAGGAAACATCCTAGCAGGGTAGAAAGAATTTGAAAGAAAAAAGATCACTTGTTTTAAAGATTAATAGGGTTTTCTCCACCGCATTTCAAGTACACCATGTAGAAAGTCTGTTAGAAGAAACATTTGAAGAAAATCATTCAAGGCATAAATGGATCTTTCAGTCATGTCCTGAAACATAAGTCATTGTTCCTGCTCAGAGATCACACAATGATTTATCCTTTATAGTTACAGGAGCTGTGAGCCTAGGACAGTATCTTGGCTTGATATCAAACACCTAATTAGCATAAGGAAGGCATTTTACCCCTTTTAATTTATTTGTTGGTAGGACACTGTTTTGCATGCCTGCAGCTTCTCATCAACACTTAACTTGTTCATACTGACTTCTGACATGTTCTTTCAACTTGAGTTTTTATGAAATCAGGCATTTCAGCTTTGTAGTCAAGTAGCCTGCCCTCTCAAGGAAAATACTTGTATTCTTTGTGATTGTCATGGATCTTATACTGCCTCTGAGGAGGCAAAAGATGGTGGATTTCTATTAAAACATTTACAGTCAAAACCTTTGTTTTTTTGTGGTGCTTTTTTTGGCATCCTGAAGATAGGAATGATCAGAATTTACCTCAGTTTGGAGTACTTTCATATGACAGATTCAGTTGCTTTTAAAAAATTTTTTTTAACTTTATTTTGAGTTTTCAACATTCACTTCCATAAGTCTTAAATTTTCTCCCTTCCTCTTCCCCTCCCCAAGATGGCATGCAGCCTGATAGAGGCTCTACATATATACATTCCTATTAAACATATTTTCACATTAGTCATGTTATATAGAAGAATTAGAATGAATGGGAGGAACCATGAGAAAGAAAAAACAAAACAAAAAAAGAAAATAGTCTCCATAGTTCTTTCTCTGGATGTGGATGGCATTTTCCATCATGAGTCCTTTGAAGTTGTTTTAGGTCCTTGCATTGCTGAGAAGGGCTAAGTCTATCAAAGTCAGTCAATACATACTGTGGCTGTTACTGTGTACAATGTTTTCCTGGTACTGCTCACTTCACTTAGCATCAGTTCATATAAGTCCAGGTTTTTCTGAAGTCCACCTGTTCTTCATTTCTTATAGCATAATAATATTCTATTATATTCATATACCACAAATTGTTCAGCCATTCCCCAGTTCATGGGTATCCCTTCAATTTCCAGTTCTTGGCCACCACAAAAAGAGCTGCTATAAATATTTTTGTACATGTGGGTCCTTTTCCCATTTTTATGATCTCTTTGGGACATAGCTCTAGAAGTGGTATTGCTGGGTCGAAGGATACACATGTTTTTATAGCCCTTTTGGCATGGTTCCAAATTGCTCTCTAGAATGGTTGAATCACTTCACAACTTCACGAACAAGGAAGTAGAGTTCCAATTTTCCCACATCTCAAACATTTATCATTTTCCTGTTTTGTCATGTTAGCCAATCGGATTAGGTGTTATATGGTACCTCAGAGTTGTTTTGAGTTGCATCTTTCTAATCAATAGTGATTTAGAGAATTTTTTCATGACTACAGATACCTCTGATTTCTTCCTCTGATAACTGCCTGTTTATATTCTTTGACCATTTATCAATTGGGGAATGACTTATATTCTTATAAATTCATCTCAGTGCTCTATATATTTTAGAAATGAGGCCTTTAGGGATGGCTAGGTGGTGTAGTGAATAGAGCACCGGCCCTGGAGTCGGGAGGAAGTGAGTTCAAATCCGACCTTAGACACTTAACACTAGGCATGTGACCTTGGGCAAGTCACTTAACCCCAACTGCCCAGCCTTCTCCCCTCCAAAAAAAGAAAAAAAAAAGAAATGAGGCCTTTATCAGATGCTGGCTCTAAAAATTATTTCCTAGCTTTCTGCTTCCCTTCTAATCTGGTTGCATTGACTTTGTTTTCGCAAAATCTTTTCAATTTAATGTAATCAGAATTGTCCATTTTGCATTTCATAATGTTCCCTATCTCTTGTTTGGTCATGAATTCCTCAATTCTCTCTGAATGTGATAAACTATATTCCTTGCTCCCCTAATTTGCTTATAGTATCAGCCTTTATATCTTAATTGTGTACCCATTTGGACTTTATTTTGGTATAAGGTCTGTGCCCAGTCTCTGCCATATTATTTCCCAGTTTTCCCAGCAATTTTTGGTCAAATAGTGAGTTCTTAAAGACCCAGAAGCCGGGGTCTTTGGATTTATCAAACAGTAGATTACCATAGTCATTGATTTACTGTCACGTGTACCTAACCTATATTCCACTGATCTACCCTTCTATTTCCTAGCCAGTGCTAAGTAGTTTTGATGATTGCTGCTTTGTAATACAATTTAAGATCTGGTATGGCTAGGCCACCTTCCCTAGTATTTCTTTTCATTAATTCCCTTGATATTCTGGACCTTTTGTTCTTCCAGATGAATTTTATAATTTTTTTCTAGCTCTTACAATAATTTTTGGTAGTTTTATTGGTATGGCACTAAATAAGTAAATTAATTTAGGTAGAAATGTCATTTTTATTATATATTAGCTTGGCCTACCATGAGCAACTGATGTTTTTCCAGTTATTTAGATCTGACTTTGTGTGAGAAGTGTTTTGTAATTGTGTTCATATAGTTCCTGGGTTTGTCAGATTCAGTTGCTTTACTTATTTATTTATTTTTGGCTTTTTGTTTTAAAGAAGAAATATGTAATTCTATGAACAGTCTACATTCTTGATTGACTAATATAATTTTATTTGAGTAACAACATAGAATAATGGCTAGAGAAATAGCTTCAGTCATAAGCTCTGTCGTATGACAGTCTTGGTCATAAAGACTTAGATTCAAGTTCTGTATACCACACATGTATGTGCTGACTGCGTAACCCTGGGTAAGTCATTCAACTTCTCTAGTGCCCACAGGAAAATCTCTTAAGACAGTAATTTGTCAAAGAGTTGCTACTCTTCACTGGTAGAGTTTAGTATTTTAGAATAGTTAGAAACTATTCATTATCTGTATTAGCTTATTTGTGATTAAAGAATAGGTTGCATTCTTGCTCTATGAATATTTAAGAAACAAATGCAGTGATGCTCACGGCCTGATAAGCTGGGTGTTAGAGTGATAAGGTACAGATGTGCAGATGGCTTTTTTACCTATCCTTAGTTTAATTGTCTTTTTTTTAATCTTTTTAAAAATTTGTTTATTTACTTTCAGTTTACTCGAATCCCTCGAGTTTAAAATTTTCTCCCCTCTTTCTCTGGTCGTGCCCCCACTCCCCCCCACCCGGCGGCATGCAATCAAGTATAGCATCTGCAAATACTTTCACATTGGACATTAGTCTGGTTGTATAGAAGGGTTGTAACCGATGGAATAAACCATGGGAAAGGGGAAACAAAACCAAACATGGAAAAGAACGGTAACATGTAGATTGCTTCAGTCTCCATTTAAACTGTTTTTTCTAGATCTTTCTCTGAATGTAAATATCTCCTTCTGTCCTGAGACTTGTAGAGTTGTCTTATAACTGCACGTTGCTGAGAAGAGTCTAGTTTATCTAGGTTGGTTGTTACACATACTATGTGTCTGTGATTGTGTATAGTTTTTCCTGATTCTACTCTTCTCACTTAGCATCAGTTTGTATAAGCCTCTCCAGGTAAATATGAAGTCCATCTCTTCCCCATTTCTTATAGAACAGTAGTATTCCATTACATTCATATACCACAACTTGTTTAGCCAATTGATGGGCATCTCCTTAATTTCCAGTTTTTTGCCACCACAAGGAGAGTTGCAATAAATATTTTTGCCTTAATTTCTCCTTTAGGAATGTAGATGCTGTACCACTTGGTACATAAATGTTTAGTAATGATATTGCCTCATTTTCGATGGTACCTTTTAGCAGAATATAGTTTCCTGCCTTATCTCTTTTAATTAGATCTATTTTTGCTTTTGCTTTGTCTGAGATAAGGGTTGCTACCCCTGCTTTTTTTACTTTAGCTGAGGCATGATATATTTTACTCCAGCCTTTTACTTTTACTCTGTGTGTATCCCTATTTCAGATGTTTCTTATAAATAGCATATTGTAGGATTATGTTTTTTAATCCATTCTGCTGTCTGCCTCCATTTTCTGGGAGAGTTCATCCCATTCACAGTTATGATTACTTATCTGTGTCTTTCCCTCCATACTATTCCCTCCCTTGTTTATGCTTTTGTTTTTCTCCTTTTCCTTTACCCTTTTTAAGAGTTTTCCTTTTGACCACTGCCTCCCTCAGTATTCCCTTCTTATCCATCTCCCTCCCTTTTTCTACCCTTCTCCCTTACTACTTCTTCCCTCCCTTCTAAACCCTCCTCTTTCGTGACCCTTCCCCCCTCCTACTGCCTGTAGGATATGATCAATTTTTATACTCAGTGTTGTATGTTATTTCTTCCTCAAACCAAGATTGACAAGAATAGATCTCATGCAGTGCTCCTCTTTCCCTGTATTATGGTAAGTTTTATGTCTCTTCTCGATAGAGTCCTATATTTAACTGGTTGTGTTATTTCCTCCTTGCACCAGAACCAGTGAGTAGGTCACCTCTCTCCCTTCTTTCCCTCTACTGTAGTTTTATGCCTCTTTGTGTAGCATAATTTGCCTTTTTCTGCTTTATTCTTTCCTCGTCTTCCATTACAGTCCCTTAATAAGGAATTTTATCATTATTTTGCATAATTTATACCCACACCCTCTATTTATCTATATCCCTTCTAGATGTTGCCATAGGTATAGAGTTCACCACATTAACAGGTATCAGCTTCCCATATGGGGATGTAAACAGTTTGCTCTTGTTAAATAACAAGTTATGTGTGTGTGTTTTTTCCTTATTTATCTTTCTGTGTCTCTCCTGGGTCTTGTAATTGGAGGTTGAATTTTCCATTGAGCTCTGGCTTTTTCATTGAGAAGGTCTGGAATTCTGTTATGTCACTGAATGTCCATCTCCTTGCCTGGTAGATTATGCCCAGTTTTGCTGGACAGGTGATCCTTGGTTGTAGCCCAAGCTCTTTTGCTTTGCAAAAAATCATATTCCAGTACCTCCGATCTTTCAACGTTGAGGCTGCCAGATCTTGTGCGATCCTCACTGTAGTTCTGTGATATCTGAATTGTTTCTTTCTGGCCGCTTGTAGTATTTTTCTCCTTTACCGGATAGTCCTGGAGTTTGGCCACAACGTTTCACAGACTTTTCAATTTGGGATCTCTTTCAGGAGGTGTCCAGTGGATTTTCCTTATTTCTATTTTACCCTCTGGTTCTAGGATCTCAGGGCAGTTTTCCTTGATGAGCTCTTGGAAGATATTGTCCAGACTCATTTTTTCATCATGATTTTCTGGTAGACAATGATTCTCAGATTGTCTCTCCTGGATCTGTTTTTCAGGTCAGTTATTTTCCCATTGAGATATTTTACCTCTTTTTCTGATTTTTCAATCTTGATGTTTTGTTTGATTGATTCTTGGTTCCTCATAGAGTCATTGGCTTCAATTTAGTTGATTCTAATTTTTAGTGAATTATTCTCCTTAGTTTTTGAAGCTTCTTTTCCATATGCTCAGATTTCATTTTTAGTTCACGTTTTACTTTTTAAGGAGCTGTTCTCTTCATTGTAATATTTTTCTAATTTCGCAATTTTGTTTTTATAAGAGGTGTTCATTTTATCTCCTACCTCTCTAAGCTAGATTTCAAAGTTCTTTTTGAGCTCCTCTAGGAATGCTTTCTGTGCCTGAGACCAGGTCATAGTCCCTGTTAAGGCTTCAGCTGTGGGTGTATATTATAATAGTATTCCAGAGTCTTTGTCTTTGTAGCCTGCTTTCTTCCCATTTTGAGGCAGGACCTTAGCCACGCCCTTCCTCTGGGGCAAGCCTTTACTGCTTAAAATTTTCCTCTGGGGCAATAATTACTGTGTTTTTGGGTCAAAGGGGGGGATTGGAGTAGGTGGGGTTCAGTTTCTCATCTTGGTCCCTGGAAGTTCAGATAGGGTTTTTTTAAATTTCCAGGCTGTGGATGGGTAGTCCGGGGAGTAGCTGCTGTCCCTGCTGCAGGCCCTGCTTTTATCTCTTACCCAGCTCCATCTGATCCCCACCCTGTGGTGATAGGCCTGGGAATGGCCCTTGTGGTTGGTGGATCAGCAGGCCTTGCCAGCGTCTGGTGGCCTCTTGGCGTGCGCTGCGGCATCCGGCAGGGCCTGTCTTCAGTTTCTTTATTTTGGACTCAGGATCCTAACTTTCATTTTCATGAATTTTTTATCTAACTCATTCTATTCTTCCAGATTGGGCATAATGTTGCTTCCATAGGAAACTATGAAACAGACAGCTAACATTGGGAAATGTTTCTTGTCCACAGTTTGAGAGGCTCTGAGTGACATAGTCATTGGAACAGCTATAAGAGACTATAGAGATCATGTAGTCCAGAGGTTCCAAATCTGGAGTCTATGAGTTTGGTTTTAAAAAAAAAATACTTTCATAACTTTTTCCAAATAATTGGTCTCCTTTCTACTCCTATACATTTTATTTATGCATTTAAAAGCATTATAAGAGGTAAGCCATGACAAAGGGAAGGTCAAGAACCCCTGAAGTCCAGTCCTCTCATTTTTGTAGATTAATTAGCTGAGGTCCAGAAGGATGGAGTTCATAGCTTCATTGCTTGAGTTCATAGCTAGTTTGTGAAACAGCTGGGATCAGAACACAGATCTCTTCATTCTCAATTCAGTGCTATTTTAAAAAAATTACATAACTATTCCTACTTAGATTTTTTTTTTCTATTTTGTCAGAACTTGATTTTGACTGAGCCTTGGCCTATGCAGTGATGAGGAAGGTAATAAACCGGTGCCCAAACAGTCTAACCCAAAGTAGAATTCAAGGGGATAGGCTGTTCAAAACTGCTATTTCAGTAAACTCTTAAAATCCTGTAGATTAAGACTTAAATACTGATGAGTTAATTACAAGGAAATTAAAATTATACTTGGTAAGTAGATTGGAAAACAAATGAAATGTGAAGTATTAGTCTCCAAGTGAAACCATTTTGTAAAATCAAGTATTTTATTGTTCGTTTACCTTAAAATGTAAAAAAAAAAGCCCCACTCAATCTTATATGTATCATTGTTTAAAATTGCATCTTAAAATAAACAGCATCTTCAGTATCACCATTTTGCTTAAGGTCTAACAAGGGCAATCTCTTGGTTGCCTGAGTTCATTCCAAGTGCAGATGTTAGAGAAAATTCCTGTCCTTTTGCTGGTTGGCTTTTAAAACAGGAGGGCAAACACCTTCTGGAAGTCGGGGAGGGAGAGCTCCTACTGGTGAGTTTCCATACAGCTGCTCAAGGATCCAGGGAGCTTCACTCCCAGGCAAAGCTACCTAGGAAATCTGAATAGCACAAACAACCACTGTCCTCTGGTTTCCAAAGCCTTTGACACCCACTTTTCCCCACTATGGAAGCTAAGGAGTTAACTACTTCTAAGAATTTTTTTTTTTTTGGAGATTCTTTAGATTCATCTTAATGATTTCAACCCAACCTGGAAAGGTTTTCATCTCCTGACTCTTCTCCCCTCTTTGGAAGTCTCTCTCTTTCTCTTAAAGAAAATGGTCCCCAAACAAGCCAACTTCACATTCTTTCAGTACTGCTTCCAGAAAAGTCTGTCTGAAGGGGAGTGATATTGTGATCATAGGCTGCATAATCAGAGGTACCGGTACTGGCCAGTTTGAGTTGCCTTGCAGCATGGGATAGCTGGAATGCAGCATCAGGGTGGGCTGTGTCAGGGAGAAGGGTGCACTCCCTTTCTAGCATGTCAGCTACTCCTTTCAAGAGATCCAGGAAGCCAAATGCCAGGGCAGCCTTTCGTAAACGGTTTAGCTCCTGAAACAAAACACAAATGAAATACTACTTTGGAACAAGTCTTTTTCATTAAAAAAAAAAAAACCAACTTCATCAACCAGTCACCAACTATGTGTCATACACTAGGGATACAAACATATGTGCACATACAGAATAAATATGAAGAAAATAATAAGAAAGTAGTAAAGTACAAGGTAGTTTGGGAAGCAGAATTCTAGAATTTGGGGAGATCAAGAAAAGGCTCCATACAGGTGCTTGAACTGAGCCTTGAAGGAAGACTAGAATTTTATAAGGTGGAGGTAAGATGGGAGTGCATTACAGGCATGGGGGGCAGGCAGGGTAAAAGCACAAAGTTAGGACATAGAGTGTTGGAGGAGGAACAGAGAGAAGAGCAGCTTGACTGGATCAAAGTGTTGGGAGTTGGGCGAAGTAATAGACACAGATTGGAAAGATGGGTTGGGGTCAGGTTATGAAGAACTGTAAAAACTAAGAGGTTTATGTTTTATCCTAGAAGTCATAGGGTGTCACTAAAGTCAATTAAGGGAGTGACATGATTATATCTGTAATTAAGGAAAGTCTCTGATATCAGTGTGAAGGACTGACTAGAATAGGGAGATATTTGAGGAAAGGAGACCATTTAGGAGGCTGTTGCAATCATCTAGTTGACAGGTGATGAGGGACTGAACTAAGGTGGCAGCTAAGTAAGAGAGGTGGGCAGCTAGGTGCCTCAGACACTAGCTGTGTGACCCTGGGCAAGTCATTTAACCCTGTTTGCCGCAGTTTCCTCATCTGTAAAATGAGTTGGAGAAAGAACTGGCAAGCCACTCCATGATCTTCCCCAAGAAAATCCCAAATGGGGTCATGAACAGTTGAATGTGACTAAAATGACTCAACAACATGTATATGGCAAAAAGTCAGATGGGAGAGATTTTGTGGAGGTAGAAATGTCAAGATTTTGCAACTATGGCATAAGTTATGAAATCTGGGAGATGAATAATAATGATGTTGCCTTAGACAGAAATAGGGAAATTTGAAGAGGGGTAAAAATTTGTTTTTTTAAAAAAAGGAATGAGGGAAAAAAGAACATTAATGAGCCCCCCTGCACACACACCTCTACTGTCATTACCTTAGAATCACACCTGGTTTTTAAACAAATAGTATCACTTTGGGGAGAAAAGTGTTGATTTCTATTTTGGACATGCTGAGTTTAAGATGTCTCTAGGATATCCAGCTTGAAATGTCTCACAGGCAATGGGAGATATGGGGCTGATGCTCAAGGGAGAGATTAGGACTGGATATATTGATCTCTTGAGAATCATCTGCACAAAAATTATCATTTAGCCTGATTGAGGTCACTGAAAGAGAGAAGAGGGACCAGAGGACAATGCCTTAGAGAAAATCCAGTCTGATAGTGTGTTATGGATGATGAGTCAGCAAAGGAGACCTGAGAAATAGTCACACAGGTAGTGGGAAAATAAGAATATCCAGTATTTGTGTCTACCTGTACTCAGAAGAAATCTGTTTTCAAAAATTTGAAAATGCATTTGCCAGTATTTTATGCAGATGTATCTATGCTGGTGAGTGTGAAAGGCTTGGTGTTGATAAAGCTCCTTCTTTGAACAGAATACCTGATGGGAATGAAATGAAATGAATTCTAGCTATGTTGTCCATCAAACTGTGTTTCGGATTGTAACCTGTTTGGAAAGTTTGAGCAAAAACTGAGAGTGTACAAGTCATGCTAATGGGAGGTGTGGCACAGCAAAAGGGGCACCCCCAAGGCAGAGAACCTGGATTATGTTCTTCCAAGACCAAGAGATCATACTCAGGGGCCATATTTAGTTAGACACAGCACTAATAATGACAAGTCAGGCTATTTTGTGCTGCTCTTTAAATGAATTTCAGTAATATTCTGGAATGACAACGGAGTTATGAGACATCACAAAGTTTCCTCCTTTGCAACTTTACTACTTCTGATGACCCTAAAGCCATCTCTAGGTCATTCCATAAATACTTATTTTTCAAGTAGTTCTGGGAAACAACTTCTGTGGTAAAACTACTGAAAAGTCTGGGGTTTCAATGAGGGTAGAGGAAGGAGAATGGCTGAACAAACTGACATATATATGTAACAAAACATGCCACAAGAAACAACAAATATGAGGAATTCAGAGAAAAGTGTAAAGACTTACATGGAGTGAAGCAGAATAAAGAAAACAACCTGAAGCACAGTATTCACAATGACTATGATATTATAAATGAAAACAATACTAAACATGGTGAATTTGGATTAAATTTAATGGCCAATGATGAAATATACTTCCCTTCTCTCAGGAGACAGGTGAGAGACTATGGATGCACAATGTTGCACACACCATCATTAATGGTTGTTGTGTTGCCCAGTTTTGCTTAATTGTTTTTCTTTGTTATGGGGAGTGCCCTGCACTAGGAAATGACCAGCACAAAAGCCAAAAGGCATCAATAAATATTTTTTAAAGTTTTGAGCTATTTACAGTCCTAGGAGATTCAAAGCTAATATGAATTCACAAACATTTAGAAGTATCTCATCCCAGATGGAAATAATTATTGACAAGAATTCCTATCTGGAGGCAGAAGGATAAACTAGGTATCCAATTGCCTTGTGTTAAAATATAAAATAGCCTGTTATCAACCAATCATGTTTAGTAGAACCTTGGTTCACTTAATCAAAAGTGCCTACCCCAAAGTCCCTGATTCCATCATTCTCACCTTATAGAATGTTTGTGTTTTTTCAGGCAGTTTTCTTGCATTTCTTAAGATCTTTTGTACATCTGTCTATTAAAGGAGGGAAAAACTTGTTATTCATTAGGTAGGGAGAAAAAGAGTGGAAAAGAGTGAGAAATGTTTCTGAACATACAAATTTAATAAAGTATAATAATTCCATTTGGTAGGATCTGTCAGTGTGAGGATTCTCACTGTCTGGTTTTATTTCTGTTGTATTTATTTTTTTAAAATACAGGCACAGTGCTTTTTTCTCTGGGGGCTTTAAAAATGAAAATGAAGCACTCGTCCTTTTGGGAGGCAGATCAATTTTTAAATGATCTTGTGAAAAAGAAACACATATAAAACTTTTAAAAAAATCTAAAACTCATCAGTTACATCTGTGGTCAGCATAGCTATGGTTTTCTTTTCAGCTTGATGATTACAGCCACATTTTAAAAATTTCCAAGTTCTGTACATGCTTCCCTTTCATGAGGCTCAATGCCTTGCTTCCAAGGAGACATGTAAGTATATGGCTGGGAGCTGGCTGGCCAGAGACAGAGAACTTAAAAAAAGAGAGGTAGCTTTTAACTCCCAGTATTTGTTGGGCAGGAAATCAGGAAAAGCCACAGGATCAGTAGAAAGTCTTTTTTTGGTCCCGTGGCCCAAATGCCTCTCCTGATTTTGCTTATTTTGGAAGAACAAACAGAAAATGTACTTCAGTGGGTAGCAAATTACAGCTGTGACTTTATTTTGAAAAGTTATTAAGTTTTAACAGAAGGAATATTATCCTCACAAGAATGAATATCTGTTTCTCTCTGCTACCACACCCCCCAAAATAGGGGAACTTTTGAATCACAGCTCCAATCACTGATGATAAAGCAAAGAGAATGAGTTACCTGTAAACCACTTGGCTTAATCCATACAGTCACATTCTGGGCATAGCTGCGCTTGTTTTTAGGTTGCAAGGGGAAAGGACTTTTGTTGTCATCTTCACCATAAGGATTTTCTTTGGCATCTTAAAGGAAGTAAAGCTTTCTAAAAATGATGCTCTAGCAAGCTTAGATCAAGGAAATAACATTTATACCTAGAAGGCATTAAATCCATTTCTCTAAACATGAAGTTAAACTTTTAATCAGTATACATAGTCAACCAACAGCAGAAAAAAGACTGGAAAAACTAAGTTGAAATTATCTCTAGAGCACTCACAACCTTGTGACAGGTCAGTTTTCTGCTCAAAAAATTCCAATAGTTTCTCATTAACTACAGTAGGTCTAGGAAACCTATGGAAGGCCACTATCTTGGGTCACTGACCCAAAGGAAAAATAAATTGAGGTTCCCATAAGCAAAAGAGATATCCATTTTTTGGTAAGAATTACAAACTCATTCTACTTGTTTGCTTTTAAAACTAAGAATAGGAAACATAAGACTTCACAAGAATAAGCAAGTGATACAAAGAAAATGATAAAGGACAAGCAGAGAGAGAGAGAGAGACTTAAATGGAGAAATATCTCCATCTTGTGGCATTTTCAAACACTGCCCCTAAAGACTCCCAGAGCCACATTCCAGTTTTCAACCTATTTGCGGAAGTGGAAGTATCACCAAAGGGTACCTGCCTCCTGGTCCAGGTGTTTACTAATTACAATTTATGGGTTCAAGGCAAATTCTTCACTCTCACATTCATTCATGGCCCCCTATATTTTCACCTCAATGTTCTTCCATGTATACCCATTCTAACCATGCAATCCTATTTTAACTTCTGGCCAGTACAAACCTTCTCTTCCAAGGAGGTCAGATTCTACTCACACTACTCTAATTCTTATATAGTAGCCTAAGATGAAGGTTTAACAAATTAGAACTGAAACAAGGGGTCACCTGATACTGTCATTATGAACACTTCTTCCTCTCAGAATATATACAGAAATAGACAACAAAGTGGAATTGGGTCATTGAACTCTGTTGTCTCAAGGCAAAACCCTTATGCTTAGAGAAGCCGTTTGTGCATGCCAGCATTGGTAATGCTGGGACACAAGAACACTGCATGGCTAATGCCACTTTTGCTATCACCATTTAATGATTCGACCTTTCTGATGAGGGTGCCAAGTAGTTCCTTTCCCCCAAAGCCAGAAAGAATGTAATACATTAAACTAATACAGTATGTCTTGATTATCCAATGATGCTATAAGCTCACAAGGGTAGATATAGTAGCTTATATTTCTTCTATATTCTCCCAAAGCACCTAGCAGCATACTCAGTAAATGCCATGTGCTAAATAAATCCCGATTTAAATTGAGAAAAATTTCCTCTTGTGTATGGGAAAGTCTACTTCAAGACACTTGAAGTCACATACTACAAAGGATTGTCTGTGAACAACTTGAGAAACTCTTTACTTTGCAGGATTACTGAGGTTTAACATATCTCATTCAGGTGCTAAGTTCGAAAATGAGGTTTTACTTTTTTCTTTAAGTTAGCTTTTCAATTTCTGTTTAAAAAGAAATCTGGGCAGTTTATTCCACATTAAAAAAAAAACAGTGATCAAAGGAAGAAGTCCTCTTAAGGAATGGATAAGGTAGCCAGAGAACTTCTTCAAAGCAACAGAAGGAAAAGAGAACTGTGAGTAGGACCCTATAAAAGTTGTACCTGAAATAGGCCCGAGTTGTGCCATTTTCCCCAACCAAGGGAGAGGCTCTGGACCAGGTTCAAAGAGAGACATCATGAGATTTGATTTCTTCTTGCTGTCAGCCTGAGAGTATAGCATTCCATGCCATTCAGGACTGTGTGAAAAAAAATATGGAAGACCAGAGGACTATCAAAACCAGCAATGCCATCTCAAATCTATTACCTCTAAACCCAAACATTTAAACAAGTCTACTCTATATTGATTTTTTGCCTGAAAAGTCAGTTACCATACTGATATAAAATCCTGAGTCTGCACAAAGTTTCCTGTGGGCAGAGTCATCTCTAAAAGAGGCATATGGCGTAAGAGCATTCTGTTTTGTCTTCTAACCCTTTCTTACCTATATGTTCTAACATATATAGAGATATATATATAGATATAGAGATATACATATCTATACATGTGTATCTATGTAGAATATACAATGTAATACTTATAATATGTTTAATAATATCTATATGCTACATAGATCTATTTATAACACAAATCTATACATATAAAGACAATATGTATCTAGATATATTTATCTATATCACCCTACCTCTTGGTTTCCTCTGGAATGAGAACTTGTCTCTCACTCGCTAATATATGTGTGTATACATATAATAAACATATGCATGTATGTGTACATATATAAAATAATACATAACATATAGAATAAAATCTATTTCCTTCAAATCTAAAAAGCATCTCACTTTGCATTTACTGAATCAAAATTCCTGAAATAGGAATCTTTAGATAGACCCGAAGGATCCTTACCCTAACTGAACAATTGCCACCATTCCTTCTACTTTCAGGCTGCCATGGAGCAAGACACAAAAGTTGGGTATTTTACCAGCAATCTGATTAGCTGAATTTTCATCTTCATTGTCATCAGTGATACCTGTACCTACCTCATCACCTTCTATGTAAAAACAAAGAGGGAAATTGGTCAGACAAAGTTCAAATACAAAATCCCTGAAAAACTAGAGGAAAATGGCTTTGTCATATAGTTGTACGTTTGTAGGATGTTTCTGGAGAGCAATCGGGCAATACTAAATAAAAGTTACAAACATACACATACCCTTTAACCTAATAATTCCAATTATAGGAATAGACACTGAAAGTTTGGGTTTTTTTTTAAAGAAAAAACTTTTCAATACATGTAGTTGCAAAAAACTAGAATAAAATCAAATGACCAACAAGAGGAAAATGATAAAATGAACCATAATTAAAATTCATGGAATACCATAATGTAATTAATACTGACAAGTATAAGGAATGCAAAGAAATCTAAGAACTTTCTGAAATGATACACACAAAAAAGCAGAACCAAGCACGAAGCACATACGAACCATAACTGTGACTATTTAAGAGGAAATGTGAATGTAAATAAATGGACAAAGAATCCTGATGGAAATTCAGAGGGAATGAAAAGTAGTTATGATATTTTAATGTTGAAATTAGTCAATTTAAATATAAATAAACATCTACTATGCAAAACCTAAAGAATGTAAAACTCAATTTTCAAAAGAGTCCTTTAAAAGGTAGAGGAACTAAGAAGGAGAAATTCTACTCTATAGTCTCAGCATACCATGGTGGTGAAGGCTGTGACAGCAGAATACAAGCTCAGGCAGGTCTGGAAAGACCTTGAGTAAAGGCTAGTGATCACGTTTCCTGAGGTCCAGCCTAGGTAAATCTGGGAAGGCTCATCAGCAGATTGGATGAGGAATATTTTGGTCACAGACATTCTCAGAGCCTACCTATCCACTAAAGCCAGAGGGGGCCAAAAACAGTGTGTGGTGGGCAGTGAAGAAGGTACCCTTCCCAACAAAGTGACAGATCCCTTGAGTTTTTCAGTTATGTTTCATCTTCATCTAAAGTGAGAGAGCTTCTTGAGAGATTCAGGCCCCTTGAATGCCTCATAGCACCTTGTATAATGTTTTGCATCCTAAGAGACTTTGGAATGATTGAGTGATGGCATGGGGCATGGAGCAACACTATTGTTTTTCTGATTTGTTAGGCTATGTACAGTTTTTTTTAAACCAGTACAACAATTTCTCCTCCAAAATCCTATAAAATGAATATCCCTTTTAAACTGTATGGACCATTTAAAACACATTTGGATTATGAGATCTTTTGTACATGTCCCAAAGTTAAAAGGAGAACTCACCTTTGTTAAGAGCAATTGGCAGGACCAGATGCCTAGACAGAACTGGGGGGCTTGAAATATCAGCTATATCTATAAAACCCACTATTTCTAGATCTGGAAGGAAAGATTCAACATAATTTAAATTCATATGTTAGGCAGGTCCTAAACATCTGTTCTATTTTATTTAAACATAAAAATGGAAATTTCAATAATGTAATTTTTCAGCTGAATTCAAGTGTGATAAGCTGGATGGAAAAGTTATTAAAAATTCCTTTTATGTTTTATCTTCTCAATTAACAATGAAATGCAAATGAAATGAAAGCAGTTATATTTTTCTTCTAAAAAATTCAAGTTACATTACACATAAGATGAAGACAGTTCTCTATGGAAATATATGTAGTAGAAGTCATAACTGCAGACATAAGCTCAAGGAATCCCAACTGAAGATCACTAGGGGGAGTCCAAACACTTTCAAAGCAGATCTGATCAGGCTTCTTTGGAAAAGAGGGCAGCTTATTTTTTTTAAGAGAGGAGAATAGATTTTTAAATGAAGGAAATAATTTGAATGCATAACTAAGGACAAGGCCAAAAGTTGATGCAATGATTTATGAATGGCTAAAGGGTTTTTTGCCTTTTGGGGGGCAATTAGGGGTAAGTGACTAGCCCCAGGTCACACGGCCAGATTTGAAGTCAGGTCCTCCTGACTCTAGGGCTGGTGCTCTATTCACTGTGCCACTTAGCCATGGCTAAAGTTTTGAGATTTTTCTTTTTACTTTATGAATGGGTAGAGTTTGGGTTGTTTGGGTTTTTTTTTAACCTTTAGTTGCTATATTATATACACACTGAACTACTTCCTAGAATTTACTGAAAAGTTAAATGAAAATCAAAACCTTGTTGTTAACTACAACTGAAAACATACTTCTAACACATCAACAAGAGATTCTGAAGGAATATCTTAATTCTTCTGACAATAATCAATACCAAAAGTAAAGACATTTGGAAGAAATGAATCACCAAAATAACAAATAGCTTATAATGATGTACCATGAAGAAAGCAACCCAATCAATAGGGTTTAGCTAACCCTGGCAAGGAGTGACTGTTAGAAAGCTGATCATTTCTTTGGCAAAAAATAAGAAAGTCCAAAAATAGTTAATTTTCTATTGAATCCTGCATGACACAGGGTTCACTTCAGGCAGTGCCACACTCGAAGGCTGAATGGCATCTCCTCATCTACTCCTGCCATCTTTCATTTGAGAGGGCATGGCACAGCTGATAGCGTGCAGGGCATGAAGTCATAAGCTCTGGTTCTGAATCCCACCTCAGTCATTTATTTGTGGGCAGGGGCAAGGCAGTTCACATCCCTACGCCTTAGTTTCCTCATCTGTAAAATGGAAATAGTAAGCACCACCCACACAAGGCTGTATTAAGGGTCAAGTGAAACAGTGAATATAAAGCACTTTGCAAATATTACAATGCCAAATAAAGGTGAACTATTATTGTTTTCACTTCACATTTTTCAACCAGAGTTTACAATAAATAAGAATTCAACACATCCTTTTCACTTAGCCACGGTACTGGCAGCAGAACAATAGCATTATAATATATTTTATAGCTGGAAGAAATATCTGAAATAATTCATTCATTCAAACCCCTTGGGCCACAGAAAAAAAAAACACCAAGACCTAGAGAAAGGAACTGAAACTTCACTCAGGAGTAGAAGGGTCAGAACTGAAACCTGTACCAGCGACTCAAGAAGCCTCACCTTGCCTATGGCAACGACTATTTTAATGAGATTCCAAAGGTCACCAGTAAGATTCAGTAAGGATGCCTGTCCTAAAGATTTTACAGCATTCGGGCGTGTGTAGCAGTCTCTGACTATGGATTTCAATTGTGGGCACAACCAATAAGAATGATAACAGCTAATATTTATACAGTATTTAATATATGCCACACATTGTGCTGAGTGCTTTATAGATATAATCTCATTTGATCCTCTCAACAACCCTAGGAAGATAGGTACTATCATTATCCTCATTTTACAGACGAGCAAACTGAGGCAAACAGAGATGAAGTGACTTGTGCAGGAACACACAGCTCGTAAAGGGTCTGAAGCTGGATTTGAATTCAGGGCTTCCTGACTCTAGTCCTGCCTCATATGACTTGAAGCTGGAAAGAACCTTAGAAATCTTCCAACCCCCTCATTTAACAACGAGGACACTGAGATGCAGAAAGGTGACGTCTGTCACACTTTAATACTGGTGTGCCCTTGGTAGTAGCGAGTGGCAGAGCCAGGATCTCCTCTGACTACAAACTCCATGTCCTTTTCCCCAGGAAATTAACCCGTGTTCTTGACATAAAAATTTCGAAATTGGCAGCCCTTCAGATATCACAACCTCCTGTCCAAGGCAAATTCTGATAACAACACCACAACTAGGAACAATGCCAACATTATGTATTAAGCCTAGAGGAAAGAAATAAGCTAGGAGAGGGAAGAGAAGCTCAACAGGAAAAGAGGAGAGAAAAGTAATACAAAAATACATTTTTAAAAATTACCTGTATTTATTACTTTAGGAATAGGATCAATTTCTTCATCTATAATAAAAGGTTCTGGTCTAGGGAAGACTTGCACATCAGATGTTAAGTGACCACATTTGAGAACAGCATGGAAAGGTGTATATGCCAGGTCTATCAGTTTCCTAAAATATGATGATTCATTATTAAGTGCTAGAGTAATATTGAAAAGCAAGTGAAAATGCTAATTAAAGACATAAACTTGTTTTCCTTTAAGATTACTCCACAACTGAAGTCTAATCAATTGATCTGTGAAGTACAATGTGACATGACATTCTTAATATGGAAATTTATTTGAAAAAAGCCCAAGAGAAAATTCATCTTTGAAACTGCTGAATTATTGTGAAGAGATAACTGCAGACATTACCATTTCATTTGTACCTAAAAACATCAGTTATACTAATCATTGCATCTTTAAAATGGGCAATACAGGGAAATACAATGGCACAGTTCAAAATAACAATATAGATGTTTGGGTTCTAAATGTTAAATTATAATGATAGATTATAAGAAGGTTATAAGAATTAAAAATATAGACTCACCCAAACATAGACTGTACATTCTTCAAGCACAGGGGACCATCGATGGTAAAAATTTGTCCTTCACCATTGTTTAAGTCTATGAGTTGTTCAAGACAATCTAGGGAATCTGTGCTCTGGAGCTACAAAGCAGGAAAATCTCTCTTAAAAGATGCAGAAAATGCCAAATAAATATTAGCTCACTCAGGTCAAAGCAATGATAACATAGACAATAAAAACCAGGTGTTTTTATGGCAGACAAAAGAAAAAATAACTTTGACAGTCTTTAAAAAACAACTATAACAGTTTTGAGTGAAGGAAAACAGGAAAATAATTTCATAAAATGAAAACATCACATATAATTCAAGGGAACAATTGGTATTTGCCCATGATTTCCCCTCCAAGGGGACTTCTTCATGTAAATGGAAAAACTGAGAAATGTTTATCAATGAAACATAAAAGGACAATGTTTCTCAAACTAAGGCTCAAAGTCTACTTTTTTCAGTATTTCTTTAGGCACAGAATGAGATACTACTCAGCAGTAGAGACACTTCACTATAGAAGAGAACATCTCAACCATTAATCATCTAAACATCTCCATGAGAAATAGCCCAGAAGAAATGACTTCAGGTATATCCTCACAGTGATGTAGCAACAATGTAGAATTTAAAAGAGTATTTGGGAATTCCATCAAATCATAGTTACTAGTTCCAGTAAACTAGTAACAGTTCAATGTTAAAGTAGAAGAATTTACCTCTTCCAAATTTGCCATGCACATGATGTATAACTTTGATGGAAAAGGGAAAGGCAGAGGAAATCTATTACTGTCACTTCGTTGATTGTGAGTTGCTAGCGAGTGGCGCAATGAACCTCTCCCAATGCCTAAACATCCATCGGTCACTAGAACAACCTATTTACAGAAGAAGGGAAAAATTTATTATTTAAATATATAAAACTTAAACAATAAGACTTAACATTTTAATTTTTCCTTACCTACTTTTAACAATTAAAATCTTCTAAATATTAAAAAAACTCCAATACCTCAAGACCCATTAGTTATTTTGTTTCATTTTGAAAACTAGACTCTTATCTCCTGACTCAGGGGTTGTCAGTCACTACATGATAATCAGCTCACCCCCTTCACTCTAAAGCAGCTGCAGCTTGCCTCTCAGACCACACAGGAAGAACAAGGGTCAGACTCTTGACATACTACTATCAAAAGGTTGGCAATCCCTGTCCTAAATGAATATACTCCATAATAATATTTTCTTATACTTTTGTTTAATACAAAAACTGTATAATGCAGCCTTTGTAAATGCATCCAGCTCTAACTAACTGCACATGTTAATGTACTCAATGTAATGAGTAGACTGAATTACACAAATTATTAATTTCTTCATTATTTTCTAAGCACTGTCAAATTGTAGCACATTTTTGGAGAATATTCACTATTTATACACAGTGTGCCTGTTTTCAGTCTCCTTTGATTGGGTATTTGGTAACAAAGGACCGTTAGTATACGGTTACTTATGTGCTTATTTAACAACTTGTAATGACAACAAAATGGCACATGCTACTTTGAAGAGAGAACAACTGCTAAGGGTGGGAGGGCACCTGCAGGGTAATCTGTCAAGAAGATGGTCAGTTTACTACAAAGCAATTACACCTTCCAGGAATCACCAAATGTTTTATGTTTCATCCTTTACTTATGACACAAGCTCTGCCAGATGCTGTGTGATAATGAAACATTATATGTAATGTCAAAATGGGAAGTATGTGCTGCATCCTGATAACAGACATATTATAGCTGCCTAAACTCTTGGTAACCAAATCTCACATTAAACCAAACCAGTCCAGTAACAATTGATGCTAAAATGCTTTATTATTAATAACCAATATCATTTGTAACTGATTTTCTTAATAAAAAACATAAAATGATTTTGAGCCAGAACTGCTGAAAGATTCATAAAGCAATCCCAGGGTGATTTCAATTCAATTCAACAACTATTTATGAAGTTCCCTCTATATGCAAGGCCACCCACACAATACAATTCCACTGTGGCAGCAAAGGAGGTGACCCTGGGGTCTCCAAGGCTAAGTCAGAGGCCTGTGAGCTCTGTCATGTTTTATTATACCGAAATTGCTTCGAGTATGGGCCTGGTAACATTCTAAGTGGACTTTCTGAGCCTAATTACTCATTACCAGTAACCTGACCACACAGTGATGAAATCTTTAGCCAAAGTGACTCCTAAAACAAAGAAAAATACAAAATGGCCTTCAATCCTATGGGGCTCTGTTCCTTCAATGACTATAGTAGAAAAAGGGGCAGAGAGTGCTAAGAATAACAGTTTAATTACTGTCTATAAACCTGACTATTTGAACTCTAAATATGAGTACCAGTACACACTTATTATAAGAAGAACTGAATCATTTTGATTTTGATATTCCTGCTATAAATGGGAGCACAAAACAAAATATGTGCAAATAAGTAGAAAGGAGGTTCAGTTTCTCACTACAGAGACAAATGAAAGCATTGGTTCAATTGCTTTTATCATGTGCCTAAACGAAACAAAAAACATCATTCAATAGGACACTTGCTCATCTGGTATTGCAATGTTCATGGTAAACATTTGAGATATGCTATCACAAAGAAACCGCAGCTTGTGTGCCAACTCAGATTGTTGCAGGGGATGAAGAGGTAGAGAAATTCAAGAAAAAACTTACTAACACCCCATGGGGAGGAGAGTAAAGCATATGTTGGCAAATAGGATCCAGGACTAAGAAATGAGAGCTGAAAGGCTTGTAGACTACACAGAGGCCTCATACCTATACATCCTGAAAATCTTCAAAAAGAAAGTCAGTAGGTGCTGGATGTGTCAAGTACCAAGGAACTTCATCAAAAGTGAAATTGATGATGTTCTAATAGAAAGGAAATTAGTAACCTACTAATGTGGATATCATTTCTGAATCAACTGTATTTAAAGGCAGACAATCAGCTTTTTATAGTAAAGCTAAAAATCAATACCAAATTAGAAGGAATAAAAATGAGAAGCTATAGCACATAAGTGAAACAATTCCAACATGACCTACTTAAACAAATGGTTGATGTCTCCCAAAAGATCATATTTGTATTGTTAGAAAGCAGCATAGTACCTCTGAACAATACACTTCAGAGGATCTGTGAGTTCATCATTTTGGATACATTTGGGGACCAAATAGAACAAATTTAATTCTTCTTTTTTCTCCCTGGCTATCAACTATCACTTAAAAATTAAATATTTTATTAAAAATTTAATACTGAATAAATATTAATAATACCAATATTATTAAAAACATCAATAAAACCAACTAAACTTTCTTAATAAATATTTACAATTAAATTCTCAACAGGATTTTTCTATCTCTTCTTTTCATTCACTTTTCTTCACACATGTGTCCTCTATTCTTCTGGCACTGCTTTTTTTTACTTTGTAATACTTCAAAAAGGTCTTTCCAGATTTCTTTGTATTCTTCTTATTTGTTAGCCTTCATTTCATTATAGTATTCCATTATCTTAATGTTTCACAATTTATTTGATCTTTCCCCTATTGCTGGACATTAAGGCTATTTCCAGTTTTCTGCAATGGCTTTGGTTATCAATTTTCAATGTGTCTATTTCTACAGGCATCTTCCTCTTGAGTCCAGGGGACCTCTTCGCTGCTTCTAACTGCTATCTTATTTAAAAATGGAACATTTACAGGGGAAACCAGACAAGCAAGCTGATTAAATCAACTTTAATTCTATTTCCAACTCTAGGTAAATAACTGGCTTGAGGTTTTCTTCTGGTCCTTCTGGTAAGGCACATTTTGTGTACATGGTAGTGTTACATACTGGCATTTTGAGTCTGCTACTAAAATTCTACTCACCCTAAGAAAGTGATTCTAAAATTCCACTGGAACATATTTTATGTTCTACACAAAACAGTATCAAGTTTACAATTTTCCATTACACATAATTTTGCTGCATCTGAATATACAACTTAGCATCTTTTTAAAAATTATATACCAACAATAAGGATATAAATAAAGTTTATAGAAATTAACAAATATTATAAGAAAATAAATTATATAACAAATTTGTCTATGTAAAATTTATAGAAATTATAATAAAGCAAAGTTTATAGAAATTATAAAACCTATCTTTTATCAAATGCTTCATTGGTTAATATCTGAAATTCACTGAAATGAAAATGAATTGTTACCTGGCAAGGAATTGAGCCACCCCATTCTTGTTGAACAATATTGCAAACACCAAGTAATGCAGACTCTAAACATGTTTTATCATAATCATCCATATTACTCAGTGCTTCCTGATTGAATAAAAGATAGTTATTCATTATTCTTTACTGCATTAACTAGTTCCATAAAAACAGCATGAATTGTTCAAGATGACAATATTACATAAGAAACATTATATTCCTAAAATCCAGCTAATCCAAATTTTAAATTATTCTCTAAAATAAAACTGTGAGAGGGTTTAACTTTTTTCAGACATAGAGGACTGGATGTGAAGTCAAGAAGACCCAGGTTCCCATCCTGCCTCACACATACTAGCTGTGGGTCCCTAGATAAGTCACTTCATTTCACTTTCTACATCTATAAAATGGGAACGAGAATAGCACTTCCTTGATAGGGTTGTCGTGAAGATCAACGGAGGGAATGTGTATGAGGAACTCAGTAAACCTGAAAGCACAATACACAAACATACATACACACATATGTGTATGTAAACACATACACCATATGTGAGCTATTTTTAATGCTATTACTAATAAAGAGAACGTTTAAAACTTTTCCTTTATTCCTTCTTTTTACCTGGTAGGATTCCAAATAGGCCACCCAAGTTTACACTTTTATGACTGAAAAACTATAGTTAGGCCAAAACATGCAATCATTAAACTTGGAATCTTTTAAAAATGTACCCAGTCATTCCCAGTATTTCTAGAAATGCTCATCTCACTTGGGGTCTGAGAAGAAGGGAGTGTTTGACTATGAGTACAGTCCAGAAGGATGTGGGCTATGGCTATTTGTTTTATTCTCTCTGGGAATTCTTTCAAAACCATGGAGAAGGGTTGTTGCAGAGTATGACTGTTGGGAACAGCATAGAGCTCCATCAGGTAAGGTTTTAAGATCTACCAGGAGATTCTAGTCTACTACTATTTGTAGACACCTGCCACATAACTATGCTTTAATATTAAGGACCATGAGCCTTGCAATTCCAGATATACTGTAAAATATCATATCAATGCTTGTGGATTCAACATGATTAGTACATAATATACTCCATTTCTTATTGTAGCAGTGCTTAGCACAATGCCTGGTACATAAGTACTTAATCAATGCATGTTAATTAATTTTACCTGAAGAGTGTTATAATCTCTTGTAAAAGGTACCATCAACTCCCAAAGTGAAGAAAAAACCACCAAGGCTGTAAACTCAAGCTTGTAATTGGTGGCCATGTGCTCAAATAACATAGTCAAACCGTGGGCAGCTAGGTGTTTCCGCTGATATTCTTCTGATCCCTCAATAGAGACAGGTCGAGTCATAGAAAGTGACACATCCATCACCACCACGGTTGGCATGATGAAAATATCTGTGTTTCCAAGAGGCAATTGTAAACACCGCTATAAATGAGAAAATGCTGCAAGAAAAAAAAAGTATTTTGTTTACATATAGAAAAACAGGTTCTTTATTTTCCAAACTGAGACAAAGGGGAAAGGAGTAAACCCTGTACTCTAGGGTTGCAAGGAAAGGACAAGCTGAAAATTAGAAGAGAAATTAGTTAAGCTACTTAGGGAAGCATTTTAAAAATTATTTTGGCCACAGATTACTCGAGTTTGAAATATATTGACAAAACTAATAAATGATTGTTTAGATGTGAGATTGGTAAACTATGGCCAGAGAGACAAATCTTGCCCACTGCTGATCTCGTTTAGAGGGTCTGACATATGGAATAACTCTAGGGTAAAGGGAACTGGAAAACTGTTTATTTTCATACCTCCAAAAATGTTCCATGTAGCAAACATTTCACATTTAATATTTTCAAGGAGAAAATATTGCTTGCATTCGTTTTTTTCCCCACGATTACTAATCCTATAAGGCAGACCATAAAAGATCTGAAGACTCCACTTTGGGAAATACTGGATTAAATCAATGACAGAATCACTACAAAATGCACAATGAAATAACCTTCAGTCATGAGTTGACCTTGTATTAAAAAGCAAGTATAAGTGTGTACTTGTGAAAGACTGGAAATGATGAAAAATTCCCAGAATAGAGGCTAAGCATACTATGGTGTATCCAGATCACAAAACACTATGTGGCCATTTAAATGCCAACTGCATAGATTATATCAATATATGAAAATGTGTACATATAGGAAATAATGTTAAGTTAAAAAAATGTATATACTAATAATGCAAAAATATACACATGTTTATTAAAAGATTTAAGAAGAGTAGGTAAACAGATCTAAATGGTTTCATGTTCTTTCAGTTCTTTCAGCACAAAGCTGCTAGAATTCCTAATTTTTAAAAAAGCTAACAGCTCATGTGGATGTGCTAACAAACATTCAGAAACTAACAACAAGATCTGTCAAACTCTTATGCTAAATTTTTATTGATCCTTAAATTACAATGCACATGGCCCCAATGATCAAGTTACATTCCCTAAGTTCATGAATGAAAACAATAAAAGATTATTTTGTGATTAGGTTCTTAGAGCAGCACAAAAACCTATTGAACATAATACTATTTCTAGAGAAGTAATTGCGATATGTGGAGAAGTAAATACCGCTGCCACTTATTCCTATTTACCAGTCTAAATCTAGTTTTTGAAAGCTGATTCATGTGCTGAGTTCCTCACTACTGCAAAGATATGGAAAATATTCAAATTTAAATCAGATATAAGACCCTTCCTCTAGTGAAGCAGGCTTTCTGAGAAGGAAAGGCATTTCCTTAGAACAGGGTGGTTGTTATTCTTCACCATCTGAGAAGGCCGATACAATCAGACAATTTTGTTTCTTTAAGACCCCAATTGGTCTCACACACTTTCTAGCCTTCTTGGCTTCCTCCACCAAACTAACTTTCTAATAATCCTGGGGTTCTAGACAATACATAAGTCCATTCTGTCTGTGATAAATGTAAACACACACAAACACACACACACAAACACACACACACAGACACAAACACACACACTCACACACACACACACAAACACACACACACAAACACACACACTCACACACACACAAACACACACACACTCACACACACACAAACACACACACACACACACACACTCTCTCTCTCTCTCGTACCTTGCATTTGTATTACATTTTACCTATTTTGGTGTGTGTTCACCTTCAGATGATTAATCCTAATGCGCTGGCAAAGGGAAGTACAGCTGTGGAAATTGGCAAGTGGGTTGGAGAGTGCAATTGGGAAGTCAAGCAGGATGGTTGAGTTCATGCCATATAACAAAGGACTAAATTAAACAGGATATTTTCACCCTGGAATAAAGAACTAACCAATATAAAAGTATTTATTAAATGCTTACTATGTGACAAATACTGTGCTAAGTGTGTGAGGTAAAAATACTAAATTGACATAATCCCTACCCTCAAAAAGTTTATACTCTAATAAGGGGAAAGAATATAAAAGTGTCAGCCAGGGAAGGTTTTTTGGACCTGGGAAGTCAGGGGATGGTTAGTGAAATGGGGCACAATCTACAGAAAAGAAAGAACATTTGGGAGGCTAAGATACCTTTCTTCAAGAATCTAAAGGGCTGCCATGTGTAAGAGGAATTAGACTTGTTTTATTTGAGTCTAGAGAGTAGAACTAGAAGTGATGGGTTGTAGCTGCAGAATGCTGGTTCACTGTAAAGAACTTACTAACCATCAGAGCTGTCCAAAAGTAGAAGGGGCTGTCTACAGAGTCCTTCCTCACTAGAGTTTTTCTAGCAAAGGCTAGATAACCACTTGGGCATGTTAGAGAGTGGATTTCTGTTTGGTCTGAGTTCCTTTTCAATTTCTAAGGTGGCATGGATGAAGAGCTGAACTTAACAGAGGTGAGAAGAAAATACATCTACAGTAGTAGGAATGGACAATAAAGGGAAAGACTCTGGAGTCATGCTCTAGTTGGTTAAGAGGGCTGAGTAATGGGAGAGGAAAGGTGGAAAGGCCAAAGATATTCTAGCAGGCAACATTCATGTAGCAATATATCCATCCACACATCAGTAGTCAACAAATAGCTATATTATACACTTAGTACTAATACACGTAATTGTGAAGAATGTTTATGGGATCAGTTTTATTTAGGGTCTGCTACCATTCTTCTGGATGATAGCAGATACTTGACCCTAAGCAATAATATTAATTTTTTAAAATGAATAAATAAAAAATAATATGTAATAAGCATCACCTTCTCTGTATGCTATGTATTTATTCCAGGGCTACCTCTAGAGCAGTGGTAGAGGCAAAATGTTTCCATCAGGTATCACTGAGGAAGGATAACTACCAAATGAAGGCTACAACTCTACATTAGAGCAAGAAATCCTCAGGTAACTGTGTGCTCCTCTACAGGTTCCTAAAGAATTCTTAGAAGGAGAATAGCTGCCCAGGCTACAACTTCTAATTAGCACTGAATGTCCATTAGCAGCACAGAGCTTTGGAGGCAATCTCCAATTTTAGAGAAGTAGATAAAATTGCTGCTAGATTATAATTTACACAGGGTTTTTAGCCTGATAGGAGGGAAGTTAACAGAGAAAATCTACCACATTCATCCCAAAAAGGAGGCAGAGACCAATTTCCTCTCCACCTCCATCCAAATACCTCAGAATCATAAAATATTTGAGCTGGGAGGGACCTTAGAGATCTCCTAGTTCAACCTCCTTATTTTAAAAAGGAAACTTCCTCTCAGAGAGCTGAAATCTGAGGTCACACAGCGAATTAAGGCAGAACTAGACCCTAATAACTTCTATTGATGGGCATGATACTTCTATTCTTATAATTTTCTTTTCTGGTTTGAAATATTCACTATATCCACCTATCCTTTCTCCCTAAGATGCTTTTTTGTTGTTACTAAGTCCTACCTGATACAGGATTACTTACCTGGGTGAGGAAGAATGAATTATATGCAAGCTCCCTGCTATCAGGTAATACTGATTCCCACCTTATTTTATTCTCTGGATTATTAATTTTGGGGATGTCAAGAAGAGAACTAAAGTGATTAAGCAAGAAACACAATAATCCTTTAAAAAAAAGTCCTACAGAATTTACTAGTTGGAGATTTACAAGTTTTAAAATCTCCTGTTTTAAGAGAAAACACCAGTTTAAGCATCTTAGACATTCAACATTATTAATACCAACTGTTTTAATCAAATCAACACCTGGAAGACACCTGCCTTAGTGAGAGTTTCATTTTGTTTTGATCTAGGGTTGGGGTAGGAAAATGGGAAAGGAAAGAAAGTTTATATTTAGCTATCATTATAGGTCAGGCTCCTACTTTCACAAAACCTTCCTCCGCATTTCCCTGAATTCCTTCTGTCTTTATTATGACGATTAATAAAGAGCCATACTTTTGAGTAAGCAAAGCCTACTTTCTTAAATGTTAAACGAATGTTCCTTCCTCAGCTGGTCAGTGTGAGTTGATTTCATTGTCTCTAAACTGTTTTATCCTACACGAAGACTATTTTGGCAGGGGTCAATACAAATGAGATCGCACACTGGAAGTACTTCTCGAACTTGGAATCCCTAGGCAGCGCAGTGCACGTTGTCAAGAAAGGGTCAAATCCTGTCTCACACACTCCCTCACTGTCAGACTGAGAGCAAGTCATTTACTTTCTCCTGGCCTCTATTTCTTTATCTGTAACATGGACATGTTTCTAACTCACAGGGCTGTTGTGAAGACCAAATTAGATTATGTATCTAAAGCACTTTGCAAAACTTCAATGTTGGCTAATTTACAAATAACAACTGTTACTATTACAGGTCTAGGGAACAACTGTCAGATCAGGAATGTAAGATCATAGATTTAGAGCTGGAAGGGATTTAAGAGATCACCTAATCCAATCCCCTAATTTTATGGATTGAGGAAATTTAGGCTGAAAGAGGATAAATGATTGGCCCAAGGTAATAAGAGACAGAAGGGCAGCTAGGAGTGGATAGATTGCTGGGATTAGAATCAGGAAAACATCTTCCTGAGTTCACAAATCCAGCCTCAGAGACTTAATAGCTGTGTGACCCCGGGCAAGTCATTTAACCCTGTTTGCCTCAGTTTCCTTATGTGTAAAATGCGCTGGAGAAGGAAATGCAAACCAGTCGTATCTTTGCCAAGAAAATCCTCAATGGGTCATGAAGAGTTGTCCAAGACTGAACAACAACAAGAGACAGAGATGGAATCTGAATCTGCATCCTCTGATCCCAAATTCAATATTCTTTCCAGTGTACCAGAGACTAGGTCTAGTATCCTCTGGCAAATAAAACCCTGAAAAATTTAGAAATGCAAAGAATTTTAGAACTTCAACTCTTTCATTTTACAGATGAGAAAACTGAGGTTCAGTGAGGTCAACTGATTTCTCAAAAGTCACAAAGCAAATTTGTGGCCAATGCTGAACAGGAAACTATTACATTAGCTAAAGATCAGTTAGAATCAACACAAAGAATTAAGAATCAAAACACAATTTAGGCTGCCCAAAAGGAACTTAAGAAAAAAAAACCAAGGGTATTATGATTATCTACTTCTGAAGGGAAAGAAGAGTTTAGTTTAATCTAAAATTTCTTAGCTTCAATACTCAATTTTCTCTTAAAGGTTGTATATAACTTTGTTATACTTACTTTGATGGCAATTGAGAAAAATGTTTATAGCAGTATTAAAGTTACAAGAAAGGAGATAACGTAGCATGGTTGAATGAAATAGATAGGAGTCAAAGGACTTGGGTTCAAATAGGATCTCGGTCACTCACTATCTGTGACTTAGGATTTAGAACAGGAGTCAAAGGACTTGGGTTCAAATAGGATCTCGGTCACTCACTATCTGTGACTTAGGATTTAGAACTTTACATATAGTCAGACATGATCATTTTATAGATGAGGAAACTGACACTTGGTCTTGTCCAGGTTGCTACTGCTAGGAAGCAACAAATCCAAGATTAAAACATAGGACCTCTTACTCCTAAACTTGGGTTCTCACACCACAACACTGCCTTTTACCGTTTCTGAACCTGTTATATCTGTTTAAAGAAAGAGAGTGAGAGATAAAGAAAGAGAGAAAGAGAAAGAGAGAGAGGATGAGAGAGAATACCTGCCCTATTTGTGAGCATCAAATAAAATATGTAAAGCACTTTTTAAATATTTCTATTGAGTGCCAGGTATGTACAGGAGCCAATTGTGGCTTAGAAATTCGTATAAAAATATTTCTTTTCAGTTTAGTATTTAGAGCTCAGAAATTGCTTGATATTGTTTCATTGTCTGGACTTAAATGGTGAAAATGTTAATAATGCAGATTAAACTTAAAAGAGCCCCCCCCCATTTGGCTGTAAATTATTATTCACATTTAAGATAGTGCTATTATCAGCTTGTGGCCTAAGAGAGGTAAATCACTCAAGCTCTCTTACGTTGGTTTTTCTCACCAGGAGAATGGAGATGATAATCTTACTTTGCAACCATCTCACAATGCAGAAGTGATCAAAAGACCATTTGGTAGAGTGCACTTAGTAGAGTGCAATGTACAAGGGAGCTTAAATAAAGATAGTCTACCATCACAGAATATAAGCTCCAGGAGGGGAGCCACAGTTTCCTTTACATGCTCCCTTAGAGCGCTTAGCGCAATGCCCGGCATACAGCAGGCGCTTAATAAACGATAGTTGACCGACTATGTCTTTGCAGTGTCTAACACAAAGCAGTGGCTAATGGCTAAATAAAAGTGGGTGGTCATTTCCACTTAGAATTAGTAAAGGCTTGGGGCTTTCTGGTCAGTCTGGGTAAGAAGCCAAGGTTTCTTTACTTTTCTAAGGCTTAGGGGCTGGGAGGGTGGGGGATCCCTTCTGCATCAGCTCAGGGCAGTTTTAGGACGGCAGTCCCGAGCCTGGGGGCTGGTGGGGGGTGGGGTTCTCTGAGTCGGCTCTCGAGCTTCCCCCCAAGGACCTAGCCGAGGCCCCCGCCTCCCTCCCCCCAATACTGGGGCCAGGGGCGGGGGAACAGCCTTGGGAAGGGGGCAGTCGTTGGCCCCAGGGGGCGGGGCAGGCCGAGGCCCAAAAGCTGTTGGGCCCCAGCAAGCCTCGGCCTCGGGAGAGATCGAGACCGGAGCCTGAGTAAAGGTGGAGGCCTGCGGGCGGTGGGCTCCCGGAGTAAGGGGAGCCCGGACTCCGAGGCTGCATTTCCACCACCGCCCGCGCCTTTCCAGACATCTCCTCAGACCTCAGCGGTCCTACTCCTAGCTCTCCACCGGCCCTTTCTAGACTCACCCCGCGCCCATCGCCGGCCACGCGTCCGTCGGTCTAAACCTTCCCCCTCAGCACCAAGGCCGGAACTTTGGGGCCGCAGGAGGAGAGACCCAGGGAAGCGGCAGGCAGCGGCGAGAACACCATGCCCAGCCCCGGAGGAGAGGGGCGGGGCGGGGTTGACAGAGGGGAGGAGGGTGGAGAAAGGGGCGGGGCCTAGAGGGGCGGGACTGAGATGCAGCGGGAGGAGGAGAAAGAGGAGCAGGGGAGGGGAGGGGAGGGGAGGGGAGGGGAGGGGAGGGGAGGGTTTGAGACATGGACGGGAGAGGAGAGTTTAAAAGGAATGAGGGGAAGAGAAAGAGAGGAAAGGTTTGAGAGAGGAGACTGAGAAAAGGCTAAGGGAGAGGAAGAGGAGAGAGGAGAGGAGGGGCTAAAAGAGAGGAGGGGGAAAAGAGGAAGGAAAGAGAAAGAAGACCAAGGGAGGGGAAGGGTTGAGAGAGGAGGGGAATGGGCTGAGAAAGGGGCAGGGAGGGTAGAGGAGGGAAGGGATCCAAGCCAAACCAACCTCCAATCAATTAGCAAACTCTTAATAAGCGCCTTCTAAGTTCCAAGGGGACAGCTAGTTGGTGCAGTGGATAGAACCAGCCTGGAGTCAGGAAGGTTCATCTTTACCTCATATTTTACCTCAGACACTAGCTGTGTGACCGTGGGCAAGTCACTTAACCCTGTTTGCCTCAGTTTCCTCCTCGGTAGAATGACCTAGAGAAGGAAATGGCAAACCACTCTAGTAACTGCCAAGAAAACTAACAACAACAAAGTGTTCCAAGCACTAGGGGTACAAAGAAAGCTGCAGCAGCATCAGTAGTAATGGTATTGGTGGTGGTGGTGGTGGTAGGAGTAGTGGTAGTAGTAGTAGAGGAGGAGGAGGAAGAGGTTGTTGTGGTGGTGGTAGTAGTAGAGGAGGAGGAGGAAGAGGTAGTGATGGTTGTGGTAGTAGTGCCTAGGCCAGTAGCTAGAAGCTGCTGCTGCTGCTACTACTACTACTAGAGATGGTAATAGTAGTAGTAGTAGTAGCAGCAGCAGTAGCAGCTAGCCTTTATATAATGCTTTTACTTTTGCAAATATAGGGTACCCCAAAAGCTTAAACTACTAAAGCTTAAAACGGCACTTAAATACCTTGTATTATCTCATTATCTTCCCAGAAGCTCCAGAAAGTAGTTGCTATTATTATCCCCATTTTACAAATGAGAAAACTGAGTTAGGCAGAGGTCAAGTTCTTACACAGCTAATAAGTGTCTGAGGAGGGATGAGTCCCTGCCCCCTGGGAGCTTTCATTCTGTAAAAATTGGGAAACATGTACCTCTAAAGGTAAGTAAATATGAAATACATACAAAGTAAATAAAAAAAAACTATTGGGGGGGAGGGGGAGCATTAAGAATTCAGGGAATCAAAAAAAAAAGAATTCAGGGAATCAAAAAAAAAGAATTCAGGGAATCAAGAATGGCCTCCCTTCCACTGACTCCTCTCCTCCCTTTTAGCCTCCTTCTTCCTCATCTCTGACTCCTACAGACCTCTACTCCTCATCCTGTTTCCTTACTGAATTCTCTGCTACCCTACTGAATTTTGTCCTCCTTACACCTTGCAAACCTCACAGACTTCTTTCAATCAAGCAAATGTTTGTTAAGTGCTTACATTGTACTAGCTACTATGCTCAGAACTGGGGATCTAAAGAAAAAAATCCCTGCCCTCGAAGAGTTTCTGTTTAAATGAGGGTACAACACAAGCATGTTAGGTATATACAAAATTCTTACAAAGTAGATATAAGGTAACCAACCAATGGAAGACTCTACCAGCTGGGGAACCAGGAAAGACCTCCTGCAGAAGGGCGTGTTTAGGGTTCAATCTAGATAAAAGAAAGCCAAGGAGACTAAGAGAAGGAGGGGAGGAGGGAGAGTATTTTAGGCTTTGGAATTATCCAGTAGGAAGTCACAGAGATGGGAAATGGAGTGTCCTGTGTGACAAACAGCAAATAGGCCAGTATGAATGGACCATAGAGTGCATGGAAAGGAATAATGTGTAAAAAGACTAGAAAGATAAGAAGGTGGTGTTATGAAGAGCTTTCAATGACAGACAAGTTTATATTTGATCCTGGAGGTAATAGGGTACCATTGGAGTTTATTGTGTGTGTGGGAGGGAGGTGACATTGTCTTGCTGCTTATTTTTTTTAAGAATTTTATTTTAGACCTAAACACCAAAACACAAATACTAAATAGAAAAAAGAAACAAAAAACATCATAAACTTAAATATTGGAATTTTAATACAAAGAAAGGGGGGGAAAAAGCATGTCATTGCATAGCAGAACATAAGAGAGAATTCAAAAATATGTAACAATAAATGTTCATTTCAAGAAAGCCTGTATGATAAATAATACACATTGTGTTGAGAATTATCCTTCCTTTCTTTCCTTCTTTGTAAATTTTCTTTTGTTCTCTGCTGTGCACTTTTTTCTTTGGTCTTTTTCTTTTCTCTTTCCCCACCCTCTAGAAGGCTACAATTAATTTTGTATGTTTCTGTATTGGTAATAGAATTTGGAGATGCCCCTGTATCGGCTTGGTTTTTGGGTTGAGTGTTAAAACCCGGAGCTTGTGAATCCCACTTGTGGGATGGACTTGTTGACATGAAGAGAGAGGGCTGAACTGGGAGGAGCCGTGAATTGGGAGTGAGGCCCAAGCCCAGAGAAGGCCAGAAGGACTTTTAGAGAGCAGCATCCAGCATTGTGAAGGCTGAGTTGCTGAAAGACTGCTGAGAGCCCGTTGGGGCTGCCCAGGACTTCTGAGAGCTGCCAAGGACTGAGGAGGCATGGCTGTGATGCCGGTAATTTGTCTGTCTGTTTTGATGTTGTTTTGCCAGATTCACCTGATGGTGAAGGACAGTGCTGCTGTTGTAGAGGTCCTGGAACCTTGCTGTTGGTTCAGAAGCCCTGAAGGAGGATTTTCTTGTGGTGCCTGCACAGAAATCCTGGAAGAGGGCCCTGCTGATGTTTTCAGGGGTTCTGGGACTGTTCTACAGGCAGAGAGTGACTTGATGAGGACACTGGCTATGGCTTTGTTGAGCCTTGTCTCCC
>CM053582.1:458746240-458766353 GCA_028627135.1 Pseudochirops cupreus | reverse complement strand
TTTGAGAAGAGGCTTTTGATTGACTAAATGAATGTGCTGTCTAGGCGTGGAGTAGTACCTGGATTGAATTGAGAATTTACTTGCTAAAGGAACAAGTTACACTGCATTTTCACTTTCTCTGTTCTGTGAATATCTGCTGAATAAATGGGGTTTACTATGCTGGTAATCCAAACCTTGGAAGTTGCCTTTGCTTGGCATTACAGTTTCTCTGTAGCTATAGATATATACATACACATAAGCACATAACATATATAAACATATACTTTCCCGAATGAATTTTCCTCCTGGTGTTTTTATGTTTGTGCATCTCTTGTTTCTTATCCCTCCTGCCTCCTCTACTTTACTTCTACCCTCTACCTTGCCCTCCTATTACTTGCCTACCCCCCTCCAAGGATACCTTCTCTATCCTCCCATTCCCATAAATCTAAACACCCTTCTCTACCCCACCTTTTACCTATTCCCTCACTCAGCCCTCTAAAGATCCCTCCCTTGTCCTCTCTCCTTCTTGTCCCCTTACCATTTTGTTTCTTCTGATTTTAGAAGACTTTTATGTTCTTATAAATATATATATATTTCCCTCTTAAACCCATTCCTGATGGAAGTAGGTTACCAGAACTACCAGGCCTCTTCCCCCATCTAATTCCTCTGTAATCAATGCTTCCTCTTGCACCTCATTTGTAAAAAAAAAAAAATTTACTCTTTTTAGTTCTTAAATGGTTTTGCTTTTTAAATTCATAGCATACTCAGGTTTACTCCAATCTTTGTTATGAGCTACCCAATTATTAATATGAATCTTAGACTTAAATTTTACATATATCGAAAGTAAACGGTCTGTTCTTATGGTCCTGCTTCTTATCTCTCCACTGCCCCATTTCTCATTCTGATCTTTATCTCTCATTGACTTTACTGACTTCTAGCTCCTCTCCATTGTCCTTATTCTTTTAGATCCTGTCCTCCCATTGAGTTCTGTGCCCTCACTAAATTCTCTCCTCTTGGCAATCTTTCCTTCTTGTCTCCATTACTAACATTCTTCTATCCTATTTCTATATCTATACTAATATTGCCTTCTTTCCCATTTAATGATTTCTATATTGTCTAAAAGCCAAACTTCAGTCATTCCTACCCTTGTCCTCTGAATTAAGTGTTGGGACCATGTCTTCTTCCTTTTTAGCCCCACAGTGCCTAGCCCAGTGCTGTACATCTCAGTGAATATTTCTTAAATTGAACTGACCCACACCAGCATCCTTTCTTCACGCCTTATTCTCCTTCATCAGCCTCTTTCCTCCCTGTTTTTTCAAGGCCTCCTCTTCAATAATGGAAATTTTCTTTATACCCTGAACCAAATTGCATAGTTGTGTTCTATTATTTACAATAGCAGGAATTGTACTCTCATTTTCACTTTGGCTTGTACATGGCCTTCGTATCCCTGTGACAATACTGAAGCTCATAATACATCTCATGCCTCAGTGAACTGTCCCTGAGAAAAGAAGATGGGACCTTCTTTCTAATCCATCATATAATGCAGCAGGGAACAAGTGAGGTCCTAAATAGAAATGGCCTTGATCTCTCTACTGGGGAAGGAGGGAGATTGCTTAGGTCATCACTAATCACTTTTGCCCAGGTGGCAAAATCACAGGACGATAACAGAGATAATAAGGTATCGATATTTTCTTTTTTTTAAGGTGTCTATATTTTAAACCAAAATGCAAAGAAATGTTTCCTTCCTGCTACTTAGAAACGTTTTCCCTGATGGCATTGGAGGACAGCTTGCAATGAACTGTTTAAAGATTAGCTATACTCCCAGGGGCCTTTAAAATACTAGCTTTCAATCTCCAGAGATGGTGACCAGAGAGCTTTGTAAAGTGTGACTTCTGGCAAGCTCAAGGAGAGACACCTATAGGGGGAGAATCCAACTTTTGCAAGAGGATCAGCCTTTGGCTTTCTCTTTGCACTCCTACGTGGTGGGGGTGATGCAGGAAGGGAGATTTCTTTCTTGTTCTTCCCACCCTTCCCTGCCTCTCCTCCATCAGTTCTCAAGTTCATTTGCTTTGGAGTTACTCGTCTTGTAGGAGAGACCATTCAGGAGGGAGCAATCTCAGGGAGTCAAACAGAGAGTGGCCGCTCATTCCACATATTTAGTCCATCACCTCTGTAGGAAGCACATTTCACCTTTAGTCTCTTGGGCAGACATTATGCAAATAACCCAGAAGACTGCAGACTGGCTAGGGTAGCTCAAATTCTGGCTATTTTTACTATCTGGGTGATTTTGAGTAAGTCACTTAACTTTCTGAGCATTTTTTGCATCTCTAAAATGAAGGGGTTAGGACTGGACTATATTAGAAAAGTCACTAAATTGTACCTGCCTTCACAGATAGAGAAATATTGAGAGTAACACTTTGGTGATAACAAAAAACTGGAAATAAATTAAGTGGGTACCAATCAACTGAGAAACAGCTGAACAAAGTGTAACTTCTGAATATGTTGGAATGCCATAAGCAATGACAAATGTGAAGAATTCAGAGAAACTTGGAAAGACTGCTACAGAACAAAATAAGCTGAACCAAGAGCAATTTTGTGACTACTAAATTTAAAGAAAAGCAATATTGAAAGACAGGAGATTTGTTATCAATGCAATAACTGATCTGTCTCAAAAGGACTGAGGGTAAAATATAATTCCTTCTGAGAAAGGCATAGTAGACTATACATGTAATATTAGGTATATTCTGTCAGATAAGGCCAATATGTCACTTTGTTTTGCTTAAATATACTTCTTTATTATAAGGGAGAGTTCTTTGGTAATGGTGGATGGGACTTTCATGAAGTCATTTGTAAGCTACAAGATTTGTTTTTTAAAAGTATTAATAAAGGAAGTTGCCCAGAAGAGATAAGAAAATGTAATTCTCTTGTTCCTTGCAGAGGTGGGAAAATGGTGTGGAACATGGCATGTACTGTCAGATTCAGTTGACATATTAGCTAATTTTGATGAACTGCTTTTTAAAAATCTTTCTTTTTCATTCTCTGTTACAAGGGATGGCTTTGTAATTTGGGGTGGTGTAAGATTGGGGTGGGTGGGGAAGGCTAAGGATGGGCTTTTCTCAAACCTCATCTCTCTTGACCTCTCTGAATCTTTTTTGCCTTTATTTGTATCTTCAATGCTTAGCACATTGCCTGGCACATAGCAGGTGCTTAATAAATGCTCTTTGACTGAGTGATATATTTGGAAATAAAAGTAATGTGAAAAAATATCTACATATATATTTTTAATGAGAGGGTCCCTTCTCACTTTAAATCTATGATCCGATGAGTTGTAAACATTCAACACTCTGAGGTCAAAGGAGAGAACTTCTGTTCCTTTAAAAAAGTTCCTTCACATCCAGAACATACTTCCTCCTAACTTCTACCTCATGTGTCAAGGCCCACATCCTATACTGGGATCTTTCCTGATATTCCCTTTTTAGAAATTGTGTTATGCAAATTTACGTGTGCTTTAGATTTACTTACCTGTGTAAATGTGTTATCACTCCTGTAGAATGTAAGTTCCTTAAGGGCAGAGATTGTTTCATTTTCCTCTAGGACAATGTCTTGCACGTGGTAGATATATGGTAGACATTGAATTAGATTGGTTATACTCTTATCTTTGAGGATCTTCAAGAAATATTCTTCTGGTGTTCCCACATTTGACCTAGGCTCTAATCTTCCATCTCAGATCAGTTTCATTGTTTTTCAGTTGTGTCCAATTCTTCATGACTCCATTTGGGGTTTTCTTCGCAGAGATACTGGAGTACTTTTCTCTTTCTTTCTCCAACTCATTTTACAGATGAGGAAACTGAGGCAAACAGGATTAAGTGACTTGCCAAGGGTCACACAGCTACTAAATGTCTGACACCAGATCTGAATTTGGGAAGATGAGTCTTTGGGAAGATTTCAAGTCCAGTGTTGTATCCATGGTACCATTTTAACTACTCCAGAAATGTAATTTCATCAGTTTACCCATGGATGTTCAGGCTTTGATGAATTGGCTCACATAATTAGTCAAAGGAGATTTTTGTGAAAAAGAATGCCAATTTTATTAAATTTTCTATAAGAACGATAACTGTGGAGATAAACAGAACACTCTGAACAACTGACCTGTGTACTCCCTTCTGAGTAGGATATTGTTGTTCAGTCATTCAGTTGTGTCCAACTCTTTGTGACTCTGTGAACCATAGCACACCAGTACTGGAATGGTTTGCCATTTCCTTCTCCAGTAGATTAAGGTAAACAGATGTTAAGTGATTTGCCCAGGGTCACACAGTTAGTAAATGTCTGAGATCGAATTTGAACTCACATCTTCCTGACTCCAGGGCCAGTGATCTATCCACTGTGCCACCTAGCTACCTCTTCTCAGTAGGGTAACCAAATAAAAATGAAGTTTCATGGTGAATATAAAATCAGAGCCTAAGAGAGTTAGTTAAGGGGTTCCAAAGGATATTTGTATCAAGCTATATATAGTAGGCTAATTAATTTTCTCCTGTCCACTAAGGGCTATGCTGTCTTTACATATTTTGCTGCATACTCATGTGAAAGGAAATTAGTAAAAAAGTCTTCTCACTTACACTTCCTACCCCTCTTACCTTTTCTTCTCTCCTTTGAAACATCAGCCAACAGGATCATTGACAAGGACAAGACCAAAGAGTTAGGAACCAAAGGGAAAGGGGCACAAGGAAACATGAGGGTGAAAAACTACACAGTCAGCATTTATCACCAGTGTCTCTCTTCATTTCTTTAGCTTAGTCTCTCTCCCTTTCTCCCTCCTTCTCTGTCTCTGTCTCTGTCTCTGTCTCTCTCTCTCTCTCTCTCTCCTTCTTTCTCTGTCTCTTTCTCTCTCTGCTTCTCTATTTGTCTCTCTCTCCCTCCCTCCCTCTTTCCCCTGTCTCTGTCTCTTTTAACATCCCTGGTCTCAGGTACACTACTGTTAAGTGCCCCACTGTGCTATCAATATTATGGGAAGAAGTCAACAGCAACAACCAGGGCTAGGCTAGCCACCTGAGTTGCTTTCCCCCTGAATCAAGGTTAAGTCTCAGGTATAAAACTTGGAAGGAAATCCTAGTTATAAACCAATATCTTTCAATCATCTGCAAATTTCCCTTCTTGTTTTCTTGTTTTTTAGAGACCCCCCCCCCAAAAAAAAAACCCTCCCTGTATTTTTTCAGGACTGAGTAGATTACTGAAGCAACAAAAAACATTAGAAGATTTAGATTCCAGTTAACTTTTGTCAGTACCCTTTATAAGAGTATTTCTGCAGAAAGTAGGAAGGCAATTTTTATATCAAGTATCTATGATAAAGGCCTCATTTCTCATATATTTAAAGATCTGAATCAAATTTATAAGAACACTAGTCATTCTCCAGTCGATAAATGGTCAAAGGATATGAACAGGTTGTTTTCAGATGAAATAAACAAGCCGTCTGTAGTCATATTAAAAAACTGCTCTAAATCACTATTGATTAGAGAAATGCTCGTTAAAACAACTGTGAAGTACCACATTACACCTATCAGATTGGCTAGTATGACAGAGACGAAAATGACAGATGTTGGAGAGGATATGGGAAAATTGAGATACTAATGCACTATTGGCAGAATTGTGACCTGATCCAATCATTTTAGAGAATAATTTGGAATAATGTCCATATCTACGGTCTTTGTAAGAGAGATTAAGAAGATCCCTTCTAAAAAGGTTCTTACTGTACAAAATTGTATACATGTGTAGCATACATATATATGTTTTTATGTACATCTATATATAATTATATATTTTATGTTATATCTACATGTATCTACATATATATGTAGGTATGGGGCAACTTTTTACTTCCTCCCCTGCAAAAGAAATGCTCAAAAAACTCATGAGCACACATTAACATCTTCTTAAATTAACAAATACTTAAAACATGAAACAATAAGCCATCACCTATTATATTTTCTAGGAGGTAAAGACAACTTAATAAAAACTGTAGAATAGATATTTAACTTTCACCTCTGACCTGTGCTGTCTGTGCAACACATGTCTGAGTCTCTTATCAATCAAGGGCATGGTTTGTTTTATTTGTTTCTTTAGTTCTTTCTGCTGCAGCATTCTCCTGGTGGTGATGGTCATCTCTTCTGAGAAGTGGTTGTGGAAACTACTCCATGCTGATCAACTTCCTCCCAACCACTTTACTCATAAGGTTATTAACAAGGCTAGAAATCTACATTTCTTGGGATTTCTGCTTAGTGACCTGAGCTCAAGGAATGCAACAACAACAACGACAAAAAAAAAAAATGGAAGAGGCAGCCAAGGACATGAGGTCCAGTGCAGGCTTACTTAGGCAACTACTTATTCTCACTGCCTTATGTGTTCAGTTGGAATGTTTCTGGGGTCATGGGAGGGGAGAGAAATCCCCTTTCCCCCTCATTTGAAGTCCAAGGATGAGTTGGTTTTATGTCCCAACAAAGAGGCCACCTGGAGGGAGGGAGGGAGAGGAAGAGAGAGAGTGAGAAAGTGAGAGAGAGAGAGAGAGGGAGAGAGAGAGGAAATTGTTTCTTCATTTCTTCTTAAAGCTTGCTGGATGAATGACTCTCCTTGGCTCAGTTGCCAGTCATCTATACCTGAGCCCCCAGCCACAAGGATCAAAGAACCAATCAGGATTAAAATGTCCTTTAACAAAAGTCAGAACAGGTAGCCCACCTAAAAGGGCTGCAGTATATGCTTTGCCCTATTTTTTTTCCTTTTTGTAGGACAGTTGGGGTTAAATGACTTGCCCATAAATCACAGGGCTTGTAAGTGTGTCAAGTGTCTGAGGCTGGATTTGAACTCAGATCCCCCTGACTCCAGGACTGGTGCTGTACTCACTGCACCACCTAGCTGCCCCCATGCTTTGCCCTATTATTCATGTTATAAAGTAACTTTTAAAAAATTCCTCCAATTCTCATTGCCTACAGGAGGCTGGATCCAGATTTTCCTAATGGTGCCATAGGAAATTTCATTCTTTCTTCTTTCCTTTCTATGCAACATCCCTATCCTTACTTAGGTCCTCTTCTCCTCTGAGGGTAACTAGCACAGAAACATGCTGGAAGGGGCCTGTATTTTGTATCTATGGCTCAGACTGGCCCTGGGGATACAGAAAACCAGCTGGTAGGTTTTAAGGAATCAAGAGGGTAGATCCAGGAGAACAAATTCGGGCTGTAGGTGACTTCTCTCCTCCCTTGGAAGTTTTCACAGCTGGAGGTTGGCGTGGGCTGTAGTGTTTGCCTGCTTCCTGTGCTTAACTCAAGAGCAGGTTCCACTTCTGTGTTATAGATGGAAAGGTCTCTGTAAAATACCAAGTGCATCTAACTAATTTTTAAAAGGGACTGTAAAATGTATAGCTGATCTGCTTTTTGTAGTTTGGTGCTAGCAGAGGCTAGTTCTCTCAACTTGCCAGGGTTCTATCCCATTCCTTATTTATGGAGACTCCATGTTCCTCTTTTACTGTTATCTGTTACCTGGTATGACTGTGTATAAAAAGTTGTGGTGTTCTATCCACAATTGTCACTTAGGAATTTAGTTTTTAAAGGCTAGATGTCCACAAGGGTCATCCAGGTAGTTCATGGTCTGGTCTTCTGGAACATTAACATGTCTAGGAAGCATAAGAATAGGGTTTTATTGGAGGACATGCAAAATTATAGACATGTTAACATTATCTCTAAAAGACTGGCTAGCCAGTCATAGATTGAGAGCTAGAAGGGACTTTAGAGGCCATTTAGTCCACCCCTCACCTTTTACAGATGAGGAAACTAAGACTGAAAAGGGTGAAGTAATTTAATCATGGTCATTTCTTTGGCCAAACTGGAATTGGAACATAGGTCCTCTGATTCCAAATCCATCATTCTTCTCCATGGCAACTCACTTGTGATAAAGGCGTGTATGTATGTGTGTGTGTGTGTGTGTGTGTGTGTGTGTGTGTTCTGTCAGGGAATCAAGTACCCATATTTCCAATTAAAATTGCAGAAATTTAACATTTTGAAATAAATAACTTTGTTTTCTCTAATTTAAAAGAAGTGATTTATTTGTCTTATCCATCTATCAAAGTGTGGTCAACAAAAATGCTAGTCCTCATTAATTCTGGGGAATATTTCTGTAGTGGCAAACTGATGAATGGTCTCCAGATTCTGTCTTCAGATAGTCTGTGGCCTGAATTTTAGAACAACTACAATAGCTTAGGCAAAGGTCAGCTCAGGTTGAGAGCTCAGCACTCATCTTCAGTTAAACCCATGTGACCTGAATTCTTTCCAGGTGAACTCTCGTCTCAAAGAGTAGTAACTAGGGATTGGCCACCAGGGGCAGGAGAGAGAAAAAAAAACACCTATTTTAGTTCTATTCTAGTGTCTCTAAAATGGGAACTAGCCAGGGTCCTGAAATAACTCATAAGAAAAACAGAAACAAAAGATGTCTCTGAAAACAAAGGTCAGAAGTATATTTATCTCAGTAAGATATAGCATTCCTTCTTTGGGGGTGGGGGATGTCATTTGCCTAGGTGCAGGACCTCCTAGAGATAAAAAGATAAGTTCAGTGGCCTGTGTCATCTCTCTATGCTAAGTGTCTATGATCCAAAGGACCTTGTGAACCTCAGAGACCTTACAGCAGGGAAAGTGCTCTGAAATTTGGCAGAGGGAGCTATGCATTTTCTTAAGTTTGAGTTTCTTGGTGTGTCTGTATGGGGAGGGGTGGTGGAGGTTGAGGACTGGTCAGGGACTTATGCAAGCATTTTCTATAGCTGAAAATAGCCTTCAGCAGAGTGCCACAGTACTCTCTGGGATTAATCAATAAGCATAAATAAAAATGATTTCTTTAATTGAATAGACCTTCCTCAGATTGCAAAGAGTGAGACACAGGGTCCCTGAATATCCCATCCAAACTAGGGGACAGCTCAGTGTCCTGGGGATTTGCCTAGGTGGTCTGGGGACATCAGTCCACCCTGTTTCAAAGGGTTCCTCTTGGACCCAAAGCCAACATTTTCTGTGTCTTTCCATTCTGCATTCTGAAGAAACCCTTTCCCTTTTCTCTTAGAACTCCCACTCAATCCAGGCTTCCTTCCCTTTCCTGTGACAACAGTGGTGTATATGAAAACCCAGAGTAATTTCTAATTCCCACCATTTGGAAACAAGCCAGAAGAAGCTCCTTCTCCTCCCCCACTAGTTCCCAGGGTCAAAAGAGAGCAGATCTATTTCCCCCAAGCTCATCCAGAGGCACCAGCACCTGAAACTTGTTCAATACCCTGTAAGCTTCTTAAGGGCAGCAGGTATTAGACAGGATTGCATATCCTTCCACTGATATGCCCTTCATACCCGACCCTGCCTCGTGTTAATACTCGACTGGGAGTAGAAGGGAATGAGAATGGGAGAATTCACTACCAGCCTTCTCCAGCCTCACTTCTACTCTCTGAGAGTGGGAGTCCAGAGAACTTCCAGAACTGAGAAGTTTCCACCAATGGTCCACGTTTTCAACTTGGATATCATGGTTTGAAGGTAAAATTGGCAATTCGATAGTATTGGCTCATCTCAGGAATTAGTTTGACACTGTTGTGTGATACAGGGTAAGCCTAAAGTAGAACGGGAACTGCTATAACAACTTTTAGAATTTTCTTTATGAGATTCAAATACAGACTTGCTACAAAGCATTGGCATAACACTGACAAAAGACCTGATAGGTTGCAAGTATCTCTTTGAAAAGAGAGTTCAGTAAGTTAAAATCATACATTGCCTTGTCTTCTATTAGTTTCTTTTAGTTTTAAAAATCACTTTCATTTCTTTAATGTGTGGAAAGAGCTAAAGGCAAAGGATTTTTTAAAGATTCTTTTAAGTTTCAAATTCAGACCTCTTCATTACTGCTGTACTTCAGCTTGAAGAGCCCTCAAGCAATTGCTTAGGAAATGTTAATTACTGCTTAAGTGCCAAACCCCTTTGTCTTTCCTGATTTACACAGAATATTTCTACCATGGCAGATAAATAGAAACCTTCAACGTTCTTAGTCATGACCTTCCTTTTTTGCTATCTCCCTCAGACAGAATTTCCCTTTTCTACTTCTCTCCCACTATTATTAGCAAATCCCTTCACTATGTCTATGGAGAATATCAGCAGTCAAATGTTGTCAGGGTTGTTGAACATCCAACTAGTGCCTTATCCTTAAAACCTGGCAAAGAAATGATAGATTAGTGAGGGTAAGAGCACAAGGAAAAGTGGCATGGGGGGGAGGGGACTAGACTTGGGAATCAAGGAGACCTGGGTTTGAGTCCAGGACCTGCCATTCACTAGCTTTGTGCCCTCGGAAAAGTCACTTAAATTCTCTGGGCTTTGCCCTCTTCATCTATAAAATGAGGGGTTGGACAAATGATGTGTGAGGCCCCTTCCAGTTCTGATAACTTTCTAATTGCTCTTCTCAGAAAAATCTGGCTCTATCTCTAGAGGCCAACTGGTAGTATCCATGTTACTGGAGTCCATGCTATTGCTGCTCTTCATAATCCTTCCACAGCAAGGATAAATAAGACCATTACTCCTTCCTTTCAAGGATATACCCCACTGCCCTGTTGAATGAGACTTTCCTCACTTCAGGGGACTTGACCTTAAAGGTTGTGACATAAACCTTGGTGTCTCTGAGATTGACATTCTCATTTACAAATAATTAGGGTTCCATATCCTTTCTTAGAGAAATATACCTTATTTTTCAGGTTTGCAGACGCTTCCTGGGATTCATGACTCACCTTTCCCTAATGGCCTCTCCAAATCCTGGAACCAACTTTATTTTCCAATGGCTGAAATAAGAATCCTCCTCTAAGAGCTACTGGTCACAATGGGGAAGCTGATCAAATTTTGGGGACAGGAGAAGCGGTTAACCCGACAGAAGAGGCTCCAATGGAACCGAGTCCTCTTCCTTTTGGGCATGATACTCACGGGCTCTTCTTACCAGTTTTTGAGGAGCCAACTGTCCCTGCCTACACTATGGATGGTCAGGTATTCCCAGCACCCTGTGAAAGTGGCCAGCAGGGACCTTCCTAACCGTGAAACAGTAACATCAGACAGTGGCCATCAGAAATCCAGTCTAGAAATGGAAGGCAGTACACTAGATCCCCAAATTACAGACGACAGGGACAAGTTAACACCTGCAGCAACTGTGGCAAAGAAAAACCTAAATACACCCAAGAGAACAGTGACAAACTCTAGCCCAGTGACTCCAGTGACACTTAGGAAAAGGAAGAAAAATTATACCTTAACCACAGAGCAAATAGTGAAGAATTATACTCCAACCACAGTCAGTAGAAATATTCAGAACCCTACTTTAACTACACCTAAAAGAACTGAGAACTACACAATTACCCCCAAGACAACAGTGAAAAACAATGACACAATGACAACTAGGAAAACAGGGGAAAAGAAACTTCTGGCGACCTCCAAAAGGACAGTGGAGAATACCTCGGGGACCCCTAAAGAAATAGTTGAGAATACCCCAACTATTCTAAAAAGAATAATAGAGAACACCGTCTCACCTTCTCCAACAAAAGTCGTGGAAAAAACAACTCCAACTATTCCTAAAAGAAAAAAGGAGAATACTCCAGCTGCCCCCAAGAGAGTAGTAGAGAAGAATATTCCAAGTACCTCCAAAGGACTAGTGGAGACCACTCCAACTTCCCCTAAGAGAGCAGTGGAAAAGAACACCCCAAGTATTTCCAAGAAAACAGTGGAGAATACCTCAACTATCCCCAAGAGACTAGTGGAAAAGAAGAATTCAAATACTTCTAAGAGAAGAGAAGAGGAAAATTCCCTGACTGTTCACCAAACAATGATGAAGACAAGCACTATGGGACCTAGCACAACAGTGGAGAGCAATACTTCTCCTGGATTGAGTATTGTGAATACCCCAACCAGATCTAGAATGCTGACATCAAGAATCTCCTCAACCAGGGTGATGATAAAGAGAACCTCTACAGCCACTCTCAGGGGAGTAGCACATAATACAACATTATCTGCCCTGGGCATTGTTGCCCCTACCACCCAGATCCGGCACTGTGTGTTTGTAGAACCTGTTCCAACAGTTTCTGTTAGCCTCTCGCCTTCATCAGGCATGACCTCTTTCCCTGATGAGGCTAGCCATAACTCTCCTGCAGCCCCTAAGTTGTTAGAACTTCACCCCAAGGCAGAATACCCTCCAGACCTCTTCAGTGTGGAGGAGCGGAGGCAGGGCTGGGTGGTCCTACACCTCTTTGGAATGATATACGTGTTTGTAGCCTTGGCCATTGTGTGTGATGAATACTTTGTCCCAGCATTGGGGGTCATCACGAATAAGCTACAGATCTCTGAGGATGTGGCTGGAGCCACTTTCATGGCAGCTGGTGGCTCTGCTCCAGAGCTCTTCACCTCACTCATTGGTGTTTTCATCTCCCACAGCAATGTGGGCATTGGCACAATTGTGGGTTCTGCTGTGTTCAACATCCTCTTTGTCATTGGCACTTGTGCCCTATTCTCCAGAGAAGTCCTCAACCTCACCTGGTGGCCCCTATTCCGGGATGTCTCCTTCTATATCTTTGACTTGATGATGCTTATCCTCTTCTTCTTGGACAGCCTGATCACTTGGTGGGAGAGCCTAATGCTCCTCATGGCCTATGCCTTCTATGTCTTTACCATGAAGTGGAACCGACAACTTGAAGTCTGGGTCAAAGAACAGCTCAACAGGAGGACAATGGCCAAGATTATGGTTGGGACAGGCCTCAGCAAGGTAAGGGAAGAATCCACAGAGGGTGGGGTAAGACAGAACTTTGTAAAAGGTTGATTCCCCCTTTTTTGAGAGCAAAAGAGGAGTATTTGGATGTTGAAGGGGGGATTCTCCAGGTTTGTGAAGGAGTCTAACCAATTGTGGGAATCAGGTTAGAAGGAAAGGACTGACCAAACATTGCACCTGGAACCACTTCCAAGTGGTAAGTCCTCCAGGAGGAAAATGGGAGAGGCTGAGTGGTTTCATGGTAAATACACCCAAGAGAATGGTGAATAACTCTACTCACAGACTCAGACCATCTCCAACCCAAGCAAAGGCATTTATTGAGAATTACGCTTCTCAGAAGGCAGGCTAAGCTCCGGGAAGGAACCAGCAGCTTATTAGAGCAAGATGGGGGTTTTTGTAGAGCAAAAGATACAATTACATCATTACAGAATATATGAATATTAAAATATAGGAGAGGTTTGTTAAGGGATTAGGCAATAGGAGAGGGATCCTAGCCTCAGTGGAACTGCACATGCAATTACCCACAATGCATACAGAAAAACCCACTTGGTGGGGCATGTATGTATGATAATAATATAATAAGCCTCTCTACATCATAAGTTCACCTAAAGGACAGCTTTTGCTGTTACTGCACAGGCGCCTGCTTAAGGAAAGTCCCTTCTATTGTTTTGGGGTCCACATCCTACTCAGGCATCCTGGTGGCGCTAATTCCTGATTGGCTGGCTATTATGGTCCTAGACTAGGTGGATATGGTTGACACACCTGCTATTCTAGTGAGGCATAAGTTCATATGAGGAAGTTGAGATATTTGGGGTGTGGGCTTGTGGTATGGTTAAAGTCAGATTGTGTGGTCAAATCAGGACATGCCTGCTTATTCAGTGAGGCCCATAAGGAAGTTAGAATACTGGGGGCTGGGGGCAATTTTATTAGGATTCTATCAAGGTGAAATTGAGTGGATGGGATTTCCCAGGGAAGAAATTCCTTTATCTAAGCCTCAAGATATATACAGGAGTGATATGAAATGCTTGAATAATAAAACATAAGGGGGATTTTATTGTGGTACTCAGTACCTGGATGAGTACACTGGTTTCCATTAATCAAACCCCAAACAGCACAGGCTAATTTTGTAGCTTTCCTTAAATACTAATGGAGTCAAATAATGAGGGAGCGGGAATTCAGATATTTGAATTGATTGATCGATCTATGAGATGATACAATCTGGAAATCTTCCAATTTTAGCATCCTTACTTGGGCATTTCCCTTCTGTCATGCTATATCAGTACCCAAAATGAATGGGAATCTTTCCAACATTGAGTGAGGGGGGAAGGAATAATTAATAAAATGGGAAATCAGAATTCTATTAAGCAGCTGCCCATAAAGTAAAGAAAGCAATCCGATAACCAAATGTACATCATTCCTTGGAAAAGAGCATTCCAAGAGCATTCTGAGTGCGCACAAAAGGCCATTAGGCTATTGTTTGGGGGAAGACAGGAGAAGGAAGAGTTCAAGGGTTCTTTGTTCAAGTCCCTTTCTTCACAATAAGGAGTGGGAAGGAGGGCCAGGAAGTCTCCTGTTGAGTTTAGGTTCAAATCCTGCCTGTCACTTACTAGCTCTCTGACGTTGACCAAGTCATTTATTCTCCAGGGGCCTCGGTTTCCTCACCTATAAAGCAAAGGAATATACTAGATGGCCTCAGAGTTACCTTCCAATTACCTAAATTTGTGATCCTCTGGCTAAGTCCAAGGGCAACAAGTCATTATTGAGTACCCAGTTTGTTCTGATGGAGATAGCCATAATTCTTGTCCTTCCCTTTGGGAGTTTACTGTCTAAATAGACTAAAAGAAAATAAGATAACACATGCTGGAAACCTAGAGTGTTTGCAGTTTAGACAATGGGTATTTCAGGGAGCAATAAATTCCTGCCCCGTATTTTAGTGTCCCTCCGTGGGAGTGGGTCCCCAGTGATCATTTCGTAATGCCTCTCATTCCAACCTTAAAGGGACAGAGAAACTGTGGGTTGAGTGTGTGAGTGGGGGGGAGGTTGTGATTTCTTTATATCAATATATTTATTAAGAAAATGAAGTTTAAATTGTGGAAATGGGCTCGGAAAATTTTGAGCGAGAATTTATTTGTGTTCTATTTTTAGAAGATGTGAACTAAGATGAGGAAAAGCTCCCAACCCACCCATCTCAGGTTCCTACAGATGTCCCTAATATTGACTGATGCTGTGAGTGCAGAGGATGGAAGGATTTAGCTACTTAATCTGAAGTAGCTGAACTCAGCATTGTACTGGCAAAACTATGCAGGAGATACTTCCTCTTTCATAATTTCTTTGGTGGGGAAGGAGAACTGGGACTCTGTGTGACTATGATACTCTATCTCTGTGCCATAGTTTCAACAGTTGTAAAATAAGAGGGCTTTACTAGATGATTTCCAAAGTCCTTTCCAGCTTTAACATTGGATTTTAAATGAGTAACAAAAGCAAAGTTTCACGTGGGAAATATAACGTACAAAAGAAACACCATCTTTTCAACTACTTTAATAGTAGTTAATTTGTGTGACAAGTTAATGTGCTTATTATCACTCTATCTTCTCTGTTAGTGAAGGTCTACCAGGATCTCTGTTAGAATCACAGGATGTGGGAACTGGCAGGGGATGTAGACATAACGTAGGCCCAAAACTTGATCTTACAGAATAATAAAATGAGGTCCAAGGAAGTTAATGTGGCCCAAGTTCACCCAGATAATTAGTGGCTGACCTGAGACTGGAAAGTCTCCTGATTTCCAGTTCAGTGATCTTTACGTGATAGCAAATTATTTCTACCAGTATATTGATAACAGTTAAGCATTACATTCTGTATTTTAAAGCTATAAAGCTTCATTTCTTCTTTTTTTTTAGAAAGAAATCTTTAATTAGGAATATTCACCAATTCAGACTGGTGTTAACTCTTGGATCACTCCAAGACATGATCTGCTGTCAGATTTTCAAAACCTATTTTTTTCCCCAAATAGGTGGATTTTGTCTGCTTAGCTACAATGTTGAGCAGATTTCCCCTTCCACCCCAACCAAGAAGCAGAGGAATTTTCTTTCTTAGACTCTCTTGTGACCTGAATTTCAGTGACCAAGACCTCCTTGATTTGGCTAGACAGTGTAACTATTCACCCAGACTTTTTCAGCTAGTCCAGGGGCAGATTATTCTCTTCTGAATTCATAAAGAGACACTTTGAAGATTTCATACTTTATCTTAGGTAAGCCTTGTCAGTAATGCACAGTCATGGTTTAAAAGAGTGTAATGCAAAACTCTAGCCCTCCTTCCCATAAATTGTTTGGCTTCTACTATTAAAATTAACAGATCCATTTCCCAGAATGCTCTTTTTTCATGGAAGGGTGCACATTTGATTACTGGGCAGCACCCTTCACTTAGTGCATTGGTAGATATCTAATACAGCAGCTCCTCCCTTTCCTTCCCCTGCAAGATGATAAGGGAGAGAAGGACTGAAGGAAAAGGTGACCTCTTTGTCTCACTTATTTTAATTAACTTTGGCTTAAAAAAATGAGTTACTTAGAGGAGACATGGGAATTGCTGAGGAAGAAGGAAGAGGACAGCGAGGTCAGGGAGAAAGAAACACAGCAAGGGAGGTGAGTCTAGGAGGTAAAGTTTACAATGGAGGATCCTTGAGAATTTGAAGCATTAGAAAGTCAACTCTAGAGGCAGCTAGGTGGCACAATGGATACAGCACCAACCGTGGAGTCAGGAGAACCCGAGTTCAAATCCAGCCTCAGACACTTACTAGCTGTGTGACTCTAGGCAAGTCATTTAACCCTAATTGCCTCAAAAAAAAAAAAGTCAGCGCTGAACCAGGTTCCTTAGAAAGGGTCTTTCTTGAAAGAAAATAGGGAACAGGGGGCAGGAATACATACAGCTTGCTTCAATGCAAGGAGTTAGTGTTAGAAAGACCCTTAGACATCATATAATTCACCTCCCTTATTATAATTGAGACACCTGAAGCTGATGAGATCTTGCTTAAAGTCACAATAGGAAGTGCCAAAGACCGGATCTGAACTCAGTTCCTCTGATTCTAAAGCTAATGCTCGTTCCGTTAACTTCATTGCCTTTTTAACTATCTTTGGGACAGGAGAGAAAGGAACTGGGCTCAAGGACAGCTATAGATACGGGGCAACACTGCACATATAACAAACACTCATACTTTTCTTTTCCACCATTTATTCATCCCTCAGCCTGGGTTTTAAAAACAGAACTATAAAGGGGAAGTGGGGTATAGTTGATAGAGATCTGGCTTCAAAGCCAAAAAGGCCTGGATTCAAATCCTGCCTCAACACGTCCTGACTTTGGGATGCTGGAGAAGTCACTTAGCCTCTCAGCAGTAGGGGATGTTTCCTCCCCTGGGAATTCCCTCTACAAATGAAATCCAAGGTCTAGTCATGATCCCTCTCCTTTGTCCTACAGGCTACCTACATCCAGCACAAATTTGTCTGGGTTGCCTAGAATAATTAGAAGCATCACGGATCCCTGTGGCAGAGTAGACGATACAGGGCTGGACTGGGGAGTGAGAAAGACCTGGTCTCACATCCCATTCTCCTTTGACACTTAGTAGCTATATGGTCCTGGGCAAGTCATTTAACCTATTATACCTATCTCACAGGGTTATTGTGAGGCTCAAACAAGAAAATGAGTATAAAGTGCTTTATACACTTAAAAATACTACATAAATGTGAGCTGCTACTATTACATGGTCAGCCTTCCCTTCCACAAGTCAGTATAGTAATGTGTTTCCAAATCATGTCTATGGCCCTCATGCTCTTGTCTCTACTCTTGGAAAAAGATCTTCCATTTATTCGTCCATTCAGCATTTGTTAGGCACTTTCTGGGCCAGTGTTGTTGACTGTTGAATATTGAATAAATATCTATCACTTATACTTGGCTAGAAAGCAGAGAAGTCATCTCTTCACATTAATAGGAAATTGGAGTCAGAGAAAGGATAGCCAACCAAGTGGTTTGCATCATCCTACCCCATTCCCTACAATGACAACCAAATGGTTTCTTAAACTTGGTTTATTCTGAAATAGAAGGATATCTGGATATTGGGAGGGTGGAGTGAGCATCTTGCAGCCCACCAAAGGATTTTGGGCAGCCCATGAAAAACATAGAGGATATAAATACAGGCCTGAACAACATGCCACCTATGGACTGCTTTGGCAGGCAGTAAACAGCCCATGGGCTGTATGCTATGCAGGCCTGCTCTAGGACTTAGCTTCCCAAACACATGCCAGTAAACATCTGTTGTGTCCTAAGGACACACTCTTGGGTTTCTTCACTCAGTTTTTGCCAATATTTGATCAGAGTATAGAAAGGAAAAGGTGTGGTGGCCATCCACGGTAGAGAGAGAAATGGGTGACTGGATGATCAGTGTTTGCATGTAGGTGGGTATAATGCCAAAACCATCCTCCTGTGGATATGCTTCTTTCTAAATGAATATGCCAGACCCGTCCAAGTGTGGATAAATAAGAACTGTTCAGCTGAGATCTTAGTATGCTTCAGATGGGGTTTTTGGGTTATTAGTCTGAGAGATTTTCTGTATTGTCCAGTTGAAAGAACCCTGGACCAAGAGAGACCTCCATGAGATTTGAGTTCTAGCCTTAGTTTTGCTGCTAATTAGCTGAGTGATTTCACTCATTCATTCATTCAACAAACACTTATTAAGTACCTGTGTGCAGAACACTCTGCTTTGTGCTGGAGGAGATACTAAGATAACACTCCAGGTTTTTAAAACCAGGGCTGTAGAATAGAAATCCAATCCTGGAGGTAGAAAAGCAAGGAGGAATCCAAGAGCACGTAAGTCAAAAGGCACAGCCAGATTAGGGTTAATGCTTTTTTTTTTTTTTTAAAGAGCTAGTAGTAGTCAAGGGATTGAGACAGAAGCAAGACACCATTTGTAGGAACAGATCGGGTAGAGATTCAGGTTAAAGAATCCAATACCAAGAACAGGAGACAGTAGAGGGAGGGTCAAACAGCTGACTCTCAGTCTGACTCAACCTATCTTTCCAAAGTCTTTTATGAAAGCTATACTGCCTGCTTCTCTCCATTGTGCTTGTTTTTACATGTTAAGTACAATAAACCTATTAGATGGTATTTTTCAAATATGAGCATCCCTGACCTTTAGGAGCTTATGATATTAGAGAGACAAAAGTTACACATGTGAAAGATTAGATTACAATGAGGCAGCTGTCACAAGGCAGTATATGATAAATGCCAACCTGCCAAGACTTGCCCAGGGTCACACAACTAGTAAGTGTCTGAGGCCAGATTTGAACTCAGGAAGATGAGCGTTCCTGACTCCAGGCCTGGCGCTCTCACTATGGCACCCTCTAGCTGCCACCGTCCACCATACCCCTTCCTGACCAAGCTACTTTTTTTGGTAAGAATTAAATTAGATGATGAAAAATTGGATGAAACTTCAAAATACTCTACAAATATCACGGATTTTGTATTGGTGTTGGTGTTTGTCCTTTGTTCTCAAAGAGGACTGTGGCAACAGGAAGGTGGTACAATTACTTGTATATGGATTGGATTTAAATGAGGCAGGGCTATGAAGGTCACCAAGCTCACTTTCTCTTCTGGAGCCATCTGGGTCCAGTGTCAAGATACAGATCAGGATGACTGGAGATGGTCCCAGATGCAGCCTTTTAAAGCCAAGCTCTTTCCCAGGTGTCAGTTTGAGGCAATGCCCATTCAGTAATTAAGGCTAGGTAAGAAATGAGGCAAAGAATGACCACTTCTACCTAGTTAAAAAAAAAAAAAAATCAATCTGGGAAGGGAACACCCTCAGGGTTTCTGACTAAAAACAGAAATAATTTTGTATTATTGTTAATGAGAGTGAAAGGAACAATAAACAAAACAATTCACTTAGTTGAAAGAACTTTCGAATTAAACTCTTTGAAGACAGCTTTGATGAGTCAGAAAAACAGATGACTGGTTCTACCTTAGGCAAAATGTTGCTTACTATGTCCATCTAAAGTCAGGAATCAACTGTCCAAAAGCTTTATAGAATGGTCCTGCATAAGTCTGTGTGTTGGGGAAGAATCTACTAGGCTGAAAATGCTCCTCTTCTCACCCTCCTCTCTGACCTAAGAAATTCTGTCACGGACTGAAGAAAACTAGGAAACAATGCTCCAGAAACTCAAGTTCAGGTGTTGCCCAACTTTCTCAGTGTGTTTCTTTATGCTGTTTTATCAGAATCTTGTTTTATGACTCCATCAGTAGCCAAGGGGTCCAGGTCAATAATCCCTAGGCTACCATTCCATCCAATATCATAGAGGTGGAAGAG
>CM053582.1:458720682-458745740 GCA_028627135.1 Pseudochirops cupreus | reverse complement strand
GAAAGGCATGAGTTCTTCCAGCTGGTTGGTGCAGGAAGGCTTCGAGGTGGGCATAGGAGCCAGGGTTTGGGTCAGGTAGAGAGGAAGGATGAATGACCCCTAAGGGAGTAAGTAGGAGAGAGGGATGGTGTGAATAAAAGCTCAGCGATGAGATCAGGGACTAGACTAGTATAGGCCTAAAGGGCAATATTGAGAAAAGAGTAGGGAAATGGGGGAGTTGGGGGGAGGGAAGGAAAAAAAAGAAATTTACATGATAGATTTATTAAAAGGAAGAGAAAATTGTACATAATAGACTGGTGGCTTCATATGCAATCATCTTTTTATTATTCTGCTATGTTAAGGAAATGTTTGTTTTATTTCATAAATTAAAAATAAAATAGGTTAAAAAATTTAAAAAGGAAGTGAATAGGTTAGGCCCAGATTATGGAGGGTCTTAAATATCTATCTAAGGGGTTTAGACCCATTTAGATAATTTCTAAAACTGGATCAATTTCTGGATATAGATAAGAAATACTTTAAGATGTTCCAACAGTCAGATAAATTGCATAGCATTGGGTGGCTTCCGTTGAGCATGCAGGCGGGTGTGATGGGTTGGAGACTTATACTGATGTGACATTCTTGTGACTCCTGTCTCTGTTTGTAGACAGGCAATGGGGACATCCCTGTGGATGATCCAGAAGATAGCAAGAAAGCAAAGGTAGGTGCTATCTGGGGCATGACATGATATGGGAAACCCAGGGTTGGGGGAGGGGTACTTTTGGGGGAAGGTGAGTTTCTTTGGCTTAATAGATGGGATCCCAGGGAGCAACGGACTGGGAGTTAAGAGATCTTCCCAGTTGTGCAACTCTGGGCAAGAAGAAGATGATATTTACATAGTACTTAAGTTTTTCAAAGCTCTTGATGTATATTATCTTATTTGATCCTCACAATAGCCCTGTGAAGTAGGTGCTGTTAGCCTCATATCCATTTTACAGATGAGGAAACTGAGGTCCTGAGAAGCTAAGTGTTTTGTGCAGGATTGCCCGTCAGAATAATCATAGGATTCAGAGAGCATCCTGACTTCTGCAGGCCCAGGGCTCTTTTTGCTACCCTATGTTGCCTTATGAAGGCAAGTCATCGATATCCCCTCAGCTTTGGTTTCTTCATTTGTAAAAGGAGGGGGTTGGACTACATGATATCTGAGGTCCTTTCCAGCTTTGGCACTATGAGCTAAGAATCTAAAATAACATGAAACTTGAAAAGAAGAGAGACCTGTGAGATCCAAATGAAAAGAAAATACAGTTATAATGGGAGGTAAGAAGGGCACTCTTGGATGGGCATTCAGGATTTCTGAAAACCATAACTGCGCCTTAAACTCTTTGACAACCGGTTAGTCCTAGGGTTCTCTCTGGGATTTAGGAATGGGTTATAGGGGGAAAAAACCTGAGTATGGCACCACAGAGATTTTCTAAGAGAGACCCTATGGACTGTACCCATAGACACATAGCCACTCTTTCCTCTTCTCTCTCTCCTTTCCCAAATCCAGAGAAAATCCCCCAACCCCTGCCTCAGTGACTTTGGGAGATTATTAAAGCTAGAAGATGGATTAATAGCCTGGGTGATCTATACTTTAGCCACTAGAGGGCAAGATGGCCTCAAATGCAGATTGGTGTGTGTGTGTGTGTGTGTGTGTGTGTGTGTGTGTGTGTGCGCGTGCGCATCCACGCACTCATGTTGTGTACATGTATGTGTATGTTTATTGCTATGGGTGGATATTGTCATGTGAGTGCATCCACATCACTGCCTGTGTCTGAGTGTATCTGCACGCACTGATCTCTTTCAAGAGTGGTGGGAGTTCCCAAACCACCTTGAAGATCTTGCAGAATTCCTCTGGTCACCCAGTAAGCCAGCCACAGGGCAGTAGGGAGTTGTGGGATGGGGATTGTTGTTCAGGTGCTAATTCAGTCTGGAAAATCAGACCGGAGTCCTCCACGATGCCTCCTCCTGATCTGAAGCAGCACGATTCAGACTGAGGTAGCTGTGGTGTTTCCCCTTGCTCAGCTCCCGTCCACTCTGACCCGAGGAAGCAGTGCAGCCTCGCTACACAACAGCACCATTCGCAGCACCATCTACCAGCTCATGCTGCACACCTTGGACCCCCTAGGGGAAGGTAAGTAAGTTTCTAAAAACCAGTCGGGAGCCTGGACCAGACAATACCCTTTCCTCCTACATCTGGAGAACTGGGTCCTGAAAATCTCAGAGGCAATAGACAGAGACAGAGGTGAAAGGAGACAGAGACAAAGAGATGGAGGAAGATGGAGACAAAAGTACAGGCAAAGGCTCAGAAAAGAGACAGCAGACAGAGCTAGGGAAATAATAGGGACAAAGACAGAGAAGGGGGCAGCTAGGTGACTTAGAGGACCCACCGACCCTGAAGTCAGGAAGACCTGAGTTCAAATCTGGACTTAGACACTTGACACTTAACTAGCTGTGTGACCTTGGACAAGTCACTTAATCCCAACTGCCTTGCCTTTCCCCCTCCAAAAAAAAAAGACAGAGAAAATCAGAAGGCATCTGGGGATAGAGACCAAGTCAGAAGCACAGGGGTACTTGAGGAGATGGACAGAGGTTGCAGAGCTGTGCCTAAGACTTGTGGAACTTCAAACAGGTCTGAATGATTTGTCAAATCCTCAGAGATTACAATATCCACCTCAGCCAGTAATTCAAAGCTTCTAAGGGGTTTAGTGTCTGAGAACATCTATATTGGCTTCACATTCTTGGGAAGATGTCACTCAAGAATCAGTTTTGCTCTTGTGGCCCAGTTCTCCAGGTCCCCACAAAGGGAAGGGTGGTGTGAATGTGATAGAATTTACTTGGGCACATGCTTTCCCTTGAAGGGAGAGTTTTCATCTTGTATGCCCACCTTAGACCCAGGGCTGGTTTGCACTCTCAACATGTAAATAACTAGGTGTATATGAGAGAACACAGAGTGGATGAAAGGCAATCTGAAAGCAGAAGGTATTAGCAGCTAGGAGGGGAGAGTGAACTGGAAAAGCCTTCTGCAGAAGGTAGTATTTGAGGTGAATCTTGAATGATGGCAGGGAAATTGAGGTAGAGATGAGCAGGCAGTGAATTCTACATGGGGGACAGTGATGGAGAAAGAAGATCCTAAGGAAATGCAAGTAGAGCAGTGTAGTTGGATCATGACGTGCCTGAAAGGGATTAGGATCGAAGAAGGCTGGCTAGAGAGGATGGGATTATAAAGAACATTACATGGCAAACAGGACTTTTTATTTGATGCAGGAAGATCATAAATAAGAGACTTTGCAGACTTTAACATCTATATAAATATTAGCTACTATTATTACTAATTATTAACAGAGAGCCACTGGAGCTCATTGACTGTGGGGATGACATCATCAGACCTACAATTTCAGGAAAATCTTGGCAGCTGAGTGGAGGATGGATTGGAATGGGGAGATACTTGATGCCAGGAGACTGGTTGGAAGGCTCTTAGAGCAGTCTGGATGAGAGGTGATGAGGTCCTGTACTAGGGTAGCTGTGTGAATGAAGAGAAGGGGGTTATATGGCACATGTTATGAATGTAGAAATGACAAAATTTGATAACAGATTGAATATGTGAGGAGAGTGAGAGTGAGGAGTCAAGGATGAAATTGAAGTTGAGAGCCTGGATGATGGGGAGCATGGCGGTGCTCATGACAGTGATAGGCAAGTTCAGAAGTGGAGCAGAGTTTGGGGGAAAGAAAATGAGTTCTCTTTTGGACATACTGAGTTTGCAATGCTCATAAGATGTCCAGTGCAAGATGTCTAAGAGATAATTGGAGATGCATGGACTGTAGCTTAAGAAGGCTACTAGGGTAGGATAGATAGATCTGGAAATCATCCACATAGAGATAATAATTGAAGCATGGGAAATGATAAGGTCACCAAGTGAGATAGTATAGAACAAAAAAAGAGGGGTGCCCAGGACAAAGCCTTAGGGGACACCCACACTTACACACTTAGTGAGCATGACTTGAGTGAAGAATCAGCAAAAGAGACTAAGAAGGAACATCTGGACAGATAGAACTGAGAGAGGGCATGGGGGGATAGGGAGGGGCTGAAAGAGAGGGGAAGAGAAAGAGAGAGAGAGAGAAAGAGAGAGAGAGAGAGAGAGAGAGAGAGAGAGAGAGAGAGAGAAGCTCATATAGCAGACAGACAAGGTGATCAACAGACTCAAATGTTACAGAGAGGTAAAGGAGAATTAGAACAGAGAAAAGATCATTGGTTTTGTCATTTGGGTAACTTTGGAGGGGGTAGTTTGAGCTGAATGCTGAGGTTGTAGAGGGTTTAGAAAAGACTGAGGGGACAGGAAATGGAGGCATTGAGATGGCTTTCTCAAGTTGTTTAGCTCAGAATAGGAGGCATATAGGACAAAAGCTAGCTGGAATGGTCAGATCAAGTGAGGGCTTTTTAAGAATGGAGGAAAGATGGGTATGTTTGTAAGTAATAGAGAAAGAAGTAGTAGATAGGAAAAGGTTGATGATAAGAGAAAGAGGGGAGATGATAGTGGGGACAATCTGCTAGAGATGTTGGGATGAGTCAAAGGTGCATATAGAAGAGTTTGCCTTGACAAGGGGCACTTCTTTATCTGAGATTGTGAGAGCGTGGAAGGAGATAGTAGAGGGACATGTTTGAGTGAGATGAGGGCAAAGGAGCTCCCAGCTAACAGATTCAGTTTTTCCAGAGAAGTATGGCACAATATTTGCTTCACTATTCACCTTCAAGATGGCAACGATTAGAGATTTGTAGAGGGAAGAGATCTCTTGGTTGAACTGGACCCTCTGTGTTCCCCCAACCCTTTCTGTTATCAGAATTACGCCTTTGCTCATGGTTACATTGGAATGCTTTCTAAGTAGTTTGTATATAGCAAAGGCCTTCTGATCACAGCAGCCAAAAAAAGGAGGGCCATTTTGCAGATTAGGAAACTAAGACTTAGTAAAGGAATTTTTTTTTTAAAACAAAGCAAGCCATTCATTCCTCTCTTACTTCTGTTAGGTAAGATAGATACAACATTATTTTCCATCTCCATTTTATAGATGAAGAAACTTGATAACCTAGGTTAAATGCTAAGGGTCAAAGATCATAATTTGATTCCTTGCAGAAATGGGATTAGAACCTTGCATCCCTAGGTTTCCCTCCAAAACAGTCCACCTATAGTAATGACAATAACACTAGCAGGCATTTATATGGCACCAACTGTGTGCCCTACACTGTAAGTGCTTTACAAATATCTCCTTTGATCCTCACAATAACCCTGAGAGGAAAGTTCCCTACCCCCTTCAATTCACAGAGGTCTAGAACCTACTCCATAGGAATGGAACAAGTTTTTCCTTTCCTTTCTTTAAATAGTTTTGGGGTAGTCAAAGACAATTCCTCTTTATACCAAGAAATCTGCTCCAGCTATGGATTTCATTTTTCCTATGTGCTTTACTTCCAAGTCAGAGACAAAAAAGGAATATCTCTCTCAGAGATAGAAGTGGGGGTGGAGGTGGGGGTGGGAGAGGAAAATTAATTTTGAAAGACTCCTAACATTCTAAAAGTCAGAAGCTGAAAGTGCCTGGGCTCCCTTCCCCTCCTGGATCTTAGTCAAGAAGCTTTTCTTAAGCTTGTGCCAAGTACTGTGCTGGACTCTGGGGATACAAAGCAGATGAAAAAAGGTCCCTGCCCTCAGTTTCCCAATATGCAAAATAGCCCTTCCTTGGCTCCTGAGGTCAGAAGGATATTGTTACACACCATTTAGAAATGGGGACTAATAACCAACAATGAATGGTTAGGGCACAGAGGTGGGATGAGAGAGGAGGAGTGAATGTGGGGCTTTGATCAGTGCAGAGAACAGGAGATGCTGAGGACTGAACTTTCTCTCTGGGTGCAGCTGTGATTTCTCCTCCAAGCTGAGTCTCAAGGTAGATAGGTATATATTATGGGAGAATGTGACAAGGATGACTACTCAAAGTCGCCTCGCCTTCACAGTGCGACAGACAGCCCAGGAAATGAGAGCAGTGCAGGAAATTGGCTATCGAGCTCAAGCTTGAGCTCGCTGCAAACTAGCATGAATTTATGCTCAGGCCCGACTGCCAAGTGTGATCAGGGCAATTGCAGTTGACACCTGAATTGAAAATCCCCAGTGAAGGGCTCCAAGTGGAAAACAAAGGAATTATTGTCACCTCCCAGTGATTTGCCAGGGGAAGCTCCCAGCCCATTAGAGAGATTATAAAAGGCACTTTTTCTGCTGGGTCTCTCCTCGAGTCTTGCCAACCAGATGTTTATTTTCCTCTGGGACCTCTTCACAACTCGTGTGCAGCTGGTATTTAGGGGAGACCTGGGGAAGGCGATATTCAGGCCCTGCTGTTGAGCCTGTACTAATCTAGGGTGCTGTGGGGCAGGGAAAAGAGGGATGACTTTGAAGTTGCTAAGAATTGAGTTCAAATCTCACCCCATACTACTTGTGTGACCGTAAATGAGTCACTTAATAGTTCCAGGCCTCAGTTTCCCCATCTATAAAATAAGAGGGTTGGACTAAATGAATTCTAAGGCCCTTTCCAGCTTTCCATTCCCACTTGTACCTCCCTTCCTCCCCCACCAAACACAATCATTTATTATTAATCAGCTAACATGGTAGGCGCTAGGAGTACAAATATAGAAATGAGGTAGTTCCTAACCACAAGATTATATTCTACCAGGGGAAATATTCACAGATAAATGAACAAAATTTTTTTTGAACTGGATCAATCATTTCCCCAGTGTAGGGAGCACCCTGTAAGATGCTCTTCATTGTCTAGGGGAGCTTCTCTATAACTTATATTCTTAGAAAGTGCCTTGGGGCCCTGACAACTTCAGCAACATGCCCAGGTCATACAGTCAGCATATGTCAGTCGAAGCACTTAAATACACCTCATCTGGCTTCAGAAGCCAGGTCTGTACCTCAGATTGGTGGTTCTTAACATGGATTCTATGAATTTTAAAAATTTTAATAATCACATCTCCATATAATTGGTTTTCTTTGTAACTCTGTGTATCTTAATTTCAAACTTTATTCTAAGAAGAAGTCCGAAGACTTTATCAGATGACCTGCCAAAGTGGGCCATGACACAAAAAATTAAGAATTGTTGGGTTTCACCGTGACGCTTTTCAGGAGAGATACACAAAATAAACACTAATAAACGGGGGAACTGGGAAAGGCTATCTGAAGGAAAAGGCCTTGGGATTAGCCTGGAAGAGAGACCGAGGCTCTAAGAGGCAAGGCTGAAAGGGACGGAGGACAGTCTGAGCAAAGGCAAAGAGGACGGGATTCAGTAAGTGGGGAATACCTGAAGGAGAATAGTGTGTAACCAGCCTGGAAAGGCAGAAAGGCTGGAGACAGATTGGGGAGAGTTTTAAATGCCAAATGGAGGAGTTCATATTTTATCTTAGATGCAAGGGGGCATCACTGAGAATGGATAATGAGCAGAGAAGTGACCTAGTCAGAGCTGTGCTTTGGGACTATTGACTTGGCAGCTGTGTAGAGCAATGCTGTCAAACTCAAATAGAAATGGGGGCCACTAATCCATGTATGAGGATCCCTGTGGGGCCACATATTGACTTAGAAAACCACATATTAACATTTTCTATGTCCTATTGTGTTCTTATTTATTTTACTAAATATTTCTTAATTACATTTTAATCTGGTACAGGCTTCACTTGGGAATGTTGCAGGCCTTTAGGCTGGTATTTCACAGCTCTGATATAGAACATGGGTTGGAGAGGAGAGAGACTGGATAAGCAAGACCAATTAGTAGACTATAGCAATAGTCCAGGAGAGAGGAGATAAGGACTTGGATTCAGGCAGTTGTGGCATGAGTAGAAAGAAGGGAGAGATGTAGAGGAGGTGGAATCAATAAGACTTGGCAATAGATTGGATGTGGGGGGTGGGAACTGATGAATCAAGGATGATACCTAGATTACAAATTGAGTGTCTGAAAACAGGGTTGCCTCCAACAGAAACAAGAAAGTTAGGAGGAGCCAATTTAGGGAGAAAGATAATGAGCTTTGTTTTGGGCAGATAATGTTCACGATGCCTATGGCACTTCGAGGTAGAAATATCAAACAGACAATTGGAGATAAGGAAGTAGAGCTGGGGGAAATCAGGGCTGAGAATGTAGATTTTGGAATGATTTTATAGAACTGATAGATGGGGACTGATGAGATCAGCAAGATAGAGAGAAAGGAGAGAAGACTCAAGACAGACAGTATATCCAGTCTCAGGGGCCGGATAGAAACCTACAAAGGAGACTGAGAATGGATAGAAAAGAGAACTGGGATGGAGCAGTGTCACAAAAACCCCCAGTAAGAGGAGAGAGGTAGTCAGTGGTATCCTGGAGGGTGTAGTTGATGGTATCGAATACTGAAGAGAGATGAAGAAAAAGGACTGAGAAAAGGTTGTTTGATGTTGAAATAAAGACATCATTGTGATCTTTGAGAAAACCATTTCAGTTGAGTGATGTGAATAGAAGCCAGACAGTAAAAGGTTGGGAAGTGAGTGAAGTTGAGAAAATGGAGGCTACAAGTGTAGATAGGAGTTTATTGGTAAAAAGGCAGAGAGAAATAAGACCATACTTTGAGGAGATGGTAGGGCCAAGTGAGGAATTTTTAAAAGTAGTATTATTTTTAATAATTGAGGTACCTTGATGGCTCAATGGATAGAGTGCTGGGTCAGTAGTCAGGAAGACCTGAATTCAAATCCAATCTCAGACACTCACTAGCTGTGTGACCCTGAGCAAGTCACTTAACTTCTGTTTGCCTTAATCCACTGGAGAAGGAAATGGCAAACCGTTCCAGTATCTTGACCAAGAAAATCCCACATGGATTTGACTCACAAAGAGTCAAATGTTTACTGAACGACTGAACAACAAAATTTTTAATAACGACTATTGGAATTCAGATTAGAAAGGGGCATGCCATATCAATCCTGGGTTTTTAAAAAAAAACACATTGTCCTATAGAAAACAAGATGGTTTAAGAAATTAGTTGGGATAATTCTTGATTTAATATAGGTCAAAGAAACATAGTAATATTCCTTTCTCTACCAAAACAAGGGGTGTGTGATGAGGTACTTATATATAATATGGGCTGCTATTCTAATAACTCAGCTTAAAGTGCCTTTCTGTTCTAGTTCATAAGCCCTGCTTTTACCTTCGTTGAGTGAAGTTTTTAAGTACGGGGGAGATCTGGGCATATTTGTTGGTAGTAGAAAAAGAGCCCTCGGTTAAGGAGAGAATAAAAATTAGGGGAACAGAAGGGATGATGGAGGGGATAAAGTTCCTGCAGGAGGAAGGAGGAGTTGAGATCAGGGGCCCAGGGTATTTTTGCCTTGAAGGTAAAGGTAGTGTCTGAACTTTGAACTTTCTAAATGTCACAGGAAACTGAGTCTCTTAGATACTTCACCAAAACCTCCTCCTTCTGTCCTCCTTTCCCCAAGAATATCATTCCCCTCTCTACCATCAGAGTTTGGGAAAGCCCCTCAGCATGGGGGAACCAGTTCTACCTCTGTCCAGGTGGAGAGTCTCCACCCTGGTTTAGGCCAAAACTCCTTCAGCCTATGACTTAGGTCAAGGATTCCTAAGTCTTAAACCTACCATCTCTTGATCTCCCCAACATGGGACCCTGTTTTCCCAAGAAAGGAGGTAATAGTAAGGAAAAGGTTGGGAACAGAAGTTTCCCAGTTATAGCGATGAAGGACTTTTGAGTTCTAAATTTTCTCCTTCTCTGCCTCCCTTCCCCCTCCCTATGACTGTAAGCAATTTTGTATAGGTTATGTATGTGTAGTCATGTACAACATATTTACATATTAGTCATGTTGTGAAAGAAGAAGCAGACAAAAAGAAAACACACACGCGCGCACACACACACACACGAAAGTTGAAAATAATATGCTTCGATTTGCAATCAGAATCCATCAGTTCTCTCTAGAGGGGGATAACATTTTTCATCATGAGTCCTTTGGAATTGTCTGAACATAGCTAAACCATTCATAGTTGATCATCATACAATATTGTTGTTACTGTATATAATGTTCTCCTGGTTCTGCTCACTTCATTTTGCATCAGTTTGTGTAAATCTTTCCAGGTTTTTTCGAAATTCACCTGCTCATCATTTCTTATAGCACAATAGTATTCCATTAAATTCATATACTACCACTTGCTCAACCATTCCCCAATTGATAGGCAAGTGATGAGAGATTGAAGAAACACCACAGTCAAATTGCTCTGGGCTTTACATGGAGCAGAGCCAGGAAGGCTATTACCTTTCTCAGAGGAACACCTGATTTATTTTTTGTGTTTGAAATAATCCAGAGGCAGGGGATGTAGCAGTATTGACCAACAGAAGGAGTACTAGATTTTAGTCTGGAGTAGGAACCTGGACCAGAAGCCTGTGCACTGTCACTATGAGTGGGACCTTGGGTAAGTTACTTCTTTACTCCAAATCTAAGTTTTCTAATTTGTAAAATGAAAGGAGACAGAGCAATGGATGAAAGTCCTTTAGGTCCCTTGTAGCTCTAACCCCATGATCCTCTGGCAGCAGGATGTTGCTTTGGGGGCCCTGTCTCGTAGATTCCTACGAACTGCTCCTGAGTCAGACGTCAGGGCCCATGATTTGTTCTATTTGGTTACTCTCCTCCATCAATATAGAACTTGATGGATCACTGAGTTTAAAAAGTGCTGGAAGCCAAGCTTTTGGAGATGATGAGGCTTTTAGATTTTAGCCAGGCTGGTGCTCAGACACTCAGGCAGCACACAACAGGTCTTACTAGGCCTGCACCAGTCATCTTTTCAGTGTGGTATAGAGGTGGAGTGGCCACACCTGGAGCCAAGAAGGCCTGCTTTAGGATCCTCCTGTCCCAACATAAGGCAGTCCAATGAAGCTCTCTCAGTTTTCCCAGCTGTAAAATGGGGAAATGTATGTAGAGAACTTTTAAACCTGAATGCTGGCTATTATTATTATTTCCATTTTTTACTTGAACTTGTGCTCTTTTGGCAGTCTTAAACTCACAGCCAATTCCAGACTGTGGTGAGGCCTTGGAGTTGGGCTTTAGTGGCTCATATATGTATAACATCTGAGATTTTTAAAAAACAGGTAATAACATATCAATGCATTTTTGAAAGCGGCTCAAACCTAAGGCATCAATTTTCCATGAAAATCTCCAAGGGAAAAGCTATATGGGTGGTGAAAAGCCCAAGTGTTAGTTTCATTAAGAAAAAAAAAAGGCCAAATCTCAGTTTTTGAATCCAGAGTTGATGGTATTGTGTGTTGGAGGGACAAGGGGGTGAGGAGGGAGACCTAGACTCAGGATCATGGTTCTTTCATCGGATTCTTGGATAAATCCATGGCAAATAAAGACCCTTTGGGATTCTAAGCTAGGGGCATCTGGGAAGATGAAGCCCTTGCCCTCAGGTCGAAGTCTGGAATGGCATGGCCTCTCTGGCCAGGGTCACTGACATGGTCTAGTAAAGAGCTTACTTTTCTTAACTGGATTATAGGATCTGCAGGCCAAGAAGAGGTCAGAGGAGATTGAGACTAAGGAGGTGAATCTCTAGGGCTGAAAAAAGGGACTTGGTGAGAAGCAACATCAAATTGCCAGGAGGAAGTAAGGTGGGATGCCTTTAAGGGGGTCACAAGTTCAAAGAGGCAAAGGCTAGCCTCTCAGTGGAGATAGCTCTGAATCTGCCTGTAGTGGAGGGGGTGGGGAAGTGAGAAAATTGGAGGAGGAAAGACAGAGGAGGTAGAGTCACTTTGTCCCTTGATGTCATACGCTGTTGCAAAATCTCAAGTTTTAATGCCTCCCCTCCCCCTTCTTGGATTTTACCTATTGAGAAGAGTTTTTTCATCTGCTTCACCACTTCAAATTTTATGTATGAGTAACAGCTATTATTAGTAGCTAATAACCCAAAATATAGTATGTAGAAAGAAGACAAGCTACTCTCTGAATGGTTTACTCTAAAGCAAATACCAACTTTCGGCACTTTTCACCAATTAATAAGTTCTGCAGTTTCTCCTCTGTCTAATGCATCCTCTATGCTACCGCCAAAGTAATTTTCCTTCAGTGCGGATCTGCCCACGTGGCTCTCCTATTCAAACAACTCCAGTGGCTGCTTGTTGCTACTAGAATAAAATGTAGACTCCTCTGTTTAGTTTTTAAAGCCCTTCACAATATAGCCTTAATCTATTTTTTTCAACCTCATTGTATATTATTTCCCCTTTCATACTCTAGGATCTAGACAAACTGATCTTTCCTCTTTTCCTCACACATGACACGCCAACTCCAATCTCCATGCCTTTGCACTGACCACTCCACATTCCTAAAATGTACTTCCTCCTAACCTTCCTCTTCAGAGTCTCTCTCTTTCTTGAAGACTCAGCTGAGGCACCATCTTTTTAAAACTAATTTTTACTTATTTCATTAAATATCTCCCAATTACATGTAAAATAATTTTTAGCAATCATTTTTTAAAACTTCAAGTTCCAAGTTCTCTCCCTCCCTTCTGTCCTTCCTTCCTCCTTGAGAAGGCAAGTAAGTAATTTGATACTGATTATGTGAAGTCATGCAAAACATATTTCCCGATTAGCCATGTTGCAAAAGAAAACACAAACAAAATAAAGTAAAACAAATATGCTTCAGTCTGCATTCAGAGCTTATCAGTTCTCTCTCTGGAGATAGAGAGTATTTTTCATCATTGGTCCTTTGGAATCGTCTTGGATGATTGTCTTGATCAGAAGCTAAGCCTTTCATAGTTGATCATTCTTATAACATTGCTGTTACTGGGTACAACGTTCTTCTGCTTACTCCACTTTGCATGAGTTCATATAAGGTGAAACACCACCTTTTGCATGAATACTTTCCTGATTCTTCCAACTTCTATTGCCCTCCTTCCTAAACCTTGTATTTAACTACTTTGTATTTAATCACTTTTAATTTATACTATATATACTTATACATGTACTTGTTTTATTCTTTGTTTGTGTCCCTAGCATCCAGCACAGTGGTTAGTATGTTGCTGGCCCTTAGTAAATGCTTTTTTGACTGATCAAATTTATTCTTCTGAACATTGTTGCTTCATACCATTTCATCTATTACCTAGTGGAAAATGTTCCTTATTCATATATATTTGCATTGATTTCCTACATATCTTGACTACCAGACATTAATCAGAGATAATTGCTGAAAAGGTTCACCCCTACACCTAACTTAGTTCTTTTCTAATTTTAGGTGCATTGATTTTGTTCATGCAAAACATTTCAAATTTTTATATAATCAGAACTGTCCATTTTATTTTCTATGATCAGTTCTATTCCATGTTTAGTTAAGAATTCTCTTTCTACTTATATTTGTACAAAGCTACCTTCTCCTATCCTCTATTTTTTAAGATGATGTGACCTTCTATATTTAGGTTATGTATCTTTTCAGCATTAATTGTGGTGAATGGTATAAAATGCTAGTCTAAACCTAATTTCTGCTTTCCATTTTCCCTGGCTCCTTTCTTAAGGTCATCTAGCTTTTAGGAGGGTCTTCTGTAGTTTGAACTCTTATTTGTGTACAAATTTCATTCCCCTACTAGACCGTGCAAACTCCTTGAGAATGGGAACTGTGCCTAGTATGTACACAAGAGGTTTTTTAATAAATATTTGTGGTAGAATTGAAATATAGCCTAGCCACAACTACTCACATTTCTTTTTTAATGTTTGTAAGATGTTTATCTCATCACAATTCTGTTTTTACTTACCTATGTGCATACTGTATTTTTCCAGTAGAATGTAACCTCTTTGAGGGCAGGGACTTCTTTTTTGTCTTTGTGTGCCTAGTTCCCAAGTTCCAAGAACTTAATAAATGCTTATTGAATAGAAGTAAAGGCTGGTAGTGCATGTATTGGTCAGGCTCCTGTTATCCTCATTTCCAAGCTCCATATTCCTGCTAGACACTTTCAGTTTTAGTCTGAAAGATGCCTTTAGTCCTGTTTTATGGCAGGGTAGTGACATACTCTGAACCCAAACATTGGTCAAGTTTGTAGTGCTGTGGTAGTGGACCTACTTATGGCTGTGGCTCTAAATTGGGTCCTCGTACCTATTTCCCTGCACCTGGCCTTGCCCCCCCAACTTTCAAAGTTTTGAATCCCAAGACTAGGCTCACTAGGTTTTGACACATTCATTAATTACTTAATACATATTTAAAATAATAACTAGTGTCATGTGAGAGCTGATGCTAGTTCCTAAAGGCTCAAGAGAGCTGATTGTTAAATTTTGAGTGTGAACATTTATACCTCAGAAATCAGCAAATGCTACATGTCAGGACTCGATTTATTATTTTGTCGGCTATCTAGACTTATATAGAAATGTTCATACTTTAAAGGGTGTTGTGCATATATATTTTTCCATAGTCGGTTGTTAAGCATTTACCAGCACTCCTGATAATGCCTGATTTTTTTTAATACTTTATACAATGACAGAAGGCTCTGTGAGGGGGACTCTTTCCATTTAGGCAGGTTGTAACTAGTCTAAGACTTCATAGAAAAGCTCTACAGTGTTGTCAGAGACACACATAAGTTAAGTGATTTATCCATAGCTAATAAGTATCAAAGGTTGGACTTGGACCCACATCTTCCAATTCCAAGTCTAGCACTCTATCTACTAAACCATATGATTTCCATCTATATAAGTGAATATATATGTATGCATATAAATATAAAATATAAATAGGAGTATCATATATTTATATATGTCTGGGAATCTACATCCTAGGCATGATGCTTGAAAGTTTGGAAAAGTGCTCGTTGAGCACCTACTGTGTGCCAAGCCCAGTACTAAGCTCTCCTGGAGATGCGAAGATAAATAAGACATAGACCCTGAACTTGTGGACTTTATAGTCTAGGAGGAAGGTCAGACTCAAGTATTGACAACTATAATACATGACATGATGTGATATATATATTAAAGAGATGAAAACAAACTTCTCTGTGAAGTGTTTTGAACTCTTGGACTTGGTTTACTGAGCTTTGGCCCACTCAATCATTGACCCAATAAATATTTAAAATAAGCTGATATTTATCTGGCACTTTATGCAATGACTGAAGGTTCTATGAAGGCAATCTTACTGACTTGGGGGGAGCATGGAAAGCTTAATGAGTGAGGGAGCATTAGAGATAGGCTATAAAAGATGGGTTGTAATTCAATAAGCAAAGAAAGAGAAGGAATAGATTCACAGAGGGAACACCCAGAGGAAAACCAAGAAGGTAGGAGTGTCCATGGTGCTTTTGGGAGAAAAAGAGTGGGCTAGTTTGGTTGGAGCTTAGGATATGTGGGGGTGGGGATAGGATAACAAGATGAAACTGGAAAGGAAGTGTGGTGACAGATTGTCGAAGGCGTTAAATTACTGAGTTTGACGTTTACTCAGGAGGCAGTAGAGGACCACGAACGATTTTTGAGCAGTGGAATGAAGTGACAAGATCTATGTCTAAGAAAGATTATTCTGATAGAAGCATGCTGCTTTGGAAGGGGAGAGATTGAAGATAAGTTATGACATCATTGAAGTACTTGGTAATAGATGGTAATTACAGTCTGTAGCAGGGTGGTGGCAGTGGAAAGAGTAGATGGATGGGGATGGATGTTTTGAAGGTAGAACTGATGGGACTTGGTAGTTACTTGGATGGAAAAATGAGGAAGATGGAGAAGTCAAAGAGGACTTATTTAGGAACATGGGAGGCCAGATCAATGGTGCTGTCTAGAGAGACATAGTGATATTAGGAGAAGGAGCAGGTTTAAGTGGAAAGAAAATAAAGTAGATTTTAAACATATTACATTTAAGGTGTTGGAGGGACATCCAGATGGACACATCCTATGGGTAATTGGAAATTTGGATCAAGAAATATAGATTTATGTGTCTTCTGCTTAGAGGTAATACTTGATGGTATTGTCAGGGGAGAGAGAATAAAAGGAGCAGAAAAGTGACCCAAGTTCAGAACCTTGGGAACAATATTAAGAAGTGAACAAGAAGACAAAGGATCTGAGGAGACAAAGAAGACATGGTTAGAAAAGTAGGAGGTGTACCAAAACAATGTTTCTGAAGGTAAGGGAGGAGAGAGCATCCACTAGGAGAGAGTGGTCAACAGCAGAGAAAACAAGGAGGATGAGGACTGAAAAGACACATTCGATTTGGTGATTGGGATGCCACTGATGATCTTTGAAAGAATACATACATGAAAGGCCTAGGTTTGGTTTGGGGTAGGGGACAGATTGAAAGGGGTTGAAAGGGGAGTGAGTAGGGAAGAAATGGCATTATTGGGATACAAACTTCTTAAAGAAGCTTGGCAATGAAGAGGGAGAGAAAGTTAGGTTATCAGGTTATCATCTCCAAGGTATATATTATATAACATTTCCCCCAGGTTTTCCTTGCTGACTGGCAGGTTACTTGGTTCCCTTTTCCCCAGGAAGTGCTATTCTAGAATCTAATCAAATCAATTTTATCAGAAATACTTAAAAGTCAAAAATACTTAAAATTAGAAATACTTTAAACATAAAATAATAGCAATGGACCCTTTGTCTTCTCTGACAGTTGGTGGAATTGACCATCTTCCTCCATTGCTTTTGCTCAACATTTTCCACAAGGCTAAGAGGTTGGGGTGGAGGTAGTGGTAAGGAAGATCTTTTTCTGGGGCTTTTGGCCTTCCCCTGTTCGAGTTGTTACCTATTATATCCTTGACTGGAATCAGACTGAAACTTCTCTATGCAAGACAACTGTTCTCTAGCTTGGAGAGACCCAAGAAGGATGATGATTAGTCAATTCATTTTTTATGGTTTTACTTTCTTCATAAGGTAGAATCCCCAAGGGAAGCCTTGATACCTCTAGGCAGGATCTGCCCTGGGGTTGCCCAATATCTCCCCATTCTTTTAGCTGCTCTGCACAATACAAACCTATGTCCTTTCACGTTTTGTCCTTTTAAGTAGAAGAACCTGCAGAGCCCGATGAGCTCCCATCAGTCAAAGTTTCTCCAGCCTCTGCTGTGCACACTGCCAAAGATCATGATGAGCCAACCCCTGATGGGCAGGTATGGTTGGGCCCAGACTTGTCACCTAGTTGGAGTAGGAAGTAGACCCATAGTTATAGAATTTTTAAGCTGGAAGAGACCTTAGAGTTATCAAAGTCCAACTCTTTCATTTTTCAGATGAAGAAAATTAAGTTCTAGAGGGGTTGGTTAAATGATTTGTTCAAAATCCCATAACTAGTAAAGAGGTAGGATGTCATTAAAGAGATCTCACCCTGAAGTCAGGAAGAACAGGAGGTCCAGCTTCTGACTCATTCTGGCTGTGTGACCCTGAACAAGTCACTTAACCTCTCACTGCTGTAGGAAATTCTCCAAGATCATAATCTGCAAAGAAAGTGCTGACTGTCATTGGTTGAGGAAGTTTCCTCATCTGGAAGTTCCCTGTATCAATGACATCACAGATCTAATTGCTATTCCCATTTCACAACTAGGTAAGGTCAGAATCTGGGTTAGAATCCAGGTTCAGTGCTCATTCCATTCTGGAAGGCTGCTTCAACCACCTATGTGATATGATTCAAGGGATGAAGGCTTACCTGGATGGAGTCTCATCCACTGCCTAATACCTTGCTAGGGATTAATCTTTTTGCGAGAGATGTTGCCCAAGATCAGAAGTTCTTAATCTACGGTCTAAGACCTTGCTTTTCAAAAATTGATAAGTATATTTCAATATATGTATATTTTTATTTTGTAAACCACTGTATTTTATTTTATGCACTGAAAAACATTATTTTGAGAAAAGGTTCCATAGGTTTCACCAGCCTGTCAAAAGGGTCCTTGATGCACTAAACCAAACCAAAACACCAACCTTTAGACTCCCTGCCCTATGTTCACTTTTAAAATGTAATTGTACCAGGGGAGGATTAATACATTAAGCCTTAACACTTTAGTGTGAACAAATTTGTTAGATCCTCTGCTCTGGGACAGAACTTGAGCAATGAGGCAATGCTAAATTCCTGGAGAGGGATTTTGGGGAAGAAATGCTGGAGATGGCATCTACTTCATCATTTTGCATGTGGCTGGCTCTGAGTATAGAATCGGAGTTACACACTTGTTGCTGGTGGTTACACACATCGGTCTCTCAGAAGAGAGACTGTTACATTGAGTGTCAGGGAATCTTAGAGTAGAAAGGGACCTTAACAATTATCAAAGTCCAACCCCCTCATTTTAGAGTTGGCAGAGGAAGAGAAAGAAATGTCCTTCTTACTCCATCTCCCTATTTATATATGTTGTGAATACAGGAATTAAAAGTTGGAAGTTGAAGGTGGGGCTGGTGGAGGGTGAAGAAAGGGTGTGGGCATTGGAGAGACTGGGAAGGGATCAGGATCACAGTTGACCCAAGGTAATAATGTCATCAATGGAAGTGGAATGTGTGTAGCCAGGATAGGATTTGAACCCAGATCCCCTTACACCTGACTCCAGACAGAGTATTTTTTCCCACTGTACCAAAACCTCTCTCGCTGATTCCTCTGGAGTCATTGTGTCTTTGGATGGAGCTGTTGAGGATTGTGCTGCTTTGTCTGTCTTCCAAACAGGAGGGAGGATAATACTCACTGCCTGGAGTCAGTTTGTAGGCTCCTGCCATTTTTCTTTCTATCCGTGAGTCCATCCTCTTCCACTAAAGTCCAACCCCAATAAGTGTTTCATTATGTTAGGTGACCCTGGGTTTTGATGGCTATCAAGTTTGGACAGGTCCCGCCAAATTGTGAAAGTTTCCAGGCATGGGTCCACATCATCTGCCTGTTCTCCAAGTCCCTTTGAGTTCTGACAGGCTCAGCACATTCTTGGCCACAGAAGCTTTTGAAGATCATCTGCTAAGTTGCTGAGGGGTTTTCAATCTGCACTGATCAAGAGAGCACCCTCCCCTCCCCCCCCACATACGAACCTCCAAAGTCATAGATTCTCAACGCATTGAAGAAAGTACACTGAGCACATTGTCATGTTGCCCCGTGGCTCCACTTCCACCACTTCATGTCCCATCTTCACAATACCTTCAGCCTATCCTGAGATCTCTCTCATCCTCACCAGATCTGACTAATTCCCCTGATTAATTAGAATAATCATTGTGAGAAAATACCTCAGACAGGAAAGAATTACTCATCACAGTTAAATTCAGCTTTCTGCCTATGAGCATCCCCCTCTCCTCCCTCTGTAGAAGTCATTCTCCCATGCCTGGAATGGCCTGGAATGCCTCCCTCATATCTCCCTCTTAAAATTTTTATCTTCCTTCAAGACTCAACTAGTCAGGTCTTCTTTGAGAATGAAGGACAAACAACAACAGCTAGGTAGTACAGTGGGTAAAACACTGGGTCCAGAGTCAGAAAGACTTGATTTCAAATCTGACCTCAGACATTTACTAGCTGTGTGACCCTGGGCAAGTCCCTTAACCCTGTTTGCCTCAGTTTCCTCATCTGTAAAATGGGCTGCAGAAGGAAATGGCAAACCACTCCTGTATGTTTGAAAAGAAAACCCCAAATGGGGTCACAAAGAGTCAGATATGACTGAAAAAAACCTCCCTGAAGCCTTCTTTGATTTTTCTAGTTGTTGGGCATCTCTCTCTTTCCTCAGATTACCTTGCATTTAGTTATGTGGGCACATATTATATGTTCTTGCCCTCTTCAATAGCTTGAGGGTAGGGTTTTTTAAAAAATCTTTGAGTCAGTCCCCAGGGCCTGGCAAAAGGTCTTGCACATAGTAGATGCTTAGTAAATGTTTGCTGAATTGGTTGGCCCTTAAGATTTCTTTACTGATTTTCAAGGTTTCCCAAACTGGCCTCTTCTATCTTTCTTGGAGGGATTTATAGCCCTGCTTCCTGGCAGTCTGTAGCAGCAACCACACTGGCATACCTAGAATGGCTGCTAGCACAGGTTCTTAGATCTGCTTTACATAGGAAAGATAGCTGTTCATGTTTAAGTACATTAACTAGTTCAGGGAAAAATCAGGACCCTGAACTTCAGAGAAAATCCAAACAAATAAAATAGGGAAAATACAACAGAGAAATAAAGCCCAAACAGACAGGGCTTCTAACTGTCTGAGAAATGAGAACAGATCAACAGACAGATCTGATTGACCAAGGCAATACATACATAGTTACCAGAGCACCAACACTCTTCCATTGAGTGATGCCCAAAGCAAAATGCTAACTTAAAAGTACATATTCCCTTTGTAGAGCCAGAGGGCATCACAACCCTCAGGACTCAGTGCCTAATTCGAAATTAGCAAAAGGTGTGAAAGCCTTCCTACAAGCAAGCCTCCCTTAATGGGCTCCAGGTGAGGCCTATTAATGGGCAGGGAAGATGTTATCCCATTAACATTACAGTCCTAATATTGTTCCTTTGAGTCTTGGTCCATTTTTCTGAAACATTTATCTAGCTCTTAAACCATTTCATTGACATATTTTATTTTTGTTTTACCTACATTCTGTCAATATTTTCCTCCATTGCCATCTCTTATAACAAAGAATTTAAAAACATAGAAATAATAGTTCAACAAAACAAACCAACACATCAACCAAGTTCATTTCTGGAGCACATCTGCATGACAACAGCTCCTTCTTGTTCCAAGAGTAGATTGCCTTTTCTTCTTTAGAGCTCCTACCTTCATTGGACCATGTGCCAAGAGCCTGAGGTTGGCATGACCAACAGGTTCTGAACTCAATAACTGATAAAGTACTTCCAAAATCAGGTGACTACTAGGCTTCTCCTTGATGACATCCCACTAAAGTGTTCTCTTAGGGGAGTGAGTGGCATTTCAAAAATCTCTTTTTATGATTCTAAAACATCTAAAATTTTTAAAATGTATGGTAGCATTAGACAATTCCCATTAGAAAGAGTAAGATCTCTTTCTCTCAAACTTAGTAGCTGATGTAGACATACAATTTTCACTTCCCTTCTCATTCTTATTTAAAGGACCCTCTAACTACCTTTGTTAATATTTTGTTATTTAGTGTTCTCTTTAAATATGTGTGATCACATCTATTTATTAGCATCAGTTCATTGACTGAGCCACCAGGGGATAAGACCACCCCATTTCCACCACAGCAAGATATATATGCTCAAAATGATGTCTTTAGCATATATTTAGTACTCAGTAAATATTTGTTGATTGACTAAGTATATACCTAATAGGAGACTTCAAAAGATGAGACACATTAGAATAATAGAATGCCAGGGCTGGAGGAACCTTAAAGATCACTCAACTCAAACCTTTCATGTTACCTATGAAGAAACAGAAGATGATATGGGGAAAAAAAAACTTGGAAAAGAGATCAGGTTGCTACTGATATTCAGGCTTTAAAATGACAAGCAAAGTCCCATAAGGCCAGGAATGGTTGGTACTTGGGAGTTTGAATGTGTTGATTCAGGTCTCTAGTCAATGTCTATGTTGATTTTGATTTTCAGGAGGGTCCAGATACTGGAGCAGATGATAAAGGTGAAGATGAAGATGAAGGTGAAGGTGAAGTTCTAGATGAAAATGAAGATGATTCTAAGGTTGAAACTAAAGGTCTACAGGAAGTTGACAACCAAGCAGTAGAAAATAATGAAGATGTAGGTCAAGACGAAACCAAAGGTGAAAATGAACCTGAAGGTCAGGACAAAGATGAAACTGAAGGTGAAGGTGATGCTGAGGATGAAACTGGAGTTTTAGAGGAGGTTGAAATCCAAGCAGTAGAAAATAGTGAAGTAGAGGGTGAAACCAAAGGTGAAGATGAACCAGAAGGTCAGGACAAAGATGAAACTCAAGGTGAAGATGAAGGTGAAACCCAAAGGGCCAATGATGATGAAATTGAAGGGGAAAGTGAAACTCAGGGTCAAGGTACAGAGGAAGGTGATGAGAAGGGTAAGGAAGACCATGGAGAGAGAGATGCCGGGGAAGGTGCAGAAAGAGATGAAGAAGGTAGAGAAGGTGGAGAAGGTGAAGAAGGTGATGTAAAGGGTGAAGATGACCATGGAGAAGAAGGTGCAGATGAAGGTGCAGAAAGAGATGAAGAAGGTAGAGAAGGTAAAGAAGGTATAGGAGAAGGGGCAGAGGCAGGTGCTGAGGAAGGTGAAGAAGGAGGTGGAGAAGGTAGAGAAGATGGAGAAGGTAGAGAAGATGGAGAAGGTGGAAAAGAAGGCATAAAAGAAGGTGAAGAAGGTGGAGAAGGTAAAGAAGAAGAAGAAGGTGATTATGACAGTGAAGATGAGGATGAGGAAGAAGAGGAAGAAGAAGATGAAGAAGAAAATGAGGAGCCTCTGTCACTAGAATGGCCTGAAACAAAGAGTAAACAGGCCATTTACCTCTTCCTTTTACCCATCGTTTTCCCCCTGTGGCTGACGGTTCCAGATGTCAGGAAACCGGTAAGATATCCCATACCTGTACTCCTGTCCCTTAGGGAGGTATTATGGAAGTTTTCAAGTATTCAAGGCTTACTCCTCAGAGGAGACAGTAGATGCATGCACTTATGTTTGTGGGAAGAAAATTTCAAATTCTGAAGCTGAGATGAGGATATGATTCAAAGTTCATTGAAATTACAGATTCAGCTTTGGAGGCCCCACCATATAGAAAAAAAAAACCCTTAAAATAAAAGCCAAGCTGAGTGTGACTTAAATATACTTTAGGCAGGAATTAGGAGCCATGGGATGTTGTCCTGATTCCCAGAATAAGGTTTAAAAATCTGTCTTGGTTTTCCTGTCTGTAAAATGGGAGAAATGCCATTTGTCTCCCTCTATTTCACAGTTATTGGGAGGATGAAATCATATAGTAATTTGGAAGTGTTTAGAAAATAATAACAATGATATTATAAGTAAGAATAGTAAACACTACTCTTTCATAGTTCTAGGTAATAGAGTATAATGGAAAAAGTTCAGGAGTCAGGAAAATCTAAGTTCCAATTTTACCACTACATACTTCCTCCTTTTTGTTGAATTGAAAAAATTCATCTGTCCTCCATAATTGAGAGAAAACTTTGTTCTGCTTTCATCTTTTTAATACTTCTTAATGTTTAAGTCTTGCATGCAAATATAATTCAATGGCATATATGGTACTGGATGTGGGTCTTATTCCTAGAGACATTTCTAAGGAGAATTATCCAGATGAGGGGATCGGTAGTGCAGAAATTTATCTGAAGCTTCCTTTGGGATTTGAAAGAGTAACTTACTTCCTAGAGTCTTATTGAAACAGAGGTTTTGCTGTCTCCTAGATGTCCTAAGTTCCCAGGAAGAAATAATATCTTTCTGAAATCCCACTGGGACTATTTCAGGCTACTCTCTGTGACCCCAAAGTGTAGCCATCAGGACTCAGTGTTAGACTGGAAGAAAGTCTTCAGTGAAGTGATCTATATATCTCTTCTTTGCCCTATTCAACATTTTTATAAATGACTTGGATAAAGAAGTAGATGACATGCTTCCCAAATTTGCAGATAATAAATTGAAATAGATAACTAACACATTAGGTCCAAAAAGATCTAGGATCTAGAAAGATGAAACTTAATAACAATAAATGACAAATCTTAGACTTGGGCTAAAAAAAAAAACCCTTCTCAAATATAATTTAGAAGAGGTGTGGCTAGACAATCATTAATGTGAAGAAGAATCTGTGGTTTTATTGGACGGCAAGCTCACTATCAGTCAATGATACAATATGGTGGCCAGAAGAATGTATGTGATCTTATCCTCTGTTTAGAGAGGCCTGGTATCCTGAAACTGAGAGATGATTGCTCCACCCATTGCTTCTGGTTCTGCCTTAGTCAGTTCATAGATGAAGTTTTGCATTTGGTTTTGGACCATCGTGATTTAGGGAGGCAACTGGAGGATGTTTAGAGGAGGATGACTAAGATGATAAAAGGCCTTGAGAATGTGCCATATGAGGACTGCTTTAAGGGACTGAGAATGCTTACCTGGAGAAGACAAATCTTAGGGGAGACATGATAGCTGTCTTCAAGGAAGACTGTCTTGGCAAATTGATTAGTCATTCTGCACAGCTCCAGAGGACCAAATTAGAAGCAATGGGTAGAAGCTGCAAACAGGAATATTTAAGCTCAATATAAGGAAATACTTTATTGAAAAAAAACCTTTTTATTTCATTAAATATTTTCCAATTACATGAAAATAAATTTTTAAATAATCATTTAAAAAATTTTTGAGTTCCAAATTCTCTCCTTCCTTTCCCTCTCCTTGAAAAGGCAAGCACTTTGATTTTGATTGTACATGTGAGGTCATGCATATTTCCATATTAGCCATGTTGCAAAAGAAAACACAAAATAAAACAATAAAGTTTAAAAAGTATGCTTCAATTTGCACTCAGTTCATCAGTTCTCTCTCTGGCGGTGGTGAGCATTTTTCATCATGGATCCTTTGTAATTGTCTTGGATCACTGTCTTAATCAGAATAGCCAAGTTTTTCACAGTGATTCATTGTTACAATATTGCTGTTATTGTGTATAATGTTCTCCAAGGTCTGCTTTCTTCACTTTGTATGAGCTCAAATAAGTTTTCCAATGTTTTTCTGAAAACTGCCTGCTTATCAAAGAAATACTTTCTAACAATTAGAGCTGTTAAAAATGCAGTTGAATGTCTTAGCAGAGTGTGGATTCTTCTTGCTACAGGTCTTCTAACTGGAGGCTGGAACCTTTCAGGTTATGGCTTTATCCATTCACAAGTTCCTACCATATTTTGTGCCCTGACACCAGTTTTTGCTATGGGGTTACTTACAGTCAGATGTAGTGAGTTACTTAGCCCACATCTCTCCCTTGTGAAGTGATAGATCACAGGGCTTGGTTTGGAAATGACCGAGGACCAAGGCTCCATACCATCATGTTTCTAAAAGCAGGCTCCGAAGATGGCGGCGTAGAAGCAGCAACATATCGCAGCTCTCACATAGCCACCCCAAAATACCCATAAAATAGGACTCTAAACCAATCCTGGAACTCCAAAACGCACACAAAGATACTTCCCACTAAAGTCAGCTCGGCTAC
>CM053582.1:458690350-458720182 GCA_028627135.1 Pseudochirops cupreus | reverse complement strand
AAAAAGTCGCCTTTGCCAGATGGAGAAAGAATCTCAAAAGCACTCTGAAGAGAATAATTCTGTCAAAATTAGAGTGGAGCAAATGGAAGCAAATGACTTCATGAGAAATCAAGATACTATCAAACAGATCCAAACAAATAAAAGCAGGCTCCCCTTCCTCTGAGAAAGCTGTGGGATAGAGAAGTAGGAATCTTCTCCAAGATGAACCAAAGGATAGGTTGGGCAAGCTCAGCCATTGCTTCTTTCTGCCTCTCCCTTGGCAACTACCTATTGCATGTCCTAATTACTTGCGCCTTCCATGATGATTTGTAGGCTGGCCGCACCAAGAAGATCAGATTAGGAGGTGATGGGTGTGTGCCCTCTTTGACTATGAGCCCCAAGCAGTTGGTCAATCCAAAGGCTGAATACTCTGAATACTGACTGGGTGCAATGTACCCATTAGTTTTATTTAGTAGGGAGTGTCAGTATGGTAGAGAGTGTGGTAAAACTCATTTCATAAAGATAATGAGGTTTGTAACAGAAAAACAAGAATACTGAACCATTTATTTACATGAAGCTTTTATGTAGATTAGCTATCTGATGCTAGAGTTTAAAAAAAAAAAAACTTATCACCTTGGAGGCAGGACCCACATCACATATCCCATTATGCTCATCGTCTTTGAGTTAGTATCAAAAGCCCTACCTGATCCATCTCTGTCTCGCTTTCCGCCCCCTACTAAGGTAGGAAAATAATTATAAAGATCTGTCACCAATCATAGGTAACTCAGTCCATCTTGGTGATGGAGATTTATTTGGATGGCCCCCAATGAATCATAAGATCATAGATCTAGAGGTGAAAGGCCATCCAGTCTGATCCCCTCATTGTACAGATGAAGAAACAGGTCCTTACCAAGGTCACACACAGAGTGAGGTTTAAAGACAGGATATGAAAGAGATCTCATGGGACCGTGGAACATGGTAGATTGAAGTGAGCACCTGAGATCAACTCCTAGCATTGCCGTTAACTACCTTACCCAACAATCTTGGGTAAGTCACTCCCTGGGCCTCTGTTCCCTCATCTGTAAAATGACAGATTGGACTAGATGGCCTCTGAAGGCAGCTCTAAATTTATGATCTTATAGTCAGTTATTTTCACAATCCTAGCATATACTAAGGTTATTATTTAAGAAAAGGTTGAGAGCAACTTATAGATATGGTGGTATTGTAGCTAAATAAGAATTTAGAATTAAGACAAACTGGTTCATGCTTCGCTTCATGCTTACTCATGGTAAGAAGAAAGGCATTTTCATTGTAGGAAATGTCATCATGTATGGCAGAGTTCACATCTTTTCCCTTTGTCTGTGAAAGAGAGTTCTTTGGAGATAGACATTTCTCTAACACCAGTAAGCTGCTTAAGGATTCTGAAAAGAAACAGATTGACTGGAAAGTCTTGAAAAACATTTAGAACTGAGTTTGGATGGGTCAGTGTTGATTTTGAAGAAGCTGCTATTAAGGGGTTTATAGAAGCATAGTCTAAGTGAGAAAACAAATGCTCCTGTATCAAGTTCAAGAGGAGACTAAGATTATACAAAAAGACCAATGAAATTGATTTCTGGTTTCCCTTGGGCAATGGCAAAACCCAAGGTAGGCTTTTCTATGGGATGGTGATGATTTTTTTGGATGGCTTCGTGATAGTTTGCTGTGACATCTCCAAAGACAAAAGATACAATGAAATTTTTTCCTCACCTCTTACTACCCTTATGGTTAATGGAAAAATAAGGCAACTTTGGTCTACATGGCTTAAAATTTTACTTTATACATTGGATGTCTACTATATATCTTACATACTTGGTAAGTTTGGGTTGTCATAGAACTACTTGTATGCTTTAATTCACTGTGATCAGTAAGCATACTATCTTATTCTGTACCCCCAAGGCTCTCTCTCTCTAACCTCTGAAGGAGTTTACAGGGGGAAATATCACATTCAGATGATGAAGAAAATAGGTCATAGAACTTTGTAAAATTCCAAAGAACTCTTGGTTCCTAGATGGTTTGGAAATTAAGGAAATCTCAAGACTTTTTTCATATTGAAAATGAAAATTCAGAAGGAATAATGAAATTTTTGCTATGATTCTTCATGAAGAGGTGTTTTTTTGAGGGGTAAGAGCATAGAGAGTTTTATATTTTGTTCTGTTAAATTAAATTAAAGACATTTAATGTGTATGGTTATGAGTATTTCAAAACACCAACTAAAGGTTTTTAGGAGAAAATTGCCTTAAAATGTTTTCCTTGTCCTTTTTTCTCTTAAAATTACTAAGTCCTTTTGTGACTAAGTTTTTGTGACCAGTTTGTAGTCTTTCTTTTAAAATTAATAGATTTGTCATGCCATAGCATTCTAGGGGGCGGTCTTAGAAAGTAAGCTTCATATTGCAATGTCTCTCTTTGGGTATTTACTTGGCATAGGTGGGGGGAGTTTGAGATTGTAGGGGATTAGCATAATTGATCTTTCTTTCCTTTCATGATTGTTTCACAACTAGGACTTTTTCAAAGCAATACTGAGTATGCAACATTAGACATCATTTTATTGGCTATAAAATCAACTATCACTGAATTATGCTGGCAAGGTATTGTTTGCTGTTAGACTCTTGGCTTCTCAAGTTTGGCAATAAAAAATTAACTTAAAAATAGCAAAGGCCAGATGATTGTTCACTAGGAATATTATGGAAGGGATTCTTAGTCAGATAAGGTTTGGATCAGATGGCCCACAGGGCCCCTTCAGGTAATAAGATTCTAATTCAAATATCATTTGAGTTCTAGCAAAATACCTCCTTCCTCGCCTGTCAAGTAGCCACTGGCACAAATTCTACCAACTTTTGGTCCAAATGGCTTAGTTTTTCCAAGACGCCAAGACTCTCGTGAAACTGATTTACTTATTTTTCTAAAAACTTTCCCACAGGAATCTACGAAGTTCTTTGCGATCACATTTCTGGGCTCCATCCTGTGGATAGCCATGTTCTCATACCTCATGGTGTGGTGGGCTCACCAGGTTAGTAAACAGAATCCCTAGCAACGTTTTTTTTTCCATTCAAATTTTTTCTGTATGTAGCCAAGGCTGGCACATTGGCGGTGGTTTTAAGTGCCTAAATGAATTTTCTAAATTCTCATTATTCTCTGAAGACTTGAAAATAAAATTATCTCCACTGACATCATATTTTATAGATGAGAACTACTGATTTTCTTTCCTAGGAAGTAAACTTTTGAGGGAATGGCTCTATGGTGGTATAGTGGATAGAAGACTGGGCCTGGAATCAGGACGACTCATGTCCCTGGGTTCAAATCTGGCAGATACTTATGGTGTGACCCTGAGCAAGTCACTTAACCCTGTTTGCTTCAGTTTCTCTATCTGTAAAAGGAGCTGGAGAAGGAAATGGCAAGCTACTCTAGTATCTTTGCCAAGAAAACTCCAAATGGGCTCACGAAGAGCTAGACACAACTGAAATAACTGAACAAGGCCCTTTCACAGCAGTTGTGGGAAGAGTACTGGTTCTGATATTAGAGGACCTGGTTTTAAATCTCACTCATGGTGCTTAAAGTCCCTTGTGTCTTTAGGCAAATCACTTAATTTTCCTGGGCCTTAGTTTCTTCATCTGTAAAAGGAAAGGCTTGGAGTAGATATCCCTCCAAAGCCCATTCTAGCTCTACATCTATGATCCTAGACAGAATAGCTATTACTGATTGTGCTGCCTTGATAATGCAGTCAGTGGAGATATGGAGACATAGTATACAGGTGTGGCTGTGTGGAGAGCCCATTCTAAAGGGACAAGGAGACTTATCTGATTGGCAATAAGTGCCCATTCCTTTCTCCTCTGCCCCCACCTCCATCCCTTATTGATGCTGAGGGAATGCACTAGGATTCTCTTCTGCCTTAGGCTGTAAGCTGCACGAAGGTGTGGATCATATATTATCTTCAGATCTCAACAGCACTTAAATGTCAATGATAAATGCTTTAAAGATGTCCATGTTATTTGAGCAAGCTGTAGCTGTGGTTTGTTTTCAATACTTATTATTCTTTCTTCACTAGGTTGGTGAAACAATTGGGATTTCTGAAGAGATTATGGGCTTGACAATCCTAGCAGCAGGCACCTCAATTCCTGACCTCATTACAAGTGTTATTGTTGCCAGGAAAGGCCTAGGAGATATGGCTGTGTCCAGTTCAGTGGGCAGCAACATATTTGACATCACTGTGGGGTAAGTAGAAATCTTATTTTTAAAGTTAGATGAAGACAGAATTTAAAAAAAATCTATTTTGGCTTTGGCACAATAAGATTCAGCCCTCTATCTTCTGTTTTGCCTGTTTTGAAAAGGTATTTGCATTATTGTGTTACACAAGGTAATAAAATAACCTTCCTTTGTTCTCTTGAACACAGTAGATTGCAGAACTAAAATTCTGCTTGAAACAGAATTGATTAGAATTTACAGATGGATTGAAAAGTGAAGTCCATTAAATTCCATTACTGCATATGGTCCAACCCTCAGCTCATTGATTCTTGGGTTCAGTGGAGGAAACCTTGATGCAATCTCAGTTCCTGATTCTCCTCCATATTTGAATTATTGCCAGTTGCAAAGCACCAGACTACATTACTAGTGAACAATCAGCATTTTCATATCATGAGACCACTTCTATAGTCATACACATATACAAATCCCCCTCCTTTTTTCTAGTCTGTATAGAATAGCAGCAACATGTCATCTGAATAATCCATATTTGATAGCCTTTGGATAATTGGGGTCTGCTAATAGGCTCTGTAGGTTGGGAGGAAAACAGGGGAGGCAAGTTGTTGGGTGCCATGAAATACTCTGCGATATGGCTTTCCTTTTAGAAGTATAGAGAAAATAAAATTCTTACGTCAGGCAATCTGATTTGTCTTTGAAATGTCAGTGTGATATAAGGGCAACAGCACTGAACTAAAGTGATAGAGAAAATGTGGGTTCAAGATCTGCTCCCTGTGAACCTCGGAAGTTTTATTCTCCCCCGTGCCTCAGTTTCCTCATTTTTAAAATAGAAAGGTATTACATTAGAAATATATGAGAATGGGGTGGCTAGCTGGTGCAGTGAATAAAGCACCAGTCCTTGAGGTTCACGTTCCTGAAACATCACACTCGACTCATTCATAAGCTTTTTTTCTCCCTTCTTGTCTTTCAGTTTGCCAGTTCCTTGGTTACTCTTCTCTGTCTTCAATGAGTTACAGCCTGTTCCAGTGAGCAGCAATGGCTTGTTCTGCGCAATTGTTTTACTCCTTCTCATGCTCCTGTTTGTGATCTCTTCGATAGCATCCTGTAGATGGAGGATGAACAAAATCCTAGGGTTTACCATGTTTCTCCTTTACTTCATATTCTTGATTATCAGTGTAATGTTAGAAGATCGAATAATATCCTGTCCCATCTCTATCTGAGTCAGTCTTGAGGCTGTTACCATTGAATGAAGAACAAATGCACATGTGATGTTCCTCTGTGGATCACTGTATTTCCCCAAGGATGAACTCTGCCCATGGGGCTGTTGCTTGAGAGGGTGTGTGGCAGTTTTAACAGTAAGTGATGTCAGCAACCAAAGGCCTGGTGGTGACCTGGTTTCATACTTGGCTGATGGAATATTCTTCCCTGAGGGGCTCTCCCCCAGCCCTCATGTTCCATAGTCAGCACACTAAGGCTGCACAGCTGCAACTGAAATTAGAAAACTATTTTTTTAAAGAGGGGTAGGTGAAAGAGGTTATTGAAGATAGCTTCTGCCATTCCAGTATTTTCTGGCCACATCTGAGGAACCCCTGGAGCCTTCTAATTTCATAAATCTTCTTTAGGCTCTAAACTAGATTGTCCAAGCCAGTGGACATGGTTTCTATATTGCCTGCCCTGAGCAAATATTGTGTTCTGCTTTTTCCTCATTTCCTACATTTTCTTGAATGATGTGCCCATCAAATTTATGGTCAAATGTTTTTTTTGTGAATTTAGGTAAAGGTCACTAGTAGGAAGAAGCATTATGAGAAGCAAACACTGTTCAACAGCATCAGTTCATATTAAATGAGATTGACTTTCAGCATTTGAACAGTTTTGTTCTAAACAATGGGGGTGTATAGGTAGAGTTCTTCACAAATACCAATAATTTCTAGCTTAGAAGGGAAAAGCTGAAGTTTCTAAGTGTATGAGCACTTTAAAAAAGAGGAAGGAGCAGGAATGAAAAGTTCTGATTTTTCTCTCACATTAGGACTGATGGGAGTAAGGCAGATATTGGAGGGGAAGAAAACAAAGTAAGATAATGACTTTAAAAGCAAAGTAATAGAATGTATGCATCCAAATGAGTGATGTTCTCTTTGAAGCACTCCCTTGGGAAGCAATACACTTATTGTAACTGTTGCCATTTGCTGAAAACAGTTCCGGGACTTTTCTTTTAGCATCATCTAGAGCTCTCACACATCTTTTGAATATCCTCAGTGGTGGCAAATCTTTGTCCTTTGGGGATGGACCTGGTTTTCGGAAACAATCACTGGAACCACTTTGGGCAATTAAGTTGGGAACATTGTTTTTTAGTTTCTAAAGAACAAAATAAACAAAAACATTCAAGGCATGACTATAAAGAACTGAGTTGGCTTTTTGGCTTGTAAACTGATTCTAAAAGGTCACAACAGGAGTCCCTCAAAATACTTTGAGTAGCATCCTTAGAATATATAACATATGACCTCACAAGGTTATTGTTTGATGGGGGTGGTATTTATTTGGCTATATGAGCTCTGATATGGTCAGGAAAGTGCCATTGTTTTGTATTTTGAAAAGTGAAGGTGTTTTTTTCAAAAGGCCTGGAAATGATGTTGCAAAGGACTACATAGAGATTCTTAGTTTAAGCCTCATCTGTGCAATCTGTTGATATGCTTTTATATTACTACTTGCTGCTTTTACTAGATTCAAACTATTGATGGGGTACATTAGGAAAGGTACAGACTTCTTGTTATGATCAAAGTTGACGACAAAAGCAGCCGAGGGTGACTGTCGATTACAATTAATGACAATATGAGAAAAGAAACCCCTGCATCCCCCAACTGCTCCAGAACCAGAGGGCAGAATCCACAGGAAAGACTATAACAACCAGGAACCCTTTCTCCCAATGGCCTCAGTCAAACTCCATCCACCTAGATCCCAGAAGGATCTTTCCTTCCCAATAGTGTACTTTGAGGACCTCTGCTCTTTGACATCGGTTTTGATGTTGGACCCTAAGGATCAACGGGCCTTTCCACCCCCTTTGAGACAGATGATCCTTTATGTGCTGACTGTCCCAGTCAGAATGTGAGCTCTCTGAGAACAGGGACTGGTTTGCTTTTCTGTGTCCCTAGAGCTTAGTGTTGGCACAGAGTACCTACCAAATAAAGGTTTTCTCATTCCATTGAAGGACACCAGAAATACAATGCTTTGAAACAAATGAAGAATGAGATGACTTATTATAAGCCTTAGAGAAAACATCCATATGATTTCTCTAATAAAATACAAGTGCAGTTTCTTTAAGAAAAATACTTCACATTTTGATATAATGAGAAAATAACTTTTCTGTATCTTCTAAAATCTATAGGTTACATAATGGTCACCTCCACCAAGGATTCTACTATGCAATTAAAATAAAATTCCAAGAACTGTAGATCTGAATGTTAATCATTTCACCAAATACCATATGTCTTCATCTTTAAGTTCATCAGAATATGTAATAGAAGCTTATTAAAGCTATGTCATTATGCTCACGATATAATTTTTGTAATATCAATTCTCGACATTTGAATACTGAAAAAGTCACAATTCTAAACAATTCACCTTGCCTTGAATGTTTTGACAGGAAAAATAAGAGGAGTAAGTGGAAGGAGGGAGCTCATCCCAGCTCAGTGAGCTGCTTAACTCAACCACTAACTTCAGGACATGATTGCTCATAGCTCTCTTCCAACAAGCCTCTGGCTGGCCACTGGACCTTCTTATTTTTCACTCAGGATCAGAAACTCCTTCAAGGATGTGATGAAAGATTATGAAGCATTTTGCAATTAGAAAGTGCTGTAACTTTTTGTTAAGTGATTAAAACCAATTTTTTCATGAGGTCTCCTTTGGCCAAATGACTGGCTTTCTTAACATTTTTCTTTGTTACCTCAGAAAAGAGATGACCAGTTCTGGTCAGTATCACATTCTATGCCACAGAAAAGAGTAAGAGGGAGTAAAAGTTGTGTAGTCAATAAAATTAAAGACTTATTAAAACACACAAAATTTTAAATTGAGAAGCAGTGAATTCAATTGCCAAAATATATTACACTAAATTAGGAAGATCATCTTCATTAATCAAAAAACTGATTGGACATAAATGAATAAAGCAAAAGAGAGAAGCAGCAATAAAATACCAATTTTTCTTGCTATATTGCAAAACTTTAAAAGTGTTCACCTATAAATTTTAAAAATTACAAAAAAAGTACAAAACTTGCAGTCACTTGTGAGGAAAATCATAAAATAAGTAAAAGTTATGCTTTTAAAGCTGACTTTTAAAAAGTGACTAGTAATTTTCTTAGCATCAAATAACTTTGCTCTTGATGCTTAGCTAATGTCCAGTGTAGCCAAGATTCTCAACCCCATGGAAAAAGAATGAAACTGCTAAAATATGTTTAAGATATAAAAGAATAGATATACTGATCTTTTAGCTAAATCATTTTTATTTTACACTGTAAAACTGAACAGAATTTCCATTTTTCCAGAGATGAGAGAAAAATGTTTATCATAAACATTGATCAGGTATATTTTAAATGAATTACAAAACAAAATGACCTTCCTGATGTTCTCTTTTGTAAATAAAATTTCAGTGTTACATATTTACAAATCTACAACCACTCATTAAAAAGTGCAGTTTTGGAGGTAACAAAGTACCATGTAGAAATCCCAAAGATAATAACAAGAAATGTTAATCTAATAAATCAACATGTACCATATGGTAAAGATTTGATATGCAAACATGATCCATTTCTTTCTCAGGGATAAATTCTTGGCCAGCATCAATATGACATTGAGAATTTTAAGGAATCATTCAACTTAGAGATTTGTAACTACTGCCTCTGGAAATTACTTAGATGATGATGAATTCAGCGATAATTTTTGCTTACTTATGTTCATCCTACCTATGGCTGCATTTTCTTGACGTCATTGTTCTGACCTGTAATATACGGAAATTGTGAAACTCTCATTTTAGACTATTCAAGACACTGCAGGTACATAGGAAAAAATGTACTTCAAGCTAAAAAATATACTCACTTTGTAGAGTTATATATTTTTGTTACAAGTGTTGAAAAGCACATGGTAGCATTTTTATCATCAAGCAGAGATTTGGAAATATTTATTGATTCAAACCACAGGAATGGCTCTGTGATGTGGCCTTCATAAAACTTCTATTCACAACACTTTCAACAGGATTAATTCCCGGACATATTTGCTTTGTGGGAAAAGGAGGTGAGTATTATAGAACAGTCAGAGGACATCATGTGCTGAGGATGCTAAACTTATTATTGAAGGGTAGGTGCTAAGTAGGAAAATAAAGTCTGGGAAATGAAGGCTAGATGTGTGTGTAAATAGGAATGGGCAAAGTCTACCACATTCAGCACAAATGTCACTGAACCACTCCAAAGAAGACTCTTTCCCTTCCTGGTCCGAGATTAATGAACTGGATGGAAGCACTGAAGTACATAATGATATAAAAATAAAAATGAAGCTTCAGGCAGTGTTTTCTAGCGCAAAGACAAAGAGACATTTCCTTAAATGGAATCATAGGACTACAGGAAATTATAAATACAAGGTAATCTCCGTAAAAGGAAGAATGTAGCACTTTCTCATTATTCTTAGATTTCGTAGTGATTATCAAAACACTTTGGAAAGAAGAATTATTAATTACTAGATACAGGATACTGACATTTTCAGGGATCATTTTTAAGATTGCAACTAATGAGAAAATAAGCAGATCTACACAATTCTGCAGTTGAGAATGAAAAGGAGGATAACTGAAATATGCCATGATACTTAAAAATCACTAACAAACAGTAACGGGTAGATAATTTTCAGAACACAGTGGAAATAGCACATACCTTATGTCAGCAAGCAGTGTGGTTTTTACTTAATTGCAACGATTTCAAAGTCTGACCCAAGCCAAGCATTCTAAAATGAGAGAGTATGTACCAAATGGGAAAGGACCTTCAACTATCCATATCTGTCTATATGATCACATAGAGCAAGCACAGCACCCATGGCAAAAAGGGTGCTTTCCTCACAGTTCTTCTGACTTAATTTTCCATCATTCTCTATCTGCAAAAGGTAAAATTCTGGAAAAATACTTATATAGAATTATTTTTTAAAAACTGACCGAAATACTAGGAACAGAACCCAGACAATAAGATAAACAACCACTTTCAACATGAGTCTGGACTGTGAGAATAGGACATTTAGATTCATAAAAGAATGTAAAATACATGAGTAGTTAACAAAAAAGTAAACAGCCATGAGAAAGGCTTTTACAGGAAAAAAATCCCCAATACACAAGTACCTCATTACAAAAGTGACTTGAGCTAAATTAATTACTGCTGCTCAATCCCACAGATATTTTGTCTCCTAAGAAGCTTACTGATAAAAGTTTTGAAATTTATTAGTGAATTGGAATACCAAATATGAGAAGCTTACAACCAGTTGGGAATAGAAATTGTGGTGGTGAAAAAAGAAGCAGGCAGAGTATCATCACATTACTTAAGTAAACTAATATCAACATAAGCCTGAGTTAGGAGCATTACATATATTTCATGCTGATCATTTCACCAAGTAGAAAACTGTAAAATCCTTTAAGTTGGTACCACTGACTATTTGCTCAACTTAACAGTGAGGTCCATTTTAGCGGAACTGATTTAGAGAATGAACAATGGGACTTTTAGTTGTATTCTAGTGAAGGTGTGTCTTGTACCTCTTCTACAAATTGCTTCACACACACACAATTTGAGATCATTTCCTTGGTCCATCTTAGCACATTATCTGGGCAATTTTCCTTTGTTAATGACAACACATGCACGCAAATTGAAACAATGAAAATCATTACAGTAACTAAGGGTAACAAGGGATAGTTTTTCCCCTTGGAAGTAATAATTTGAAGAACACTAAACAGAGTAGCACAACTAAGAGTTTAAAATAAAACTAAACAAAAACAAAATCAATTTCAGGTATTTCTGAATTTCTAGCAATAATGCTTAAACATTCAGCTCATTATCTAATTTCCATAATTTATAGATCTTGATGGCTAATTTCAAAAACTATATAATTTAATATGGGAGATCTATTCTGTAATTTCTTCCTCTAGAAAATGAATATTTTGCTTCATGTAAAATAAAAATATATTTTAAATATAATTCTAAATGGAGTGCCCTGTTTGTGTTCCCTATAATTACCATGTAGCACAGATGACATACCCAATTTCATATATTAAAACTGGAGTATATTTGCCATAATTGCTATCATGCACATTAAAATTACAATAAAACTTTTGGAGTAGTGTCAACATACTTGGAAAGTACACCATTATGTATATTTATAAAAATTTCTGTTTAATTTTGCAAGGTTTCCTCACAATGTATTGTCTGTAAGTGCCATTAGCAACAACAACAAAAAAGTGCTGGGTTCTTCACTGTATGCTGAGCCTGAGTTTAGAAGGGACCGGAGAATTATGTTTGGGACTTGTACTACTCTCAAGATTGTCAGTATGCCAATCTTGGCAGTCTGTGGGGTATATCACTCTACAGCTTACACACACACACACACACACACACACACACACACACACACACACACTTTCAAACCTATGGCTTCCCAAGGTGCAAATGCAACTGAACCCAGGACAACACCAGGGCTAGGGGCAGCATTTTTTGACCATTTCTGTGTCCCCCTCCCCGTCTTCCTACATTCTTCTCTCCCAATTGAAAACAGGTTGGACTATGTGTTCCAAATAGCAGCAGACTTAGAAGGAAGAGCACTAAATTGCTCATTTAAAGTTTAAATTCATTTTAAGTTTGCTATAGTAATTTTAAAAAATTAAAAAAATATCAACTTACTATAAACAATTTAAAACATGTATAATACAACTTTGTGTTCTTTATAACATCTGAATAATCTATGTAAACAGCAGATCCTTTGATTTTATGTTACTTATTAGTATTAATACATGATTTTTATCACTGTTTTCCAAGAGACTGTCTTCTTTTAAGACAATTACTTTTAATTATGGTTTTCCCCACCATGAAACTCTTTATAGAGGGGAACAACAAAAGGATCAGGAAGCAAAGCAGCATTCAGCCCACTTGTTACTGTTCTTTATTTAAAACATTTGTAGTTTATCAGGGCTTTCTGACTCTGCTGCAAATATATTTTTAAAAAAATGAGGATAGAAATTTTCTTAGAGATTGAAGTGGTAATTTTTACACAGACTGTACAAAACATATATAGTGTGTGTATATATGCATATACACACATATTTATGTAAATATATACACATAAATTTATTTTAAAGATAAGGTTCACCAAATATTTTTCGACATTCCATCACCCCTGTGCTTGGTGGTCTATCACAGTTGTGGGTGCTCTTGACTTGATTAGGTGTAAGACGATCATATGCCATCTTGTATTCTCTGTCAAATGCATCTGGAAATATTCACACAGATAAAGAAATAAGTATTTAAAGGGTATGAGGAATCAATGACAATATATTATGTTACTTCAGGAACACAAAGTCAAAAGCTAGGAAAGCGTATCTAGAGGCAATTTTATTCACCTTCTAAACTTAAACTATCTCAAAATATACCATTTGTAACATATCCCAATATTTTGTAACCCTTAGAATTGGAAAATTCTTTCCAAATAAAAGGTTATTGAACATTAACTGGGAAATCTTCAGCAATATCCTAAAACTACAGATTAACCAACTCTAATTTAGCTTCTCTAAAGGCTAATTAAAATTCTATTGCTTTCTTTGAAAGACTTAAGACCTTTGATCAACATGATGGCCAGTCATAATTCTAGAGGACTTGCAATGAAACATGCAACCCATTGCTTGACAGGGAAATAAGAGGGTGCAGATCAAGATATATATTTTTTTGGACATGACTAATACACGGGAATTTGTTTTGCTTGATAAGAGTTTTGCTTTTATTTTTTTTTCCAATGGTGGGGAAGAGATATAAGGGAGAGAAGGTGGATTTTCATTAATTAAAATTATAAAAGTTCTATTTGCTTTCTAGACCCTTGGATTTTCTAATCTTACTAAAGTTGGAGGCCTCCATATTTGGATGACTCCTGAGTAAAGACAGATGGTCATTTTGAAGATTATATTCCTTCTTCAGTTTATGTATCCTTGTGTTAATATCAGTTTTTTCTTCTCTGATAAAGGCACTAAGTGCTGATTCATGTTAGACTTGTGATAAACTATAAATACTAGCCCTCAGATGGCACACAGGCATGAAAAAAAAAGTATCTTCTTTCCTTTTCTAGTTTGATGATATGGTTTTTTTTTCGTCCTAAACCAAAATACCTACCTGTATTTCTTTTAAACTTCATCTTATTTAAATTTGGTCACTTTTCTAATTCTCTTCTCTAAGATGCCTATTGCCACACCTACACATCTTGCTGCCCGACATCACAAATGCTTTCATTGTACCAAAAGTCTTAATGGCATGTATTAGAGGTTACTACCAAACCAAGTCACCTTGACTTACTTCCTTCTCTTTACAGTTCTAGGGACAAGATGCCATAAAGGAACATTCTCAGCCTTCCTTCTTTTTTCCCATGTTGTACCCTGGACTGGTGTAGCAATGTACAGATGCTATGGGTGCTTATCATATGTCATTATCCTGGGTACATTAATGAAACTATTAAATAGTACTGTCAGATATCACTCAAGATGGCCTGTCAGGACAATACTGAACTGACATTTATTCTTTCGATAGGATCATTTAACTAAAGAGGTGATCACATTATAGAAGCATATTCTATGCTATATTATTTTATTTATTAATGGGTAAGTCTTAGAGCACTAAATCAAGATGGTCCAATCAGTTAAATCTATTTATCATTTTCTTACAGAATTAAAGACTAAAAGGGACCTTAGAAGTCATCTAGTTCAACCCTAATAACAGAGGAGGAAAATAAGGCTCAGGGAAGGGGAAAGTTTAGGTTTCAATTAGTCCTATATATGTAAATATAACAGTGGTTATCAGATGTGCTACACCCCCCAGACTTAGAATACTTTCTGACCATCCACAGTGATTTAAATGGGATGGTCCTAAATCATCTTCTCTCTAGCTAACAAAGGTCATTTTTGTATTCTTCCTGAGGTTTGGAAGAGGCAAACTTAAAGAACAAAAAATGTGAGCCAACCAAGAAAAGTTTGGGCACTAATGAAAAATATACTTAAAATACATAATTTAAATTTACCAGTTTTCTCACCAAAGCATTCTTATCACATGAAATAATATTAAAATATGGTGCAATAATGAAGTTTATACTTATTGTTTGCTTTTAAGTTGGCACAATGAAATAGGATGATAGTCTTTTTCTTGATTACAACTTGTATTTTACATAGCGCTAAATAAGTACAAAATATTATTATTATAATGAAGTATACCTATGTCAATGTTGTCTCTTCCCAATGCCACAAGTGAGAGAAATAATATTTCTCTATATAAACTCCTGAAAAAAAAAGGAGGGGGGGGAGAGAGTAAAGTGTTAGGTTCCAAATATTAGGTAAAAACATGTTCATTAGAAGTCATATTCATGCTAAAATAGGCATGAAACCAGGTATGACAATAAATTACTAAGCAAAGAACTGTTCATTTGTTTTGAGGGACCTCATGCTCATTTTAAAGTGCTGCCTTACTTAAAAGAATGGTTCTTACCGTTGTCGTTTAAGATGAGGCCATTTGTTCAGTATCTCCAAAATCTGACTCATTGGTCCATAGACATCATTCATCTTAATACTTTTTACCATGCTTTTCAACAGTTCTTGGTTAAATGAGTTATCACCTTTTGGCAATAAATGGACCATTGGGTACTTTTGAGCTGTAAAAGAACCAAGATAACAAATGAAGTAGTATTCATGGTCTAGAAAGAAGAAAAAATAATTAAGCAGCAGCTACTGGCTATTTTTTCAGATGGGCACTCTGAAAAATTATAAAATTTTTAAAAAGCACCAATAAAATAAATTAAGAACAATGCTAGGACAAAGAAAGGAGTAGAGATAAAAACATGGAGATAGCATAAAAGGAAAAGACATGTCTACTGGGTGACATATGGGGCTAAAATATAACATAGTTTCATACAAGCAACAACAAATATTTTGCCCCTCAGAGTACCCCTTAAAAACATTTGAGTTGGCAGTCTATAACTGAAAACTAGCAAACAGGCAGAAAAGGAATCTGGAGGAAGCAATCTGTTCAAAGATGGAATTTTTTTTGACATGCGCGTGCACGTTCACAGATGTACCACCCCCCTCAAAGAAATCTACACATTGGCAACACCAAGCATAACACTCACTCTCAAACAAAAGAGTGCGATTTTGACCTGAAAGACAAAAAGTGGCATTAAAAAAATATCAGTTGGATTACTGTCTATACTACTTAAAGAAAATAATTAATTATTGTATGTCAACAAAGATTTCTTCTAGAAAGGCACTTACTCTGTGCATTCCAGAGGATGTATAAGGGTTGTCCAGGATCCTGGTGTAATTTCATGTTGTCCCATAACATCTGAATTAAAACATATTTGCTGTCTTCTGACATACAGTGACGGGGAATCTAAATAGTAAAAAACGAAAAAATAATTAATATGAGGAGTTCCTGTATAGAATAAATTCTTTTAGACACAAACTGGTAGTCAGAATGAACATGAAATGCTCTCTATATGTATATAGAAAAATCACATGCTCCCCCTCTGGGCTCTTGGAGTTGAGGAGAGGGAAAAGGAGAGGGAGGAAGGAGAGGGGAGGGATTGATGAAGGGGGTGAGAGGGTGACAGAGAGAGAGAGGGAGAGGGTGACAGAGAGGAAGAGAAAGAGAGAGAAAGAGAGAGAGAGAGAGAGAAAGAGAGAGAGAAAGAACGCACAAATGAAAAGCAGGAAAGGCCAAAAGGTAGTTTTTGGGGGCCAGTGTGCTTCCTTCTTTTCTCCTCTCTCCAGTATTTTTACTAAGAAAATCCCATGACAGTATGGTAAGGAAGCAGCTATTCAATGGACAGAGTGCCTGGCCTGGAGTCAGGAAGACCTGAGTTCAAATCTGTCCTTAGACACTAACTAGCTGTGAAATCCTTGGCAAGTCATTTAACCTGTTTGCCTAATCCACTGGGAAAGGAAATGGCAAATCATCCAGTATTATTTGTCAAGAAAACCCCAAATGGAGTCATAAAGAGTCAGATCTGATTGAAACAACTGAATGATGTGTCCATTAAGGAATATCTTATTGTTACTCTGTTGCCAGAACCACAGAATTTGAGAACTGGAAGGGAGGGACCTCTATGAAAACCAATCCATACTCAAAAGGAATTTCTATCTCAAAATAAGCCCAACTACCTCTTCCCCTCAAAGTAGTCATCCAGCTTCTACTTAAAGACTTTCAGTGACCTCCCCCATCAACTCTGGAGGCAACTTCTTCTACCTCTGGACAGTGCTCATTGTGGAAAAAGATTTTGTTTGGTTTTTTCCTGACACTTAAAACCTAAACTTCCCACCTTGCAACTTTCATCATCCCATGCAACCCTGCAACAGAATCATCCTGATTCTGCCCTCTGGGCCAAACAGAACAAATCTAGTCCCTATTCCACATGACAGTCTTTCAGTATTTGAATATGGCAATCATGGCCCTCCATGTATTCTCCTCTCCAGGCTAAAAACATCTCCAGTTCCTTCACCATCCTAGTTGTCCTTTTCTGAATCCTTTCTAGCTTAGCAATGTTCTGGGGTGTCCAGAACTGAATAAAATTGTCCAGAGGAGGTCTTGATCAGGGCATAACACAGAAAGACTCTTGTCTCTTTATATTTGGCAGTTATAATTCTCAGTGGAGCCCAAGATCAGATGTGGTGGCCACATCCCAAGGCTGACTCATAATGAGCTGGCAATCTGCTCTAACTCCTAGATTTTTCTCAGACAAACTGTTGTCTGAAAAAGAAAAAAAAAAAGCTATGCCTTCCCCATCCTGTTCCTGGGGAGGTGCTTTTTTGTTGTTGTTCCTCCTAAGTGTAAGAGTTCACATTTCTTCTTACTCAATGTTCTCGGTAGCTGTCAAGATCTCTTTAGATCTGATCCTGTCATCCAGTGTGTTAGATATTGTTCTCACGCTAAAGTCATCTGCAAATTGGATGAGCATGTCATGCTTTTGCATGTCATGCCTTTATCCAAGTCACTGATAAAAACGATAGCAAATGGAGGGGAAGAAAAAAAATATAATTAGGAACGCATTTTTTAAAAGTTCTATAAATAGTCATGATCAAGGTCCTAGAAGAAATCAAATATAATGAAACCTCATTTTTGAATAATTGAGAACAGGCAAATAATTTTTGAGGTAAAAGAACAATATTTATAGTACCACATTTGGTAAATGCTTTTCTCTCATACCTTAGAATACTTATTACAATGTTCAGAAGACAAAATCAATCCAGGCAAATTACTGGGTAAGTCCAGACGTCTAAAATACCACACTAGATTCCAAAATACAATTGGGTGATGGTCTACAAAGTCTGCCACCGTTATTGCATTATCACCTTCATTTTCCAATAAACTTTCAAGTTCTTTCCATACCACTAATGGACTGAGATATGGGACAGTAATAGGGTCTGGACTTGGAAGGTCCCACTCTAATCCCAGTGAATCCTGTTGCAAAACAACAAAACAAAATAGTTATACAAGCATAAAACATTTAAGTGGAATCATACTTTTCAAACAACTGTTATGATATACTTTGTCATTTAAGTAGAATAGTAATAATTTTCATTATAACTTTATTATGGAAGCTCAGACTTTAAACTTCCATAATAAAGTTATAATGAATTTAAATGAGCTAATTTAAATTAAAACTAAGAATACTATATAGCATAAGGGAAATAAAAGTATAGCTGAAGGATCAGTGTCCAAATTAAAAACATTAAAGTATATACCGTTGTGCCTTGCAAAGTTGCTGGCAGACTGCCTGTAGACACAATGTGGCTAATCTTTCGGCCTCCTGTTTCTTCCTTGTCTAAAGGACCACAGGTACTGATGCTCCTGGCCACTGGAAATATTGGACATTTTGATGTGCTTATATTTTGTCTCCCCCCTTCAGGGATCTGAATACTTCGGGCACATGAATTTTCTTGCTCTTTAGATTTGCTTGGGGGAGGGGAAGAAGAATTGGCAACACTTAATACAGAGCATACACAATAAACACATTCATTTATACAGAGTAATATAATATAATGTACATTTCTATAGTGTTCTAATATAGACTCTCAGGATTGTAAGAAAATTAGAGGCCATTTACTCCTAGTCTTTCTTCCTTCACCTACTTTAATTTCATGTAGGAAACCCATGTTCTCACCTTAGCCCCTACTCCATTTCTCTTAAGGCTTCTCTTCTCCAGGACAAGTTTTCTCAGATACCTCAATCAATCATCATGTGTCATAATCTCAAGACCTCTCGCCTCTCCCTCCAAATGAGTTTTTTATTATTTTGCCCAGCTCTATAAAGTCTCCTCTTTGTAGTTTTAGTGGCATATCCATAACATGCAAATTAATTCAGGTATGCTCATTTTTAGTATTAGTGAATTCCAACCATGAGCAATAAACATCCCACCAATTATTTAAGTTATGTTTGAGTTTTTAAGAGTATTTTGGAAATGCATTTTTTTTACAAGTTTTGAGTGAATCTTGGTAAGCTGACTCAGATATTTTATGCATTTTGGTTTTGTTTAAATAGAACCTTTCTTTCTGTTCTTTCCTTTTGGAGTTTGTTTTTACTATATAGAATAAAATGTTGATTTTTGCTGATTTATTTTGTATTTAGATTCTTTTACTGAAGCTTTTAATTGTCTCAATTAGTTTTTTTGCTGATTCTCTTGGATTCTCTAAGAAAGCCATCTTTCACTAGCAAATAGAGTTTTGTCTCCTCTTTGACAGTGTTTACACCTTTAACTTCTTTCTCTTGCCTTATAACTAGTGTGCAAGCATTTCTAACATTATGTCAAATAATACTGGGAAAAGAGGACATCTTTGGTTTGTCCCTGTATTTATTGGGAAAACCGACAACATTTCTCCATTGCAAATAATGTTTTTTAATTTTAGATAATGCTTTTTCTAATTTCTAATTGCCCTCTATGTTGGTACTTTATAGAGCTTTTAGGATTAATGAGTAACGAACCTTGTCAAAAGCCTTTTTTGTGTTTATTGATGCAATCGTGTGGCTTAGGATGTTTTGTTTTTAATAAGGCTACTTAGAAGAATCGTTCTAATGAAGCACCATACTTGCATCTATTTTTGTTAAGCTGAATAATGTTTAAGTTAATTGCAATAGTTAATTAGGATTTTATGTAAAGATTTTTAAAATGACATTCTTTAGTGATAAAGGCCTATATAGTCCTTTGTTTATCCTTTCCTAGCTTAGGTGTTAGAAATATATTTTTTCATAGTTTCCTTCTCAATTTTTGAGAAAATTTGTATAGTTTAGGTATTAATTAAATTATATCACATGTAAATGTGTGTGTGTACTTAAAAAAACTGTTCCTCATTTTCAACTATTCATCCAAGTTTTGTGTTATCTACATATATGATAAGCATAACATTAATGTCTTTCCCAAGTCACTAATAAAAAATTAAACAGCACAAGGAACAAGTACAGACTGCACTCCAGACCCTTTAAAGCTGACAATACTCCATTACTGACTACACTTTGGATCTGATCATTCAAGTAGTTCTGAATCAACCTAAAAAACTGTAGCATATCTAGTCTATATCTTTTCATCTTTCCCATTTCTAGATAAATGACATTTTTCACATTCTCTTGATTTACCAAACTAGTAACCCCATCAAAATAAGAAAAAAGGTTCATTTGGCATGACTCCTTGTTTATTTTCAAGCTTAAAAATTTTTTTTTTACACTGATATCCTGACATGACTCATTCATTGCTAGGGGAAAACCCTCCCACACCCTCTTGTCATAAAGGAAATCAATTAAGCAAGAAAACCTGACAGAGTGACATTTGACAATGTATACCATATTCTTTCAGTGCTAGTCCCCCTCCCCTCTGACCTGAGGAGGGAGGTTTCATTTTCTGATCTTCTGGACTGTCACTGCTTTCTTAATTGCTCAGAGTTCAGCTTCCTTTTGGGTATCTTTTTCACAATGTCTTTTTGGTTCTGTTTATTTCACTTTGTATCTATTTACGTAAATCTTTCCATTGTTTCTCTGGATTCCTCAGACTACATTTTCTCCCCCTGCTTTTCCCCAATTGATGGATACCCCTCTGTAGCATTAAAGAATTGGAAACAAAGACTTCTACTAGTGATATTCTGTCTTTGATGGCCTTGGGGGATATGCCTGGTATTGGGGTCATTGAGTCAAAGGGTAGGGACAGCATAATCACTTCTGCACAATTTAAAATTGAGAGTCAGAATGAATGGGTCAATTCAAAAGTCTACCAACTATGTATTTGTATGTCTGTTTTCCTATAGCCCTTTTTAACACAGACTGGTTTTCTGTTTTTTGCTTTTTTTTCCATCTTTGATAATTTGCAGAGTGAAGTGAAATCCCAGGACACTTAACTTGAATTTTCTCTTACTCTTACTGGTTTGGACCATGTTTTCACACAATTATGTATAATCTGAAGTTCTTTTCTGAACTCAGAAGTCCAGAGAGGAAGTGACTTTGCCCAAACATCATACCATTCTTATGTGATGGAGCTGGAGTTTAAACTCAGGTCCTCTACTCTGAAATCTTTTCTTTTTTCCCTCTATACTTACTGCATGATCTCTCTTTCCCGGACAGACCCTATGGATTTACATTATTATTCTTCGTAGCATAAGCAGCTGTTTCTCAAAAATTCAGAATATTCTCTTCCGCAGAAAGGGCTTCTTATGTTTTACTTGGTTCTGACTAGCGATGCTTCTCCCCTTTTTCCCCTGTTGGCATATTTTTCCACTCAACATATTTTAGAATTCCCTCCCACCTCTGCATATCCTTTTCCTTTGTTTTCGCCTGGAAGCCCTTCTTACACATTTTAAAGGAGCACTGGCTCCTCTCTGGTAATTTGTAGTACAGAGAGGAGCTCTTTGGCGTGCTCCCAATAGAGAGGCCGGCCCTCCTGGGGCCAGAGAATCGATGCCTGGATATGTCAAGAGCACCTCCTGAACTCTGTGCAGGTGACCACGGAAACCTGCTTTTCCTTGGGGGCTCCTCAGTCAGCCGCGGTTCTTGTGAGCGGCTCGGTGCCAGCCGCCGGTGGGGGCTGTTGTGGCGAAGTGCCTGGCGGCCCGAGCTAACGATTTGCGTGAGAGGCGCCCTTTGGCAGCTTCCACCTCATCTCATTTTTCGTGTGTGTTTTTGCCTTCTCTGAGGACAAGATGTTCTCCTTGAGGAGGTAAAAATAACGCAAACATATTTTTGCTAGTTTCTTGCAAAGATAAAGGTAAGAAAAAATAACCAGAAGCGTCAAGTTTCCTACAAACTTTGCCTTTGAAAAAGTAGGAACACTATATTTACAAACTTTACAATCCGTTTTGGTGACATTTCGATATACTGCCTTTCTACTGAAAAGTTTATGTGTTTATAACCCAACATGTGGCATACTGATCCATTTTAATGCTTTTTTAAACCGCTGAAGGACAGGAACGTTTTTCTTATGGCTGTATTTACAGACTTCGGAACAGTTAACTCCTTTCTGAAATTATCAGCTCCTTTAACAACCTATTCGTTTAACAAGCTAAGACTGTACTATAAAAGATCACCAAATAAGGCTAACATTGACCGTATAAAATGGTGGAAATATGTAATACCACAAAACCGTAATTACCTATTTGCATTAAAATTCTCTTGAGCAGAAACAGCAACACCTGAGGCTGATGAAGAAATGCAGGACTTCCTTGTTTGATTTGAACATGATGATGGAAAATGCATATTCTCAGTAGAGGGGCTGGACTTTAAAAAGTACCTACAAAGTGAATGACAGATGTTTAAAAATTCTTAAAGAAAAAGTATACAAACATGTGCCTCTTTAAATAACAATAATAATTGTTATTACAAGTAGCATTTATACAGCACCAGGCACTCTACTTAGTGCTTTAAAAAATTATTTCACTGGACCTTCACAACACACCAGTGAGGTAGGTGCTTTTGTTATCTCCATTTTACAGCTGAGGCAAAAAGAGTTTAAGTGGTTTGCCCAGAGTCACATAGCTAGTGAATATAAAGAAAAAGAAAGGTTATTACCTGCCAGGTCGTCTTAAATCTCTTATTTCAATATTAAGAAAGGGTAAGAAAAGATTTCCACAAAAAGGGCATGTGGTATTGAGATTTGAATCATCTGCTGTCCAACCAGCCATGATTTCTTCATCATGTACAAGGCAGTCACAAGTTCGACATCTTGAACAGCTTGATATGAGAACCTGCAAGGGAAAATAACACTCACTTGAATTTTAGTAGTTTATGTATTTTTGTCATCAAGCCTTAAACTATTCCTTGAGAGTTGCTGTCTAGACAAACTGAATTAAAACAAGACCTAATTCAAGATGTACATCTATCAGAAGATTAATATTCAGAATTCAACTGAGGGTGGTAGGAAGACTACTTCCCCTGGAGTGAGAAGACCTAGATTATAATCTCAGTTCTACGTATGACCTTGGGCAAGTCAGTTGTGTGACCTCAGGCAAGTCACTTAACCTCAATTACCTTTCCTTCCCCCCCTTAAAAAAAATCCCATTTCTGACATTTATGAACTTCATGACCTTGGGAAAACTACTGGGCCTCTCTGGACCTTGGCTGTTCTACCTGGAATATGAGAACTCTAACTGTCCTACTTCAAAGGTTTGTTCTGAGGATCGAATGGAAATGTAAGGAAAGTGCTTTAGAAATCTTATGGTACCATATAAGGTAAGTTATTACTATTCCTAATGATGTTACAAAGAGAAAAGAATTTCAGAAATGATTCCACTAGGCATATGGAGCTGATGAAATCCAAGGCAAGGGATCAGAAAAAGATTCTAAGTTAACACTATTCATACTGATATTTTTTATTATAAAGTAACATTATATATTGTCTGGACACCAGCAGTTACTCCAATTTAGACACCGCTGTGTAATTCATTGTAATCTTACTAATAGAATTTGAACATACTTTTAACCAAAGCTACTTATTAATTTATTCCCACTGCATTGCTTTCCAATCTTTCTGTGCATTCACTCATTTGTGTGCGCACACACACACACACACACATTTTTAAAATGGTAAAAGATAAAGAATCATTTGTTTAGTCTGGCTTTCTTAAATTTGTCTTACCGCATGCTTTTCTATGTTTCCTTACAGTATTCATTTACCATTCTTAATTATATTTTGATATTCTACTGTGTTGCTATATACCACAGTTTGATTAAACATTCTTCTGTTAGATAGCTAGATTGTTCCAGTTCTTTTCTATTACAAATGATGGTTATTAATATTTTACACAGATTAAAATAATGCTCCTAGATATATTCATAATAGTGGGACAGTCAAGTTTAGCGTACAAATATTGTTCACAAAGACATTCTCCTATAGTGGAGCATTTAGGTTGTTTCCAGTTTTTTGCTATTACATAATTTGGGAGGAGTTTTGGACCTGTAATCTCTTAGGTATAAGAGAATTAATGACAAGCAAACTTCCTTTAATAAATAATGCGTACAGGCAATTGCTCTGCCCTCCCTAGGCTGATAAAGCTGACCAGGGTGTTGCAAGATGCCTTCCTCAGGGACACACAATCACTTAATACATAAGTGGAATTTGAATCCATGGCCTCTCTGATGGGAAGGCTGATTTGCTATCTACTATACTATGTCTCTTCTCATTATAAATAATGCAGCTGTTAATATTTCTGCATAATTTTTAATGCTCCTGGGGTATATTCCAAATAGTGGGAGTATGTGCTCAAAGGATATGACTAAAAACAAACAATAATCTGGAAAACCCGATTGCTTTCCGGAAAGACTGTATGAATTTGTAGCCTCAGCAACAATATATGTGGACACTCTGTTTCCCCAAGGACCTGCTACAATGCCTTTGGTTGTTTCTGTTTATTTATTTTTGGCATTTTGACAAATGTCAGGTGGTACCCTATCATTATTCTAATATTTATTCCCTTGAAGGAATTTTTTTCAGGTGATTATTTTCAGTTTTCTTATCTTCTTTTGTGAAGTGTCTGTTCATATTCTTTGACCATTTAGCCAATAGTAATTACAGAGTACTTTTAAATATTGGTATCAGTTCCTTGTAAATTTTTGATGTCAGGGTTTTTTTTCCTCTTCAGATATATAAGCCATAAATATTTTCCTGTAATATGTTATTTTTCTTTTTATCTTGGTTATGTCTTTAATAATAAAAATAGTTAACATTTATATAATGCTTTAAGGTTTGCTAACTGCTTTTATCCTAACAACAACCCTGGGAGGTAGGTGCTATTATTTTCATCATTTTACAGTAAATGAGGAAATCAAGTTGGAGATGAAGTGACTTGCGCAGGGTCACACAGGTAGTGTCTGAAGTCACATTTGAATACAGTTCTTCCTGACTCTAGATCCAGCACTTTATACAACGTGCCACCTAATTGCCTCAAGCTGTTTTTTGTTATGTAGAATTTTGTGCAAGTTAATCCACCCATCTTTTTTTTTTATAACAATTTCTTTAAAAGATAAAAATTTATCCCCTCTCCAAAAACAAGATAACTAGATATTTTTTTCTTATAACCTTTTAATACTTTTAAAAAATGCTTGGTTCTTTGATAAAACTGATATTATGTGAACTGTGGATATAAAATCTTTTTTATTACTATGTTGCCAGTTAGTCTTTATAGGCAATGTAGTGTGGCAGAATGAGTGCTGGCTTTACAGCTTAGAGGAGGGAACCAGCTTCAATTCCTGACTCTGAGATTTATTGTCTGTGTGACAAAAGCTAAGTCATTGAATTTTTCTGAGTCTTAAGTTTCTTCATCTGTAAAACAGGGATTTACCTCATAGAGTTTCTGTGAGGCTATGGTGGGAAACTAAAGAGGTGTATACAAAGTATTCTGCAAACCTTAAAATACTATATAAGTGCCAGTTATAATTATCAGCAACCTATATTAAATAATAAATCTTTTGCCCAATTTTTATTTCACATAGGTTTAAGAAAAACAAAATATATGTATATACATATATTTGAATCTATATCTGAGTTCTTTAGGCTGTCCCATTGATCTCCATTTCTCGTTTTAACTAAGTACCACGTAATTCTAACAGCTTAGTAACATTTTAATATCTGAGAGGACAAGTCTCCCAACTTTAACATTTTCCTTTCAAAACCTCCCCTAATATTCTTTCCCTTCAGATTTTCCATTTACATTCTGTAAAGATTTTTATTTGTATCTGTAAAGAAACCCACCGGTATTTTAATTCTGCAAATATGAATCTGAACCTGTCGATTAATTTTGGAAGCACTGACTTTTATATTAGGTTCATAACACCGCATCCGGAAACACTGCACATGCTTCCAATCATTCAATTCTTCACATAGTTTGTCCTTTCCTTTCTCATTTCAGTTTTACAGTTACAAAGGTAGTATTTTAAAAGAATTCTTACCTCCATAGCATAGTTCTGGAAGATATTTGTACTACTTGTGCTGCAAGAAGATGCCAACTCTGATTTTCCAGGCAAAACAAACTTTGACAGGGGGCCTGTTCATTGTTAAAAAAAAAAAAAGAACTAGCAAACAAAATCTTTCAAATATAAAAATAATTTATAATAGAGAATTTTAAAATAACTAAATGCAAATGTATTTTCACAAATGAAGGGGCAATTTTAGATTTCAGAAATAGTAATTCAAGAAAGTATTCTATATGTAGGGGAAAAACCTTCATGGCACAAAACAAAAAAACACCACTACTAAGGCAAAAATTAATTTTCTAAGGCATAAGACAAAAAACACTGAAAATGTGTTTTTCATTAGTTCCAATTCTAATCTAATTACATTTTAGTTATCAGGGAAAACCAACTGCAGTTCTATTGGTCCATGTAAATAATAGGTTCACTTATTCAACATTTCCTGAGAATCTATTATATAACCTAAGAGGCATTATAGTTATATGTTATATGCTGTGTTGGTTTAGGAGACGTTGTAGTTGCATGTAATTTAATATACAGTCCTTAAGGGCAGGGATGATTTTTTGCTTTGTCTTTTTATTTCCAGTACCTAGATCTGTGTCCTGTATGTATTAAGCATTTAATAAATGCTTGCTGAAATAAATTAGATTAATAGCATGAGGGAATCAAAACTACTGAAAGATCTCTTTTGGTTTTCCTACTATCTATCTGACCACTGTTTCTTAGTATCTTTCACTGAATCAGCATCCATGTCATGGTCACTAATTGGTGGTGTGTTGAAAGGCTCTGTCCTGAACTCTATTCCCTTTTCTCTAAGTCCTCTCCCTTGTTGCACACATGCATCAGCATTCATGAGTTCAACTATCATCTCTATGCCAATGACTCATATACCAATAGATCAAATCCAAGTCTCACACCTGAGGTGCAGTCCCATATCACTAACTATCTCAAGCTCATCATATGTCCAAAACAGAACCCATGATTTCTTTCCCAAACCCACCCACCCTTCTTCCAAACTTTTTTATGTTGAGGGTACCACCACTCAGTTTGCAACCTTGGTGTCATCCTCAACTATTCACTCCTACTCATCTCACAAAGACAATTAGCTGCCAAATTCTAGTCATTTTTATCTCCATATTTCTTGTACATGCATCTTTTTCTCTACTCACACAGCCAGCACTCTCGTTCAAGCCCACACTACCTCTTGCCTAGACTCTGGCAATATCTATTTGGCCTTTCAGTCTCCAGTCTTTTCCCTGCTCCAATTCGTCTTCCACATTACTTTCAGTGTGATTTTCCTAAAGTATAGGGCTGACCATGTCATTCTCCTACTCAATAAATCCTAGGGACTCTATTGCTTTGAGAATCAAATATAAACTCCTTCATTTGGCTTTTAAAGCTCTTCACAGCATGGCCCTTTTCTAAATGTCCTGTCATTGCTCATTACTGCTTTCTCTGCACTCCAGAGTGCAGATATGCTGGCCTACTTGTGGTTCTTCATATTCCATGCTCCATTTCCTATGTCTCTGCTTTTGCACCATCAGTCCCTTATAATCAGAATGCTCTCCTTCCTTACTTCCACTTCTCAGAATCTCTCATTTCCTTCAAGTCTCAGCTCAACAGTCACTTTCTACAGGTCTTTACTGGTCTCCTAACCTACTAGTGTTGCCCTATGCAAGGTCATCTTGTGTTTGCTTTGTAAATGTCTCACATATAACTATAGATGTATGTGTTGTCTCCTGTGATAGAATGCAAGGTTCTTGTGGGCAGGCAATGTTTTCACTTTTTTCTTTGTATTCTCAGTGTTTAACAGAGTTATACACCAGATAATGAGGTTTAATAAATGCTGACTGAGAGATAAATTAAAAAATTAGCTCAGTCTACAGATTTTTGTACTAAACACATATTAAAATAGAAAACTTTATTGGAAATTATTTGTTTTGTAACTATATGATGACTAGAGTCAAAAGGAGTATAATTTGCCGGTTCACATATTATAGGCTACAGGTTTAGGTATATGTTAGGGTCAAGGTAAAAAAGGAACATAAACTCTAAGAGAAAAGACTTCAGAAAGTTTATGAGGAGGTGGAAGAATTTGGCCAGAATGTGAAAGATTTTCCTTTTCAGTTGTGTCAAAATCATCCTGCACCACCTGAACAAAAGATGCTCTTCTTGATTTCAGCCTTTCTGTCTACACATTAGAGGTATCTATCTGCTCCCTCTCTAATTAAAAACTAATTTCTAGTTTTGTTCGTATTATTTTGTGTTCTTGAGCCTCAGTTTTCTCATCTGTGAAAAGAGGGGACACATTAAATGATCTCTCAGGATCCTTTGAGAGGTGAACACTGAGAAGGTGAGACAGATAAAAATACAATATTCAGGGAAGCATTCTATCACTAGAGTAAGGAATTATCAAGTAAAAGATATCATTAAATTAGCAAAAGGGGCTACAAATGAAATGAATATGCTTATTATCACAGCAATAGAACTGTTAAGACAAACCCTCGCAAGAGGCAGTGCTTTCCAGACTTGATCTACTAAGTCCCATTCCCTTTGTCTCTGAAGTGACATTATTTTCTTGAGGGGAAGGCATTCCTTCAAACTCATTGCAAACATCTTCATCTGTTAAAGAGGTAGATTCAGAATCTAGGGCTCCAACTGAAGAAAGACTGGTTCGGTCTGAATTCTGATCCTAAAAAAAAACAATTAAACTGCTTATTTCTTTTACCTGTAGAAAGTTCACTATTTTAAAGTTAAAAATAACAATTTAATAATGCTCCTTTACTAATATGATCAGCACTATGGGTATGTTCAACAGGAGAAAAGACAATTAAAAAAAACAAACAAGAAATGTATTTTTGACAGTCAGTTTGGGGGAAAACATAGACAGTCTTAAGACTTGTTCACTGAGGCATAAGTCTATCACAAAATGAATTCAGAATCTCACAAATGGGGGCGGAGCCAAGATGGCCACGTAGGAGCAGGAAGATACCGCAGCTCCCACATAGCCACCTCAAAATACCCATAAAATATGACTCTAAACAAATTCTAGAGCTCTAAAACGCACACAAATATACTTTCCGCTGAAGGCAGCTCGGCTAGGAGGGACCACCTCAGTGCTGGGAGCCAAAACCAGCCCAGCCTGAAACGGGGCTTGGCCCTGGGGGTGGCCTGAAGAGCCGAGCGATAGCTGAAGCTTCAGGAGAGCGCATCTGCGGCAGCTGTGGCAGTATCCAGAATTATCAAGCCATAAGAAAAAAGGACTAAGTGAAAGCTCAGTGGAACTCAGCTAAAATTGGGAGAGATAAGCGGTCCGGCCAAACTGCCTCCAGGGCAAGGAAGCAGCAGAAGCGTGGCCCTGCAACCGCCTCCACCTTGCTGCTTCAGAGCTCCCGGCCTGCAGACTGCAGGGGGGCGAAGCACTCATTTCAGAGGCCAAGTGCTCTTGCATTGAGCGGCCTGGATCCGGATCGTGGTCTTGGGTGGTGGTCCTGGGGTGTGTTTTCAGTGAGCCAGAGCTGGTGGAGGTTACAGCAGCCTCCTAAAAGCGCCGGCAGCTGGGAAAACCCCAGCGCTTTGGGACAGAGCTTTCCCCTCTGGAAGCAGAGTTCCACAGAGCTAAAAAATCAGTGACTGGCCAACCATGAGCAAGCACAGGAAGCAAAGTAAGAACAGCAACCAAACTCTAGATTCCTTCTTTGGGGAAAAGAAGGATCAAAGCAGGGAATGGGAGGAAGACAACACAGTCAGAACTCTGGCACCAAAAGCTTCCAAGAAACATGAAGATTGCCTAAAAGCTAGAGATCAGCTTCAGAAGGATTTTGAAAACCAAATGAGAGAAGTGGAGGAAAAATTGGGAAGAGAAATAAGAATGATGCAAGAAAATCATGAAAACAGAGTCAACAACCTGACTGAAGAAATTAACACCTTAAAA
>CM053582.1:458663055-458689850 GCA_028627135.1 Pseudochirops cupreus | reverse complement strand
TCTCATGAAGTCATTTGCTTCCATTTGCTCCACTCTAATTTTGACAGAATTATTCTCTTCAGAGTGCTTTTGAGATTCTTTCTCCATCTGGCAAAGTCAACTTTTTAAGGCATTCTTCTCCTCATTGGCCTTTTGGGCCTCTTTTGTCATTTGAGTTAATCTATTTTTTAGGGTGTTGATTTCTTCAGTCATATTGCTGACTCTCTTCATGATTTTCTTGCAACATTCTTATTTCTCTTCCCAATTTTTCTTCCACTTCTCTTATTTGGTTTTGAAAACCCTTCTTCAGCTCGGCTTTAAGGCATTCTTCATGTTTATTGGAAGCCCTGGTGGGGGCGCTCTGGCTGCACTCTCCTCCTCCCTCTCTTTGCCATGATCCTTCTTTTCCCCAAAGAAGGAATCTAGGGTTTGGTTACTGTTCTTACTCTGATTCTTATGCTTATTCTTACTCGTGGTTGGTCAGTCTGTGATTTTTTTTTTAATCTCTGTGGGGCTCTGCTTCCAGAAGGGAAAGCTCTGTCCCAAATCGCTGGGGTCCTCCCGGCTGTCGTAGCTCTCAGGAAGGTGCTGGGTCCCTTTCCTACTTACTTCGGGCTCACTGGAAAATGAAGACTCCGAGACTGAAAGCCCAAGACCGTGATCCGGATCCAGGCCGCTCAACGCGCGAGCACTTGGCCTCTGAACGATCGCTTAGTCCCCCTGCTGTCTGCAGGCCGAGGGTGCGGAAGCTGCAATGTGGAGGCGGGTGCAAAACCTCTGCCTTTTGCTTTCCCGCCCTGGAGGCATTTCGGCCAGACCGCTTTTCTTCCCCAATTTCGCAAGTCCCACTGACTTAGTTCTGAACGCTGCTCGCAGCTGCCGCTAATCCGCTCACCAGAGAGGCTCCTCAGCTCCTCCCGTCCAGCCGCCCCCAGGGCTCAGCCAGGGCTTCAGGCTAGGCTGGTTTCAGTTCGCAGTGCTGATGTGGTTCCTCGTAGCCGAGCTGACTTTAGTGGAAAGTATATTTGTGTGCGTTTTGGAGTTCTAGGATTAGTTTAGAGTCATATTTTATGGGTATTTTGGGATGGCTATGTGAGAGCTGTGATATGTTGCTGCTGCTATGCCGCCATCTTGGCTCCACCCCCCACAACAGTCTATTTCTCATCTCCATGCCTTTGCATTAGCCATCTCTCATGCCTGAATTCCTTCCTTCCTTACCTTCATCTCAGAGTCCCTCTTTTCCTTTAAGATGTAGCTTAGGTACTATCTTCCACATGAAGTCTATCTGGATCTTTCCCATTACTAGAGCTCTCTCTCCCGAATTACTCTTGAATTTAACTAGTTTGTGTGTATATTTTCACATATGTGTATGTTTATATATACACACATATGTATTTATCTATATCTGTGTATATATGTATTGATTAACTTTAGGTTGTATGTGTTTTTTGGTAACCTTGTTTCTCCCATTAGAATTTAAGCTCATTGCAAGTAGAGGCTGTTTCATTCTTTGTATCTGTATCTCTAGTGCCTGGCACATAGTAGGCACTTAATAAATATCTGTTGATTGACTGATCTGAATTTTGAGGATATCAACTTGACAGTTGAGTGATGGATAGATTGGAGAGAAGAGAGACTGTAAACAGAAAGACTAATTAGATGGCTATGGCGTTTGGGTGTATGACAAGTTGGAAAAGAATAGTTCCACAAGAGCTGGTTTGTAGAGTTCAGAGCACAAGCTGCTTGGTCATGAAGGCAAACATCACAGATACCACCACCACCACCACCACCATCATCATCATCATCATCATCATCATCACTAGCATTTATATTAGCACTCTGCTATGTACCAACCACTGTACTACATATTTTATACATATTATTTCATTTAATAAAAAAGACCATCAAATTAAACTTAATTTTTAATACTGACATTTTTGATTAATATGAAAATTATACATCATAGATATAAATTTGGTTATGCAAGGAAAAAGAATGCAATATATAAATTACCTGTGCTTCCTCCTGATACTTCATCTGCATGGCTAATCATACCACTGAGGCGAACTATACTAGATGTAGGATTTATACTACCTGTATTTTGATAATTGAGCTTAGGAAGGCAATCAGCACTTCCTTTTGCACTCTCAGTCTCAGACACTGTAAGGAGAAAAAGAAAATTTCATTTAAAAAAATCTGGCACTAAAAATAGGACAGAAAAAAGATACTTGAAGGACTATAAAGGTTTGTTCCTATTCTTTTTAAACTGCTAAATCTCCAGAAAGCTTTAAGAAAACTACCTGTTTCTCCATTTATAGACCTGGAATTATTCCACTATCTCTAGACTTTTAGGAGAAAAGTATGGGTTAATTTATATCATTATATATAATTGACATATGAAGTACACAGCATTAAAAAGCTGGGACACTTATAAGGATACTAGGAAAAATTTGTTAACCAATATCTTGTTACATTGTATGCTTTCTTTTTAGGAGGGTGGAAGGCAGGGTAATTGGGGTTAAGTGACTTGCCCAAGGTCATATGGCTAGTAAGTATTAAGTGTCTGAGGTCAAATTGAACTTGGGTCCTCCTGACTCCAGGGCCAATGGTCTATTCACTGCGCCACCTAGCCGCTTTTAAAGAATTTAAAGAATGCTTTTAAAGAATTCCGCCCTCCCCCTCCCCCCCACTGTGGGTGTAGCATTGTCTTTTTCTTTCATTATGGGTCAAAGTCCATTTTAAAACATTCTGTAACAGAAAAGTTTTCAATCTCCAGTTGAAGGCCTGGCTATTTTAAGAAATGTTCAGTAAAACATAAAGATACTACATCAAGAAAATTTGGATCTCTTAGAGTTCAATGTAATAGTATGTGACCTGGAAAGACTTTTTAAAAGTCACTAACTGCATATATCCATGTGGTAAAATAGTTATCATTTTTATATTGAGTTCAATTTTCCTTATTATGAGGATGATAATGTTGCATCTTGACCAGTCAAGGACCTGGGCAAGGATAAGAACAGAATAAGCATATTTTATATCAGAGGTTACTTATCTTTTGTAATGAATATAAAGGTTAGCAGAAGGCACAATATACTTAGAACAGCAGCAAACTGGTTCAACTACATAAATAGTGGATAATTTTACATGTTGGTACTTAAACACCTACAGGAACTACAATCACTCTCTTTCTTGTCCTCTTTTTCTTCCTGTAAATCTTGGGTAGATGTGTCACCTCTTCTAACTTCATCTTTAGACAATGAATTATATCCAAGATCTGACTGAGCCCCTGGAAAGACAGAAAATATTTTAAAAGTTAAGAACAATAATTATGTCATGTTTTATGAAATCCTTCATAGTGACAAGTGAAATTATCAGTAACATGATACTTAAACTAATTTATTTTAAGAAGTAATTAACTGTGAAATTTAAACAAAAAAATTAAAATTATATTTATATTTTTAAAAGCCCATATAGAACTATTTATAATTTATCAGTTATTATCTCTTGCTGTACACCTTCCATTAACTTTGCTTGTACATTGGTCCTCATATTTGCATATATACACAACTACACCCATATTATATAGTCATATAGTGCTTAGATTGACTTGCATACAAATTTCTGGACACATTTCAAATGAAATCACTGTACTGCCAAGTCCTTTCTTATTCCCACTAATGGGAGGAAGTTGAATGCTTGTCCTTCTTTCACCAACTCTACTCTTAATAGCAATGCAGCCCAACAAGGTAAAGAAAAGTCTGACGATAATACAAAGTAGAAAACACACTTAACAATAACTAAAATTTAACTGAATATATTAGCATAAATATACAAGGATCTGGATAGGTTTTATGTAACTAATGAGCTCATTCAAGTTTCAGCTAAAAGAAACCCAAACAAACCCATATTTTTTAAAAATGTAATTACATTGAATAAAGAAGAATAAGCTCAAGTAATACATTGAAATTAAATGCTAAAATATTATCCTATAATAGCATTTATCATTTTAGGAGATTTGTTTTCTCATATTGGTTGTATTATTCTAATATTCAACTTGTACTTTTCTAATGAAGATATTACTCTAATTCATAAAGAAATAGCTCTTAAATTTTACAAAAATAATTTTAATAGACCCCTCTCTCTTAAATGACATGCTTTTAATCACATTAGAAAAATGCATAGCTCAGGTTGTGCAAGCTCTCACTGAATTATTCAAGATATAAAACTTGCCAAAAAAAAGCTTAAAACATGGATATCATATTTCATCATGATTTGCCTATAACACAGTTCCTCCTAAAAATGAACATCAAAAGAAACAAACCAAACAAATGTTCTCTGTTGCAAGTAAAGCAGCTTTTAAGTTTTGTTTTTAATAAATATTCATATTTTCAATTCATTTCATTCAATTCAATTCATAATTCCTGCCTTATGAACAGGCTGCCGTTATACTACTTCTAAATGTTATATCTAATTTTAAAAAATGTAACATGTAAAGGACAAATTGATACACTCATTTACTACATGGTACCTATCAGTCAACACTACTTAAAGAATATCTGTGTATAAATTTCTTATATTACAGTAAAATTAATGTAGTTCTTCAGTGCTAAGAGGCTATAAATTTTTAACCCTATAATTTTTCTAGTGATTAAGAATTTTTATAGAATGTGCTCAAAGGAGATTATATGCTCAAGGGATCTACATGCTTCTGGAACTAATTATATTTTAACATACTAAAATTTTAAAATAAGCTGCTTTAGTAGCTCTTCAACCTTTTATTCTATTAAAAATAATGAATGGAAGAAACCAAACAGCTAATAAACTTTGGAATCTAGCCAATATTAAATAATAATAAGAGCTTAACAAGTATTTTAATAGAACAGTATGTTTCATAAGTCATCTACTTAATATCATATCAAGTTAAAAGAGAACATTCAAAACAGGAATCAGACAGTCTATCAAATCCTGTTTAAAATATATGCCATAATACATATATACATATACACACACAAACCTGTACTAGATCTATCATCAGTAGAATCTACTTTGATTAACTCAGTGTTGAAGGGTGCCTGCTCCACAGTGTTTGTGTCATTACAACTATCCATGCTGCCATGACTAACAGCATCCAGGTCACTGCCATCTGCTTAAGAACACAATATGATAGCATTTTACCACTCAAGGAGATATACCCCCAAATACCCATTAATCTGCTGATTCTTATTTGCTTATGGTGTCAGTCTACTGACTACTGTATGAAAGAATCTGAACCTTTTCATCTATTTAGCAAAAATGTGTTCAACATAAAGCAAACACATAATAAATTATGAATTTGTTTAAATTAAACAATCCAAGATGGAAATTTAAACAATGTCAAGAAGATCGATTAATTATTTTTAAAGGGTAAAAATATCATGTGCTAAGACTTTGTGTGAGACAACCAAAACTAGCAAAATATTCAGTATTGTGAATTTAAAACACTTGTAGAATTCAAAATTTTATCAAGTCATTTCATGGAAAAAAAAGATCTTAAAACCACTTTATTTACCTGAGAGAGGAACATGTGATAGATGGACATTTTTTCTTAAAACTTTTTTGAACTGTGCTATTCCTAAAACAACATTTCTTATTTTGGTCCACAGAAAATAACCACTTCGACTGCTTGAAGGCCAGGTACTTTCCAAAACAGCCTATTAATTAAATACAATGTACAATGGTTATCAATCATAACAGCCCCACTGGATACACATCCTTCTCCCTTTTCCCTCCCTGCTTTCTGATGCATCTCTTTCTCCCTCTCCAAACCAAAGACTAGAAAATAAGGAGATGCTGTTTATTTTAAAAGTATATTTTCAATTAAATAAGTACTTTAAGAAATCTGTGCAGTTTTATCAATAGCACTTAAATTCAAGCATTATAATTATAGAAAATATTTATCAATCTCACACTAAACCAAATCAATTACCTTATTATAGTAACCGTAAGTAATAGCATTGGGATGAACACCAGCTTTTTTCATTTCAAAAAGTACTCGTACTGCAAGAACAGGCTGACCATATTGGCCACACAGCTGCATAAGAACCCGATAGCAGACCTGAAAGAGTTATGTTAAAAGGTACACAGAATTAAAAGCCTATATGTACAATTTTAGAAGGAAGTAATGGATTTTATGAGACTTAACTATTACCTCATCAGGAGGATCAATCTTTTTAGCGTGCATTTTTCGAAGTACATCATATGCTGTTTTCAGAGCCCTGACTTTTGAATGGCACACTTTCACATATGCTGGGAGGCAAATAAACCACAGTCCATAACAATGACGTAACAGGCATCTGGACCACATCTGAGGGATGGAGGAATACCTCTTTGCTATTTTATGGGCTGACTTTATTTCCTAGGAAACAAGTTTTTATTAATGACCTTATATGCACTTAAATATCATAAATTATAGGTCAAATCCTGTTATAACAATCCTACCACACCAAAATCCCTGAATAAGTAAAACATGTTAAAATAATAACTGTAACATATATATATATATGTATACATACACACATATATTTCAAACTGTTATAATAAAATAATTGGATGATCTTTTAGAATGGGCTGCAATGAGGTTTGAACTGTAATAGTTATTGAGTGCTCTAGGATGTGTCACTCTGTTAGGAGTGATAGATTAGAGGGTGCAAAAGAATTAAACTGTGATGACAATAAAAAGGAAACTTTTCAAATTACCTGTTTGGTTCTTCTGAACATTGCTGAAGGGCTATTAGGACTACTATTTTTTGAGGCCAGTTTATTATTTTGCGTTTGCAGAAATCCCTCTGGCCTCTCAAATAAATCTATCTTCAGGACAGGAAATCCATTATAACTGTTACAAGATAGGGGGAAAAAATTCTTGTTAAAACCTATACGCAGAAGAACACGATACCCATACATTATTAGTTCTGTGACCACTCACTGCTTAACTAGGAAATGGTATTGTGGACTTGTATTCTAACAGAGGCAATGGGACACAGTGGATAGGATGCTGACCTTGAAGTTAGGAAGACTTGGGTTAAAACCCATGACAGACTTAGAAGCCCTATGACCCTTGCCAAGGCACTTAAGAGTCTGCCTGCATCAGGCAATGCCCTAGGACCTCTCTATTAAGCCACACTGAAGAAATATAAGTATGAGAGCCTCAATTACTTGCAAAAGGAAAGGGACAGGGAAGTAGGGGATAGGGAAAGTGAACACTTGGGAAGGGAAAATATTAAAAAAAACTTCAACTCACACTAAAGAACAACTTGGCTTCCTTTATATTTTTTACCTGGAATATCCCATTTAAAAGCTTCAAAACAGTTTTAACCCTTAATATCCTAAATTAGTAAGATTATTACTAAAATAATTTGTAACCATTGTTGATTACTTAAGGTAAAATTCACTTAGCTAAAGAAATATTGGCAAAGGACAAATATGAAAAAGAAACAAAGAGCAAAGCAGTTCAACGAAGTTGTTTTCTATAAAGACACATAACACGTTGATGGTATTATTAAAAAGGAATGAGAGTGATTTTCTTTTCTTTTTAAATAATTAATTAATTAATTTTTAGTTTTCAACATTCACTTCCATAAGTGATTCAACATTCACTTTCAACAAACTTCCATAAGAGTTTGAGTTCTAAATTTTCTCCCCTCCCCAAGGTGGCATGCAATCTGATATAGGTTCTACATATACATTCATATTAAACATATTTTTATATTAGTCACGGTATAAAGAAGCATTAGAACCAATGGCAGAAGCCATGAGAAAGAAGAAACAAAAAAAAGAGAGAGCACAAATAGTATGCTTTGATTTGCATTCAGACTCCATAGTTCTTTTTCTGGATGTGGAGAGCATTTTACATAATGAATAATTTTCTTATGTAAGTGATTAAACAGAAGTCCTCTACCCCTGTGGGTGTGAACCATTTTGTTTTTGTCTTTATATTACCAACAATTAGTATAGATCTTGACACATGATGTAAGCTAAATAAATGTGAGTTGAGTTCTGAATGCCTTATAGAGATAAATCTCATCACATTGTAGTCACACGCTGTATGTTTGTATGCATTCATGCATTTATGTATGTACACACATGTATGAATCTCCATGTAAGTTACCTTTTCTCTGCCTATGGACAGGACAGAACTGATATCCGTCAGCAGGCATTTTATTTTTCTAGTAATGGCTACCATATGCACTAAAACATGTCAGGCTCCATAAAACCACTAAAGGCAGGTGGATATTTAAATTAAGACCTAGATGCTTATTTCAGTAGGTCAAAGATTTTGTGATTTCATCCCTGTGGAAATTGTCCACCCTGTCAAGACCATGCCTCTTCTCTAAGACTTAACATTCATGAGTTCTGACTAAAAAAAAAAAATCATTGTCTTGTGACCAACATGGTAATAAATAAGATTCTCTGATCTTCACTAGGCTAGACCTCAAATGACATATGGACAATCTTTTGCTGGACCCATTTTTTGGCCTCCCTAAGGTTGTTGTGAGGATTAAATGAGATAATGTCTGTAAAGCCCTTAGCACAGTGCTTGGCACATGTTGTTGTTTAGTTGTTCAGTTACGTGTGAGTCTTTGTGATCTCATATGACTAAGAGTGGTTTACCATTTCTTTCTCCAGTGGATTAGGCAAAGAAAGGTTAAGTGACTTGCCTAGGGTCACACAGCTAGTGAGTGTCACAAGCCAGATCTGAATTCATGTTTTCCTCAACTCTAGGCCCAACACTCTTTCCACTGAGCCTAGCTGCCTCTATACTGTCTGGCAAATAGTCGGTGCTTAATCTTTTCCCCTCCTTTCCAGCTTGGTAGGACTTGCCAGTGCTTACACATCAAAGTTATATCTACATCATACTAGCAACAAAGACACGATAGCAAGAGAATAAGACAACGTAGAGAGAATAAATGACATAACATGGAAAGAATAAATTAATCCAAATGGGGAAAAAAGAGAAGTAAAGTTATATTGTCAAATAATACAAAGAAAAGGTACTGCTCCACTTGCCAAACTGGCCCTCTAGAAATCATATCCAAAAAGAACTAAATCACTTAGCTCTGAACTTCTAGGGTCCAAACAGCCTTGTTTTCATCCTGGCCATTTTCCAACCTGCTACCATGCATATACCCCCATGGGGAGTCAACTGATTCTATTAAGGCTGCACTTATCATATGCATGTCTTTGTAGAAAAATAAGCAAAAAAACAACCTGCCCCTGCTTACTGTTCCCCTCCAGTCCCTTCCCATTACTCTCCTTATGAATAAACTGTCCTGATTTTGTATTTGTACTCTCTGCATGTAGCATATACTAGGCACTTTATAAATGCTTTTCATTATTTCACTCAAGATCTATAAAAGTAGAATAATAAATGTCAAGTGGGAAATGAGAGGCATATTTATTAAGACTTTAAAAATTTTTAAAATGTTTTAAATATCTTAGCAAAAGGGATCAAGAAAAATATTAGAAGTCATAACATTTATGGAGAAATGCAGAAGACTTAAAAATAGCTAGGTGGCACAGTAGATAGAGCAATGGGATGAGTCAGGAAGATGAGTCCAAATCCAGCCTCAGACATTTACTAGCTGTGCGACTCTGGGCAAGTCATTTAACTTGTTTGCTTCATTTTTAGCATCTACCTCATAGAGTTATTGTGGGGACCAACTGAGATAATATTTGTAAAGTACCTCGCACACAGTAGGTACTATACACTTATTCCTTTCTCTTCCCCCTAAACTGGAGAAAACCAAGTTTTCAACTTGTAGAGGCTTCAATGGATACCTCAGTTTCTCCATTCTTTCTCCTGCTACAGGGGAAATTATTCTATGTCCTACTGTATGCCTTTCATATAGATTTTGTGACAATTAAGGAGAAGATTGTCCCCCCCAAAAAAACCCCTTTTTAATAAAAAAAGCAAAAAAATATGAGACTGAGATAAATATATAATAAATTTTTGAGCTCTTAAAAAGAAAAATATTGTGTAAACCCAAAGTATATATAATAAGAGAATAAAAGAAATCTAGTAATAGTTGATGACAAAAAGTAATAACATTTTCTTTGCTTCAAAAATTCATTATTTTGGGGTTTTTTTTTGGAGGGCAATTGGGGTTAAGTGACTTGCCCAAGGTCACATAGCTAGGTTTTATTGTGTGTATTAAGTGTCTGAGGCCGGATTTGAACTCCGGTCCTCCTGACTCCAGGGCTGGTGCTCTATTCATTGTGCCACCTAGCTGCCCCCCCAGATTTATTATTTTTAGCATAATTTTCTTTTTTAATTTTAAATTCCAGATTCTCTTTCTCCCTCCCACCTTTCTTCACCCACTGTGAAGGCAAACAATTTGATATCAATTATACACGTGAACTCTTGCAAAACATATTTCCATATTAGCAAATCACAAAACAAAGTTTAAAAAATAAAACAAGAAAATTGTGCTTCAATTTGTACTGAAGAGCTCATCAGTTATCTCACTGGAGGTGGATAGCATTTTTTATCATGAGTTCTTTGGAACTGTCTTGGTTCACTGTATTGATCAGTGCAGACAAGCCTTTCACAGTTGATTATCATTATAATACTGCCGTTACTGTGCACAATGAGCCCCTCGTTCTTCTCACTTCACTTTGTATCAGTTCATATAGGTCTTGCCACATTTTCCTGAAACCACACCCTCATCATTTCTTATAGTATAATAATATTCCATTACAATCATAAATCATAATTTCTTCAGCCATGCCCCAAGTGATTAGCATCCCCTCAATTTACAATTCTTTGCTACCACAAAAAGGGCTGCTTTAAGTATTTTTGTACATATAGGTCCCTGTCCTTTTCCTTTTCCTATGATCTCTTTGGGGGTACAGACCTAGTAGTGGTATTGCTGGATCAAAGGGTATGCACAGTTTTATAGAACGTTGGGAATAGTTTCAGATTACTTTCCAAAATGTTTGGACCAGTTCATTATTCTATCAATAATTCATTAATGTATGTATTTTCCCTCATCCCCTCCAGTATTTGTCATTTCTGATAGGTATGAGGTGGTACCTCAAATAGAAACTAAATTACCTTAATTTGCCTTTCTTGCCTTAACTGAAATACTTTAATTTGCCTTTCTCTAATTAATGATTAAGAGCATTTTTATATGACTATAGATAGCTTTGATTTCTTTTTCTGAAAACTGCCTGTTCATAGCATTTGACCATTTATGATTATTATGCATTTCCCGCTGTCCTATTTTCTTCTGTTTATCCTTTTCACACTCTCTCTTTTTATCCTGTCCCTCCTCAAAAATCTGTTTTGCTTCTGACCACTGCCTCTCTTACTTCACCATCACTTTTATCACCCTCCTGACCCCTCTTCTATTTCCCTATTGGGTAAGAGATTTCTATACCCAAAGGAGTGTGAGTATGTGTGTGTGCATGCACATGCATGTGTATACAAGAATATATATATTCCTCCCTCTTTGAACCAGTTCTGATGAGAGTAAGATTCAAGCACTGCCTCTCCACTACAAACATTCTTCCTTACATGCCTCTTTTATGTGTGAAAAATTTCCCCATTCTAGCTCTCCCTTCCCCTTTTCCCAGTGCATCCCTCTTCCTCATCCTTTCTTTTTTTGTTTTTAGAGATCATCCTAACATAATTGACTCATACTCAGGTCCTCTGTCTATGCAGGCTCCTTCTAACTGCCCTACTAATGATAAAGTTCTAAGGAGTTGCATGTATCATCTTCCTATATATGTAAGCAGTTTAAATTTATTGAGTCCCTTATAATCACTCTTTCATGTTTACCTTTTTATGCTTCTATTGAGTCTTGTGTTTGAATGCCAAATTTTCTATTTAGCTCTAGTCTTTTCATCAGGAATGTCTGAAAGTCCTCTATTTCATTAAATATCTATTTTCCCCCTGTTTTGCTGGGTAGTTGATTCTTGCTTGTAATACCAATTACTTTGCTTTCCAGATTATCATATTCTAAGTCCTCCAATTCTGTAAGGTAAAATCTGGTAAATCTTACTTTATCCTGACTGGCTCCATGATATTTGAATTGTTGCTTTCTTCTGTTGCTTGCAATATTTACTCCTTCACCTGGGAACTCTGGACTTGGGCTATAATATTCCTGGGAGTTTTCATTTTGGGATCTTTTTCAGAAAGTGATTGGTGGATCCTTTCAATTTCTATTTTATCCTCTGGATCTAAGATATCGGGACAGTTTTCCTTGAAATATGATGTTTAGGCTCTTTTTTTGATCTTGGCTTTGAGGCAGCCCAATAATTCTTAAAATTATCTCTCCTTGATCTATTTATTTTCCAGATCAATTATTTTTCATGAGATAGTTCGTATTTGTTTCTATTTTTCATTCTTTTGACTTTGTTTTATCATTTCTTAATGTCTCATGGAGTCATTAGCCCTTGCCCAATTCTAATTTTTAAGGAATTATTTTCTTCAGTGAACTTTTGTATCTCTTTGTCCATTTGGCCAATTCTGTTTTTTAAGGAGTCCTTTGGTGAATTTTTATGTTTATTTTACCATTAGGCCAATTCTGTTTTTTAAAGGTGTTCTTTTCTTCAGTACTTTTTCTACCTTTTTAAAACCAACCTTTTAATTCTCTTTTCATTATTTTCTTGTATCATTCTCATTCTTTTCCCCAATTTTTCCTCTACTACTTTCATTTCTTTCTTTAACTCTTCCAGGAATTCTTGCTGGCCCTAGGTTCAATAAGCATCTTTGAGGCTTCGCTTGTAGCTATTTTTACATTGTTGTCTTCTTTGAAGGTTATGTCTTAGTCTTCCTTGCCACTGCAGTAGATTTTTATGGTCAAGCTCTTTTTTTGTTGTTTGCTCATTTTCCTAGTCTATTTCTGTACTTCAAATTTTATATTAAAGTTGAGCTCCGCCCACCTGGGAGTGGGAAGACACTGTGCCAAGTTTCAGTCTTTTTTGTGCTACTGTTTTCAGAGTTAGTTCAGGAGGCCTTCAAATTTTCTGTGCTCCCAAGATTTTGTTATCCTGGGAAAGGAGTGATCACTGCTCTCCTAGTCTGTGCTCTGGTCTTTACACAGGAAGGGCCTCTGCTCTCCTGCACCACAAGTGCTAACACTCCTCCTGGCCTTGGAACTATGACCAGGTCCTTTGTTCCCTCGTGACTGGTCACTAATACTGCAAAAAAACAAACAAACAAACAAACAGGGGGGTGGCTAGGTGGCACAGTGAATAGAGCACCAGCCCTGGAGTCAGGAGGACCTGAGTCCAAATCCGGCCTTAGACACTTAACACAAAACTAGCTGTGTGACCTTGGGCAAGTCACTTAACCCCAAATGCCCTACCTTCCCCCCTCCAAAAAAAGCAAAAAAAAAAAAATCTAAAAAAAAAAAGAACAAAAAAACCTGCCATCAAACTGAAACCCAGAACTGCTTATGGGCAATTGAATTGCAAATCAATTCCAACTACACCCAGTGCCAGAAAAAGGTCCCTTGTAATCTCTTTCTCCCTCTCTCTTTTTTTTTTGGTGGCAATTGGGGTTAAGTGACTTACCTAGGGTCACACAGTAAGTGACTGAGGCCAGATTTGACCTTAGGTACTCCTGGTGCTCTATCCACTGCACTACCTAAAGGCACCCCCTGTAATCTCTTTCTAATCAGTTGTCTGACACCCCCAATGCCCACTGTCTCTGGGCTGAGAGCTCCCAAAGCTGCTGCTGCTGTTGTGGCCTCCTCCAAGGCCCACTGCTGATGTTCTTGTTCATCTCTGGGCCCATACACACTTCAGTGTTACAGATCTTTCCTGCGCACCTCCTGAATTGTCTTAGGCTGGAAAAAATGTCTCCCTTTGAACTTTTTTTTGCCTCTGTCACTCCAAAATTTGATTTGTGGTATTATTTTAAAGTTGTTTGGAGGGAACATTGGGGGAGTTTGGCTGAGTCTCGGCACATACCCAACCATCTTGAGTTATAGAATTTTGTAAAAACTATTACTATTTTAAAAAATTTCCAAACCAACAAACCAATAAAAAAAATTCACCCTAAGTTAACTGTGTACTAGAAACAGCAATGCATCTAAAGCACATAGTGAAATTACCAGGGTCAAATTCATTAGCACAGATTTCAATTAAACAAAGAATATTTCTTTAAAGTTTATAGTATGAAATTAAAGATGCAGAAGGAAGCCTACAATCATATGAAATATTGTAAATTCTTTCTGAAGGTCACAGAATTTGATTAATCTTTTAAAAATTATCTTTAATGAAATAAACAAAAATTTCAAAATACTCTTGAAATACAATACAATTACATAAATTTCTGTCTAATAGAACTCTTCTCAATATTTAAGGGGATAACTAATGACATGGCTATGAGGAAAGACTTTCCCAAATGTGTGGGTGCTATGCAAAAAAAATTACAAAGTTGTTTCAGTATGGGCTTAATTTGTTTAATGATTTGCCATAAATTTACCTACTACCTAAAAACACTAAGATCTATAATGTTGTAGCTTTTAAAAATACCATAGTACATAGGATTCCATCATAGATTTTAAAACTATTATGTAACTTAAAGATCACCATTTTCCATTTTACTGATGTAAACTAGTATATATGGACAATCAAATTTCTCTTTTGAACCCATACATCTTACTTATTGAATACCTGTACTGTAAAGGGTGTTCTTCGCCAGTGGGGAGATGTGGGATCTCAGGTGGGGTTACGAAAACAGTATGTTCACTTTTGAAGGATTCATCCAGTTCTATAAGTCGCATTTCACCATTTTTGTCCATGTCTACCTAAAGAGGTTTAAAAAGAAATACACTAAAAACACATTTTCCTTGGAAGCGAAGGGTTACAAATATCCTAAAAGGCAACAGAAATATCTATGCTAGACACAAGGAACTGAGGTATCTTACTGAAAGCAGCTTAAATGTTAGAAGTGGCCTAAAAATATTGCCTAGGTTGTATATGATCACTGAAGGAGTGAGAGATAATGTGAGAGAGAATGTGTGGACAGGCCTGAGATAATCAGTGCCCTCTGAGATTTAGAAAAGCCACTGCAGTACATTGGAAAGCTCCTCAATAAAGGGCTTATTTATATAAAGGTGAATAAGAATTACAGAATGAGAAGTTGAAAAATGACTGCCCTCTATATCAGTTATATAAGGTAAAAGTTTCCAATGAATTCACACATCCACTGAATACCAAACGTTCAAAAGTCAACAACCATTTGTACTTACTAGGTGCCAGACACTGTGTAAAGGGTTAGGGATACAACGAAAAAGTGAAAACAGTCTCTGTTTTCAAGGAGCTCGCATTCTCATAGAAAACACACACACACACACACACACACACACACACACACACACATACGCATACACACAAAGATACATGCAAAGTAGTACAAGGTCACATTGGGAAGGCACCAGAAGTCAGGGGAGAATGAGAAAGACTTGGTGTAGAAGTTGGAGGTCGAGCTGAGTCTTGAAGGAAGCCAGATATTCTGAAAGGCAGGAGTGAAAAAGGAGAGTATTCTAAATGTAGGGCATAGCCAGGGTGAAGGTATGAAGATGGACAATGAAGGATCATGTGTGAGGGACAACAGATAGACTAGTATGCCTGAACTACAGAGTAAATAAAGGACAGTAATGTGTAGAAAGATTGGAAATATAAGAAGGGATCAGGTTGTGAAGAGCTTTCAATGTCTTTTCATGATTTTCTTGCATCAGTCTCATTTCTATTTCCAATTTTTCCTCTACTTCTCTAACTTGATTTTCAAAATTCTTTTTGAGCTCTTCCATGACCTGTGACTAATTCATATTTTTCTTGGAGGCTTTTGATGCAGGAGTTTTGAGTTTGTTGTCTTCTTCTGGTTATATGTTTTGATCTTCTTTGTCACCAAAGTAAGATTCTATAGTCTGACTTTTTTATGCTGTTTGCTCATCTTCCCAGCCAAATACTTGACTTTCTAGTTCTTTGTCAAGGTAGGACTGCTTCCAGTGGGTGTGGGTGTGGGTATACTGTCCCAGGCTTCTGGGGTTTTGTATGAACTGCTCAATACTGCACTATCTGTGGGTCCAGAGCCCTGGAAGCAGCCACTGCTGCTGCTGCTGCCACTTCCACCAGGGTTGGACCCCAGCAGCACCACACTCCTCTTTCACCTAGGGCCCGCAGTTTGCCCCACTGACCTTCTATGCTGTCTTTGGCATTTGGGGGTTGAAAAGCCTGGAAACCACTACAGCTGCCAGTGATTCAGTTCCCTGATGCCTACTCCAGCACTGTCAGTGCTGGCTTGGCCCCTGCCGGACTGTGATCTGCTCCCAGCATGGTGTGATATACCCTTCCTGTCAACCTTCCAGGTTGTCCTGGGCTGGAGATTTACTTCACTCTATCATTCTGTGGGTTCTACAGCTCTAGAATTTTAGTCATTTTTTTACAGATATTTGGAGGGGTTTGGGGAAAGCTCAAGCAAGTCCCTGCTCTTACTCTGCCATCTTGGCTCTGCCCAGAGCTTTCAATGTCAAATGAAGGACTTTGTATTATGTGTTTGAGGTAATGGAGTCACTAGAATTTATTGAGCAAGTGGGGTCAGATCTGCACTTTAGGAAAATAATTTTTAAAGTTGTGAGGAAGATGGATTGGACTGAGGAGATACTTGAGGCAGGGAGATTAATTAAGAGGCTACTGTAATAGTCCAAAAGAGAAGGGATGAAGGATTGAACTGGAGGAGTAACCATGTCAGTGGACAGAAGGGATGTGTGTCATAAATGCTGTAGAGATAGAAATACAAAATCTGGAAACTAACTGGATATATGTGAGATGAGAGAATAGTCAAGGATGACACAGATTTTAATTTCATAAGATGTCTGATTCAGGCGTAATAAAGGAAATTCAAAAATTTACCTTTCAAAATATATATATATAAATACTTAAGCCCTCATTGGTAAATCCTAAAGACACAAGATAGTTAGACAATGCAAACTATTACTCATAAGTAGGGTCATCTTTAGTGGACTGTGGGACTCAGAGCCATCCTAGGGAACTGGAGGGCTAAGGCAAGTCATATTGTGTAGTTTCTCTAACATTTTGTAAATAGGTGAAATCAAGTCAAAAATTCATCACAGAGAAGAAATGAGGAAAAAATAAGAAAGAAAATGTCAAAAAGGGTTAAAATGAAAACCAAAGACCACTTGTGTGTCTGTATTAGCTTGACCAAATGAATGTGAGTTCAGGATCTTTAAAAAAAAATTACCACCTTCATAAGTAGCCAGCTCTCCAAGTTATACTTCACAATTTTTGTTGCAGGCACTATGATCTCTGTTCCCTAGGTTTACTATTTAAAGAGTGATGTCTAACTTTTCTTTGTCTCTTAGCCTCCAGTTAGCGCTAAGTTTTGTCTCTTTTACCTCCACAATATTTACTGCATCTGTCCCCTTTTCTCCACTCATGGCCCTAGTTCAGGTCCTCATCACACAGAGCATGAACTATTATAATACTCTCTTAATTGATATGTTTCCCTTTAATCTCTTCCATACTTCAGCTCAGCTTAGACACTACCTCCTTGAGAGCAGGGGCTTGTACTTCCCTTGTGTTTCTGAGACCTAGGACAATGACTTGTACACACTAGGGGCTTAAGAAAAATTTGTGGGACTGAAATGAGCTATTGCCCATCCAAATGGTTCCAGAATCAGGATTAGGGGGATTCCCAGATCAAAGACTAGAGTCAAAGGCAATAAAGCCAACTTTTATAAGAATTAATAAATGCTTGTTGACTGATTGATTGTCTTACCCTAGAGACTGGTTTAACTCTTCACAATAACTTATCTATCAAAATGACATGCTATAATTGCTGAGCTTTTATGCTGTAGGTTTAGGTTCAGCATTATTTTTAAACAAGTATTTGCCTTTGCAAATTCTCAATATAGCCCAATAAAAGCTTTATACCTTAGTTCAAAATTATAAAAATAAATATGAGATACATCCAACAGTTCTGTCTTCTACAAATCATAATAACATCTGTGTCTGTCAGAGAGAGAGGGAAAAAAAATCCGATGGCCAAATTAGGATAAAATTAAAATAGTTTTCAAAGTCATTTTTATGTTCTCTTCATATTTTCCATAAGATTTATATCTGCCTTGAAAATGCTCTTTAGAGATGTTTATAGTACTTAAAAGACAAAAATAAAAAGTATCAAAATTATAATCATATACATAGCAAGAAAAATTACTTTCTAAAAGGAGTCATAAATGAAACTTTATTAAAGTCTTCCCGTGGTAACGTATGGCTGTGAATCTTGAAATATAATCTATAAAGAATTAAAATTGCAGATCACCTAAAGGGTGATGAAGAGAGATGTGGGCAAAAAGAGGTCACAGTATATTAGCAAAGAAGAATTGTGTGCAAGAAGTAGCATAAAAGTTATCAAAGAGACGCATGACTGAAAAAGGGAAAGGGCTGGTTATATAGTATGAAACAAGGGCTGGATAACTTTTGTGCTCCAGGGATACCCTCATAATGTTAACGACCTAGCATATTGGGTGGACCACAAGATGAGAAGGCTTATGTACATATGTTTGACTCTATTTAAAGGGGGAAGATTACCCAACCTGTTGTTAAGTTCATATCTAACCAAAAGTACTAAAGAATCATACCTGCTTAATACTTCAATGTCCTACAGTTTTACTGGTCTAGGTACTCCCTCCATTGACACTGACATTAATTCCACTAAAATTTAGTAGACTGTCTTCAAGAGTTGTGATTGAAAAATTTACCTTGTGGCAGGTTTTTAACCTTCTTTATCTGTCCCTTCCCCCAAAAAATCCCTTTAAAATCAGTCATTGTCTCTTTATAATATCAAAAGGCAGAATAAAATGACAAAAGTTTCCAACTAGACTCTATACCAAGAGTACCTATTTCTGACAGAGAAAGAAAGGAAGAAGGGAATGACAATAAGATAAGAATCTGGTCACTTAAATTTCTTTTTAACTCAGAGCTAACTCAAATGAGGAACCACCTCCCTCCCCCAAATTCCTAAAAATCACAAGATTTAGATTAGGAATAGATATAAGAGATCATCACCACTCTCCAACACACACATGCATACTTACACACACACACACACACACACACACACACACACACACACACACACACACACACGCACACATTTACAGAAGAACTGGACTTTGAAAGAAGTTAATTGTCTTATCAAAGGTCACACAAATAATAAGTACCATCACTTTGGTCCTCTGACTCCCAAATCAGCACAGTCAGCTACTTTTTAAAAAGTCTAATATTTTAGGACCACTGATAATAGAATTAATAAATTTCTTAACTCTACTTTATTTGTGCCCTATATCACAATTTCTTCAAGGTACTATTTATGGCACTGAACACAGAATCCATGTGAGGTAAAATTAAGACATAAACAGAGATAACACAGCATTGTATTTTCATCCTTTTGAGAATATAAATTCTGCTTAATTCTAGGTATCAAATTAGTTTGTCCTGAAATTATGTATGAAGGCTACCCAGAAAGAAAAATCACTAGAGTATATTCTGGCTTGTTGTGTCTTGTGTGACACTGAAAAAAATTTCATTTTCTTTATAATACAAACAAAACTATTTAGATTTGTAATTAATGCAAAACTCCATAATTTGATGTTATAATTATTTTTGAAGGAGTTATTGAAAAGCTTAAATATAATTTTATTCCACACTATATAAGTAATCTTTCTTTTCAACCTAGAATTAAAATTGTACTGTAAGCCATTGTTCAGCTTTAAAATCTCTATATAAACAGTAATACATATTTCAAAAGAAGAATTTTTTTTGGAGACTTCTGAGGCCTGACAGTCATCAAGCAATCACTCCAATAATCTTTTACATTAATTTCTGTTGAGTGAACAGCAGGTGACCTATTTTCATGAAATATTAGTCAACTAATACATTAATAATACAGTACATTAATGTCCCAGATCATAATGTCTCAGGTTCTTAGCAACATGACAAGCCTTGTGCTTCCTACAATTTTAATTAGAATTATTTTTCAGCCACACGATACTACAACATGGATGAATAACAAATCTAATGTTAGCTGAAACTTAGTATTTGTAACCAAGATACCCACAACGGCCCCAAAATATAATGAAACCGTTGATTTCAGTCTGTGCTAAGAACTGCATATGGAATAGCAAATAGTTTTGTCTGCTACTACTGCTACTTACTACTACCCACTACTACCCAACCCCCACCATGAATGCTATTACTAAGTATTAAAAAGTGGGTCTGTTTTCTCACAAGTTAAAGAAGCATATTAACAATAACATTGTAATTTATTTTTCTTCCTTGTGAGCTGGCTGATTTAAGTCTGAAGAAAATTCCATTTAAAGTAACAGATTATAGCCCTAAACCCAACAATTTGTCTCATAAATATATGCCATTGTTCACAAAGGAAAACAAGGTAAAGATGTCTGTAATTGGCTAACATTTTAAACAATTTAAAGTTCACATTCTATTGATAACAGGAATATAATCTCTATGTAACTAGCACACATTTGTTTGTATAGAAAAGATTTAAGGAAAATATGGTGATTAGGTTTCCAGAGATGGTCACAAAAATTATTTAACCCATAACATAATACTACTTCAATGATACATTGTGACTATGGGAAAACTCATTGAGTTCCAACTAGAGATATTAGAAACATATCTCCCTTATCTAACAATATTTAGGGGTAGTAGAGATATACTTGGGAAAGTTACTTGTTAACTTTTTTTACACTTGCAAAAGAAGAGATATTTCTCTATAATTTTATGGGTAAAAGAAGGCACCTCTCTAAGTCCACTCATTCTTTAGATTTCTAAATTGGGGAACAAAAGAAAGTTGTCATCATGAGGAATAGTGACAATGAATGATCTTGTCAATTGTTCATATGTATATGTCATACATAAGTTCAGTGTGCATAAGTTTGGAGCTGTTTGAAATAAGACTTTACTATGCAAAATGAGCTTCATAGAATACTTTGCTACTGTAAAACACTTAAAAATGTGCAGGACAGAGTGTCCCAAAAGTCTTAGTGCAGTTTAAAGTTAATAAAACGTAAAATTACACCAAGATTTTTGGGATACTCTGTATTTGTACTTTAATTATAATTCCAATCCTAGCTCTTGAAAAATAAACCATTACAAAATAAAACAAAAAGAGACTCCTCTTTCTTTTTCCATTCCAAAACCAATTACAGTTAGTCAAAAGGAATTCCTTATTCATGGAAATGTGTTTTTAGATGACCTTTATAAATGTCTCAGATACCGATTACAACATTTAGAATCAAGTCTACAGAGAAACCATGTCTACAGAAAAACTCCCACCATTACGGTTATACCACAGAAATGTATTAAAATCACAATAAAGCTTTATTGCACAGTTATGTAAATAAGCCCATAGATTACATTTCCAATGTGTCTTACAACTTAATGGAATCAAAGATTTTGTTGATGGAAACAGGAATGCATTTCACCACTTCAGTCATCTTTGAGTATTAATAGAGAAGCTAAGTTCTAAAATAATATAATCCAAAGTACTACTCATCATTTTTTAAGGTGATGAACATGAACTACCCCTCTATGTATGAGACTTGTTGATTTGGCAAAATAATACAATAGGCATTCCTCCATTTTAAAAAGAATTTCAAACTTAGGAATATTCAAAGCCCTAAGAGTTCCAATTGTAACAGAAAGTCAGGAACTGCCATTATTAGCTATGCAACCTTGGGCATCACTTCACCACTTGAGGTCTCAGTTTCTTTTGTAAAATGATGGCATTGGACTAGATAATCTCTAAAGTCCTTCCTTAACTCTAATCTATGATGCTATGAAATTTAAGGAATTTTCAGTTAGAAACCAATATATGATACATCACATTAGTCAATAACAGGGAAAGTGAGAGTTGGCATTATAACTGTTAATCGATGCAAATAAATAGAAAAAAAAAGAAAAGAGTAAAAAATCTCGGGTGCTTTAATCAGGGAATTCTCAGGACGAAATAAATTACTGTGAACTAGATGGAAGAGGACAGGATGGGGCTAGAAGAGAAATCTGAAATTCAGTGGAAAGCTATCAAACTCTGCTAGCACACTATCTACTACAATACAACATGCCCCAGTGCCAGCTACTTGAACTATTTTGAGCAAAAGATTTCATTTCTATTTATTAGTGGACTTTCTCTTAAGAACAATTTTTATCATGAGAAGTCAATGACAAAACTGAATTCATTCAAATCTGCTTTAAAATTATCTTCACTGAAATTTCTTTTCCACAATGTACATGTCCCAACACAATGACTTTATTTCAAACAAAACAAGCACAGGTTACTTCATATACTGACAGTGTTTTGTTTTTTTTTTAAATTCATGAGGTTCATTATTACAACCCAAAGTAAAGCTCATCTGTAGATGAAAGGTTCCATGACAGTATTACTTACTTTGTCTACACAATCATCAAAAAATGCCAGGCTTGCATCTTTGTCACTGACAAAGGAACATTCCTCAATGAATCGAATAAACATTTGTGTTTTGGTCATCATGCTGTAGAATTTTTGATGGGACCGGTCCCGGCTTTTTAAGAACCCTATTAAACAAGCATATAAACTATCAGAATGCAGCTTGTATACTTTTAATTTATAAGTAAGAAACAGTTAAATATGAAGAGACAGAGAATTTCTTACTCATATTAGTTTCTCAAATTACTTTATTTGATTCTTTTATGTTGTTTCTCAAAAGACAAGTACTTTTCCTCTCTAAAATTATTTTTTCACATATATCTTCTGGAGGTAGTGTGGCATGGTGGATTGGGGGCCAGTCTTGGTGTTAGGAAGACCTGTGTTTAAATCTTGCTCCTGAAACATACTAGCTCTATACATTTGGAAAAGTACCTAAATCTCTCAGTATGCCCAGGAAACTCTCTAATAAAATTTGCAGATGAGTTGTGATCTACGTGGAGGGAAATTCCACAGCAAGAGTTCCCCTTGCCAAGGAAATCATGGTTCTATCCAAAAAAAAAAAAAGGTTTAAATTATAAAGCAAGTGAACTCTGTATTTTTCACAATTTTTCTTTTAAATATCAAACACAGAAAATTGATATACAATATCTTACTTACTATTTAAACTATTCCTTTTGCTTGTTTTTACTAATTTGTGTGCAATCAATAGATCTGAAGGAGTTAAGAATTAATCTTAAAGAAATTAATTAAATATGGAATGGTTAAAAGTATCCACTGAAAAAGTTCGTCATTCACATAATTTACTTGCTAAAGAGCCAAAACTATTAGATGGTAAAATGGAATCACTCACCTTGTAGCTCAAAAAGGGAACTTGCATCTGTGGCTGTCTCAGATGGGGCTTGTGTTATTGGCCTTAAATATGATCTGTAACCTTTTAATATAGATGCCATGAAACCTAAAAATGCCTCCTGGATTTCCATATCTATCAAATGCAATCTCTTTCCCGAGTTAAAATCATAGTCATTCATTGCTAAATCCATTAATTCATCTTCTCTGGGTCTCTGTTGTACTGTGAAGAAATACAGTGTTGGTGTTTCCTTCATAATGACAGCAAATATTTTTCTCAATGATAAATGGTAGATAACAGTTCAAAGACAATTCCATTGGCTGAAAAGTCAGTTTCATATGCCTATACCATGAAATTTCTAAGGTGTGCTTTTCTCTTTTTTTTACCTCCTATTGGGTATATCTTATTCATACCTATATGAAAATGACTTAAAAATCTTTGGTAAAGTTTTTCTAGTTGTCTAACTCTGATGATTTTAGAAGTCAACTTCTTGTCCCGTATTATACGTTTTATTGACGCTCATATACATTATACTTCATATGAATCACAGTATTCCTTTAAGGCTTTTAAAGAGGGCTATCACTAAACTACCAGGCCTCAAACAAAGAAATGACAGTTTAATCCCTTTATCATCATCTCTGCAACACTTCCAGGACACATTTTTACTCATTCCTTTTATAGAAACCCTCTATGTGCTAAATCAATTTCCATCCTGATTAATGTAATTATACTTTTGGCAAATATCTATTTTCTAAACATTTGAAACTTTATAGTGTAGCTGTAAGATTTGCTAAATCAAAAGCATATGGTGTAACTGCTACACTATATACTGCAACTATTATTTCCTAACCTAATTTTAAAATAAATTTTCTTAGATCTTCAAAATTTGTTTCTGTACTTATATCTCTCTACTTCACTATTTTACTTATAAATAAAGTCTAGAAAGGTGAACCCTTGTTTTTTTTCCAGGCATTTTAGTAAAAGAAAATTAAGGAAGATAATTTAAAAAGATTCCTTCCTGTCTTATCATTCAATAATTCTTTTCAATATGGTAGGAGCGTGAGCAAAATGTTCAATTTATTATTTGTTTCATTCTTTACTCTAAATTTTGCTTTAATACCCAAGATATGAACACTTCCCTCTGTAGTACTTCAAATGCCAAATTGGGAGAAAAGGTTCATTAAGGTGCAAGGTAAGCAAAATATTTCATATTAGTCTCAAAAGATATAAAAGATAATGGAAAGGGTATCAAATCTACCCCCTATACCTTAACTTATCTACTTACATTTTGCTAGTTGCTGGTGCAAGTTATTCAATGTGTTCATCAGATTTTTGCATGGCTTCTTTGGAAGTATCTTCCAGGCTATATTATTCTTATCTCCAGTTCTGAAATTTAAAAGCAACAATAATATATTTACCAGACAGAATTATTTTTATAAAGTGACACTCTTATTATGTGTGAAAAAGGAAAAAGAGAAAGCACATGGTAACAAATAAAATGCAAAGTACAACATTTTTAGAGGGAAAGGAGAAAAACACTGTAGTGGTGGTTCTGGGTATCTGGTATTTTAAAACTAAGTTAATGAATATGCATATTGGTAATGAAATTTGGAGATGCCCCTGTATTGGCTTGGTTTTTTGGGTTCAGTGTTGAAACCCAGAGCTTGTGAATCCCACTTGTGGGATGGACTTGTTGACATGAAGAGAGAGGGCTGAACTGGGAGGAGCCGTGAATTGGGAGAGAAGCCCAAGCCCAGAGAAGGCCAGAAGGACTTTGGGAGAGCAGTACCCAGTATCGTGGAGCCTGAGTTGCTGAGCAAAAGACTGCTGAGAGCCCATTGGAACTGCCCAGGACTTCTGAGAACTGCCAAGGACTAAGGAGACATGGCTGTGATGCTGGTATTTTATCTGTCTCTTTTGATGTTGTTTTGCCAGATTCACCTGATGGTGAAGGACAGTGCTGCTGCTGTAGAGGTCCTGGAACCTTGCTGTTGGTTCAGAAGCCCTGAAGGAGGATTTTCTTGTGGTACCTGCACAGAAATCCTGGAAGAGGGCCTTGCTGATGTTTTCAGGGGTTCTGGGACTGTTCTACAGGCAGAGAGTGACTTGATGAGGACACTGGCTATGGCTTTGTTGAGCTTGTCTCCCCAGGAACTGAGATTGCTGAGGGCTTGCCTCCAGTGAAGATGAAAGAAGGGCCTTTCCTAGGAATTCAATGCTGAGTTGTTATCTTAACTTTGTTGCAACTTAAGGGTGGATGGCCTTTTGTGCTCTCCTGCCCTTTTTTAGATTCAGGGGTGGGAAGCCTTTGAGTTTTTTGTCTCTGTGATTGACCTAATGAATGTACTTTGTTTATGGTTGGAGACTAATGAGAAAAGATTTTTGACTGACTAAATGAATGTACTGTCTAGGGGTGGAGTAGTACCTAGATTGAATTTGAGAACTTACTTGCTAAAGGAACAAGTTACACTGTATTTTGTCTTTCTCTGTTCTGTGAATGTTTGCTGAATAAATGGGGTTTACTATGCTGGTAATATGAACCTTGGAAGTTGCCTTTGCTTGGCATTATAACACGAGAGTCTTTATCTTATACACATCTATACTCTAGTATCTTGTATATAGTTCCATGATGACAGTAAGTTCTCAATAGATATTTGTTAGGAATTATGCTGATACTACCAGGGCAATAAATAAATACAAGTATCTTCAAACTAGTTAAACTGGAATCATTTAAAAATATTGTAACTCCATTAAAGTGAATTTTAGTCATGAAACAATAAAGTGACCTTATTAAAAGTTAATCTCTCCCATAAGGTGGTTCAATATAGCATAGAGTCCAAAAGAACAATGTGACTAACTTTCAAATATACTTTATATCCTAGCAATTTACCTAATCAAAATGATTTTTTTAGTATGTGAAATAATGCTTTAAGATAGGCTGCCTGTTTTTTGTGACACTTAATGTGGAGGGTGCGAGTGACATCATTTAAACATGACTGAAAGATAGAATTTAAAAAACAGTCAAGTCGGGTAGTACCACATTATGAAGAAAGATGAGAAAAGTTGCTAGAAAGTCTTTCTCAAAAGCCCCCAGGGACACTATTCCCAGGGTGTAGGACGAAGTGTGGTCTCTCTCATTTGCTAAAGTATATAAAGCCTTAGGCCTCAGTGCTGTAAGGAATCAAATAGGGAAAATAGGGGGCAGAGCCAAGATGGCAGCGTAGAAGCAGCAACATATCGCTGCTCTCACATAGCCACCCCAAAATACCCATAAAATAGGACTCTAAACCAATCCTAGAACTCCAAAATGCACACAAAGATACTTCCCACTAAAGTCAGCTCGGCTACGAGGAACCATATCAGCACTGCGAACCCGAAACCAGCCTGCCCTGAAGCCGCGGCTGTGCCCCGGGGGCGGCTGGACGGGAGGAGTGGAGGAGCCTCTCAGGTGAGCGGATTAGCAGCAGCTGC
>CM053582.1:458643313-458662555 GCA_028627135.1 Pseudochirops cupreus | reverse complement strand
GGTTCTGAGTAATTTCACATGTTCAGCCTGTATTTGATTGCTTATCCTTCCAGTGGGGGTGAGTGACGAGGGAGGAAGAGAAAGAATCTAGAATCTAAAGTTCCATAATCAAATGTTATAAATATCTATCTATCAATCTCTCTCTCTCTATATATATATATGCAATTATTATTATTATTATTATTGACTACATCCAACTGGAACTTGAGATACACAGGTACTGTGGTTGGGAGATCCATCCTGCCCTACCGAAAAGTGACATAGGAGAGAATAGACTGGGGGAGGGGGGACACACTGGGATGGCTGTTTTGGGGTGGTGGGTGGGGGAAAGAAGGGGAGAAAATATGTAACTCAAAATCTTGTGGAAAAGAATGATGCAAACTAAAATAAAATTTAAAAAAAATAATAAATTATTAAATCATATTCTAATCATTCTATTTAGTGTGGCAATAAACTACTTGTTCTATGCCTGATTCATATTTGTACTTTGGTTACCTTTTTAGAAATCTCCTTCCCCTTGTTTGGGGGACCCCTTAAACTTTGACCACATAACCAGTTTTATAATTAGTAACTCTGCAAGTAGCAGCTCTCTCTAGAGTAGCTGAAGTGTGGGCAGAGCCAGCGTGAGAAATACTAAACCTACTTCCCCTCTTGAAAAGTCAGGTGAACCTAGAGCAAGCCATGGTGGCGGGTATTAGACAGGAAACAATCCTGATCTCCAGCCCCTGGCTTCAACCAGGCAGTTCCTAGTAAGAAACTGTGCTAACCTGATATGCAGACAATCAGAAACACTAAATAAAAAATACATCATCTTCAATCAGATATAGATATAATTATAGCCCTTCCTCTACTAAGTAGATATAATCCTACCTTCCAGAATGGGGATAGGGAACATCCCTCCATCCATATTACTTTGATTTAATTTCATTTATTTCTATTACATTATTATATTATAGGAATAAATTCACTATTCTCTGAAGCAAAACCCCAGATAGGTTGTCATTTGTGCTCATAGTTGCAAAAGCCCAACATGGCTTCAAAATTTTTACTGTAATGCCCCAAAAGGCCACAAGGGGACAGAACAGCTCTATGAAAATAGACGTTAAAACTGTCACACTCTTTTTTTTTTTAAGACTAAAAAGAGTGGATTTTTAACCCTGAAAAGAATGAGGGAAGGAGAAATGGAATAAGCATTCATGTAGCACCATGTGTGCTAGGTACTATACTAATAAGTACTTTTAAAATAAATATTTGACCCTCAGAACAACCCTGCAAGATAGATGCTATTTTCCCCCATTTTACAGTCAAAGAAACTGAGGCAAAGAAGTTCAATGACTTGCTAAGGGTCACACAGCTAATAAGTCTCTGAGGCTGAATTTGAACCCTCCTTACTCCAGGCTTATCTCTCTATTCACCGTACCAGGAGAAAAGTGTTTGTTACAAAGAATGGGCTAAGGGAAGAGAGAGGGATTTGGGAGGTCATTTAGGAAATGCAAAAACAAAAGACATCAATAAACATGTTTTGAAAAAAATAAAATAAAAAAGGGACAATTTCAAGAACACTTGTGTTTCCAAATTTTATCTAGAAATTAAAGGACTTGTAATAACACATTCTGGCAATGTGTTTTTCCGCGTTTCGAATACAAATAGCTATTTTTGTTTTCTACCGCTGTTTGAGGTTTCTTTAAAGGTCAGTCTTTGTGTATATTTAGCTGTATTTGACTGTATGTCTTGACACAAAGCTAGGCAGTATAGCTAACCCTCTGCATGATAGAGTCAGGATCTTGACAGGCTCTAAAATTGGGTTGAATCTAATAAGATTAAATTTAATAGGGACAAAATTTAAAGTCTTAAACAGAGTTCAATAAAACGGAGGCCTGGTTAGATTGTTGTTCATCCAAGAAAGACAAAGGGGTTTTAGTGGACTACAAGTTCAAAATGAGTCATCAATATGATGTGGCAGCCAAGAAAGCTTATGTGATCTGGGGCTGCACTGAAAGGCATAACCCTGGGGAATAAGGATGTAACAGTCCTTCTCTGTTCTTCTGGTCTGACTATATCTGGGTTATTGCAGTTGATTCTGGGGGGCACATTTTAGAAAGGACATTGATAAACTGCAGAATGTCCAGAGGAGGCAAAGTTTTCTAATCATGCCATATTTAGATCTGTTGAAGGAACTGGGCGGGGGGGGGGGGGGGTGATTAACCCTACAGAACTCTTGAACTTTAAGTGTTTGAAAAGTCACTATGTGGAAAAGGAATTAGACTTGTTCTGCTTGGCTTCAGAGGAATGAACTAGGAGCTACTGGAGGAAAATGTAGAAGCAAATTTAACCTTGATGTCAAGAAAAATTTCCTAAGAATGAAAGCTGCTGGGGCAGTTAGGTGGCACATTGGATGGAGCACAGCCCTGGAGCTGGGAGGACTGAAGTTCAAATATGGACTCAGACACTTACTACTATGTGACCCTGGGCAAGTCACTTAGCCCTAATTGCCTGGGAGGAAAAAGAATGAAAACTGCCCCAAAGTGGAATGAGCCCTCCCAAATTTTCAAACAAAGGTTATTTGTTTTGGTCATAGTAGGGATTCTTTTTCAGATATGGGTTGGACTATAGGGCCACTGAGTTCTTTTTCAACGAGAAATTCTGTGATGTGGTCAATCTATATACCTCTATCTCTATGTCTCTCCATTTATCTCTTTTGTTTTACATATTTCTGCTTATGTTTCTTTTTCTATGTATTCTTCTTTTTTTCCTGTTTCTCTCATTCCTTTTCCCTTCTCTCTTTCTTCCTTAATTGGATATAACATAGAATCAAAGGATAATTTTTATTTTATGTTAGAGAGAACTTTATATTTCCTATTTTGAATTTTTTAAAAAGAATAGTCAAACTAATGCATTGCTAATGCATGAACTGATCCAACCGTTATGCAGAGCAATTTAGAACTATGTTCAAAGGGCTATAAATCTGTGCATACCGTTTAATCTAGCAATACCACTGCTAGGTCTGTATCGCAAAGAGATTTTTTTAAAAAGGGAAAATGACCTATCTGTTTAAAAATATTTATAGCCATTCTTTTTTCTGGAGGCAAAGAATTGGAAACTAAGATGTCCATTAATTGGGGAATGGCTGAACAAGTTGTAGTTTATGATTGAGATGGAATACTATTGTGCTATAAGAAATGACAAGCAGGATGATTTCAGAAAAACCTGGAAAGACTTACATGAATTGATGCAAAGTGAGGTGAGCAGAACTAGAACATTGTATACAATAACAGCAATATTTTATGATGAATTGGGAATGACCTAGTTCTTCTCAGCAATACAATGATCCAAAACAATTCCAAAGGATTAATGATAAAAAGTGCTATTTAACTCCAGAGAAAGAACTATGGAGTCTGAATACAGAATGAAACAGACTATTTTTACTTTCTTTTTTTTGTTGTTCAAATCTTCTCATATAAAATGACTAATATGGAAATGTTTTACATGATTGCACATATATAACCTGTATCAGATTGCTTAACCATCTCAGGGAGGGGGGAAAGGGGAAAGGAGAAAGAAAGAGAATTTGGAACTCAAAACTTTTTTAAAATGTTAAAATTGTTTTTACATGTAATTAGAGAAAAAAAAATTTTTTTAAAAAGAGCAGTCAAATTGTCTCAAAGAAATTTGTTTTACCCTTAAAACAGATTTTGTTTGTGGTCCTTAATGAATTTTTTTCCATGTGTATCCATGAGCCTTTATAGGAAAATATTTTATAGCCATGCTTTGGGAATTTAGAGTCTAAAAGGACAATAGGAAAGGTCTTCAGAGACAATCTAGCCCAGCCCTCTCATTTTACAGTTAAAGAAATTGAGGCCTAGGAAAGTTAAGTGAGTTATTCAAGGAAACACAGGCAATAGTATCAGAAATAGGAGCTGAGATCTAACTCCAGAGCCAGGCACCACTGTACAATGTTGCCTTGACTTTATATTTTCTAACTTGAGTTGTGTTAGATTGGGTTTTTTTTTCCCCATTCTGGTTATATAAGATATATATTGGTGAAATGTCTACTACATAAATACATAGATGTGGGCTAGAATTGGCATAAGTAGATATGTGGAGTCTGGCTCACCTTTGCAGAAAGGAGGCTGTGCCTGTACTGTCTGCAGCCTAACTGGGGGGGAGGGGTGTGGGTGTGTAAAGAGCAGGTAGGATACAGGATCATTGAGCCTGGGTCAATTCTATCTTTGAGAGGGGTATCAAATCTTAGTGACATCAGTCTTTGGACCTCTTTGAAAATGAAGGCCAGACAACAAGAAGCTGGAATTATATCTGCTACCACTCAAATAGTTTAGGGGTATGAGTCTGGGTTTAGAATAAAAACTGTTATCCCTGATAGCTTTTACTGGGGAAGGGTAGCCCCTCACTCATACTCACTAGTTTCACTCCCACCAAATGCTGGTTATACAAAAGTCCATCATGAGCCTTTTTATCAAAGAAAGCAGCCAATTGGAGAAATTATAAGGATAAGAATAAACAGAATTCATGAAGGTAAAAGAGCTCTTCAACTGGGAATGAGATAAGGTCTCAGTTAAGGCAAAGCCAGAGGGGAAAATCTCACCATGGGGAATGTATACACAGGAAGTCAAGGGACACAAGGAGGGTCAGCTTCCTCATATTGCTGTGGCCCAGGAGCTCTAATCTTTCATTCAAAAGTGCCTGCCTTGCCTAGTCTCTGTCAAAGTAGAAGTCCTCTAATGAAGTCTCTCTCCAACCCACTGAAATAAGTCCCTTACAGATACACAGAGATGAGCTCAGTTTTCTTCCAATCAGAGTTCATATCCTCTGAAAGTGCAGTTCATGAGACTGTCCATTAGGAAAACCACCCAACTTACCTGGGTGGGAGTGAGAATTATAGTTATATTTACTACTTGTCAAATACTTAATACAAGTTGCATAAATAGCCACTTAGCAAAGAGCCTTTATACTTATGTATCAGCAATGCAGTATTCACAATGCCTACAGTAACTATAAATATGCTGATATAGTTATTAATCACAAAATGTAACAGGCTCTCTACATAAGAAATATAGATAGTGCATTCATTTAAATACCAGAAAACTGAGTCCCAAAACCAGAAAGTCAAAGCCAACACAGTAGTTATGAAGTTGCCACACGTAGTTAAAGTAGTAAACATCCACATTCTCAAGCCTTCAAATAGGACAGGCTACCTCAGGCAAAGATCCTCCTCTCCTCCCTCAGGGTAACTGCTCAGCGTCCAGGCAGCTTGCTCCCGGCAGCTCCGGCCGGCAGTTCTCGTCCCAGGCAGTCCTCAGCAGGAGTCCTTAGCAGAGATTCTGGCTGGCTCAAAGCAAAAGGAGTTCGCACCGCAACTGCAGCCACTGCCTCCGCCGCCGCTTCCAGTCAGCAGCGTATGGAGACTAGCTTGGTTCCAGTGTTCGCTTGCTCCACCCCTTCCTGCTACATCAGCAAGCTCAAGGGGCATGGAAAATCTTCAAATCCCAGTATCGTTACATTTTGGCACTGGCAAAGTGAAGGGAGGCAGGGCTGGATATCAAGGCAAAGACTAACTCCTCTTCTCATGAAGTTGACATCAAAACTGAGGTGATAGGACTCACGTGGAATAATTTAAGGACCTTTATGACGCATTTTTTAAAAAAGAAAGAGAATTAATGGAGTATATCAAACCTCTAGGTGCATGAGTATGATTGTTCTTTCTGTTTCCTTGGGTCCTCCAAAAGTTAAGATTTGGGTAACTTGTGAAGAGGGGGCAACCAGATGGCACAAAGGATAGAGCTCTGCTTGGAATCGGGAAAGACCTAAATTCAAATCCTGCCTCAGACACTTACTAGCTGTGTGACCCTGGGCAAGTCTCTTAACCCTGTTTGCCTCAGTTTTGTCATCCGTAAAATGAGCTGGGGAAGGAAATGGCAAATCACTTCAGTATCTCTGCCAAGAAAACCCCAATTGGGGTCCCAAAGAGTCAGACATAACTGAAAAATGATTGAAAAACAACAACAAAGCTTGTGAAGGACCTGAGAAGAGAGAGAACATCTTATAAAATATCTTCATGATATGTGTGAGCTAACTGAACCTCAAAGATGTGGAACAATTTGCTCAGGTAATATTATTACCCGGGTAATAAGTAGCAGAAAAAGGTTTTGATGACAAATGCTGTGACTCTAAATCTAATGTCTATTCAATTTTATTTCTTATTTTTTATTTTTTGGAGGGAGGAAGGCAGGGCAATTGGGGTTAAATGACTTGCCCAAGGTCACATGGCTAGTAAGTGTTGTGTCTGAAGCCAGATTTGAACTCCTGACTCCAGGGCCAGTGCTCTACTCACTGTGCCACCTAGTTGCCCCCTAATGTCTTTTCTATTATGCTGTTCTGCCTCCTTTCAGCTTATTATCTTTCTGCCCAAGATATGAGTAGTCCTGAAATCACTGAAGATACAGACTCATACCTATTTATCTTCAAGAGTGAGTTCCCAGAGTAGAGTTAGAAAGTATTTTTCTTTCAGGAGCTATTGATCCCTAGAGAAAAGACAAAACACAGATATGGTTATTGATTAAAAGCCCTTCATCGACACTATTGCCTAGTGAGTAAGTTCGGAATTCATTTCTTGGCATTTGAAGTCTTTCACAATCTGGTGCCATTTTACCTTTACAACTTTGTTTTATACTATTCCTCTTTCAGATTCTCTGTGATCTACAATGCTCTGCTCTCCTATACTTTACTCTTTTGTTCAGTTGTTCTTCAGTTGTGTCTGATTCTTTGTGACCTCTTTTAAGGTTTCTTAGCAAGGAAATTGGAGTGGTTTGCCATTTGCTTCTCCAACTCACTTTACAGATGAGAAAACTGAGGCAAACAGGGATAAGTGACTTGCCCAGGGTCACACAGCTAGTAAGTGTCTGAGACCAAATTTGAACACAGGAAGAAGAGTGTTCCTGACTCTATTCCTGGCACTCTGTGCACTATGGTACAACCTGACTGCCCATGTACTGTATTGTAGTGTGCTAGTCTATCCTCCTGCCAAATAGGACCACTTACTGAGCTCCATAAACATCCTGTACTTTTCTGCCTCTGTTCACATATTTCTCTAGATCTAGAAATCCTTCCTCCCTTATTTTGATCTCTTCGATTCTTCTCCATCCTTTAAAACCCAACTAAAAGACCATTTCATCCAGTCAGCTGTTGCTGAAACTCCCAGACTGGTGACAATCTCCTCCATACCCACTCCTTAGACTTTGTTGTTCTTCTCTTATGTACATATAATAGTGCATGTTATTGTTATATATGTATATGTCATTTCCCACAATTGGACTACAAACTCCACAAATACAAAACTCATATCTTATCTCAATGCCTAACACAGTTGTTATTGTTGTCATTTGTCCGTCATTCTTAAATAGGATCAATGGCATCAGGAGGGTGATGTCTTGACTCATAAGTAAATTGGATTTAAATGAAGTAGGGCTGTGCAAAATCATCAGTCTCACTCTCTCCTCCAGAGCCATTAGAGTCTTGTGACAAGACAAGTCAGAATGACTGGTGATGGCCCTGATACAGTGGAGGCTATGACCTTTTCAAGCTAAGATCTTGCCCAGGTCTCACCTCTTTAGTAATTAGAGGCTAGGTGAGAACTGAGGCAAAAGATGGTCTAGTTTGGGGTTGGGGAACCTGCAGCCTGAGTCCAAGTTTTACAGAACAAATCCTTTCATTAAAGGGATTTGTTCTGTGAAGTTTGGATTCAGTCAGAGGGCTGCACTTGAGGACCTAGAGGGCCTCAGGTTCCCCAACCTTGGTCTAGTAGTTTGCCTTGATCTGGGAGGGGAACAGCCTCAAAGTTTATGACCAGAACAGAACAATTGTTACTTACATTCACTCTGAGCCATCAAAGCCTGAACAATGAGCAAGTGAGGCTTGGGCTGGGATCTATTATTGGCCAATCAGTGAGAGACAGAATGATTTGAGTTTAAAGGTATAGTCAAGTAGCTCCGTTTGAATCCAATGGGCTTTCTCAAAGTCTGGTTTGTCAGAGCTATATTTCTAGAAAATATGAATGAAAACCACACGAGAAAAAAGAGTTAATTGTCCCAGTTTAATGGGGAAAAATGATAGAATAAAGAAATAAATAGAAGAGAAAAAATCTAACCTCCAAACCCCGATATCTCATGAAGTATAAATGATCAAAACCACATATAAGATTATGACTTGTCATGTGGACAGAGAGAGGAGGAGGAGGTTGAGGAGAGAAATAGCAGCATATTTTATCTCAATGGCTACCTCAATGCTTAACAGGGTGGTTGTTGTTGTTTGTCCTTCATTCTGAAATAGGACCAATGACATCAGAGGGTGATGTATTGATTTGCAAGTGAATTGGATTTAAGTGAGGTAGGGCTGTGCAAAATCAACAGCCTCACATTCTCCTTCAGAGTCATCAGAGTATAGTGGTTAAGACATAGGTTTGGACAACTGGTGATGGTCTCAAGTTTAAAACAGTGCTTTGTACATATAAAATCTGAATCAATGTCCATTGAGTTAAATTTCTTAAATTGTGGGAGACTGGCTGAAATCCAAAATGTCATTCACTTCATAGGAGGCAGAGGTCATGAAAGACATCTACATTAATACAATGAGATTAGTGGAGTTACCTAATACTGTTGTTTTAATTGTACTGTTCATGGTCACCAACCAGTAAATATTGAGGATCAAGATTATCCAGCTATGAAACAAAACCATGCCTTGTCTCAGGGTTGACATTGGTCTGGCATTGTCTAGGAGAAGTAGCTGTTGCTGCTGAGTGAGGAAAGGGAAGATTTTTCCCTTTTTGATTATTGACTTTGTGATTGCTCAATGTGGCTGTTCTGTTTCCATTTTTCTTTTCAGAACAAGTCCTTAATGTACATGATTTTAAAATTTGTAATCAAGCAATTATAGGCACTATAAATATATGTGTGTGTGTGTATGTATGTATGTATGTATATGTATATATGGTTGCTTGAGATATGAAAATCCAGAAGAAAATATAAATATTATTTTTGTGATGGAATCGAGTGCTCTGCACTTTTAACCTAAAAGGTTTGGATTCATCAAGAAACTCAGAGAAGGGAATAATAGCAGTAATGTTTTTAATAGAGGGCAGAGCCAAAATAGCAGAGAAAAGATAGGGACTTGTTTGAGCTCTCCCACATTCCCTTCCAGACAACTTTAAAGTAATGCCTTAAAACTAATTCTGCAGCCACAGAACCAACAAAAGGATGAGAGTGAAACAATTTTCTAATCCATGACAACTTAAAAGGTTGGCAGGAAAGATCTGTCACAGGGGTGTGAGTGGAGTACAGGTCAGGCAGTGACCCAGGCAAGCCAGCAGTAGGCTTTGGGGGTGACTGAATAAGCAGCAGTAGCTTCCAGAGCTCTCAGTCCACAGATGGTAAGGTGATCAGACAACTGGTCAGAAGGAGATTATGGGAGTCCCTCTGCTGACACTGGGTACAGGACTCTGTTTCATTGCCCATACATGGATCCAGGGTGTAGTTTCAGGGCAAGGAGGAGATACTCCTGCTGCTACAGGGGAATGAGATCACAATTCCAAGGTAGGAAAGAGTGCTTGTGGTAACTCACAGAGCAGAGCACAGGCCAGGAGAATAGTAAATACACCTCTCCTTAGATCATACACCTTGGAAAAACTAAAAACTTATAGACCCCCAGAACTAGCTCTGAAAATGGCTGCATGAAAAAAAAAAAACCTAAAGCTTGGAACAATCCCCCCTCCACCCTGAGAACAGAGCTCAACTCTGATATAAGTTTAACAGTCAAGAAATAGACTGGAAAAATGAGCAAACAGCAACAACAGAAAAACCTGACCACATAAATTTATTGTGATGACAGGGAAGACCAAACATAAATTCAGAAGAAGACAACAAAATAAACACTGCTGCATTTGAAGTCTCAACGAAAAATGTGAATTGGTCTCAGCTTCCCTCCTACCCTCAAAGCATTACTGGAAGAGCCCAAAAAGGATTTTAAAAATCAAATAAGAGAGGTAGAGGGAAAATTGGGAAAAGAAATGAGAGTGATGCAAGAAAGTCATGAAAAAAGAATCAACAGCTTGGTAAGGGAGGCACAAATGTGCACACACACACACACACACAAAACCTGAAGAAAATAATGCCTTAAAAATAGAATAGACTGAATGGTAAAAGAGGCACAAAAATCCACTGAAGAGAAAAACACCTTAAAAAGAAGAATTGGTCAAATGGAAAAAAAGATCTACAAAAATTCATTGAGGAAAAGGAAAAAATGGATATTTAATGAAATAGAGGACTTTCAAGTATTCCTGATGAAAAGGCCAGAGCTGAATAGAAAATTTGATTTTCAAATACAAGACTTGAGAGAATCATAAAAAGGTAAACAGGAAAGAGAAATCATAAGGAATTCAGTAAGGTTAAACTGTTTATATTCCCACATGGGAAGAAGATAATTGCAACTCCTAAAAACTTTATCATTATTACGGCAATTAGAAGGAGTATACATAGACAGAGGGCAGAGGTAGGAGTTGAATATAATAGGATCATATCATAAAAAATACAATGAAGGGGTGAGAAATAAAGATGCTCTGGGAAAAGGGGGAAGGGGAGGTTGAATGGGATAAATTATTTCACATAAAAGAAGTGCAAAAGAACCTTTACAGTGGAAGGGAAGATGAAGGAGTTGAGGTGGGGGCAGTGCTTGAACCTTAATCTTACTGGAATTGACTCAAAGAAGGAATAACATACACACTCAGATGGGTATAGAAATCTATCTTACCCTACAGGAAAGTAGGAGGGGAGTAGGATAGGGAAAGGCAAAGGGGAATAATAGAAAGAAGGGCAGATTGAAGGAGGTGGTAGTCAGAAGCAAAACACTTTTGAGGATGGACAGGATGAAAGAGGGAGGGAGGGAGAGAGAGAAAGAGAGAAAAAGATTGAGAGAGAGAGAGAGAGAGAGAGAGAAAGAGAGAGAGAGAATAGGTTGGAGGGAAATACACAATAATCATAAGTGTGAAAAAAACTTATAGTAAGTTTCTCTGATAAAGTTCTCATTTCTCAAATATGTACAGAACTGGATCAAATTTAGAAGAATTTAAGTCATTCCCTAATTGATAAATGATCAACAGGCAGTTTTCAAAGTAATCAAAGCTATCTAGAGTCATATAAAAATACTCTAAATCACTATTGATCAGAGAAATATGAACTAAAATAACTTTGAGGTACCACTGCACACCTATTAGATTGACTAATGTGACAAAAAAGGAAAATGACAAATGTTCAAGGGGGTGTGGGAAAACTGAAACACTAATGCTCTGTTGGTGAGGTTGTGAACTGATTTAACCATTTGATAGAAAAATTTAGAACTATGCCCAAATACTATTTTTTGGAACTATGCCCAGAGGAATATAAAACTACATACCTTTGCATACCCTTTGATCCAGCAATACCACTATTAAGTCTATATCCCAAAGAAATAAAAAACAAAAATAAAAAGGACCTATATGCTCACAAATATTTATAGCAGCTCTTTTTGTGGTGGCAAAGGATTGGAAATTGAGGGGATGCCCATCGACTGGGGAATGACTGAAGAGGTTGTAGTATATGATTATGATGGAATACTACTGTGCAATAAGAAATGACAAGAAAGAAGCTCTCAGAAAAAACCCAAAAAAGACTTACACAAACTGAAGCAAAGTGAAGTGAGCAGAACCAAGAGAACATTGCACCTAATAACAATAATATTGTATGATGAACAACTGTGAATGACTTAGCTATTCTCAATGATCCAAGACAATTCCAAAAGACTTATGCTGAAAAACGCTATTCACCTTCAGAGAAAAAACTGATAAGAGTCTGAATGCAGATTGAAGCATACTTTTAAAAACTTTCTTTATTTTTGTTTTTGTTTTTTGGTCTGTGTTTTCTTTCACAACATGATTAATATGGAAATATGTTTTACACAACTGCACATGTGTAATATATAACAAATTGCTTGCTTTCTCAAGGAGGTGGGGAAAAGAGGTAGAAAAGGAAAGAAGTTGGAACTCAAAAATTTAAAAAAACCCAAATATTAAAAGTTGTTTTTACATATGATTGGGAAAAAACAATTTTTTTTTTTGCTTTTTGGAGGGGGGAAGGCAAGGCAATTGGGGTTAAGTGACTTGCCCAAGGTCACATGGCTAGTAAGTGTTAAGTGTCTGAAGCTGGATTTGAACTCAGTTCCCCTGACTCCAGGGCCAGTACTCTATTCACTGTGTCACCTAGCAACCCGGAAAAAATAACATTTTAAAAAATTAAAAATTTTAAACTTAAAAATTAATGTTTTAATAGCTATTACCTTAACAAATATCCATAATGGAATGGAAAACTTTCCAAACATAGACTTAGGGAAGGTGACCAAAAATTTTGGGAACAGGTTATGTATGTATGTATGTATATATGTATGTATGACACATCATCTCTGTCATCTAATCTACTACTGGAGTTTTACTGAAGCTGCTTTCATTGAATCTATAGAAAATGAGCTTACAGCTGAAAAAAATCAGTCATTTTATATAGCTGTACAATATTTTACAGAACATTAAATATATGAGATTAATAGGAGTATAGAAATTGGTCCTCAGTCCATCTTTATCTGAACCCTTACAAAAAAGATGAAAACAGGGTAAGTTATAATGTTTGCTTTGCAACAATTATGTGAGATAGATGGTATAAGCATTATTGTCTCAATTTTACAAATGAGGAAACAGAGGCCTACAGAAGTAAGATGATTTGTCCAAGGTCACAACTAATAGATGGTAGAATTGTAACTCAAGGCCCAGTCTTCTGATTCTCAGTCTCTTCCTTCTACAATATAAGGTTTCCAGAGAAACAAAGAGAGGACAAAATTATAATTCTGACATGTTGTGTAAATATCTTCTCTCTCTATCCTTTTAGACCAGTGGTTCTCAACCTGTGGGTTATGTTCAATTTGTAACAATGAAAATACATCCTGCATAGCAGACATTTACGTTACGATTCATAACAGTAGCAAAATTACAGTTGTGAAGTAGCAACAAAAATAATTTTATGGTTGGGGGTCACCACAACATGAGGAACTGTATTAAAGGGTCATGGCATTAGGAAGGCTGAGAACCACTGTTTTAGATGAATAGACTATTCTATAGATCCTTGAGGTCAGGGGCTCTATAATTTTCATTTTTCTATCCTTGCTTCCAATTGCAATTTCCTCTATATGGTAAGCATTTATTGTAGTGTCAGTGTAGGGGTAGGACTCATTTGAGTAAAATCAATCAAGTCATTTCATCTCATTTAAGCAAATGATACCTTACAAGGTGAGAACGTGTCTCAATTGATCAATAAAGCAAGGACTTTAGACTAAGTTCAGAAAGTCCTTGATCAACTGGAGTAATGTTGCACAATGCGTTCAAGTTTTCATATTGACTGAAGAAACTTGGTCATAATTTAGGAGTCACCTATTAAAATACCAAGCCAGTTTGGCCCATGAGCAAGCAGACAGGAGAGAGTATTCCAGAAAAATCCATGAGGAGGAACCATTTGTTGAGGAGAAGAGCATCTTGGCTTCAGTCTTGGTCTAGATCTCATTCTTGACTGGATGAGGATTTAGTAAGCTTTGAAGGGTCTGAAGTATTTTGAACCTCTCATCTTTTGATTAGTGTCTTAGCATTGTCCCCCCAGGAAGCAGTGGCTAATGGCAGTGCCTGTACTGGGAACTGAGAACAGACTGGATGTGATGCAGGAAGGCATCCACAAAGAGCACCCCAGAAGAGCAACACACCATACCTAAGGGGAACATATTGATCACCCTACAAAGGGAAAAAACGACTTCCAGGACTTCCAAAGTAGCACTTTGCTACATTTTCTCTCTATACCTGACTAGATAATGTATGTACTGATGGGAGAGTGTCACAGACTTCTGGGACAATGTTTTATAACAACTGTTTTTACTCTCCTACTGTAGCAAATATTCCTTTCTAAAAACAAGTTTAGTTTAGCTGACTGATAACCAACTGACAATTATGGTGGGAGGTATACTGGTAGGGTACATCCTAGCCCCTAGTGGTTACTGCTAGAATTCTGAGGGGCTCAGTGACTTATCTCATCAGTTCTTAGAAGTTGGGAAAAAGAATCTCCCAGAGCTTATAATTGCTGCATTGATTTGTTAAAATCACCTTTATATGTGGCTTTATAGTTTACAAAGTGCTTTCCTCAAACAACCCTATAGAATAGAAATACAGAGTCAATGGACAGAAATCTCCAACTAGTAAGGTTAAGTCATATACCACCAAAGAGTAAGTTGTCCTGTGATTGGTTGGTTTGCTCTCTGCACTATTTCCTGTAGTCCTGGTGGCTAGGTGCCAGATTAAAAAATCTTAAAAAAAAATAATAGTGGTGGTATTGACACTATCTCTAGGCCAATGAGAAAACCTGGGTTCCAATCTTTTCCAGTTATCTAACTTATATGACCTTGGGCCAGTCACTTCTCCCAAGACCTCAGTCTGCCCTTCTGTGAAATTAAGAGCTTCTAAGTTCCTTTCCAGCTCTGACATTGTATGATTCTATGATTCAATTTACAATGATACTGCTAGGGCAGTATAGGTGGTCCATTTTTTGCACTAACATGCTGTTTCACTTGTCTAAGCAGAAAGCTAAAACAGCCAGATGGACTTGGACAAGAAAGGCAAAAGAGTAGAAAATGAAACAGAGGGAGACCAAGGCACAGGGAGGGAAGGAGAGAGACAGAGTGTGAGAGAAACTGAGAGACTGAGAGACAAAGAGAGAGAGAGAGAGAAAGAGAGAGAGAGAGAGAGAGAGAGTTTGAGAGAGTGAGAGGCAGACAGATTAAGAGAAAAAGAGACAGATTGAGAGAGGCATAGACAAAGATAGACAGATTGAGAGAGAGAGACAGAGAGATTGAGATAAAGGAATTGAAAGAGACAGACTGAGAGATTGAGAGAGAAAGAGTTTGAGAGAGAGAGATTGAGAAAGGCAGAGACAAAGTGAGAAACAGAGAAACCTAGAGAAAGAAAATGGATTAGGTACAATTCTCAGGTAACAATAGTTCACCCTCCCAGAGCCTAACTTTTCTGCAGTTTTTACACTGAAGGGAATCAATATTGCTAGACCTATTGAGAAACCATTCTATCACTATATGGGTTGGATCCAAGCCTGTGACGGAAATCTTGGATCAGGCTGATAACGTTTTAAAATGTTATCTCTCTAAGGTTTTTAAAATGATGAAAACCTGCGCTGACCAAAAAGTGACTTGTTCACACAGGGATCCAACCTTGGGAGGAAGGAGGGGGAAAGGGCAGAGTGCCCACATCACACCCCCAGGTCTGGGAGCACATGCTATATGGGACACCTGAAATCAGCAATCTTTGTGGCAATGATGGGGCATGTATATTCCAGTCTCCCCAATAGGCACCTCATTGTCTTTGCTCCCGCCCCCCCCGCATTGAATTTGCTCTAGTTCTTGGAATTCCAGGTTATGACTCTGGACCTTAGAGAGAGTACTAGCATCAGACTCATGCTGACAGGCCTGATCCTACCTTATGGAACAGAAACATATAACTCCGGCTTCCTTCTAGAGGCGGCAAGGTGGCGCAGTGGATAGATGGAATGCTGGGCCCGGAGCGAGGAAGACAATTCAAATCCTATCTCAGACACTTCTTATGGAATGCTGGGCAAGCCACTTGAATTGTCTGCCTCAGTTTTCTTGACTGTAATATGGGCATAATAATTATACCTACCTTATAGAGTTGTCAAGAAGATCAGATGCTATAACATTTGTAAAGTGCTTAGGACGTTAACTGTCACATAGTAGGCACTTAAAAGTGTCAATTCTCTCTTTTTTCCCCCTTCATTATGCCAGAAAATCCTGTCAATGTTCAATCCCCATCATCCTTCTTCTGCTGGCTAACTGGAGGAGGCTTGCACTATGGTAGCAACAAGAGGGGATAGTGAAGAAAACACTGGACCTTGAAGACAGGGGCCATTTGGGTTCAGATCCCAGCTCTGGCAGATACTGGCTGTGTGACCAAGGTCAAGTTACTTTATCTCAGAGACTCTACCTATAAAATGGGTATAATAATACTCAAATCACCAACTGCATAGAGAATATAAGAGGGAAGCATTTTGTGTTAACACATTATATGAATATGAGCTTTGAGTACTAATCACTGGAATCGACACACACGGAGGCTTGACTCCCCTGGCAGTGCCATTCAGAGGTGGAACCAGTGTCTGAGGGCTGTAGAGTCTTTGAGAGATATTGTTCAAATCACGCCTTCTAGTAAAAGTAACCACCTGCTCTGTCTGCTGACATAGTGGGCCTGCTTAAAGTACAGAATGCTTTTATAACTCATTTCTTCTGCTTTTACGTGAATGATGGAAATTGTTAGTTTTGTAATATCAGAAAACATATGACAAGCATGTGGATTTGAGTGTTTGGGGTTCTATACGACCCTCTTCAGAATTATTTCTAGGGTCTATCCCTTCTCTCCTGGTCTTGACTTAGTTTTTATAGTTCTTTTGTCATTTCCCTCACAGGGAGACACCATGGCTTGGATCCAACAACTTTATTACCCTTTTTTTCTCCTAAACTTCAATGTTTACTTAGGTTCCTTAAAAACAAGCTATCACTCTATGAACTGCCATTCAAAGATTCTGTTGGGCAGAAGTGGAAACAGATCCACGTTGTACATCACAAAGCACAGGGGTACTTTGAAATTATTTAGAAAAGCAGATGTGTGAAAGGTTAAAGTCCCCTGGGGTCTCCTGGTCCCATTCCACTGGGAGATAAATGACATTAGAAACCTGGGTTCCAAGTTTCCCAGGGGCTTGGTTCTTTGAACTGATGGCCCAGTGACTCATGGTAGAATTTTCTAGACTTTCAAACTAGGCCAACAAGCCTTGTTTGTACAGAGGACTCCCTGGGGAAGTCACTAACAAAAGCAGACTGAATAGGGATGTTTGGGCAGGTGAACTTTTATGTTGGCTTTTGACCAGAGGAAATAGCAATATTAAGCCAAGTCATTTGGATGCATAAAGATAATATAAACTGAGTTATCATACATTTATGGTCACAGAATCACAGAATTTCAAGCTGAAAGGGAGCTCACTTCGGTGGTCATTTAATCTAACCTGTACTCAAGAATCAGCTTTGCAATATTCCCAGCATGTAGTCATCCAGTTTTTGCCTAAAGAATTTAAGTGAAGGGGAATTAGCTAACTCCCATGGCAGCCCATTCTATTTTGCCATTCTACTTTTAGACAGCTCTACTTAATTTTTTTTAAACCAAGCCAAAATCTGCCCCTCGACAGCTTTCATCCATTGTTCTTAGTTCTTCCTTGTCTCTGGGGGATAGTCTGTGTCTGTATACAGGCCCCTTTCTAACAACCCCTGGTTCTTTCCACTTGAGGATTAGAGGCTAGGGTGGGGGAGCCTCTCAGAGTAGTATTATAAGACTAAAGAAGTGTAGACAATTTTTAACATTGGAAGCCTTTGGGAAAAAAGGGGAGGAGTTGGTTTGACTGTTTATGGGCTTGGATATAAGTCTGTTGCATTTTCTGTTAGGTGAAATCAAATCTGTACTTAATATTTTGTCAGCCTTAGTTCTTGTGTAGGAATTGAGACTCCTTTTTCTTTTGTTGTAGAGACCTAAGTCAAATTCTGGCACTTCCTAGAAAAACTCTGGTTGTAGGGATAGAGAGGTTAGACAGAGAAGAGAGGGCGGCTACATACGGACAAGGCCTCAGTTCCCTGGGGAGAGACCTGAGCAAGCATGCAGCCCCTCTAGGGAAATACACAGCCCCAGGAGAAGACAACAATGGGTCGTTGAGGAACTTCTAGACCTATACAATTTACATGACTCAAAGTACCTTTGAAGGGTACAGTTATAATTCCTGCATCTTCCAGTTTGAACTGAATCAGTCCTTGGGTTGGTCTAGAGTTCCTCCCTGACTCCACAGCTGCTGCTGCTTCAATAGTACATATTCCTGAATCTCTCAGGCTGACCACTCTATTAATGACTCCATTTGTTGGCATTCCTTGGGCCACATAGTTTCTGAGAGGGTCCATATGCTTTATCCCCTTTCCAAAGGAGCCAAGACCGTGTCCATGCATGACTCCCCTCTTCGCTCAGACTGTACCTTCCATCTTTTTATTTCTCTAAAGTCTGGTGTTTCCTTTTAAAAGCCAATCCCACTAATGTAAGTTGAATGAATAAAATAATGAAAAAACATTTATTAATGTTTATTAATTATATTAATAATTATGTATTAATTATTATGTACTAATGTACAAACTACAGAGCTAAGTGCTGGACATACAAATATAAATAAACTAGACAGTCCCTGCCCTCAAGGAACTCACATTCAAAATGGGGGAAACGATGCACATAAGAAAGCAAGCATGGTTCACAGAGAGTGTGGTGGCCTGGTCTGAAGGTGGGGAATTGTAGTAGTAAGCCCTGGATCTGGAAAGAGGAAGTGAAAACTCCCATATGCCGGTCCAGGATCCCCAGAATGACAGTCTGAGTTCTGTTGGGGGACTGGAGAAGGTGATTGAGGAGGAAGTCAGAGTGCCAGGCGTCAAGACTTGGAGATTCTGGGAAGATAAAAGCTGACCAATTAGAGGGCAGGGTCCCAGACGCAGGAGTTGGAGCTTAATGGAATGAACGCAAAATTGATGGATTATCTGACTTGGAAGGAACCTTAGGCTAAGGGTTACTAACCTGTAACTGAACAGGAATCCCTCCCCTCTCTGACATACTTGACAAATAGTCGTCTGCTATCTGCTGAAGACCTCAGAAGAGAGGGAATTTACTACCTTCTGAGGCAGCACTTCAGGATACCACTAACTTCTAGTTTGGGCAAGAGATTAGTCCAAAAACAACAACTTGCCAAAACAAAAAACCCAGCTTGTTCTGTGTTTAGTCTTTCTCTTTCAAGCTCTTTCTTTTTTCTTCCTTTTATTTTCTTGCCCTTCCTTCTCTCTCTTTATCTCTGTCTCTGTTGGTCTGTCAGTCTCTGTTGCTCTCTCTTTCTCTGTCTTTCCTCTCTCTCCCTCCTCCCTCTCTCCTTCTCCCTCTCCCTCTCTCTCTCTCCCTCTCTCCCTCTCTCCCTCTCTCTCTCTCTCTCCCTCTCTCCCTCTCTTTCCCTCTCTCCCTCCCTCTCTCTC
>CM053582.1:458620925-458642813 GCA_028627135.1 Pseudochirops cupreus | reverse complement strand
CAGGGTTTGAAACCGGGTCTCTTCAGCTCCTAGGGCAGCTTTCTATGTCTCCTGTGTCACCCTGCCTCTTGCTTCTATAATGCCTGGCCCTCTCACTGCTCGCCTGAGTCATCTGGGAGAAGGCATATTTTTACTTACCTGGATTGGACAGATTGACTGAGTGGGCAGTTTGTCTCTTAGATGTCGCTCTTTTGCAGTTACTTTTATAAAAATAAACAGGGCTATTTAGTGCAAGGAGGCAGAGTAAGTAATCTCTCAAGACAATAATTGCATTGTTTTCTTTTTTAAATCCCATGAATTCTCCTAGGTGAACCTCTCACGCAAGTTTAGATCATCTTCCCTAGGGTCATTAGGATTATTGAAAAACAACACCTGGGTACAAATACTTAACCTCTTCCTTAAAGTTGCCTTACTCTCATGTATAGTAGGTGTATTGCTATTAAAAAATAGTAATAATACCTAGGAGATTAGTTCAAGCCTTCATTTTACAGATGAGGAATTATTAAATGACTTCTCCAAAGTCATATACAGAGCATCAGGTGGTATTCGAACAATGTAACCAGCCTAGGATTTTTCCTCCATTTCTTGATTGGATGCCAGGAAATTCAGATCAGCCCTGTCAAGCCCACATTGGTGGCACTATTTTGGCAAAACTCAGTAGCTGTTCCCAATCAAAGACAACAACTGAGGCTTAGAAATTTCTGGGAAAATTCCTACCCAACTACAGAGATGCTACAGAATCTCTTTTCACTGAAATTTTGAATTGGTCTTAGTGGCCTAAGGAAGAACTACTAAAATTCATCATAGATTTTTGGAGCAAAAAGGGACTTTAAAGACCAAATAATCCAAATTTCTCATTTTACAGAGAAGTTCAGAGAGGTGACGCCCACAGTCACATAGCTGGTACAGAGTCCAGCAATGCCTACCGGTATAGACTCCTCTAGAGTTCTTTCTAAATGCTGTCCTGGAAAGACAACATTTACCCAAGAATTGAGTAATAAGATTTTCACCATTAGAATGTAAGTGCCATGAGGGCAGGGATTGTTTTTTGCTTTTTCTTTGCATTCCTGGAATATGGTAAGCATATTGTTTGTTTGTTTGATTGATTGATTGACTAACCAGAGTTTTTCAATTTCTCAGGTTTCCTGTGAGTCCAGGTATGTATATCAACTGATCTGCCCAAATCATATCGTATTTTATTACATGTACATATGCAGACTTTACGCTTTCCTATTCAGTCATGTCTGTTAAAGAGGAAGTCAAGGGCAGAACTCTAACTCCAGAGTGCCAGGAATTAGAACAGAGGCTCCTAAACTTATTTGGCCCACTGCCCCCTTTAAAAAAATTGCTCAACACCTCTCTCAATCTACATGTTTTTTAACCCTTTATTGGTTTTTTAAAAATTTCCATCATTTCAAAAAAATATAAATTAAGAAATGATGTATCTTAAATTTAATAATTCATTATAAATTTGTGGGGTTTTCCCTGCATTGAAATTTTGATGATGCAATATTGCATCATGTAACTCTATAGTATTGTATTATAAATAAGTCATTGTATGCACATATTCCTGCTGATGAATGCTGGACTTCCTACCAATGTATGACAGGCTCACCTGCCAACACTTGCTTATTAAGACCTGTCAGCAGACTTGACCACTGATCTGTTATAATTTGCATTTTTGGTGTTTATTTGGAAAATAGTGTAATCATTATGACTTTAACTCTGCTACACAACAGATAAAACATGTATGGACAGTTTTTCAAAGTTCTCTTCTTTCCTTGTGCTTTTACACCGCCTTATTTTTATTCAGTGCCCTCCAATTGCACCTGAGGCTACTACTACCCTCTTGATCAGCACAACATTCCTTCCCACCTCCCTCCTGGGAACAGAGAACACTTTGTTCAGGAGGTAGAAACACCTGAATGGAGTGCCTGATTAACAAGAATAGTTAAAATAGAAAGCTACCTGATGATGAGATCCCTCTCTGATCCAAGTAAACTTTGTCTTCACCTTCCCCAGCTTCTTCCTCATCATGGCCTCCCAAAAAGCAATATCCCAAAGTCTCCATCTCCTGCTTTCTTCAAACAAATTTTTAAAAACCAAAAACTAATGTGGCCTTGTGTAGCAACCACACTGGCATACCCAGGATGGCTGCTAGCACAGGTTCTTAGATCTGCTTTACTAGGAAAGATAGCTATTCAAGGGGTCAACAATCTTTTAAAATTACATTCACTAGTCAGGGGAAAAGATAGCACCCTGAACTTCAAAGAAAATACAAGCAGAGAAATAAAGACCAACAGACAAGGCTCTGACTATCTGAATCAACTATATACTTTACATACATCCTTAGATTGAGAGATCCTTTACATCTGAGCAGTTGGGGAGCTCTGAACATAGGGCCACTCAGAATCTCAACCAGGGAATAGCAAGATCCTTCTCATAAATGAGCAAAATACCAGCTCAGAGTATATATACACTTCTCAGAGCCAGAAGGCATCACAACCTTCAGGACTCAGTGCCTAATCAGAAATTAGCAAAAGGTGTGAAAGCCTTCCTATAAGCAAGTCTCCCTAAGCAAGCTTCCCTTAATGGGTTCTGTGAGACCTATTAATACATGAGGAAGATCTTATATCCCATTAACATTACACCTTGTATCAGAAGGACTAAGTTCTCAACCTGAGGTTCCTCTTACTCCAATAACAGAATTTGTCTCCCAGCTCCAGGTGAACAGAATTGTTAGTTACAGCACTGGTCTGAAAGGTTTCCTTTAGATTAGAACATAATCAAGATAACACAATGACCAACCATAATTCCTAAAGGATTCATGTTGAAACATGTCACTCACTTCCTCACAGGGAGGTAATAGATTCAGTTCAGATTGAGACTTCAAAACAAAAACCAAAAAACGTGGCCAATGAGAAATTTTGTGGCTTTTTTTTTTGGACTCTTCATGTTTGTAAACAGGAGTTTTGTTTGTCTTGATTTCTCAATGATGCAGGGTATAGTGGGAGAAAGTGGGAGAGAGAGAAGGCTGGTTTTTGTTTGAAAATAAAATAGAATTTAAGAAAAAGGAAAGAAAAAAGAATATAATTAGGAACTTTATCTTGTGATAATATATATTAATGAGGGAGTCTCTACTAAAGGGAATTTTTCTTTTTCATAGAAACATACATATAATACGTGCATTATTACACAACTTCATTACTATGTGTAAATTTGGGCCCTTTGCAATATGAAACTAGTAACATTTTTGTTCATATTTCTGAAATAAAGTGTTTTGTAAAAATGTCCAAATTCAATGTGATTATTGACTTCCTTTTGTGATTTCAACTCAAAATTTGAAATATTAATAAAGTTGCTCTTTTGGGGTATTTTCATTGCACAGTTTTCCCTGCCTTTTTCCTGTCTCATCTTCCGGTGCAAACTATGTCTGAGGAACTAGAAAGAAAAGCAGAATATACAAACTTGGAGAAATCACACTTTTTTTGCAAATGAATACCACCTTCAAGAGCCTGTCTCATTGAAACAGCAACTGTCAGATGTGCAATGTTAATTAAGCATGCAGAGATCTTCCAAGCGAAAACTAGTGGCACGGAAAAGAAGGCTCTTTCTGTTTGTATTTGAAATCTAGATGGGAAGCACTACATTCAAGTTGACTGACTTGGATTCAATCTACACAACCAGAACAGTAATTAGAGAGGAGCAACTGGGACTTTGTTCCCAGGTCACCAACATCGGGATGGAAGACTTGCTTTGCTCCCCATAGTGGTTGTCCAGCCCACACTGTGGTCATTCTGTGGTCAGTCAATGAAACAAGAATTCATTAGGCATATTAGGTGGTAGGTACAAAGACAAAAAGAAAACAATTTCTTGTCTCAAGAACTTTATATTCTAAAGAGGGAGACAACACGTAGTCTGTATGATAGACAAAATATCTACAAAGCCGGTGCAAGGTACTCATTGTAGGGAACAATACTAGCATCTGTCAGGAACACTCAAGCTTTATGCAGAAGCAGCCATGTGAGTAGAGTCTAAAAGGAGACCAGAGATTCCAAAAGGCAGAGGTAAGAAGGAAGAACATTTCAGACATGGGGGAGAGCCAACGGAAAGGCATAGAAACAAGGGACAGTTTGTCATATATGAAGAAAAGAAAGTAAGTCTGGGTACAGTAGAGTACACTGAGGGAAAAAATATGTAGGAAAGTTGGAAAGGTATAATAGGCCCAAGTTGTGAATGCCAGACAAAGGAGTTGCCTAAAGTTGCCTAAAGGCCACTAGTGCTTGTGGAGGAAGAGTGGGATGATAAGACCAGCACTTTAAGAAAATCTCTTTGATAACCAAGTTGAGGAAGAAGCAAAGAGATCAACTGGGAGGCTATTGTTGTTTGTCCTTTGTTTTTGAAGAGGACCAATGACATCTGAGTGATGTCTTGACTTGCTTGTGAATTGGATTTAAGTGAGGCAGAGTTACCCAAAGTTGTTAGCTTCTCTCTTTCTTCCTGAATCATCAAAGTCCAGTAGTGAAAGTTCAGATGAAAGGTGATGAATGAGAGCCTGAACTAGGGTAGTAATGAGTGAAAGAATGGGATATACTTAAGAGATATGGAGAGGAAAATAACAAGGTTTGGCAACTAATTGGATATGTGGGATGAGTGAGAATTAGGAGTTGAGAATGACACTGAGGTTGGTCCATTACATGTACCATCATTAGGGTTCTATCCTCTCTCACTTCACCACTATGTCCTCCCTTTCACTTCTTTTCAGGGGTTGCCCTGCATGAACACAACCAACTGAGGTGTAGTGTTCTCAGTGAAACTACCTGCCTTTCCTTCTGCCTTTCTTCTCTGCTTTCTCCTGGGAGTTGCCCAATATGACTATACTCACTATACTCAGTCAAAATCCAGACCATTTATTTTATGAACAAGATAAATGAGATCCAAATATGGCAAGTGACTTCTCCGTGCTCCTCTAGCATATAAGTGGTAGAGGCCAGATCCAAGCCTGGGTATTTGGACTGCAGGTCCACAACTAAGGTCACAGTTAAGTAGGTGGTAGAACATGAACTGGAACCTAAATCTTGTGTTTCCTTAAGGGCAGGAGTATGCTGATAAATGTTTAATAAACAACTCTCCCCCCCCCCCAAAAAAAGTACTCATGATGCTCTTAAAAGTTTAATCTGCATTAGTCACATTTTCTTCTTCACTTTCTTAAGTGTAGACAATCAACAAACCAATCTTTGAAAACACAGGGTGAACAGCAAAGCAAGCCCTGATTTGTACTGTTTGCTGATTTCCATGGTGTAAATAATCACATTGCAAATTTAACAACAGACTCCAGCATACCCCTACTTTTGCATTACACCTTCCACTGTACACACTGTTTCGCATACATAGATTTGGTAGGAAGAGCAAGGGATTCCTAATTTGTTGGTTTTTTTTAATTGGGAAAGACAAGTATATCTCATTTAGAAGGATTAAAGAATCAATATGATTATTACATAAAAGTTCAAATATTAGCATTGATAAATAATGTCCTTTTATCATAGGTAATAAGAACTGATGTCCTTTTATCACAAAATATCCTTTGACCATTTATCAGAACAGATATAGTTTAATCACTTTTAATAAGTCTTTGAGGAGTTCTTATTAAAATGTAGAGCCAGACTGTTGTTTTAATTTAAAGGGATTTGTAAAAATGATTGTTTCAGTTCTTATCCATTATTGTTTTGTTAGTAACTGCCTGCCTGCCCGAGTCTTGGGAAAGAAGATTTTAGGGAAAGAATGAGATTGATTAAGGCTGTATCTGGGCAACAACAGTAATTAATATGCAAAGTGAAACATGGAGTGGACAATTTGAATTTCTGAATATCTGGGTGTTTGCTGTCTCAGCCATAGCTATAATTTGGAATTCTTTTGCCTGGGTAAAGTTGGATCAGGTAGGGCATAGATGAAAGTACCTTCTACTTGGCTGTAGTCATGTTGGTAGTTCCTTAGGAGGAGATTTAGCCCAGAGGAATTGACAGGTGAGGAAGGATGAAGAGATGAGGACTAATGTAGTATCTCACAGAATAGGATTAACCAAAGACCATGAAGTATAGAGATGGCAGGCTGGACTGTCACCTCAGGGAGGCACACTAGAGTAAAACCCTGATTACCTCATCCTAGTTCCAGCTCTATGGGAGCACTTCCTCCCGCAGTGACCTCTCCACACTATGTCTTTATATCTTCGGCTGGCTTGCACTACAACACAGCACAACCACCTTCAGGTTGGTTGCCATAGCACCCTTCTCCAAGGACCCATCTTCCCCCAACCCTCATGAGGTTTAAGGCTAGATTCACTGTGGGATGAGCCATGCTCCTTGCATGATGGTAACTGCTGTTAGACTAACGTCTATGTTCTTTTCCCTTTAAATTAAATTTGCCCCAGGGGCGAAAATTCCTAGTTATGCCCCTCTCTGATAAGTAAGCCACTTTCCTAAATGTAGCATGTTATAGTGTTTTAATTCTCCACCCAGGAGGGAAATAAAGTCATCATCTCAATATTTCCCTTGATAAATTTTAAAATATAAAAATGTTACTGTCATTCTCGTGATTTTTAAAAAGGGATCATTGAGCATGCCCTCCCCCTAAGGGAGTTTAGGGACTGTGGGGATCCATTTAATGAAGTTCCTGGTATCAGAAGAATGGTTTTTTATATTGGATACCCTTGTTTCTTGACCTGATCCTAATGCCACTTATGTTGCTAAATGCCTACTACACTTAAGGGAAGGATCTCATTTCCCCACTTCTCACTGACATCAATGCAGGAGTTGCTGTTGTACATTTTTAACTTCCACAAGATAATGGAGTCTTAGACCTTAAGAAACCATCTGGTTCAGCCCTCTTCCACTGACTTCTCCTTGTCCAAGTTCCCTATGCTCAGCCTTGATGGTAAACGACCCTGGGAAAGGCCTTACAGACTCAAGACTTCTGGGTCCTGCTTTCAAGCTTTTATTCTACTGAGGGAGACAGCATGCAAACAGTATATAATATATATTTGGGTAGACACAAAGATAAGCACAGAGAGGAAGTGCTAATTTTAAGGAGGCCTGGAAAAGGTTTCTTGCAGAAGGTGGGATTTGCACTGTATTAAAGAAAGCCAGAGAAGCCAAAAGGGAAAGAAAGGTGAGAGGAGAGAGCATTTCAGATATGGAGACAGAGAAAACGCATAGAGTCAGGAGATTGAACGTCTTGGGCAAGGAATAAGGAGGCCAGCGTCACTGAAGAACTCTCAAGGGGAAGAAGGATTAGATTTGTTCAGTTTACCCCAGGGGGTGGAACTAGAAGTCAGAAGAAGCTGCCAAGATATTTTAACTCAGTTTAGAGAAAACATGTCTGACATTCAGATCTGTCCAAAAGAGGCTCATAGACTGCCTTGAATTGGAATGAGCTCCCTGTCACTGGCAGTGTTCAGGTGGAACAGAGAATGGATAACTACTTTCCAGGAAACTGGAGAGAGATTCCTCTTGAATTTGACTAATTGTTTTATGAAGTTTTTTTTTTCCCCCAGATCTGAGGTTCTATGAAGGTAGATAAGACAGTGTCCACATTTTAAAGAGGAGGCCCTTGAAGCCTAGAGATAAGAAGTGATTTGCCCAGTCACAGAGCAGCTAATAAGGGATAGAGGGGAAATGGAGCCCAGGTCTTCCAACTCTTAGAACAGTACTCTCCCACAATCCCATACATTTTTTGGGAAAACAAGGCAAATCAAAAAAAGACCAGATCATGTGATCATGAAGAGGAGGGAGATTATTTTTTTAATCACATCACAAATTCTTCCATTCCTGTCATGATTGAATACATTATTTATGAGAGCCATCTGGCTACATGTTTCAGGGGGAAAGCAAGGAAATATAAGATCCGGCAGCTAAATAAAAGGTGAAAAAGGCATCTAATGTTCAGTGCCTCTCACCATTACCTTGTTCTTCAGGAGCGATTTATACTTTAGTGTGTAACCCATGGCCTCCCATCTGAGTTAGATGGGGCAATCAGATCTGTTAATGCTACTTTGGATTCTAAAAATGCTTTTCACTCTCTGGCTCACATCCTGAGGGACTCTTACCATCTGGAACATGATATGCCAACTGTTTCCAGGTACTGTATATCCTCTTCAATATTATAGTCAAGAAAATAACCTCTTTAATTGCCAGAAGGCAGGAATGAAAAAAAAATTAGGATAACCTGTCCTACTCTTGTACTGATTGTCTCCTTCTCTGATATCATAATTTTCTTCCTTTGTCTGCCTTTTTATGTGTCCTGGTTGGCCACTTCTGAAAACGCCTATTCTCAAAGTTGCTACCTCCTTTCAATTAATCTCATATTTTCTTATCCCTTAGATGACTGAACTCTTTGCATATGCCTCTTTGAAGAACTTGTGCTTCAGAGAGGGCAACTCTGATGGGCTGGCCACATTGTTCGAATGTAAAATGTAGGCTTGCCAAAAAGACTTTTATGGAGAACTCACACAGGGAAAGCCTTCACAGCATGGTCAGAAGAAGCAATACAAGGATACTCTCAAGATCTCTCTCAGGAACTTTGGAATTGATTGTGTGACACAACATGCTCAGCATGGCATGCCCATATCAGAGAAGGTGCTGTGCTCAATGAGCAAAGCAGAAGTGAGACAGCTCAAAGGAAACACAGGATGCCCAAATTTGGAGAATCCACCCCAAATGATCACACGGACTATTTGTACCCGACCTGTGGTAGAGCATTCTGCATTCATATTGGTCTAATCACCCCCAGTCAGACACATTGAAACTTGACTTTAGCATAGTGATGTCATTTTGATACTCTTTGTGAACAAAGGACAACAACATATCATGGCCCAGCCATATGTTCTTTCTTTCTTTTTAATTAATTTTTAAAATTTATTTTTAGTTTACAACATTGAGTTCCACAGTCCCTTGAGTTTCAAAATTCCTCCCCCTCCTTCTCCCATCATGGCATCATGCACTCAAATATAGGATCTACAAATATCTTCACATTAATCATTGGTCAGGTTGTAAAGAAGGATTATAACCAATGGAATGATCAGTGGGAAAGAGGAAACAAAACAAAAGAAGAAAAAGGAACAGAGCAAGTAGTTTGTTTCAATCTGCATTCAGACTCTGCAGCTCCTTCTCTGGATGTGGATATCTCTTTTGATCATGAGTCTTTTGGAGTCATCTTATAACCTTGCATTGCTGAGAGGAACCCAGTCTATTGAAGTTAGTTGTCATACATATGTTGTGTCTGAGTACAATGTTCTCCTGGTTCTGCTCGTCTCATTCAGCATCAGTTTATGTAAGTCTTTCCAGGTTATTATTAAGTCCATCTGCTCCTCATTTCTTATAGCACAGTAGTATTCCTTTACATTCATATACCACAACTTGTTCAGCCATTACCCAATTGATGGGCATCCCCTTGATTTCCAATTCTTTGCCACCACAAAAAGAGCTGCTATAAATATTTTTGTACATATAGGTCTTCCTCCCACTTCTCTGATCTCTTTGGGATATAACCCTAGGAGTGATATTGTTGGGTCAAAGGGTATGCACTTATTTATAGCCCTTTGGGCATAGTTCCAGATTGCTGTCCAGAATGGCTGGATCAGTTCACAACTCTAACAACAGTTCATTAGTGCTCCAATTTTTCCACATCCTCTCCAGCATTTATCATTTTCCTGTTTTGTTATCTTAGCCAATCTGGCTGGTGAGATGATGGTGAGTGATCACAGTTGGGATACCCTGGTCAAGAAATACGAGCCAGTGCTGATAGATTGCCTTCTGAGTAACTGGGATGTGCTGCAGATAAAATCCCTGATGTTGAAGCTTCAGAAACTTCAGGAAAAAGCAGTTGAAGAAGATAATTATGACAGAGCTGAAGAATTAAAACAAAAATTAGAAAACTTGGAGAAAGAAAAGAGTACCCTAAAGTTTCAGCTTCCTTCAAGACACCTGTCCATTAGTTCATTTTTGGACCCTTTTGGAGCCCAAGTCCAGTCTGCTCTGCACTGGGTTACACGTGGAGTCAGCAGTGAAAAAACCCAACCCCAGCTCAGAATGGAGACCAACCTCATGGAATTCACAGCTCAGGACAGGCTCCAGGTTTCCATCACCAGGAGAGATTGGCTTCTTCAAGAGAAACAGCAGTTGCAGAAGGAAACCACGGGCCTCCGAGCAAGGATGTCTGTGCACAAAAGACCGACAATTAAGACGGGATAGAGAAGAGCAAGAGAGGTTCCCCCAATTTCAGGACTGTGAGCTGACTTCCTTGCTGGGCTGCATGCCCCTGGGAGGACTGCAGGAGGTCAGGAGGGCCTTGGAAGACTCACTAACTTTATCCTATCAGATCCCCTTTGGTCTGGAGCTCCCTGGAACTCTGAAGAGGCATTTTTTCTTCTTTAATTATTCTCTAGTTGTTTCTTGGGGTGAGTGGTGGCCCCCTCCAGTTGCTGAATTATTTCGTCAGCTCATTAGCACATAAACTCTTTCTGGGCAGGGCGAGTAGCTCAGGTGGCCAGAGCTAACACTAGGATTTGCTCAATTTCATAGCTATTCATTCATTGAACAACCATTTATTAAGCACCTACAACATGAAAACCATTACCTGGTATTGGGGGAGATTCAAAGAAAGATCATTAAGAAATGGTCCTTCCCAGTGATCACTCATTGGTTACAACCCTTGTATATAACCAGACTATTGTACAACGTGAAAGTATTTGCAGATCCTATACATGATTGCACACCACCATGGGGGTGGGGAGGGAGAGGAGAAAATCTGAAATTCAGGGGATGGTGGAACTGAATCTTGTAAACTAAAAGCAAATGAACAAGTCATTCAAAAAAAAAAAGAAAAATAGTTATTAACAAATCCAGATTTTCATGTTACTCACACAACAACTAATAGAAATATGATGAGACATTGTTACAAAAGAACAGGAATATGATATGATGTTACAACATAATGCATTTTTATCATATTACTGATTTTTATGTCTTATCTCTGACAAGGAATGCTGAACACAGTGCGATTGAAAATCAGTAACAACTGAATGTCACTTATATATTAAAATATGGAACTTGTAGAAGAAAAAAAAAGGAATGGTTCCTACTCTCTTGGAGCTTTTAGTCTAGCAGGCAAGATGAGACCCAGGTACAAATATGCAGTAGTACATAAGTATGTAATAACTGTTTGAAAAGACTTATAATAGTTAACATCTATACACCGCTTTAAAATTTCCAAGTCTCTTCATATGTATGTGGATCTCAGTAGACCTTTACAACAATCTTGTGAAGGTAGGAGCTATCATTGTTTTACCCATTTTGCAGATGAAGAAACTGAGGCTAAGAGACATTAAACACCTTGATCAGAGTCTGAGGTGGCGTTTGAACTCAAGTCTTCCTGCCTCCAGATCTACTGCTCTATCTATTATGCTGCGGTGCCTTACTATAAGAATATAACAATGAAACAGCAGAATAGAATGTGAGACCCCTTAAAAATATGATAGTGTCAAGTATTTTTTTTCATAGTGTTAAGGAGGGACAGCTAGGTGCTACAGTGGATAGAGTACCAGGCCTGGAGTTAGGAAGACTCATGTTCAAATTCAAATCTGGCCTCAGATACTTATTAGGCACCTGACTCTGGGCAAGTCACTTTACCCTGTTTGCTTCAGTTTCCTCATCTGTAAAATGAGAAAGAAATGGCAGACCACTCCAGTGTCTTTGCCAAGAAAATCCTGAATGGGATCAGGAAGAGTTGGATGTGACTGAAATGACTGGACATCGTCATCATCTTCATCATCAACAACAATAACAGGAACATGACAGAAGCATGAACCATACAGAGGGTCTCTGTGAGGACAGAAGAAGGGTCTCAGACAATCGTTATCAAATGGACATGGCTGGTCACAAGAAGGACTAGATAAAAGAGGGTAGATGTTAGTTAACAATGCTGAAAGAGCAGTGAACATTGAACAAACACCTCCTCTGTACTGTGAAAGATACAAAAGATGTACAGGACCTGGTCTTTGCCCTCAGAGAAGTTAAAATTTCTGTAAGTCATACACATATCCATGAAATGGATTACAATTTTAGAAAAAGTATCAAAGGGAGTACCATAGAGAATATGTGCTATAGAAGTTCATAATACCCTACTGATGCTATGTTAACAGCAGCATTTTTATATATGGAAGACAGTATATTATTATGTTGGAGAGAAGCCTTGAATTAAAGTCACCATCTGCTATAGTAAAATTAATTAATCCATTTAGTAATTTGGTAATAGAACCATTTGAACTCTAGGCTTACTAATATACTTAAAGTTTAAATCACTTAGAAAAACTTGTAAATATAAAACCACTTAAAACCACTGTTGTCTTCCAAGTAAACTCTAGCTTTGGGGGTCTTAGCTTTGCTTTTTTTTTTCTTTTCTTTCTTTTTTTTTGCAATGCTATCTCCATCCTAGAAATTCTCTCCTTATTCCTACGTGTCCTACTGATTCCCCCTCAACCCCTTTCTGAGATCTTTTATGCCTGGAGCAACCTTGCTAATAGGCACCTTCCTCTTTGTGACATCAAAGTCTCAGGGAAACCAGTTGGGATTGGTTTAATTAGGAAACCAATCAAACATGACTGTTAGACTTTGCCCCTCTGTAGAAAATCTCTCACCTGTATCATTTTGACTAAACTGCACTGTTGTGTGGGCTGGAGCCTGAGTTTATCTGCACAAACTTGGAAAAGTGAAGAAAGTTTGGCATGACCTGGGTACCAGGTGAGAAAGGTTGTTTCTTGCTGGGTCATTGATGTATTTCCATCTCCTGCTGTGGCTTGAACTCATTTCACTGAAGATGCAAACACTTCTCTTTTTTTTTTTTCCCAGACACTTCTCTTGATTGTGTCTTAGATGTATCCTGTCCCTTTGGAGAGCTAGTTGCATCCTTGTCTCTTTGTGGATTGTAACCCAGATTTATTCTTGCTTCCTCTTTCCCTTGTCCCTCTCCACATGCCCTTGTATGTGTCAGGTTAAGCAGTAAGCTTTTTTCCCCCTTATGTGCCTTCCCTTAAATGCTCCAAATAAAGGCCTGGTGCTATAGCTTTCAAAAAAAAAAAAGCTCATGTTGTTTTGAGTTGTTTTGATTTGCATTTCTCTAATCAATAGTGATTTAGAGCATTTTTTCATATGCTTATAAATATCTTAAACTTTGTCTTCTGAGAACTGCCTGTTCATATCCTTTGACCATTTATCACTTGGGGAGTGGCTTGTATTCTTATAGATTTGACTCAATTCTCTGTGCATTTTAGAAATGAGGCCTTTATCAGGGACGCTGGTTGTAAAACTTCTTTGCTTACATTGGCTTTATTTATATAGAAACTTTTCAATTTAATGTAATTGAAATTATCCATTTTGCATGTTATAATGCTCTCTAACCTTGTTTTGTCATAAAGTCTTCCCCTCTCCATAGATCTGACAGGTAAACTATTCCTTGCTCTCCCAGACTGCTTATAGTATCAGCCTTTATACCTAGATCGTGCACCCATTTCAACTTTATTTTGGTGTACAGTGTTAAATATTGGTCTATGCCCAATTTCTGCCATACTATGTTCCAGTTCTCCCAGCAGTTTTTGTCAAATAGTGCATTCTTATCCTAAAAACTGGGGTCTTTGGGTTTATCAAAAAGTAGATTACTGTCTCGTGTACCCAATCTATTCCATTGATCCACTACTTCTATTCCTTAGACAGAACCAAGTAGTTTTAATGACTGCTGCTTTATAGTACAGATTAAAATCTGGTACGGCTAGGCCACCTTCCCTGGCATTTCTTTTCATTAATTGCCTTGATATTCTGAACCTTTTGTTCTTCCAAATGAATTTTGCTACTATTTTTTCTACCTCTACAAAATAATTTTTTGGTAGATTTATTGGTATGGCACTAAATATGTAATTTAATTTGGGTAAAATTGTCATTTTTATTGTATTAGCTTGACCCAACCATGAGCAACTGATGTTTTTCCAATTAGTTAGATCTGACTTTATTTGTGTGAAAAGTGTTATGTAATTATGTTCATATAGGTCCTGGGTTTGTTTTGGCAGGTAGATTTCCAAATATTTTATAATGTCTGCAGTAACTTTAAGTGGGATTTCTGTTTCTATCTCTTGCTGTTGGATTTCATTAGAGATATATAGGAATGCCGAGGACTTATATGGGTTTATTTTATATCCTGCAACTTTGCCAAATTTATTTATTATCTCTAGTAGTTTTTTTACTTGATTCTCTAGGATTCTCTAAGTATATCATCATGTCATCTGCAAAGAATGATAGCTTAGTCTCTTTTTTGCCTACTTATTCCTACTGCTAACATTTCTAGTACCAGATTGAATAAGAGGGGTGATGGTGGACTTCCTTGTTTCACCCCTGATCTCATTGGAAATGCTTTTAGCTTATCCCCATTACATATAATATTTGCTGATGGTTTTAGATAGATGCTATTTATTATTTGAAGGAAGACTCCATTTATTCCTATACTTTCTAGTGTTTTTAATAGGAATGGGTGTTGTATTTTGTCAAAAGCCTTTTCTGAGTCTATTGAGATAATCATATGGTTTCTGCTAGTTTTGTTGTTGATGCGATCAATTATACTGATAGTTTTCCTGATATTGAACCACCCTTATATTCCTGGAATAAATCCTACCTGATCAAAGTGTATTATTTTTGTGATAAGTTGCTGTAGGCTTTTTGCTAATATTTTGTTTAGAATTTTTGCATCTATATTCATGAGGGAAATTGGTCTATAATTTTCTTTCTCTGTTTTGTCTCTTCCTGATTTAGGTATCAGTACTATATTTGTATCATAAAAAGACTTTGGTAGGACTCCTTCTCCAGTTTTCCCAAATAGTTTGTAAAGTATTGGAATCAATTATTCTTTAAATGATTGGTAGAATTCAGTAGTAAATCCATCTGGGCCTGGAGATTTTTTCCTATGGAGTTCATTGATGGCTTGTTCAATTTCCTTTTCTGAGATGGGGTTATTTAAGTAGTTTACTTCCTCTTCAGTTAATCTGGGCAATTTATATTTTTGTAAATATTCATCCATTTCACTAAGATTGTCAAATTTATGTGCATACGATTGGGCAAAATAATTCCAAATTATTGTTTAATTTCCTCTTCACTGGAGGTAGATTCACCCTTTTCATTTTTGATACTTGTAATTTGGTTTTCTTCCTTTATTTTTTTTATCATTGACTAAAGGTCTATCAATTTTATTGGTTTTTTCATAAAACCCAGCTCTTAGCTTTATTTATTTATTTTTTTGAAATTTAAATTAAATTTTATGTTTATTTTTAGTTTACATCATTCATTTCTACAAGATTTTGAGTTACAAATTTTCTTCCAGTCTTTCCTCTATCCACCATCCCAAAAGAGTGATCCCACTGTATACCTTTCCCCCCAATCTGCTGTCTTCTATATCCTCCCCTATACCCCCTCTGACTTTCTGGTAGGGCAAGATAGATCTTCTTACCCCAGTGTCTGTGTATCTTATTTCCCAGTTGCATATAAAAAATATATATATACATTTAAACATTTTATTTTAAATTCCAGATTCTTTCCCTTCCTCCCTCATCACCCACCCTTACTGGGAAGATAAGCAATTCAATACAGGTTGTATGTCTGTAGCTATGCAAAATATTTCCATAATGGACATATTGTGAAAAACTGACTTTTCCCTCCATCCTATCCCACCCCAACTTGTTCTATTCTCTACTTTGACCCTGGCCCTTTTCAAAACTGTGTGCTTCTAACTACCCTCCCCCCAACCTGCCCTCCCCTCCATCATCCCCCCTGTCATCCCCTTCCCCCCTACTCTCCTGTAGGGTGAGATATTCTATTTAGTGTGTATGTCATCCCCTCCCTAAGCCAAATTCAATGAGAGTAAGGTTAACTCATTCCCTTTTGCCTTCCTGTTCTTTCCCTCCATTGTAACAATTTACCCTTGCCTCTTCTACATGAGATAATTTACTGCATTCTTTCTCTTCCCACGTCCTCTCATTATATTCCTCTCTCATCACTCAATTTCACCTTTTAAGTATCATCCCTTCTTATTCAATTGATCCTGTGCCCTCTGTCTATGTATACCGGTACACACACACACACACACACACACACACACACACACACACATACACACACATACACACACTCACACATGTATTCATATACCCATATACCCTCCTATATAAACATATGTATGTATGTATACATATACATACATATACATATACATACACACACACACATTTATATTCCCTTCACCTATCCTCATACTGAGAAAAGTTTCATAAGTTATAATTATCGTTCTTCCATGCAGGAGTGTAAATAGCTCAACTTTGATAAGTTCTTTATGATTTCTTCTCTCTGTTTACCTTCTCATGCTTCTTGTATTTGAATGTTAAATTTTCTATTCAACAGGTTTTTTCATCAAGAAAGCTCGAAAGTCCTCTATTTCATCAAATAACCATATTTTCCCCTGAAACATTATACTCAGTTTTGCTGGGTAGGTAATTCTTGGTTTTAATCCCAGCTCCTTTGACCTCCAGAATATCATATTCCAAGCCCTTTGGTCTCTCAATATAGAAACTGCCAGATCCTGTATTATCCTGATTGTGTTTCCACAATATTCCAATTGTTTCTTCTTGAATGCTTGTAATATTTTCTCTTTGATCTGGCAACTCCAGAACATGGCTATAATATTCCTAGAAGTTTTCTCTTTGGGATCTTTTTCAAGAGGTGATCGGTGAATTCTTTCAACCTCTATTTTGCCCTCTGGTTCTAAAATATCAGGGCAATTTTTCTTGAGAATTTTTTGAAGGATGATTTCTAGGTTCTTTTTTTGACCACAGCTTCCAGGTAGTCCAATAATTTTTAAATTATCTCTTCCAGATCTATTTTCCATCAGTGGTTTTTCCAATGAGACATTTCACATTGTCTTCATTTTTTTCATTTGTTTGGATCTGTTTAATAGCATGTTAATTTCTCATAAAGTCGTTAGCTTCCATTTGCTCCAATTTAATTCTGAAGGAATTATTTTCTTCAGTGAGCTTTTGAGATTCTTTTTCCATCTGGCAGATTTTGCTTTTTCAGGCATTCTTCTCCTCATTGGCTTTTTGAGCCACTTTTGCCATTGAGTTAGTCTATTTTTTAAGGTGTTATTTTCTTCAGTCAGGTTGTTGACTCACTTTTCTTGATTTTCCTGCATCATTCTCATTTCTCTTCCCAATTTTTCCTCCACTTCTCTTATTTGGTTTTCAAAATCCTTCTTAAGCTCCTCTATGGCCTGTATCCAGTTCATATTTTTCTTGGAAGTTTTTGATGCAGGAGTTCTGACTTCATTGTCTTCCTGCCATTCCACACTGATCCTTTTTGTCCCCAAAAAAGGAATCTAAGGTTTGATGACTGTGCTTGTTTTGCTTCCTTTGCTTACTCATGTTGCCACTCAATTACTTGACTTTTGAGCTTTTTGCCACAGTAGAATTCTGCTTCCAGAGAGGACAGCTTTGTCTCAAATTGCTGGGGTTTTCACAGCCGCTGGAGCTATTAGTTGTGTGCCCTCTCCACAGCCCCACAAGCTCTGGCACCTGGTCACACAACCCAGAACCTCCACCCAAGACAGTGATCCAGATCCAAGCAGGTTAAAGAAAGAGCAAATGCCCCTCAGAATGGTCGCTTGGTCCCCCTATGATCTGCAGATCAGGAGCTCTGAAGCAGCCAGGTGGAGGCGGCTGCATGGCCATTGCACCTCAGCTGCTTCTCCCTTCCAAGGGCAGAGGCTGGACCACACTCTCGGTCCCGCTGTTCCCAAAGTCCAGATTGACGTTTTACTTTGCCTCTGGCATTTATGGGTTACTATTTCTGGAAACGGCCACAGCTTCTGGTGATCTACTCTCCTGAAGTACCTCCAGCAGCTGCTGACCAGGGGCTCACGCAGGGATGGGCTTGGCTCCTAGAGCACTGCAATGGACCCTTCCTGTCAGCCTGCCTGGCTGCCTTCAGGGGGTGATTTGTTTCTCTCTGTCACTTTGTGTGTTCTATAGCTCTAAAGTTTGTTTAGGGTCCTATTTTATAGGTGTTTGAGGTGGTGATTGGGGGAGCTCATGGAGTTTTCCTGCTTCTAGATTGCCATCTTTGCTCTGTCCCCCAGTTTTATTTATTAATTCAATAGTTTTCTTAAATTCAATTTTATTAATACCTCCTTTGGTTTTTATTCTTTCTAATTTAGTATTTAATTGGGGATTTTCAATTTGTTCTTTTTCTAGCTTTTTCAGCTGCATGCCCAATTTATTGACCTCCATTTTCTCTATTTTATTGATGTATGCATTCAGGGATATAAAACTTCCCATAAGAACTGCTTTTGCTGCATCCCACAAGTTTTGGTATGTTGTCTCATTATTGTCATTCTTTTGAATGAAGTTACTTATTGTTTTTATAATTTCTTGTTTGGCCCATTCTTTAGGATTAAGTTATTTAGTTTCCAATTAGTTTTTAGTCTATCTTTCCATGGCCTTTCATTACATATAATTTTTATTGCATCATGATCTGAGAAGGGAGGGAATACTGAGGGAGGCAGAGGTCAAATAATATTTCTGTCTTTCTGCACTGAATTGTGAGGTTTTATGCCCTAGTCCATGTTCAGTTTTTGTGTATGTGCCATGTACCACCAAAAAGAAGGCATATTCCTTTTTATCCCCATTCAATTTTCTCCAGAAGTCTGCCATATCTATCTTCTCTACAATTCTATTTACCTCCCTAACTTCTTTCTTTTTTATTTTGAGGTTGGATTTATAAAGTTCAGAGAGGGGGAGATTGAGGTCCCCCACTAGTATAGCTTTGCTATCTATTTCTTCCTGTGACTCCCTCAACTTCTCTTCTAGGAATTTGTATGCTGTACCACTTGGTGCATAAATGTTTAGTAATGATATTGCTTCATTTTCAATAGTGCCTTTTAGCAGGATATAGTTTCCTTATCTCTTTTAATTAGATCTACTTTTGCTTTTGCTGTGTCTGAGATAAGGATTGCTACCCCTGCTTTTTTTTTCTTTAGCTGAGACATAATATATTTTACTCCACCCTTTTACCTTTACCCTGTGTGTATCCCCCTGTTTCAAATATGTTTCTTGTAAACAGCATATTGTAGGATTATGGTTTTTAATCCATTCTGCTATCCTCCTCCCATTTTATGGGAGAGTTCATCCCATTCACACTCACAGTTATGATTACTATCTGTATCTTTCCCTCCATCCTATGCCCTCCTCTGTTTATGCTTTTATTTTTTCCCCCTTCCTCACTTCCCCTCCTTAAGAGTTTTCCTTTTGGCCTCCACTTCCCTCAGTATTCTCTCCTTATCAGCCCCCCTCCCTTGTCCTACCCTTTCCCCTTACTACTTCTTTCCTCCCTTCTATCCACCTCCACCTTTTGTTAGCCCTTCCCCCCCTCCTACTGCCTGTAGGGAACGCTAGATTTTTATACTTAATGTAGTATGTTATTTCTTTCTTGAACCAGAATTGACAAGAATAGATCCCATGCAATGCTCCTCCCCCTCCCCTCTTTCCCTCTATTATGATAGGTTTTATGTCTCTTCTCAATAAGTCCTGTAATTAACTGATTATGTTATTCCCTCCTTACACCAGAAACAATGAGGGAAAAGCTCATATCATATTCATCTCCCTCCCTTCTTTCCCTCTATTATAATGTTTTTATGCCTCTTTGTGTGGCATAATTCACCCTTTTCTGCTTCATTCTTTCCTCTTCTTTCATTGTAGTCCCTTTGCACCCCTTAATAAGATTTTTTTATCATAGTTTTGTTTAATTTATACCCACACAGCCTATTTATCTATGTCCCTTTTAAATGTCATGTTAAGTACAAAATTCTCAATATTAACAGGTATCAGCTTCCCATATAGGGTTGTAAACAGTTTGCTCTTATTAAATAACAAGTTGGATGTGTGTGTGCGTGTGTGTGTGTTTGTGTGTGTGTTTTTTCTCTATTTACTTTTCTATGTCTCTCTTGAGTCTTGTAATTGGAGATTGAATTTTTCATTGAGCAACGGCTTTTTTATCAGGAAGGTCTGGAAGTCCCTTATGTCATTGAATGACCATCTCCTTGCCTGAAAGATTATGCTCAGTTTTGCTGGATAGCTGATCCTTGGTTGTAACCTGAGCTCTTTTGCCTTGTGAAATATCATATTCTAGTCCCTCTGATCTTTCAGTGTAGAAGCTGCCAGATCCTATGATCCTCACTGTAGTTCCATGATATTTGAATTGTTTCTGGCTGCTTGTAGTATTTTCTCCTTTACCTGATAGTTCTGGAATTTGGCTACAACATTTTGTGGAGTTTTCAATTTGGGATCTCTTTCAGGAGATGTCCGGTGGATTCTTTTGATACCTATTTTACCCTCTGGTTCTAGGATCACAGGGCAGTTTTCTTTGATGAGCCCTTGGAAGATGTTGTCCAGCCTCATTTTTTCACCGGATCTTCTGGTAGACCAATAATTCTCAGATTCTCTCTCTTGGATCTGTTTTCCAGGTCAGTTATTTTTCCATTGAGATATTTTACCTCTTTTTCTAATTTTTCATTCTTGATGTTTTGTTTGACTGATTCTTAGTGTCTCATAGAGTCATTAGCTTCAATTTGGTTGATTCTAAGTTTTAAAGAATTATTTTCCTCAGTTTTTGAAGCTCCTTTTCCATATGTTCAGATTTCATTTTTTAGTTCACACATTTTTCTTTTTAAGGAGCTGCTTTCCTAATTGAAATGTTTTTCTATTTTTGCTATTTTTATTTCAGAAGAATTAGTCATTTTATCTCCTATCTCTCTAATTTGGTTATCAAAGTCCTTCTTGAGCTCTTCTAAGAACACTTCCTGGGCTTGAGACCAATTCATATTCCCTGTTGAGGCTTCAGCTATGGGTGTGGAGTCAATGCTGTCTCCTTCTGAATTTGGTTCTTCCTGCTCCCAATTATAGGATTCTAGAGTCTTTGTCTTTGAGATCTGTTTTTTACCCATTTTGAGGCAGGGCCTTAGCCACACCCTTCCTCTAGGACTCTCAAGCCTTTACTATTTAAAATTTTGCTCTGGGGCAATAATTTCTGGGTTTTTTTGGGGGGGGGGGTGGGATTGGAGCATCCAGGGTTCACTCTGCCATCCTGGACCCTGGAATTTCAGATAGGTGATTTTTAAATTTCCAAGCTGTGGGTTGATAGTCCCAGGAGTAGCTGCTGCCAATGCCACAGGCCCTGCATTTGTCTCTTACCCAGCTCTGACAGATCCCAGCCCTGCAGTGATAGGCCTCACTATATGCTATTTCTTTGACACTTTGTTCACTCTCTGAGCATAGCTTTCACTTCTTTACTGCCAATGTTCTAAAATCTGGCTTTCCATAGTATTGTATCCATTGATTTCTGGGAGGATCCCTGAAATCTGGATTTTCATAATATTATTGATCTTATTACAGAAGTGGGAAAAGGTCCCATATGTGCAAAAATATTTATTGCAGCTCTCTTTGTGGTTGCAAAAAACTGGAAATATAGGGGATGCCCATCAATTGGGGAATGGCTGAATAAGCTGTGGTATAGGAACGTAATGGAATACTATTGTGCTATAAGAAATGGGAAGGAGACGGACTTCATAATTACCTGGAGAGGCTTATACGGACTGATGCTAAGTGAGAAGAGCAGAACCAGGCAAAACCTGTACACAATCACAGACACATCATACATATGATGACCAACCTTGATAAACTGGACTATCCTCAACAACGCACAGCTAAAGACAACTCTACAAGCCTCAGGATGGAAGGAGATACCTAAACTCAGAGAA
>CM053582.1:458578705-458620425 GCA_028627135.1 Pseudochirops cupreus | reverse complement strand
GATTTTTCAGGCAACACATTTCCAAGTAGTCAAATAGTATTAGAAGATCCTTTAGAATTGGATCTGTGTCCCATTGTGACTTTGTATCACCATTGTCTACTGTGATAACTTTAACATAATAGGGTGGTGTTTAGTAAATGTTTGAGTTAGGTTTAGTTGGGTAGCCATTACTATACCACTCTGGTTTGCATTAAAAAAAAAATCATCAGTGACTTCTTCCTAGTAAAATCTTGTCTACTCACTGATTTTTTTTTATTTTTTATTTTATTTTTTTACTATTGATCCAGGATATATTGTTATATTCTCCAAGAAGTTGCCATTTCTAAGGTTGCTTAGCTCTATGTTATAAAAATAACCTTCTTTAGCAGGGGAATAGGATGCCTCTAATCTAACCTATGAGGTGTTCTCTGTTTCTGCTTTATTGAGTCACACTTCAGAGAAAGCACTATAAATAGCAGAGAGAGAAAAATCAAACCACAGAACAATTTTCAGCCTTGTCTTTTCTTCAACGTAAGGAGGACTACAGTGATTCTTAACTCTGACTCAACACATATGGTTTTTGTTTTCTATAACTATTCTCATTTATGTTTGAGCAGTGAAATAAATGGACAATAAATTCTGACGCTTGTCTTTTGGTCACATTTTTGAAATCGCTAATGTTCCAGTATACCAAAGAGTACTTCCTATTAACTTATCAACCACAGAAGACACATTTCCCTTTTGTCCTTGTTATGTTTACTGTAACTATGGAGACACAAAATTGTCTGTGAAACTGATACTTATGATTCAGGTTTAACACACAAATTTTTCTTAAAAAAAAACATATCAAAATGTTATGACTATTACTAGGGCTTCTAGGCTTGTGTAAAATTAAAATTTTAGCCCAATACTTGAATTGGAGGCTAAATCAGCAAAGACATTAAGATTTAAAAAATTGTATTTGATTATCAAGGACAAGACATTCATAAATTTGTTGCATAATATCTTGTACATAGTAGGTGATCAAAAAATATAAGTAGAACTGATTTCTCTCCAACTTCCTAGAAGAACTCTTACTGAAATGGTGCCAAAGAAAGAGTTTAGGGGCAGCTAGGTGGCACAGTGAATAGAGCACCAGCCTTGGAGTTTCCATGGACCTGAGTTCAAATCCAGCCTCAGACACTAACAAGGCCAGGTGACCTTGGACAAGTCACTTAATCCCAATTGCCCTGCCCTCACCCCTCCAAAAGGAAAAAAAAAAGAAAGAGTTTAAAGGAGCATAGATTTAGAGCTCAAAGGGACCTTAGTGTTCATCAAGACCAACATCTTCATTTTACAGATGAGGAAACTAAGGTCAGAAAGGTTCAGTGATTTGCCCAAGGTGACAGAGGTAATAAGGGACAGAGTCAGGTTTCAGATTTAGGCCCTCTACCTGTAAATTCAATCCTCTTTCTCTGGTACCATTTTGAGGCAAAGTTACTTAGATAATGCCATCAAATAAAGAACCTGCAACCTTTGGCCTCTGAAACAGTTTTCTTTTCTGTCTCCTATTGATCAAGGATAAACTACCCTCAAGGAAAGAGGGCTCAGTTCCTGTCTCTCCATGGAAGCTGAATTCTAAGAGTCAAGCTCTGCTCATGAGAAATGGACTATCTGAAGTACCCTCCAGTATACCCATTTTAAAATTGTTAGCTTATAGGAAATTGAAACCCCACACATTAAACATACTTGATCAATATATTTATCCATTATGAGTATCTATCTATACAATGACAAAAGATCTAGATTTTTGGAAACAGGAATATTTGATATTTGTAAAGAAAAAATAGCAGAATGATTGGCAGATTTTAAAAATTTATTGTGATATATTGACCTCATTTAGAAACAGTTTAGGAAAAATTGGTTTTATCATATATAGTCCTCCAGATCCATAGGTATTAAATAAATTTCAAGGAAAATTAGTCTGTGCATGGTATATTTTCCAATCAAATAGGGTATTCAGTGCTTTGAATTAAGGCTGGAGAATAGTATAAACCAGAAGCCCAAACCAACAAGCTTTTAGTTCCTGAACCATATTTAACTTCTCTGGGAATTAAACTTCAGAGTTCATAACTTCTTATCACCAAAGGACCATAAAAAACAGAATAAAATGCAAAAATAAACAGTTAAGTGAATCACTACAAACAATGTTAAAATCAGAGTATGTGATGGATCATAATTCTTTCCTGCAGGTATAATGAATAAATATGCTTATCATGAATTTATGAGGTCTATTTCAAATTATTTCCTCTACTGAAGTATGTCAGCAGCTGTTTTCCATTGTTTTCTTTCTCTAACAAGAACCATAAGCAACATGCAATACATAAATTTGCCAAGAACATCTTCCGAGTTATGATATTTTTATTTCTAATTCTTCCTTCCTCTCTCTCTCTTTCTTCCTTTCTCTCTTTCTTCCTTTCTTCCTTCCTTCCTTCCTTCCTTCCTTTCTTTCTTTCTTTCTTTCTTTCTTTCTTTCTTTCTTCCTTCCTTCCTTCCTTCCTTCCTTTCTCTCTCTCTCTCTTTCTTTCTTCCTTTCTTTCTAACTGTGTCTACCTAGCATAGAATTAGAGCTTTAACAATACAAAGAGACAAACGAAACGTTTACACAATTTACATTAACTGAATTAATTTCAAATATCCATTTTCCTTGGGGGCATGTAGATGCAGACACAAATGCAAGGATCTAATAATTTTTCAGCTCAAAATTAAGTCAGCATATAGTTGGACGCAGCAAATTTCATTTAGTGACTTTGACACAAGAGAAGTTAATAAGTTCTATACGGGGAATGATTTAGGATCAGGGGTGGGGAACCTGGGGCCTGGAAGCCATATGTGGCCCCCCAGATCCTCAAGTGTGGCCCTTTGACTGAATCCAAACTTCACAGAACAAATCCTCTTATTTGTTCTGTGAAGCCTGGATTCAGTCAAAGGGCTGCACCTGAGGACCTGAGGGCTACATGTCGCCTCGTTTTAGATAGTCCTTAATACTTTATTTAGAATGCCATACCCCTTTGTAAAGACCTTAAAATTGAGCCGGGAGAATGTCATTCCCTTGAAGGAAAAAGAGACACTTTTCACTTTTTGTCTACCTATCTTCAGAGGCCTAGCACAGTGCTTGGGGCATGATAAACACTTGTTGAAATTGAAACCAGTCCTATGTATGCTCATGCACACACACACACACCCACACACCCACACACACCATATCCCCACATATGATTTCATCGATGTGAGGATCCTAGTCACTCTTCTAAGAGCTATTGTAACAAAGTGGCTAAAGCTGGTCAGGTTCCTAGGTTCTTAGTCATCTAGATCCAGGGTCAGGTCCTTCCCATGATACCTGCTAACTATATGATTCTGGGTTAGTGATGTAGCCTCTCAGGGACTCTCAGCAACTAAGAATAAAAATTGAAGAACAATTGCTGAGCTTGCTTGAAATAACACTTGAGCCCTTTATAAGAAAACAAAGACCAAAGGAAAAGTCTCATTCCTTTTGCTCCTAAATAGGGAACAGAGTCATTTCAACCTTCCATTTTACTTAATTTTCCTTAAAATATATTGCCACTACAATCAAACCATACATAGTCTTTCATCCAGCAATATCACTACTAGGTCTGTATCCCAAAGATCATAAAAAAGGGAAAAGGACCTACATGTACAAAAACACTTGTAAAAGCTCTTTTTTTGGTGGGTAAGATCTGGAAATTGAGGGGATACTCATCCATTGGGGAATGGCTGAACAATATGTAATATGTGAATGTAATGGAATATTATAGTGCTATAAGAAGTGATGAGCAGGACGATTTGAGAAAAACCTTGAAAGACTTACACAAACTGATGCAAAGTGAAATGAGCAAAACCAGGAGAACATGGTATACAACAACAGAAACATTGTATGATGATCAACTATGAATGACTTAGCTCTTGTCAGCAATACAGTGATCTAAGACAATTCCAAAGAACTCATGAAAAGACTATCCACATCCAGAGAAAAGACTGCTGGGAGTCTGAATGCAGATCAAAACATACTATTTTCACTTTGTTTTGTTTTTTCTTTTGGTCTGTTTTTTTCTTATATAACATGACTAATATGGAAATGACAGAGTATAGCACTTGGACCCCCAAAACACAACCCAGCTCCTGAACCTTCCCACATAAAATCAATAATCCTTTCAACTGTCCTTTCATTGTGGCTTCCCTGTCCTGCCCAGCCCTGCATTCTCTGTTACATCTGACCCATCACAGTCCTTCATTGTCTGTTACCTCCAGACCACCCCTGGCTATTTCCCACCCTTAATCCCATCTAGACCTCTACTGTGTTAACTTTGGTCACCCCAGGCTATTGGCCACTCTTTGATCACATCCAGATCTTCCCACAGTCTTTCTGTATAAAAGTGTTCATCTTGCCCCCATTAAATTGCTGATTCTTAAAATCCTGCACACTTCTATTGGTGACACAATAAATCTTGTCTCTGACTGAAAGAAGGCTTGAGTGGTTGAATTCTTTCAAGGCAGACTCATGCCCTTTGCCCTGTATTTCAGAGTTCTCAGCACCCCTAGACCACAGCAGAAATATGTTTTACATGATTGCACATATATAACCTAAATCAAAATACTTAACATCTTAGGGAAGAGGGAGAGGAGAGAGGAAGAAAATTCAGAACTCAAATATTTTTTAAATGAATGTTTAAAATTGTCTTTGCAGTAACTGGAAAATAAAATACTATTTAAAAAGATAGATAGACAGATAGTCACTAGTCATACAATTAAAGTTACCTGCTGAGCCCTGAGAGTGTTGATTGATTGAGTTTACCCTTAGTATGTGATTGGGTGAACCATAATATTCCTGTACTAGTTAATCACTGAGCTAAGAGGCACTGTCAGAAGACCTGTGTGCTCAAGAGACTAAAATGGGACCCCAACTGAAAAACATACCTTCAAATGTTCACATAAAACAAAGATCTGAATGGGTACAAAAGAGGAAGTGAGAAAACAGGAAAAGAAACAGATGGGTTTGTTTCTATTTGGTTCATGTTTAGTGAAAGCACCGTGTTTACAAAATGCTTTGAGATGTTCAGATAAACAAAATTATACTTCTGTGAATTACACAGTTATCAAGGGCCATGTGTGGATTGAGCTGAAAAAACTTGTAGTGTATCAGGGTGTCCCACATGTTACTTTTTATCGTCTCAGTTTCTTATGAGAATCAGGACTTAAGACGAAAAAAAATAAAAATATGTCACCTGTGGTGTGAGTAGTGAGTCCTCTCTTGCACTAATCAAAAATGAACATGATTTTGAGAAACAGGCTATCATTTCAGAGAACTAATGGTACATTTGAGTACATCTGCTTGTGTGCTTCGACTGTTTATAGACTTGAGTTTATAGTACATTTTTGAAGGATGTATGCATACCCATCTTTCTACCACCATAAAATGGATTTTTTTTAAAAATTGAAATCATTTGGAAAAAAAATCACCTTGAGCAGTTGTGACTTTGTTCAGAAGCTGAATTTCTGTGAGAAAAGTAGTGGTTATAAATAAACAAGGGTGTTTTTGGTTGCGATGTAGTGACCGAGTGCAATAGACCTTTAATGATTGTTTTACAAGAATAGGGAGCAGAGTGACCTGAAGGCAGAAATTTTAAAGCATGGCATGGGCCGTACTATATAATCAATCCTATTAAGGACACCAAATAGACATTTGCACCCCCAAAGGGTGAAGGCTCTCTCTGAAAGAAGCAACGAATTAACTGTAGTAAGGAATATTTCAGTAACTTCGATTGCCTAAACTTTCAGCAAGACTGCATTCTCTTTCAGGGCCAGGCTGTTGCAAAATGAAACCAAGATATTGTCAAATCATCCTGTGGGTTAGAAACCAGAGGAAAAAGGTAAGAAAAAAAAAAAACGGAAAAGAGAGAAAGGGAAATACTCTAAACCAGAGGCTCTCAACCTGTACTCTAAAAGAATTCTTAACCTGAGATCTAAAAACTTAATTGTTTTTAATATTTATATAATTTTTAAAAATACAATTGATTTCCTTTGTAATTTTCATGTATTTTGTACATTTAAAATTATTATTCTAAGAAGACTTTACCAGACTACCAAGGGGGTCCATGACATAAAAAAGTTTAATGACCTCTGATCTCAGTGATCTTGTCCCCTGAGGCCTTGGTAGAGAGCTGATTTTCAAAATTAAAAGAATACATAGTGCAAGGTTTTCTGAGATCAAATCCCAGATAAATTTGCCCTAAATCTGCTAGAAATTTGACAAGATTCCTATAGAGTTTGTTAAGTCCAAAATGGTACTGGAATACCAATCAATTATTAGCTAAGTCATTGATACTTTCATAGTAAAAGAATGATTCATATAAAAGAACTAATAATCATTGCCAATCAGTTGAGAAGTATTCATTGAGCACCCATAGAGACAGAATATAAACCCGGTAAAATATTCTTGAAGACTTTTTCATTTTTCAGTGAAATGCCTTGCACATAGTAGGTACTTCATAATGGTTGTTTTGCCATCAAGATTGGCAAAACAGCAGGACAGAGGACATGGGATTGTATTTATGCTATTTTCTGTTTACTCCTTTGGTTGGATTTCTTTCTTCCTCACCCCAGCATGAAAAGAAGATAAGACTATAAGAGGGGAATCCTCAGGTCCTCCCTGTCCAAGGCCAACATATGACCTGTGGGGTCAACATGGGTCCCAGTTCTTTGACTCAGTCTTTATCCTTTCCTTACTATCTTGTGAGTTTTGAAAAATCATTAGAAGAAGTCACCAGGAGGTCTAGGAGTAGAGTCTGGCTAGTTGATCCAGCTTTGAGGTCCCAGTGATCAAGGTGATACCTTTAGGTCCCAGACTAGTGGTAGTTGAGATAAGGGCTCATCCAGTGGCAATATACAACTTAGTAGGACCATTGCTATGTAGAAACTACAGTTAAGTCTGAGACCATTCTCCCCAGGCAATAAAGGGGCTATTTCCCTCCTAGATGTTGGGAGAGAAGAATATTTGTACTTCTTGTTCTTGTTCTTTCCTAGAAGTATAACCCTTTGTATAAGGGTTAAATAACCTTTTTTTGTTGTTGTTGCTTTTTTTGGGGGAGAAGGCAATTGGGGTTAAGTGACTTACCCAGTCACATGGCTAGTAAGTGTGTCAAGTGTCTGAGGTTGGATTTGAATCCAGGTCCTCCTGACTCTAGGGCCGGTGCTCTATTCATTGCACCACTTAGCCACCTCTAAATAATCCTTTTTATAAGTTAATTGATTGGTTACTGTAACTAGTCACTGGAAGTTAAGGGGGGAGGAGAAACAATATGATTATAACTATATTTATGAATATACCTATAAATGACTCTTTACAATAATACAGACCTAAATAATTCCAGAAATATTAATCGTTCATAAGTAAGCTGAGCCAATATAATGAAAATGAAAATACTACCTAAATTAATTTATTTATTCAATGGAATAACAATAAAACTACCAGAGGATAACTTTAAAGAATTAGAAAAACAAATAATAAAATTCATCTGGAGGAGCAAAAGTTAAGATACTCAAGGGAAATAACGAAAAAAAAGTGGAAATAAGGAAACCAAGTAGTAGCAGGTCTTAAACTATATTTCAAAGCAGTAATCATCAAAATGACTTGGTATTGAATAAGAAATAGAGGAGTAGGTCAGTAGAACAGATTAGGTTCACAGCATACCAAAACAGACAAACCTAGAAGGTGAATGTTTGATTAAATCCAAAGATCTAAGGTACTTAGATAAGAACTCACTATTTGACAGAAATTTCTGAGAAAACTGGAAAGATGTCTAGCAGAAACTAGGTATAGATCAACATCTCACATTATATAACAAGATAAGTTCCAAATGAATAGATTACTTAGACATAAATGGTGATATTATAAACAAAGAAGAGGAACAAGGCATAAATTACCTTTTAGACCTACAGTTAGGAAAAGAGTCTGGCAAGACTAGATAAGGGATAGAGAAGTTCTCAGGTGCTAAAATGGACAATTTTTGGTACATAAAATTTTAAAGTTTTTGCACACACAAAACAATGTAGTTAGAATTATAAGGAAAGCAGGTAATTGGGGGGAAATCTTAATAAATTTCTCTGATAAAAGATATAAAGGGAAGTGACAAAAATACATAAAGAACAAAAGTCATTCTCCAATAGATAAATGATTAAAAGATATAAAAAGCAATTTTCAAAAAAAAGAAAGCAAGTTATCAACAACTATAATAAAAAACGTTCTGAATGGCCAATCTTGGATGTGCTATAGGAAAAGTCACGTTAATGCACTGTTGTTGGAGCTTTGAATTGATCCAACCCATTCTGGAAAGCAATTTGGAGCCATTCCTCCAAAGCTGCGAAACTGTCAATATCCTTTGAGCCAGAAATACCACTACTAGGCCTGTGATCTCTACCAGAGATCAAAAAAAGAAAGGAAAGGAACCAATTGTATAACTACATTTATATCAGCTTTTTTTCAATGTTAGAAAATTGTAAATCAAGGGGATGCCTATCAATTGGGGAATGGCTAAGCAAATTATGGTATATTAATGTAATGGAATACCTGCCATAAAATACAAATCTTTCAACAATATCATACTGCATCATTCATATATTAGTATTTCTAGGAATAAGACTCCTCATAAGATCATTAAAAAAAAATTAGGGGAAGTTTGTTGAACTGAATGGGAGAATGAGCCAAACTTTGGTTTTCCAGAAGCTCCACCTTCAACTAGGGTCATGGAGAGAATAAAGAAACAGATTATAAATCCAAAATCCATGAATAGGAGATGAAATTCAGTTCCTACCTTTCCTTCAAAAAATAGTCAAATACTATCTTCCACATGAAGCCCGAAAATGACCCCCACCCCAACCCCCAGTCAGAGAGAATCATTCTTGTTGTCCGATCTTTGTGCCACTTTGTATTTCTTTAATTGCATTGTCACATTTTACCTTGGATTGTAATGATTTGTATCAATATCATAATATATAGAGAATAGATAGTATATATATATGTGTGTGTGTGTGTGTGTGTATATATATATATATATATATATACATATATATATATACATATATAAAATATCAGAAACTAAAATAATTGACAATCTTTTTTTTCCCTTGTTGCACCTAACCTTGCATTGTTTTTTTCCAACAAAGAAGGTACTTAAATTCTTTGTTGAGTGGGAAGAACTGTACACCACCTCCATCAAGGGGAAAAGATGTCTTTCAACTGCCTTAAAGTTTTCCCTCTCCTAAGTTACCTCCTTCCAGGCCTTCCTTCTATTGTGTTTATTACAAGCCCAAATTTCCATCCTTTGCTGCTCTTCCTATTTTCAGTCACTACAGAAACTCTCAGTTGTTTTGGCAGTTCTTGAAACATATGTATTGTCTTCTCAGTTGGAGAATTTGTTGCTCTCCAAGCTGGATTTAGCTAAATCAAAAGGAAAAGACCAAGTGGTGTTTGCAATGAGGCTACTTTCAGAGTAATGTTCTTAGCAATTTCAAGCTAGAGACTTCTGGTAAGATGATAGAATTAGAGGTTGTATCTAATTCTAGACCTCCCTTTCAGTACCTCAGAAGAGCAAGAAATGCCCCAAATAAGGTAGGAAAAATGACAAAGAGGAGAGAATGAAGGAAACAATATTTTACAAAGTAAATGCTACATAAAGAATAACAGTCACATTACTCAGTAGCAAATCCTTGCTACACCAAGCACTTTGCTTTCTAGGCCCTGTACCCCAAGTTCCATGTGGCTTTTTCTTGTTTTTCAAAATCTCTCTTTAGTAGTGATTCAGCCAGGTACCTCTGTTCTCAGCAAGACGATTATTAGGAATTTGTCCAGTTTTGGTGAATTAGACAAAAAAAAAAACAAGACAAAACCAATCAGTCTTGCATGAGAGTCCTACTCATTCAAGGCCAGCACTAAAAGCATTCTGGAATAGAAAAGAAAGTTCAATAAGAAAATGAAGTGAGAGTTTAGGGAAAAGCCCAGAAATTCTAAAAGAAATTTGAGTTGTTCCTTCAAAAGAAGCAGGAGATGAGCAGGGCATTTGCAAACTCAACAAGCAAAAAAGACACAAGAAAAACAAACATGTACAGCTGGCAAGAAAAGATAAACAATGAAATCAGTGTTTTCGTGCTCTTAGGGAAAGACAAGACTTTTTAAAAACTTATATTCTTTAAAAGCCATTGAGATAACAAAGAAAAGCTATCAATTGGCAAATTTCAAAGGGCATCAAAAGAATTAGGAGAAAGGAAAAAAAGGTAGGAATGAATTAATAGTTCATAACCTAGATCTCTCATTCACTTATTAATGAACCAACATTTTAGGGGAGAGAGATTCTTTGGGGTAAGGAGAAGGTAAGGTTACGTGGGGGTTGGATGTAGTGATATACTCCTGTCTAGGCTCAAGAGGATGGAAGTGGGGTGAAATCTGATTGTTTTGTTTTCCTGCCTTGAAGGTTTTGACAAATCAGGGAAAGAGTATGGGAGAAAGAGGCAAAACTGTAAGGAAGAGCATAAATCAGCTATAGTCTGTGAGAGGGAATATTATAGTGATATTATAGTGCGTATCTGTGGAGGTGGAACTATGTGATAGTGACTTTACAATGGGTTCCATTCTGGAGGCATGAGCACTTCAGAAGATCTCCTATGAGCCTTCTATTATCAGAGGCCATGTTTCTTGTCATAATTTTCCAGTTGCAAAAGAGGCAGAGTCTGAATGCCTGGGGGTGTGCATCAATGATGGCAGGAAGATAGGGTAACATAAGTATAGCAGGGTGAAGTACTGGCCTGTGAATGGATTTGTGATTAGGCAAAATGCTTGGAGTTGGACTAGATCTACTGACTCTGGACCTGGAACTCCTTCAACAATATTACACTGTATCCTCCATGAATTAGTATTTCTAGGAATAAGGCTTCTCATTAAATCATTCTAAAAATAATTAGGGAAAAGAATTAGCTTGGGAAATAATCTGCAATTATATTAGTAGTTGGACTGAGTAGAAGAATAAGCAAAGCTTTGGTTTTCCAGAAGCCCCACCTTAAACTAGGGTCATAGAGAGAATAAAGAAACAGGATACAATTTCAAAGCCCATGAATGGGAAATGAAATTCTAGAGCAGAAGCATCAAATATACAGCCCTGGGCCACATGCAGTCCACAACACTCCTGCATGCAGCTGAGTCAGATTAAAATGTAATTGAGAAACAGCTAACAAAAATAAATAAAAGCGCAATGAAACATAGATGGTATTACATTTTAAAACTAAGTCAACATGTGACCCACAGGAACCCTTACACACAGATTGATGGTCCCTATCTTTTTACACCAAATTTGAATTTGACACCACTTCTACAGCATCCTTGAAGAGGAAACGAATAGGGAAATATAAGGAAATATAATTTAATTTAAATTTCTTGGAAAGGGGCACTTACAAATATTATTCAAATTAAGAAAGTGAATGGGAGGAGCAGAAAAGAAATTTTTTGTACTCTTATCTGTTCTGAAGAAGGGAAAGGCAAAAAAAAAAAGCGAAACAGAATAACAAAATTAAACTTGAGGAATCTGCATGGGGGTGGAGAATACAGGATCAGTTTCATGTAAGCAAAACAAACCACTGAAATCAAGCTGTGATTTAAAAAAAGAAATGGAATTTAATGGAGGAAAACAAAAACTAGTTATATGATGTGGCCGCTTCTTAACTCTGTAGCCTAAGGGCCAGCCTTAGGCTGTATTCCCAGGAGGGACTGGAGAGACCAGAGGCGAGAGAGAAGCGTACAGCAGCTGTCCTTTATTGTATTGTAGCGTCCTCCTTATGTACCCTAGAGGTAACATGATTAAGCATGATCTCCACGTGTGCTGGAGGGATGGACCAATGGGAGGACAGGCCGAGCCAGCCAATCTCAGCTGCCGCTCATCAGGAGAGTGGTCTTGCACAACTGCTCCATGAGCTTTAGCAACTGGGCTGTGACCCTCAGCACTACAGGAGCTTTTAGACTCACACCGATCCCTACAGTTATAATTGTATATGTGAACAGATTAAATTCCTCAATATATTGAAAGAGAATGTCAGAATGAATGAGCAAACAAAACCCATTGCTTTTTCTGCATACAAGAAACAAATTTAAATCATAATGATACAGAAGCAAAATGAGGGCTGGAACAAAATTACAATGAACAATATCATATTAAATTTATATTCACCAAATGGCATAGCATCTAAGTTCTTAAAGGAAAAAAAATCACTAAATTATAAAATGCAGTTATAATTATAAGAGAAGTTTAATAATCTTTCAGAGCTGAATAACTCTAAGAGAAAGACAAAAATGTAGAAGTGAACATAGTGGTGTAAAAATATATTTAAATACCTTTCACAGTTTCTCAATGGAATATTAAAATAAGTATATTTCACAGCATCAAATGGCACTTTCACAAAAATTGATCATGGGATAGGGCAGAAATATGTAATAAATACATGTGAAAAAAGGAGAATGGTTAAATAATCCATTATAGACTATAATACTAAAAATAGTTATCAGTCAAGGAAACATGAGCAAAAGATACAGATACACATGAAGCCTAAGTAACAACATCCTTGATCATAAATTCTTAACTTAGTGTTAGATTTCAGGGGGCCCATGAAATTGAATGGGAAAAAAATACATCTTCATTTTCACTAATTTTTGGTTTCCTTTGTAAGTATATGTATGTGAGTGTATACATAAATATATATTATATATATGCAAATATACATATATATTTTGTTTTATACATTTAAAAAACATCATTCTGAGAAGACATCCAAAGTCGTTATCAGATTGCCAACAAGGTCCTTGCCACAAAAAAGGCTAAGAATCCTGACCCAAATAAAGAGTAGACAAAAGCATAAATATAAACAACAAATGTGAGGATTAGATAATATGTGCAAGATTGCAAGTGGTTGTGTTGAGGCACAGGGAAGTATTTGAGGCCCGGGAATTAGTTGGGTCACGTGGAGGTCAGAGCATATTGCACAGTCCCCAGCCAGGGGATACTGCATTGCTCAAGATTCTCTTGTGTGGGGTTACCTGATGTTCCTGATTGATGTCTCCACACCCTGGGGCCTTCACACCCTTGTGTTTGCACTTCCCCCCTCACAATTCTGTTCAGCTGGGTTCTATCACGTGTGGGATGTGGATCTGGGGTATATATAAGACCTAAGCCTTGGAGGTAGTTTGAAGCCTGCCTTAAGATCTGTCTGTAAGGCTTCCCCATGGAGAGACTTTAATAAACTTTCTTTGCTTTTACCTCAGAGCTGTGACTCTTCTGTTCTGGAGAAGGTGCTGGCACCTTCTCCATTAGGGTAAGTAACCAGCTGCCCCTGTAGGCAAGTTAGGGTACTCTGAAAGAGAACCCTGACAAACAAATAATTATTTTAAAATGAATGATACTAATGAGATAATATCCTAGGATCTATGGAATGAAAGAAATGTATATCTCTAAATACACATTGACAAAATAGAAAAAGAAAGGATTCACATGTTAACATGCAATTGAAAGAAACTAGAAAATAAATGAATTAGGAATCTAAAACAAGAACAAAAAATAATTTTTAAAATCAGAAGAGAAATTGATAAAAAAAATTTTTAAGGACTATTAAACTGATAAAACAAAGATCTACTTTTTTTTTTGGAGATGGGAAGGCAAGGCATTTGTGGTTAAGTGACTTGCCCAAGGTCACACAGCTAGTTAAGTGCCAAATGTCTGAGGCTGGATTTGAACACAGGTCCTCCTGACTTCAGAGATGGTGCTCTATTCACTGTCCTTCTTAGTTGCCCTGGAAGATCTGCTTTTAAGACTAATAAAATTGATAAACTACTAGTTAAACTGATACAAAAGAAAGATAGAAATTATATTTTAAAATAAGCAAATAAAGCTAAATTCACACCAAATAGAGAGGGAATAAAGAGAAATAACCAGAAACTACAATATACAACTATACTATCTATTATTGCTATATACTAATAAAACTGAGAACTTAAAGGTAACATATAATTTTCCTCAAAAGTGTATCAAAATTTAAAAAAACACACATACCAAGACATAGAGATCTGAGACAGCCCAACATAAATTGAATAAACTATAAATGGGTTAGGGGATCTTGATTAAGATGAAACATCTGAATTCATAAATTGATTCCATCAAATGTTTGAAGGACAATTAACACATATATTATTAGATACTATTAGTATCTGTACTAATAGATACTGTGCGTCTATATATGTATAATTGTAACACACTCTAGTGCAGCGGTTCTCAACCTGTTGATCACAACCCCTTTGGGGGTCAAACAACCCTTTCACAGGGGTCACAAGGGTTGCCTAAGACCATTGGAAAACACATATTTCGATGGTCTTAGGAACTGAGACACCACTCCTCTATCCAACTCCAAGAGGGTTCACCCACATGCAGATATGCCCACATATGAGTATTAAAGGGTCACGGCATTAGGAAGGTTGAGAACCACTCCTCTGGAGAAATAAAAGAAGACTGAACTCTGGAGAAGTAGCCAATGTTCATGATTGGACTGTGCTAATATAATAAAAATTATTAACCTAAATTAATCTACATTTAGTGATTTCAAAATACCAAGGAAGTTACTTTATAAAATTAAAGAAAATAATACCACACTGCGAAGAACACAAAGTTGAAAATTTCAAGGGAAATAATGAAAAAAGTAGGAATGAAGGAGGCCTAGTATTACTAAATCCAAAAATACTTCACAGGATAGTAATCATTGAAACTATTTGGTGCTGATCTAAAAATAGTAAAGTAGATCAGTAAAACAGACTAGATAAGCAAATCCTACGTGGAAAACAGGATTATCAATCTGTCTTCTGAATTACACATAGAGCTCAACATAATTTCAAAAGGCTACGAGTAGACTAGACATTATGACCTTAGGGGATGATGGGAAACTAATTTTCCTACAGAAAACTTTGTTGTCTTTAGAAAGGACAATAGAAAGCACCTGCCCATTGTACTGTAACCAGTTTTCCTGTTAATACATTACTTATTTCTGGAATGTTCCAGCTATACCCTACTCTGTATTACCACGTTTGTCTTTCAACACACCACTCACACTTATCCTTTGTCATCTCACTCTATCTGGAAGTCTATAGACTGAGCACTCCTTTCCCAGATCTGGAAAGAACTTGTCTGTCAATTGATCCATAAACAAATATTTATTAAGTATGTTTTAGACGTTATGCTAGATTCAAAACAAAGATGAAAGTCTCTTCTCTCAAGAATCTCTCCTATCAAAGCAAGCAACGTATTTATATAAGCATGTGCAGAATAAATGCAAAATAACTATGAGGTAGTTTAGGTAGTTAGGTTGCTAGCATGGGGGGTTCTTTGTGCTTCAGCTGTCTTGAAGAAAATAAGGAATGCATACAAGGAGGATACAGGAAGAAGGGCAGTCCAGTGTGGGGGTATAGCCAGCATAAAACTCGAAGAGAGGAGACAGAGTGTCACATGTGAGGAATGGTAAAAAGCCCAATCAGGCTGAACTGTGGAATACAGGGGGGGAAAAGTAGTGAATAATGACCATAGGAAGAGCATTAAGGGACGAGTTGCAAAGTATTTCACTTTCTCTATGCCCAGCTTCATACCTGGAAAACCCTGTTTCCCTTGAGCATGTTCTCACCATTAAAAACTGCTTTAGTGAGAACAATACATTTTAGTCAGGGAACGATTTTCTGGTCACCTCAGTTATCAGATAAGTCAGTCTATAAAATAAGCATGTACTCTGTAGCTACCTCTCTCCTATGCACTTGAGATACAAAAAAAGGCCGAAGACAGGCCCTCCTCTCAAGGGTCCTATAATCTAACGGGAGAGACAACAGGCAAACAACTATGTACGATAGATGTGTACAGGATAAATTGGAGATAATTGGCAGATGGAAGGTACTAGAATTAAGAGGGATTGGGAAAGGCTTTTTGCAGAAGGTGGGATTTTGCCTGGGACTTAAAAGAAGCCAGGGTAAGCAAGAGGTTGGGATGAGAAAGGAGATATGTCTCTAGACCAGTGGTTCTCAACCTTTCTAATGCCGCAACAGTTCCTCATGTTGTGGTGACTCCCAACCATAAAAATATTTTCATTGCTACTTCATAACTGTCATTTTGCTACTGTTATGAATCATAATGTAAATATCTGATATGCAGGATGTATTTTCATTGTTACAAATTGAACATAACCCACAGGTTGAGAACCGCTGCTCTAGACAATTTTGTTTGTTTGTTTATAAATTGCCTGCAGACCCAGCTGATTCTATTTTCTCAATTCTTAGGAGACTTAGCTGAATATTATCTTCAATTCTTCTTTTCTGAAATGTTCACACAGAGTTATTTCTATAGATTCTTCCCCAAAATGTGCTTGTCTTCAAGCTTGTTGGTTGCCTTGGTAACCCCTAAATGGTTCCGTTAAGATTCAAGTCCCACAAATATAATTTCTCTTGTTAATATGCTCACTAACTTTGTAAAACTTAAAGCAATATTTAAATACTAGTTAACATTATTGTTATTTGAAATTCTAAATATAGAGAAAAATATTTTTATATGACTTGCTTTTGTGCCAGAGATAACACGTAGACCAGTAGAATCAAACTCCAACAGAAAACCACGTCAGCAAACATTTCTGCTAGCCACATATTGTGTTAGAAAATCCCATGTTAACATTATCTATGTTCTATTGTTTGGGTATTTATTTTGCTAAAATTTTCCCAATTATATTTTTATTGGGTTGCTGACCACATTTGGGAGTGTTGCTGGCAGCTGTCCCATGTTTAACAACGCGGGCGCACGGCGGATACAGAGCTAGCCTGGAAGCCAGTCAAGTCGGGCCTCTGCATCTTGTGGGTGAGTTACTGAACTCCAGGGAGTGCTTTAGACAAGTCTCTAAACCCAAGTCACAGAGAAGGTGCTGATCTGCATGGGTGGATTCCTCACTAGGTGTTCCAGTGACCCTGTCCTCCTTCCTATTTGTACAAGACACTCCTTTTCCAGACTGGATTTTTTCACTGGCTGCTCCCCATGCCTGGAATGCTCTCCCTCCTCATCTCTGCCTCCCGGTTTCCTTCAAGTTCCAGCTAAAAGCCCATATTCCTTGAGAAGCCTTTCTCAATCCTCTCAATGCTAGTGCCTCCCTTCTATTGATTATCTCCATTTCATCGTGTATATATCTTGTTTCTACATAATTGTTTTCTTCTTGTTCCCATTAAACTGTGAGTTCCTTGGGAGTATATTGTCTTTTGCCTTTCTTTGTATCCCTGCTGTTTAACACGCAGTGCCGGGTTCTGTATACAGGTGACATTTACTAAATGTTTATTGGCTGAAAGACAAACAATAGTAATCAAATCGCAGATCCAGTCCATATCTTTTATACACAAGGCCTTTTGGGGCCCCAAATCCTTTCTCTTTATAAACTCAAAACCCCTTTAGACCTTGACTAATCATATCTACTTATGAAAGGCCAAGAATGGGACAAGGCAGATCTCAGAGGCAATGACCTTTCTTCCTTGATTTAGCTTTATCTATCTATGCACCCTTCCCCTGTCCAGTTGAAGGAAAGATTTAGAATTTAAAAACTGGAGGAACTAGAAAGCAAGAGGGTTTTGGCTGTTGTTAAGTGAAAATACTTTACAAGGTTGATGGCCAGTATAGTCTAGCCCAGAGGTTGTCAAACATTTTGGTCTCAGGATCCCTTTAGTTCTTAAGAATTATTGAAGATTCCAAAGATCTTTTGTTTATTTGGGTTATATCTATCAATATTATCATATTAGAGATTAAAACTGATAAATTTTAAAAATATTTTTTAATTTTAAAATAACAATAAATTCTACTTTAGCACAAATAAAACATTTTATGGGAAAAAAAGCTATGTATTCCAAAATAAAAAAATGGAATAAGAAGTGTGACATTGTTTTAAATATTTTTGGAAATTTCTTTTATGTCTGGCTTAAATAGAAGAGAGCTATATTCTCATGTCTGCTTCTGCAGTCAATCTGTTGCAATATGCTTTTTGGTTTTTTGGTTGATGTCCATGAAGAAAATCCTGCCTCACAGAGATATGTAGTTGGAAAAGGGAGGACTATTTCAATATACAAATAATGTCTTAATATTATTATGAAAATAGTTTTGACCTCATAGATATCTGAGACCTGACCTGAAAAGGTCAGGACATCACTTTGGTCTAGCTTCAGAGATTAAAATCAGGAAGTAGATAGCGAACTAGAGTGAGGTTGTATATGGATACACAAACCCAGAGACTAAGGAGTTCAATTAAGTTAGACAGACCTGAACCTGTTTCTACTATTGGTGCTAATGAGTGAGGTGCCTGGAGAAAAGAATTTATTAAAGACGAGAAGTCAGTAAACAAGGATGAAAAGAATAAGATAGGTCACTCTATCTCCAAAAGGTTTTTTGGGGCTTTTCCCATCTAAGGAAGGCTTTTGCTGATCTATGGCCAAAGAAGCTCGTTTTATAAAAGATCAATAAAAAACCTCGGACTTTGAACTAAAAAAACCAACACATGGTAGAACCCAGTCTTCTTATAAGAAAAGCACAGCACTATAGATAAGGACTCCTGCTGAAGTCAGAAATTGGAAGAGGTCCATAGCTACATGCCTAGTGGAGCCTTGTCTGTTAGTGATAGGCAGAGACTTTGTTCCCAGTAGAACAGCATCCAGTAGAGCAGCATCTGATGGAGACCACATATCAAGAGGGGACAGCATCCAGCAGAGTATGTGTCTGGGGGAGATAAGTGGGGAGTAGGTCCAGTGGGAGCAGCATGATGACATTACCAGAAGACGTCAGCATCCCTGTAGCATTGGAGGTAAGTAAGCCATACACATGTCTTCCCTACATTTGTGCTTCTCCATGTATCTCCTGGGTATCTCCATGATATCTCCTGGATATCATCCTTAAATATGTCAACCCTTCACTCTCAAGGGGCATGTGTGTTTTGGGGAGAGTATGCTCCAGATTTATTGAGGGAAATATTTTACTGCTGGATTTCTTGTTGTAGCATCTCATTACGTGACTTTGCTTGGAACTAATTGTACCCCCTGGCTGACTACTAAAAACAAACACATTACTAGGGTTTTAGTGAACTGTGGTTGTGGTTCAGGGGTTCTTAACCTTTTTAGTGCCATATCCTTTGCCATTTTGAGGAAGGATTCCTTCTTGGAATAATATTTTTAAATGCATAAAAATCACAGAATTACAAGAAAACCAATTATATTGAAATAAAGATGTAAATTTTTTTCCATCTAAGTTCATGAGTTCTCTGAAATCTATTCATGGACCTCTTGAGCATCTAATGACCCCAGGTCAAGAACCTCTGTTTCAGTAGTTGTGGCTGTGGATTCATAGGATACTCTGAATCTGAAGTAGCCTTCAGAGGAAGGACACTATCTTCAGATCTTGGCTTTTCCTAAGACCTTAACCAACAGCATTCTAGGCTAGTTGTTCCATAAAAGGTATGGAGGCTGTCCTCTAGGACTTGAAATTCTTTTGAGTAGTGTGCCAGAATGGCTAGTATGGCAGGGAAGTTGTGCCCAACTGCATCAATAAGGTATCTTTGGTAAATAGATTTTCCTTTCTATAGCTAAGTATTCTGCCTTTTACTAACTGCTAAATGTTCTAAAAATACCTAATTTTGTTCCAGTCTCAAATCTGAATCACCTAACCAGCCTGAGTCAGGCCTGGTTGTCCTACCACACCTTATTTGGGGCATTCAACCTTCCATTTGTCATTTTCCCTATGTGCTATACCTTAAATAGGGATAGGTACTGGACCTGCAATTTAATTGACAGAGGGCACTCCTAGGTAAGAAATTTCTCTCTGCCAATGTAGGTCCTTACTTTCTCTCCAACTCATAATCTTTTTTTTTAAAATCAGGGTTAAGTGACTTGCCCAAGGTCACATAGCTAGTAAGTGTCTGAGACCAAATTTGAATTCAAGTCCTCCTGACTCCAGGGCTGGTGTTCCATCCATTGTACCATCTAGCTGCCCAGCAACTTATAATCTTAAAGAGTTGCCTAGAACATTGATAGGTTTAGTGATTTACCCAGGGTCACCCAGCAAATATTTGTCAGAGGTAGGACTTAAATCCAGGCTTTCTTGGCCTCCATGCCAGCTCTCTATCCTCTATACCACACTGCCTCTTTCATATCTTAAATATTTGTGTTATTTCCAGGTTGTTAGTGAAGCCTCTATGTTAGACTTCCCAAGCCCTCTTCTCTTCCTAATTTGTCAAGGTCAACATTCTCCTTCCAAACACCAAGAATCGCCACCTGGATATCATCCTTGATCTCACTCTTTCTCATCGCCTAACCCATGCCTAATATGTTGTCAAGCCACTATTGATTCTATCTTTATAACTTCTCATATATGTCCCCTTTTCTCCTCTGAACTGTCTCCACTCTTACATAGGTCTTTATCACCTCATGCCTAGACCATTGCAAAGTCTTTTTGTGGGTATCCCTGCTTCAAGTCTCTCCTCACTCCAATCCACCCTCCACTCAACTATCAAAATGAGCTTCCCAAAGCTCAAATCTAACCATAGCAGCCCCCTATTCAAACAACTTCAGTAGCTGTCTATCACCTCCAGGATCAAATGTAAAATCCTCTGTTTGGCTTTTAAAGCCCTTCATAACTTGGCCCATTCCCATCTTTCCAGTCTTCTTATATTTTACTTCCCTCCACATACCCTGTGATCGAGTTACAATGGCCTCCTTGCTGTACATTACACAAGATACTCCATCTCCTGACTCCTGGCATTGTCACTGGCTGTCCTCCCAGACTACAATGCTCTCTCTCCTCACCTCTTCATTCTGGTTTCCCTTGTCCTTCAAGTCTCAGATAAAATCTCACCTTGTGTAAGAAACTTTCCTGGTTCCCCTTAACCCTAGTGCCTTCACTCTGAGATTACTTCTGTGTTATCCTGTGTATATGTTTTGTTTTTACATAGTTCTTTACACATTATCTACTCCATTAGATTGTGAGCTCCTTGGGGGGAGGAGCTGTTTTGTGTCTGCTTTTGCTTTTATTTGTATCCCTAGTACTTAGCATAATGTCTGGCATATAATAACTAAATGGTTTATAAATGTTTGTTGATTTGACACATAATTGTTTGAAAAGCAATCTGAGAAATAAGATGGAGTAGCAAAAATTAGTACAGCAAGCTTCCCCTGAAGGCTCCTTCAAACAAATCTAGAAAATGCAGCAGGTCAAATCCTGATTGGGAAATCTAAGAAAAAAAAATCACAGTGAATCAATTGACCAGCCCAGGTGAGAATAGGGAATTAGAGAAGTATAGGGACACAGGAGTTGGATCTGGTCATTAGCACACTGGCAAGGAGCATCCCAGTGCCCAGGGATTGTTCCCAAGAGGTCAGTAGATAGACCCAACAAGAGAGAAGGAGGAACAGATTCCAAGTAGCAGCATTATCACCCACTACTTAATTCTAGGTCGCAGAGTCAGGGCAGACTGAGGAAGGGAACTGTTCCAGGGTACTGCATTCTGAGATAAGGAGCTGTTGGGGGTCCTAGCCTGTGTAATGAGCTAGGAGAAATTTTAGAAGCGTGTAGCAGCAGGTTAGTCACTCTGAACTTGCAGAACCTCTCAGCAGACTAACAGTGATGAATCCAGCAGCAATCTACTAAAACTCAACTTTACACAAGCCAAGAGATCCAATTTTCAGAGCTTAGACCAAGATGAAAATGAACAGATTTCTCCCCAGATCATTCCACTTTGGAAGCAATGAAAACTTGTATGCCCCCAGACTGAGCTTTGAAAGCAACAGAAAGAAAAAAAAAGGATAAACTTTTAGGCCAGATATCACTCTCCCTCCCCCAAAGTGAATAAAGTCCAATGGTAACATTAAATACAAAGACAATAAGTAGGTCAGAAGAATGAGCAGACAAAAAAAAACCTCAATCATAAAGAGCTATTATGGTGAGAGGGAAGCTCAAGGTGAAAATGAGAAAACAATGACTTGAAAAAAATCTAAAAGTACAGGCTCAGAGAAAAATGCAGAATGAACGTAATCCCAATAAGAAATCCTATAAGAGTTAAAGAAATGTTAAAGAAGGTGCTCAAAAAAAGATTTCTAAAACTAAATAAGAGATTTGGAAGAAAAATATGAAAAAGGGAATAAAAGAAGCACAAAATCTTACTCAAGAAAATAACTCCTTGAAAATTAGAATCAAGTTTCCCCTTTTGTTCTGATTCTTCTTTCATAACATGACTAAAGTGGAAATACGTTTAATATGATTGTACATGTATAGCCTATATCAGATTGCTTGCTCTCTTGGGCAGGGAGGAGTGGAAGGAGAAAAAAATTTGGAACTCAAAATCTAATAAAAGTGAATGTTGAAAACTATCTTTACATGTAATTGGAAAAAATAAAATACTATTAAGTGGGAAAGAAAGGAAAAGAAAATTAGAATCAGCCAAACAGAAGTTAATGACTTCATGAAGCATTAAGAGATAAGAAAGTAGCAAGAGGACCAGTCCAGACATTTCCTCCAGAAGGGCAGAAAGCCTAACAGAAAGCCCCTAATGTAAAGTCTGAAGGCAGAAAGTAGGCTGGAACTATATATACAAAACCTTACCCAAGCAATAAATTCCTTGAAAATTAGGATGGACTAAATAGAAGATAATGACTCCATATGACAAGAAATATATAAACAAAGTAGAAAAAGCTAGAAAAAAGTAAAAAGAAATATAAAGAATCTCAGCAAAAACAAGTGAACTAGAAAACAGATTGAAGAGGAAAAACAAACAATTTACTGCCTGAAATCCATGATAAAAAAAAAGAAATTAGCTATCACCTTTCAAGAAATCTTAAAAGAAAACTGGAAAGGAGGGGAAAAGAGAAATATACTTGGGGGAAAGAAAGGCTAGGGAAAATTATCTCCTATAATCAGGGTGCATAAATAGAAATCTATACAAATCTATATAAAGAAGTAGGGGGTGGAGGGAGTGTCTAACACTTGAAACTCATTCACATCTAAATTGATCAAAGAAGGGAAGAATACATATACACAGAGTTGGGTATATATATATTCACTCAACAGAAAAACAGGAGGGAAGGGGGAGAAGTGAGAAAGGAGAATTTTAGAGGGAGATTAGATTAGGGGAGAGATTAGTCCTAAGTGAAACAAACTCTAACTAAGGATGTACAAAATATTTTTAGCTTGGTTTTTTTAAATGGCAAATAATTAGAATCTAAAGGGATGCCCATCAATTGGAGAGTGACTAAACAAATTATGTAAATGTAATGGAATATTATTGTGCTGTTAAGAAACAAGAAAGGGATGGTTCCAGAGAAACCTAGGAAGGCTTATATGAATTGATACAGAGTGAACAGATGAACAATTTATACACTAACAACAATATTTTAAAGACAACTTTGGAATACTTAGGAACTCTGATCAAGTTGATAAAACATACTACTCACCTGCTGATGGAAAGGTGAAAGACTCAGATTGAAGAACGATCCATACATACATGCATACATGCATATGTACACACCTAAATATTTGTATATATTCTTTTAAATATGGACAATGCTGAAATTTGTTTTACTTGGTAAAATGCTTTGTAACAGGGATTTTGTTTTTCTTTTGTTTTAAACTGGGGCTGCATGAGAGGGAGAGGGAAGATTTTTACTAATAGAAAAAATTAATTTAAAAAAGGAAAGAAATCTCAAAATAGGTACTAGAACAAAATAAAAAGAAATTCCAAATGGAAAATCTTCTAGTAATAATCTATTTCCATCCCTTTAAAAATATATCTCCCCTCCTCTCAATAAAAAAAGAGAGAAAATAAATCTCCCCTTCCATGGTTCCATATCTGTTATATCTAAGCAATCCATGGGAGAATTTAACAAGTTAATTGGGCAATACCAATATATTTCATTTGATTCTCTCCTTTTAGCTTCTTTGAGTACAGTAGTCCTAATGCTGAGGAATTAAGAAAACTTTTACTTAGTCACTTTTGTATACAGTAAAGATGATTTTGCAAACAACAACAAAAACTGAAAGAACAAAAACTAACCACTGATTGATGATCTTCTTTAAGAAGGGTTTAAATTTTTTTTCTTTTAAAGTCACTGAAAGCTTACAGTAAACTTAGAATACTTTTGTTCATATACTTAATTACCTATTCTATTTAAATTATTAGATGATCCTTCAATGATCACACTAGCAGATACAGATGAACTAAGAAACCAAGATACCATCATAAGAAAAATGTGATTTACTCATGAATAATAGGAGAAGAAAAATCATAAACTGGAAATAAATTGTCTAAATTGTTATAGAAAGATTATCTTTTTAAGTTTCCCATGAAGTGCTAAAAAGTATGATAGTTTGACTACATTTATTGTACAAGAGGAAGTGACTGTTAATTAGTCCTTTTATAATCCTTTTACTACTTTATGACTACCATATAAAACTAAAGACACTTTCCTTAAGCATATGGTTTTCTGATTTTAGTAGGGGACTGGTCAATGAACCCAATCCTTATGAGCCTATGCAGAGTGTATCAGCATGTTTGGCTGATGCAATTCTCCGAGAGATTGGTGAATCTGCTTTTGGGAGAGTTGTGATGAAGTATTATGGAAAATTTCTTAGGGAGAACTTGGAGCATGTGTAGACCTTCTGCAAATGATTCCAGTCTGCTCACAAGTGGGAAGGAAGAGCCTTTTTGATAGGATGGTGGTCTTTTCCAAAATTCTAGCCAAGCAGGTGTTGACCTCTGGTTTTCTTTCTTTCATGTTGACTTCTTATCAAACAACATATGCAGAAAAATGGTACTTTAAAGGGAGAGGCCTCTGACCTTCTCCCTATCGAAGGCTAACATTTGGTCTCATGAATATGGACCTAAGCTCTTTTGCTTTAGAATTTGTTCTTTTAGTTTAAGTGAAAAGAGATTATGAATTTTGAAAGGTCAGGAGCAATCCTGTAGGGTGGTCAATTCCATGCAGATTAGGCAACTTACACTAAGGAAAGAAGGGAAGTCTCCAATCACAAGGACAGCTGAATTGAGGACATGTCAATTCTGCATTTGGAAAGACCAAGGCTATATAGAAACTGCATCATCTTCCCAAAGACTGAGGTGGTAGAGATAACTTAAGCCAGCTATGTACTTCTCTACTGGGGTGTGTTTGTGTGTCCTGCTTTAGCAAGTGAGTTAGTGTGTTTACATGTGTATGTCCCCAAGTCATAGGGGGTTGTGGGGCAGCTGTGGGGAATATTTGTGTTTTTTCTCTTACTTTATCTTTAAAGTAAGTATACTTTTGTAAAAATTAATTGATGTTAACTGGTTAAATGGAATTGGAGCTCTAGTCACAAATAGTTAATAGTGTGGGAGGAAATGCCACATGGGATGTGGGGCTAGACCCAATGACATTAGAGAAAAGACTCTCCTGTCCCTCAGGAGTATCCCTAGAACCTTAAGGGGAAATCTACCTTTGTAATAACAAGGCCAGAGAGATAACTCCTTATATAAGCTTAAGTACAAGTTTTATTCTTGCAAATCAAACATTAAATTAAAAATATTTAACTTCATAATCCATTTCACAGTGCTTATTTGTTGAATGAATGACTGAATTGTGTGACTAGGTTTATGCTCTTTAAAAAGATATTGTCTTCTAATTTGAGTTAGCATATTATGGAAAGAACGATGATTAGGGAGTGAGTAGACATGAACCCTAGTCTTGGTTTCACCATTAACTAGTTGTGTGGCCTTAAACGAGAGAGCTGATCTGAAGGCTGATTCAGGCAATGGCATTTGCGAATCCATAGGAAGTTGTAATTAGTGACCCTTGGACCTTAGCCACTGGAAAATTCGTTCATTCAATAAATATTTATTAACATCTACTATTTGCCACGCACTGTGCTAAGTGCTAGAGATACAAAAAGAGGCAAAAGACAGTTCCTACCCTCAAGGAGCTTACAGTCTAGGGGGGAAATAACAGACAAACAAATATATGCAAAGCAAACCATGCACATGATAAACAGGAAATGATTAAAATAGGGAAAGCACTGGAATTTAGAGGGGTTAGGGGAAGGCTTCCTGGAGAAGGTGGGATTTTAGTGGGGACTTAAGGAAGCCAGGGAGGTCAGTAGTGAGAGCAGAGGACCATGAGCATTCCAGTCTTGGGACACAACCAGAGAAAAGGCCCAGAGCCAAGGGATGGAGAATCTTGTTCATGAACACCTAGGAGGCAAGTGTCACTGGATCAAAGAGTACATGTAGGGGAGTAAGGTGTAAGAAGACTGGAAAAGTAGAAGGGGGCTAGTTTATGAAGGGCTTTGAATGCCAAACAGAAAATCCGGGAGGCTGGAGGGTTGCAGGTGAAGCAGAGCCTGAGTAAAAAGGAATCGATGGATAGCTGTGCTTCAGGACTGTGGACAGCTGATAAATCAGCTACCAAACTGACCCCAGATGTTATAAATGATGCTGAGAAGTGGTGGGCAGGGCTGGCAGCAGCAACAAGAAGGTAGCAACAAGAAAAAGCATTCTTGTCATGAACACTTCCAAGGGAAACCACCTCAGTTCTGCTGAGCTCACAGGTGAGATGAGCAGATGCCTGCCTGGGATTGTACTCAGCAACTTAGGGTAAATTACTCTTGTCGCTTGCTATTGTCTCCTGGCCATGGTCCTTTCTCTCTGATCTTCTCCACTCTCCAGAAGCCATTGCTGGCTCCTTTAGGCTCTGATAGGCAAGGCTTTTGCCTTATCTTGCTGAGAACCAGGACTCCAGGATACTTCTGTCTCCTCATCACCTCATCTCTCTCCTTTCTCATTACAGCCCTTCTTTATCTGTGGTATTATCCCATTAGAATGTAAACTACTTAAGGGCAGAGGCTGTCTTACTGATTTGTATTACTGGCATTTAGTGCAACGCTTAGCACTTAGTAAGTCTTAATAATTGCTTTATCTATACGGCCTTGGTTTCCTCACTATAAAAATTTTCATAGCAGTGCTTTCTAAGACAGCAAAGAGCTAAAAACAAAGTAGAAGGAGGGAAGGCTACCTGCACATTATGATGCATGAATGAATAACAGATTCTGCTGGGCTCAGACAAGGTTAGGCTCCTCTCTCCCTCTCTCATGAAGAGGCTCCTAGCTCTGGACTGAGCTAGACTGAGTTTTAGCATTGGTAAAGTCTATCCTCCAAAAAGAAGTATCAGATTGGGTTTTTTTCTTCCTTGAACTAACTGGGTCTTTACAACCCTACCCTGAAACCCTTAAGAAAATCACTTAACATTTCAGTTTGGTTCATGCTCAGAGTCTCCTCAAAAGAGAATAGAAAGGCACTCAATGGGCAATATAGACCACGTATAGGATGGCTATTTATTTCTCCAACACAAGAGAAATGGTTAAGACACAAAAGATTCATAAGCATCCGTTAACAAAGATATAAAGTGTTATATAGTAACTCCTCACTCCTATTATATTCTCCTGGGAAGTTGATACTTTAAACATTAAAACATAGAGCAGATGATAGAACTGTTGAATAGACATTTCACCTTCACCTTGGTTCAGCAGCTGTTTGACGCTTAAAGTCTGCGTCTTCCGGTAAGCTAGGTCAGTCAGAGTGTGGCTCATCTTCTAGTCACTGGTCATCTTCTTCAAGTAAAATTGCAGTAGCTTCAGGGAAGCTATTGTCTCCAAGTTGTCTCCAAGACTATAAACTTCCGTTTCAGAATTACTGTTCAATCACCAAATTTCAAACAAAGAAACACAATCATAAGACGCATCTAGAGCTTGAAGCCCATGCTCAGGTCACATATATGCCCATTGCCGTATATGAGTAGCTGACTTTGTTTTTGAGAGGGGAGAGAGAGAGAAAGAGAGAGAAGAGAGAGAGAAGAAATGATTTGCTCAGTGTTACACAGGCAGTAGGCAGCCAGTGTCAGAGGTAGAATTTGAACCCAGGTCTCTGACTCTAAAGGCCAGCTCTTCATGCACTCTGCCAGATTACTTCTTGATCTATACTTAGCTCCAACAAGCTATGCAAAGTGTCTCAGCACACTAAATAAGCAAACATATCTTCCCGATGAAATAAAAAACAAACCAACATCTGATGTATAAATGTATCATTATTTTTCTAATGAGTGATTTGGAAATTCATTTCAAAGCATAACTTAATTCATACTATTTTTTTGTCACCGGCTATTTTCACAATCAACAGCTACTGTCATGTGGGCAAGTGGGGGGGGGTGTCTGTAAAATTTCTGTGAACTTGAAAAGGTTGAAATCCTTTAGAACTAGATGATCTTTAACACCCTATCCAGTTCTAACATCCAGTTTTATGTGTCAGAGGATCCACAAAGTCAAATGATGAAAGTGTCATCCATATAAAACAACCTTAATGTGGAGTCAGATGAATAGCACAGATACATTATTCAGAATAAACACTGCCATTTACATCACTACTGAGTTATAACATTTGGATAGGCTTCTGCTGATATTACCATGGAGGTATTTTGTTAAAGTTTATTTGGGAGATGAAGCAGATTTCTTCTGTGGGAAGACTTACTAACAGGCTTGTCATAATAAAGTTTATTGGCAAGTCTTTCAGTTGTATTTTGATAAATCATCCAGCTATTTCCCTTTTCAACAACATTGTAATAGTCCACTTAGCCTGTGAGGCTTCCTGAATAGTATGCCAGTCCTACCTTTATTGAGCTGCTTCTGTGGCCACTCATCTTCTTTTGACTAGAATTTGAACCCTTGGTCTCAGCTTCATGCTTTTAGCAACTACCAGCGAACTTGAATACTGTCTGGATTATATGATGCAAAAAGAACTCATTACTTGCTTCTTCCACTAACTCTCTTAGCTCCTCATTCATTTTATTACATAGTTCTGTTCACATCATTTTATTACAGAGTTCTTTTCACGTATTTACTTCAGTCAAAATATCAAGGATTAAATCGCTTCCTTTTTCCTTACCATTATCCGCATTTTTATTGTTGTTCAGTAGTGTCTGATTCTTCCTGACTCTATGGACCATAGAGTTGTTGTTGTCCATGGGGTTTTCTTGTCAAGGATACTGGAGTGTTTTGCCATTTCCCTCTTCAGTGGAATAAGGCAAACAGAGGTTAAGTGACTTGCCCAGGGTCACACAGCTGTCTGAGGCCAGATTTGAGTTCAGTTTTTCCTGACTCCAGGCCCAGCACCCTATCTGCTGAGCTGCTTATCCACTTAATATTACAAAAATGGTTTACTGGATTCAATTCCTTGACTATTGTCATTGCTTTCCTGATCTGAAATCATCCATTGCATTTAAATGGAGAAGAAGGGGACGCAGAACTTTATTTCAACTTGAACTGCTTTCTTCTGTACAACTTTTCATTTCCTTATTTAGTGCATAGTTTTTGGTTCTATAAAAGTAACATTTGAACCCCCTGAAATCAATAAGGATGTAGTTTTATGAATGATGTTATTAAAAAAAGAATTGCAGTAAAGTAGGAGAGCTCTCAGGCTTTTAAATATAGAGTGGAGAGGAAGAATATTTATTACTAGGAGATAGGAAAATGATCCTGACACTGGAGATTTCAGGATAGTATCTAGGGTTATTTAGTTAATGAGATAAAACCACCTTTATTAGCTGTTTTGTGATTGACTTGTTTCCATCTTTACTTTTAGAAACCTACTAATCATCAAATTCTGGAAGGTTAACTGTATGCATTCCCCTACCTCCCCCCACCATTTTGTCCATGGATGATAGAAATGCTGCAATCTAACCTTCTGTTTCTGGATGCCTGGTTAAGGTGCTCTTGTGTTTCTGGGGTACGGAAACTGAGAGGCTTCTCCGTGTGTGAGAGAGAGAGAGAGAGAGAGAGAGAGTGTGTGTGTGTGTGTGTGTGTGTGTGTGTGTGTGTGTGGTTTTAAGAGCTCTAGACTCTTGGCACAGAAACCAGATGATCACTGAGTTCCTTAGTAATGCTTACAATATCATAAAAGTATGAGCAAGATGCTAGAACTCAGGAGAAAAGTCATAACTACCAAAGGGTAAACAGAGCTGTGTCCCAGGTGCTGTTAACCCTCTGACTTATTGCCCTGATGAGAAGTAACTCTGTCATGCTTTATTGTCCTCCCTGACAGTACTGCATTACACAACTGCTACCCCTAGGATTTTGTCACTACAGCACCCAAATCCCAGACCTACCTTTTCTACCTCACCTTCTCTGCCAACTCTATAATGCAAGGACTGAACTGTGCCCTCTCTTAGTATGACTATACCGATGGTTGAACTTTCACTGTGCCTTTGCCACCCCCTCCATACCCTCTTTTTGCCAGAGGTAAAATAATTTCTAATTACAACTCTATTTGATTCATAGCTGCCATTTTCTTTCCATTTCTTCTTGGTTAAACCCCACACTGCTCAACCTCACCTCTAGTCCTCTAAGAGATGGCCCCAACACTTAAAAAAATTTCATAGGGTCTTGAAAACTCACAACACAGACTTCTGTGGGATGCAAGTCTAAACCAAAAATGGAGTCCATTTCTTTACAACTACCTCTCTTAGTTGGTAGCCACCATTTATTTCTCTGAAGCTGCCTAGGATGGCAAAACAGAGGGAAGGGAACCCAACATATAAGCTCTCTGCTCCTCTTGATTTTCTCCAGGACTGGCTTGAAATTGTTTCCAATAACATAAAGAGGAGAGAGTAAGGGGTCAGCCACCATAAAATGTATATACTGGATGACTAAATGCCACATACTAAAATACATCAATACTTCAAATAACCCATGATTTAATGGGCATGTTTAGTCCCTCCACTAAACACAGATCACAATGACTTTGATTTTTGGTAGGCAGAACTGTATGGCTAAAAAGATTTTCACTTGATGGTCAATATTTCTGTTGATGAGCCTCTCCAAACTTGGTCTTTGGATGACAAATATAAAATCGGCTTCTGTGTTCATAGTTGAAACCTTCCTAGCTTTTGGGGACCTATCAGAGTTTGTGTTCCAATGCTATTAACCTTCAAGAATTCAGGATTATCTCTCTACCACAACAAGGGATTAATAAGGCATCATAGGAAAGCTTATTATCTCTCCCCCAAAACTTGTTCTCTTTCCTGACTATCATTTCCATCACTAATACCAACCTTTACCCAGTGTCCCATATCTGAAATTTTGGTCCTCTCTCTGACTTTTTGCCTCTTCTTGCTACCCATATCTAATTGAGTTGTCAAGTTTATTCTGCATCCACAATGTTTCTCAAATTTATGCCATCTCAATTACCTCTGTCATCACCCCCATTACCACCCTTCTGAATGATTGCATTAATCTCTACTCGTTTCCCATCATTCCTTATCTCCTCCCAGATTTATCTTCCTAATATTCTCCCATTTTTCCTACCTATCTGACCACCTTTCTCTGTGTCTCTCACTAAGTCATTGTCATCTTCCTTCCCTCTTCTCAAGTCCCTATCTTTGGCCCCTATGTCTTCTTATATTATTTCCCCCAGTGATCTTATCCACTTACATGGCATTAGTGATTACCAGTCTGCAAATAGCTTCACACCTTGATATTATATACCCCCAATCTTTCTCACTGTTCTTTAATCACAAATGAACTTCACCCAATTACCCATCAATACCTTAAACTTAACATATCCAAAACTGTGCTCATCTTTCCCTCCAAATCTATCCCTCTTCTTAACTTCTTTTTATCCTTCTGTTTATAGCAAGATCTTTCTTCACATCAGATAGGCTCAAGGCTTCAGAGTTACCTTTGACTCTGACTCTCCCTCACTTTCCATATCCAAATAGTTCAAAAGTCCTTTCAAATCTGTTCACAAAATATTTTTCTCAATCATACTCTTTTTTTATTCTTACCACTATTACTCCTGTTTAGGCCCTAATTATCTCTTGCCTAGATCATTGAATAACATAACTATGCTCTCTGCTTCTTCTCTCATCTATCCTATTTGTATTTACACTGCTGCCAAAGTTGTCTTCCTGTTGTAAAGGTTTGGGTCTGATTTAATCTCTCCCATGTTCAAAACATTTCAGGGGCTCCCCATTGCCTATGGGATACAAAACAAACCCATAAGCAAAGCATTATAGTTCATTACCGTAGGGCAGTTGAACTATTAAAGAAGGAAGATCATATTCCTGATAGTAGCCCCTGCAAGGGCAACAAACAACTCTTCCTTTCTTAGACTGTCTCTAGCGAGTCTTTAAAGTACAAAAATTCCAACAACAGGTGAATAGCTAGTTAAATTGTGGTACATTAATGTAAAGGAATACTATAAAGTGATTAAGATGGAGAAGTATGTAGAACACAGAAAAATTTGGAAAGATTATAATGAAACAATGCAAAGCCAAAAAAAAGCAGAACCATAAAAATAGAGTACATAATCATAGAAATGAACATCGATAGACAAAGAATTTTGATGGGAACTTAGAAGGAGGAACAGAAAGTTTCATGATATTCATTGCATTGAAATTATTTAACTGACATGGTTACTACTCAGTTACAGTTGTCTAATACTTAATGTTGTTTCTAATAAAAAAATTTTTTTAAGTAGAGAGAGCCCAAGGCCTCTGGACTAGTATTCCCTAAATTGGTCCTTATATTGTGGCCATGAAGCTAATGTCAAGGACAGAGAACAACGGAATTAGTCGACACTTATATGGTAAGTTATGGTAGACTAGTTCAGCTCTGGTGAATCTGATTGCCTGCGTGGCTTTCCCTGTGTGTCTGCGTTTATGTTTTCCAAATGCTGGTCTTTATAATTACCCCCAATACATTTTATTTTATTAGACTAGGCCCACTACTCTAACACATCAGAATCTTTTTAGATCAACTCTATCATTTAATGTGTTAGCTATGCCTCACAGCTTCCTGTCATCTTCAAATGTAATAAGCACCCCATGTGTGTTTTCACCAATGCCACTGATAAAAAATATTGGATGCAGATCCAAGTATACATCCTTGGGAACCTATATTAGAGACCTGTCTGTGCTGTTGTCTGCTCATTAATAACTACTCTTTGGGTCCAGTCAGTCAACCAATCCTAAATCTACCTAACTGTACTGTCTTTTAGTCCACATCCTTCTGTCTTGTCCACAATCCTCTGATTTGTTTCACTGGTCTATATATCTCTTCTAAAAGGGGCAGCTTCTATTTGGAAATAAGGTACTATGAAGATGGTTGGTTAGTTGATAGATATCCAAAAAATCCACCAATAAAGCATTTTTAAATACACAGAAGAAAAAGAAAAAAAATGCTGATGGGAACATAAGCAAATAGAGTAGTTTTGTTACTACCTTGTGAAATTAGATGTTTTTTTATACACACACACACACACACACACACACACAAACACACAAGAAAGAAGCTTATATAAGAAATTGTGAACTCACATGTACTTTGTTTTTTATACACTTCTTAAAAATAAGACTGTACATGACAATTTGCAGTTCCTTATATGAGTTATTTTTTAGTTATTTTTATCTATTGAAATGTTTGTGTTTGTTGAAGATTGTTAAAAAAGACGTTTTTCAACATAAAGAAAGTTGCCTAAGCTGCCCCCCCCCCTCCACAGGATAGCACAAGAAATGTTGTCCAATGCTTTGCAGAACTCCAGAAATACTTAGTCTTCAATATTCCCCTTATCTACTAATCTTGTCAAAAAAGGAAATGAGATTAGCCTGTCATGAGCTATTCTTGCTGTAGCCATGCAAGTTCTTAGTGATCACCATTTCCTTTTCTAAATGCTCATAAGAAAACCTTTTAATAACGTGTTTTAGAATTTTGTCACGGAATCAGATCAAGATTACCAGCCTACAGTTTGAATTAATCACAAATGCATCACTATGTGTGATGCCTTGTACTAGGCATTGAGGTTACATAGATAAACATGAAGAATTTCTTCCCTTTACAATTCTTCTGCAGAGAAACAATATTTGATACAAGATAGGCTCTGAAAAGGGCAAGGCACACATGGATCCTACAAAGTGCTCTAGGAACATTTGAATTGGGAGGAAGATGAGGGAGAGAGCAACAGTTAGGGATATAAGGAAAGACTTCATGGCAGTAGCTGAGGTGAGACTTGAAGGAAAATAAGGATTCTATAAGGTAGAGAAGAGGAGGAAGCATAAAGGAAGATTTCCATTCTGAAGGCCATTCTGTTTATCAAACAGAAATAAAATAAAATAGCTGGGCCTTCTCTCAATCGTGTTTTTTTTCCCCCTAATCAATTCCAAATAGTGGGTCTATACAGTCTTTGATTTTCCTTTGGTTCCTAATATAGCTTCAAAACAAAACAAACCTAACTTTCTTTGTCCTTAGTATTTATTGCCAGCCTTAATTAATTCTGAGGTTTAGCCCCTGCTGGAACTATTCTTATGTCATTACATTCTGACTTGAATCATATCAGTTTATGTAAATATTTATCCCCTTCCCCTTCCCCACCTCCACATTAGATTGCAAACTCCTTGAAGATAAAAATTATCCCCTTTCTCTTCCTTTTATCCCCAGGGTCTAGCCTGGTGCCTTGTATATAGTAGGCCTTTAATAAATGTTTGAGGTTGAAGTTAATGTCTATATCAACCATTACATAACTGATTTGGTATGAACTGCTCAATTTCTCTGCCCCTCATCTCTCCCGAAGTTTTCTGCTGTTTCCCAGTGAAGGCAGACATCTGTTTAAAACCAAACAAAAAATATTTTGTTCTCATTGCAGGTGTTCCCCTACAGGGCTCCTTCCTGCTTGACAATTTAGAGGGTATCCCTGTGGTCTACCCTTGTAGAATTCATGTCTGGGCCAAAATCAATAAAATGAAAAGATTTAATGGTGTCCGATTTGCTCAGCTTCATGTTTCCCAAATGTCCCAGCTATAACAACAAAGCTGGGTACATAAGAAAAGCTGACTCATATTTCCTGCAAGTCAGCACAGATATCCATCCAAACTATTTGAACCTTTGGACATTTCCAGAAAGAAGGCCAAAGTGTTGAAACAACTTCTGAGCATTTGTTTTATTTCTGAGAGCATATGAACATCTGTTATGAGATTTCAGACAAAGCCAAAAATTAAAGATGAAACCCACCTCTATAATGACATTTTTCATCTTGAAAAAGTGTCACAAATCTTTATTTGACTAAAAATTAAAACATATTACCTTTAGAAATAAACATACCATAGGCTTTACTGTAAATTACATTTTACAATATGTTGCATGTAAAAATAATTTCCCTTTTTAAGATAATTAAAAGTCTGAAATATTTAATCTACAAAGAGATGTCAATAAAGACAAAATTACTAACTTGGAAACCAGAATGTCCTAAAGTAATTATCTTTGTGTTTTTGAGGATACTGACTAGAACTGTACCAAAAAGTGGCAACAGCGATAGTCTGAGAAAAAGACAGAAGGATCTCAGATATAATGCATCCCTATTTTAACCACAATCTATACTGTCATGTACATCTGAAGTTTGGTTTAGTTAGTTTCTGGGTTTAGGATGATGTAGGTATTACATTCTCTTTAATATTTTTCTTGTTTCTTAAGGTTGTTCAGTGGATCTGCCTTTTCTAAAAATTAATCAACAGTATTTATTAATGCCTACTGTGTGCCAGGCATTGTACCAGGTGCTGGAGATACAAGTACAGAGAATGAAACAGTCTCTACTCACAAAGAACTTAAATTTATTTATTTATTTTTAAATAAATAAATTATGATTTCCCCCTTCCACCTTCCTTGCCATTAGAAAACAAAGCAAACAATAAAAAACCAAAATAAAAAAAAGGTAAAGACAACCCTTGTAACAAATATGATTAAGCAAAAAAAAAAAAACACACCATTATTTTGTAGAGCTAGAAAAAATAACAAAATTCATCTGGAAGAACAAAAGATCAAGAATATTAAGGGAACTTATAAAAAAAATGTGAAGGAAGTTGGCCTCACCATATCAGATTTCAAACTGTATTATAAAGTGGTAATCATCAAAACAATCTGGTGCTAGATAAGAAATAGATGGATCAGTGGAATAGATTAGGTACATAATACACAGCAGTAAATGACGACAGTAATGTAGTATTTGATAAACTCAAATATCCAAGCTTTGGGGAGAAGAAATCACTATTTGACAAAAACTGCTAGGAAAATAGGAAAACAATAAGGCAGAATCTAGGTATAGACCAGCATCTTACACTGTACACCAAGATAAGGTCAAAATGGGTACAAAATTTAGACATAAAAAGTGATACCATGAATAAGTTAGGGCAGCAAGGAATAGTTTAGTTGTCAAATCTATGGAGGTGGGAAAAATTTGTGACCAAACAAGAGCTAGAGAGCATTATGAGATGTAAAATGAATAATTTTGATTATATTAAATTTTAAAAGTTTTTACACAAACAAAACCAAAGCAACCAAGATTGGAAGGAAAACAGAACAATAAGGAAAAATGTTTGTTTTTTTTTAAATAGAAAGTATCTCTGATAAAGGTTTCATTTCTCAAACATATAAAGAATTGTAACAAATTTATAAGACTGCGAGTCATTCCCCAATTGATAAATGGTCAAAAGATATGAACAAGCAGTTGTAAGACAAAGTAATCAAAGCTATCTAGAGACATATAAAAAAATGGTCTAAATTACAATTGATTAGAGAAATACAAATTAAAATAATTCTGAGGCACCACTCACACCTATCTGATTGACTAACATAATAGAAAAAGAAAATGACAAATGTTAGAGGGAATATGGGAAAATTGAGACACTAATGTACTATCGGTAGAGTTGTAAACTGATCCAACCATTCTATAGAGCAATTTGGAACTATTTTAAAAGGCTACAAAATGGTGCCTACCTTTTGACCCAGCAATACCATTACTAGGTCTTTATCCCAAAGAGATTTTTTTTTAAGGGGCAGGAGAAAGGACCTATTTGTACAAAGATATTTGTAGGAGCTCTTTTTTGCGGTGGCTAAGAATTGGAAATTGAGGGGGTGGCTAGGTAGCACAGTGAATAGAGCACCAGCCCTGGAATCAGGAGGACATGAGTTCAATTCCTTCCTCAGACACCTAACACTTACCAGCTGTGTGACCTTGGGCAATACACTTAACCCCAATTGCTCTGCCCTCCCCCCTCCAAAAAGCAAAAAAAAAAAAGAATTGAAAATTGAGGGCATGTTTATCAATTGGAAAATGACTGAACATTTTGTGGTACAAGATTGTAATGGAATACTATTGTGCTATAAAAAATGACAAGCAGGATGATTTCAGAAAAACCTAGAAAGACTTACATGAACTGATGCAAAGTGAAGTGAGCAGGACCAGGAGAACAGTGTACACAGTGTACAATAACAGCAATACTGTAAGATGATCAACTGTGAATGACTCAGCTCTTCTCAGCAATACAATGATCCAAGACAATTCCAAAGAATTAATGTTGAAAAATGCTAGCCACTTCCAGAAAAAAAGCCGATGGAGTCTGAATGCAGATCAAAGCATACTATTTTTCACCTTCTTTATTTGTGTGTGTGTGTGTGTGTGTGTGGTCTGTGTTTTCTTTCACAACATGACTAATATGGAAATATGTTTTACATGATTGCACATGTATAAACTATGTCAATTTGTTTACCACATCAAGGAAAGCAGAGGGAAGGGAGAGAAGGATAGAATTTGGAACTCAAAATTTTTGAAAATTGAATGTTAAAATTATTTTTACATTTAATTGGGAAAAAATAAAATATTATTTTCTTTTAAAAATTCTACTTTGGTCGTGTCCAAAATATATATGCCTCATATACACCCAGAGTCTATCACCTCTGTCAGGACATGGGTAGCATGTATCATCCTTGGTCCTCTTAAATCATGTTTTGTCATTTCATTGATCAGTGTTCTTATGTCTTTCCAAGTTGTTTCTTTACAATTTTGTTGTTAATGTATAAATTTTTCTCTTGATTCTGTTCACTTTATATCAGTTCATCTTCTCTGGTTTTCTGAAATTGTCCCTTTCATCCTTTCTTACAGTATAATTCATATGCCATTCTATTCTTATGCCATCATTTATTCAACCATCCCCTAACTGATAAACATACCCTTATTTCCAGTTCTCTGCTACTACAAAAAGAGCAGCTATATTTTTGTACATTTGGGTCCTTTTCCTCTCTCTTTGATTTTCCTGGAATTTAGTGATAGTAAACCTAGTAGTGGTATCACTGGGTTGAAGGGAATACATAATTTAGTGGATCTGGGGAACGTGGTTCCAGACTACTTTTTAGAATGGCTGAACCAATTCACAACTCTACCAACGGTGTCTGTTTTCCTCCAACATTGGTCATCTTCCTTTTTTGTTAATTTTGCTGATTGTATTAGTGTTAGGTGGAAACTTAGAGTTGCTTTAATTTGCATTTTTCTTACTATGAGTTATTTGAAGTATTTTTTTCATGCTATTGATCACTTAAATTACTTTTTTTCTTTTTGGACACAAGGGGGGTGGGAGGTGGGAAGGGCTAAGTGACTTGCCCAGGGTCACACAGCTAGTAAATGTCTGAGTCTGGATTTGAACTCAAGTCTTTCTGACTCCAGGGCATGTGCTCTATCCACTGCTCCACCTAGCTGCCCTGACATTACTTCTATAGAAAATTGCTTGTTCATATTCTTTGACTATTTATCAATTAGGAAATAGATTTTATTCTTCTACATTTTAATCAACTCTCTACATATCTTGAAATGAAATCTTAAGTCAGAGAAACCTTCAGCAAAGATTTTCCCCCAGTTACCTATTTTCTTTCTAATTTTAGCTACATTGATTTTGTTTGTGCAGAAATTTTAAAATTTTATGTGATCAAAAGTGTTCATTTTATTTTCTGTGATGCTCTCTATTCCTTGTTTGATCATCAACTCACCCTATACATAGATCTTAAAGGTATTGTTTTCCTTGTTCTAATTTATTTATGATGTGCATTTTTTGTCTAGGCCAGGTATCCATTCAGAGTTTCTGACTTGCCTTTTTGAAGGTGTTTGAAGACAACACAGTCAAGCAGAAAGAGCGTTGAACTTAGAATCAAAGCATTTGGATTTCAAATTCCAGCTATGCCACTTACTGCTTTTGTATCTGACCTTGGCAACATTTAATGTCTCTGGGCCTCAGTTTCCTAATCAGTAAAATAAAAAAGAGTAGATGATTTGAAAGGTCCTTTTTGGCTCTTGATCTTAAAAAGCCATGGTCACGTTTTACTTAAAAAAAAACTTTAGTTCAGTATCTAAAATTGAGCTATTCCTTATTAAAAATAATTACAATTTTAGCTTGTGAATTAAATATACTGTAACATTATTCATCAAATTTGGTTAAGTTGGGCCCGACTTGGTTCCTAGTAACAAGAGTTGAGTTACCAAAGTACCAAAAATCTCAGTGTAAACTGGTGTGACCTATAAGGCAGTTCCTCTGGCATAGAGACTGAAGTCAGTTGTATAGCAAAACTCCAAAGTATTATTCACAAACGTGAGAAATTTCTAATATAATAATTAAGGTGCTTAGGTTTAGCAGGTAGAGAGGATTAAGCTTTACAACATCTTGTTTTTATTCTTGTGCTACAAAATGAATGGATAAATAAAAAGGTATATATCAAGCATAATGTATCAGGCACTTTGTTAGGGTTTTTTTTTCTCTCGGAGAAATGAAATAGTGGTGTTTTAAAATCAGATGTAAGAATATTCATAGAGATCCTGGTGTAATAGAAGGAAACCTATTAGTTGAATTGGAATTTTTAAGATTCAGTTTTCTTCTTTTTCTGTTGGGAGGTATATTTTTAATTAATGCTTTTTGTCATTTTTATATCTCATTTCCTGACTGTTTAATCCTCCCCTTATAACAAAGTAGTTAAGCAAACCCAATCGATGAAACCAACACTACATCTGACAGTACCTGCAGTCTTCTCTCTCTTTCTTGAGGAGAGGGATTTTTGTTTCATCTTCTATTCTTTGGGATGAAGACTGTTCCCTGCAATTACTCTAAGCTCAGCTGCTCTTTAATGTTGTTTTCATTTACATTATTGTACTCATTTTGTATATCATTACTTCGGTTTAAAATGTTTTTGTTTTTGCTTGGAATCACTTTATATATCTTTCCTTGTTTTTCTGGATTTCTCATCTATATCATCTCTTATGATGCAGTAATCTACTACATTCATATAATTTGTTCAGCCATTCCCCATTTGATTGGCACCCACTTTATTTTCAGTTTTATGCTACCATATAGAGTACTATAAATATTTTTGCATATAAAGGATCTCTCTCTCTCTCTCATTCACACCCACACCCTTAAGATGTATACCCAGACTCACCACCATATTTATTGTATGAAACTTGAGCCTCAAATCCATCAATGAGCACAATTCTTTTCATTGTCAAATTATATCAATTTGTTTCAGTAGAGATCAAAACTCATAGTTTGCCCTTCAGTTCTCTTCTGTTAATCCACTTTAGGGATCATCAAATTCTAAGATTTATTACAACACAATACAATGAATGTTTTACATTGGTAAAATGGGTCTCCCCCACATTGGATTGGCTTTAGGGAGGAGCCACTTTGTTATTCATGAAGAATGTTGTTAAAGCGCAGAGTAAAATTAGGAAGCTTTTTAGATTTCTGCTTTGTCATTTAAGCACTGAGTTGATGACTTAATCTCTATTCCTATTACATGTGACTTCACTACTACTGAAGTCTATTTATGATAGGAAACACATTAAGTACAGATTATGCTTCCCCTATTGTCAGCAAAGCATTCATTCCTTAAATATTGAGCATCGGCTAAATGCAAGGTACTAAATGTGCTTGGAGATGATGGTATTTAAAAAGGGCATAGATAATGGCTTATTAACATGGGGCTCCATGAATGTATTTACATTTTTTAAGAATTAGTTTAAAATAATTCATTTCTTTTGTAATCCTATGTATTTTATCCATTTAAATTTTTTTATATTAAGAAAGCATCCATAAACTTCATCAGATTGCCAAAAAGAGTCCATGGAACACAAAAACAGCTAAATCTTGGCAAAAATATACCTTTGACTTACTGGTCTACCTTAACCAGTCACAAATGATAATTTCTAGCTTGTTTGAAGAACTAATGAGATAGTTGATAAATGCTTTTAATTGCTTAAATTAAAAGAACTTTACAAGAACTTAGCAGTCATTTTATAATACTTTATAAGATAGTGTTCTGGTAGGTGCTATTTCCTATTTAGAAACTCTTTGCCATTTAAAAATGTATAGAATTCCAGTGCTGAGCTTATGAAAACCATTTACAAAACAAAAGACACTATGAAAACAATTGAAGTTTATTATTGCAGCTACTTCTGATGCAGAGGATAAGGAGGTACAGCAGTTCTATGAAGAACTAAATAAAATCCTCCAAATTCATTCAATATAAACTTTAATAACTGGCGACTTCAATGCAAAGATGAGCATAGGAAAGGATGGTAAGATATATGATAGAAAACATTATTCAAGAGTAAGAAATGAACACTTATAAGGTTATGGTTTGTACAAAAGCCTCATTCTTACATATATGAGTGAGTATGATAAACAACATAACATCATAAAAGGTGCAATTGATTATATTTTAATGGAAAACCAATGGCTCCCAATGCAA
>CM053582.1:458538300-458578205 GCA_028627135.1 Pseudochirops cupreus | reverse complement strand
TTTTTTTTTCCTACATCAATGGTAGTTGAAGCATCAAATCTTCATTCTAAGGTCCTTGATGAGCTACATGAGGAAGCAGGAAAAGCACTAATGAAAACAAAGCTAGGAAAGGCAGCTGAAGAAGAATAGGAAGTTTATGCTTAAGATGATATAATTTTGAGGATATCAATGTTGAGGTCAGAGTTGAGAGGGCAGGATCAGATGTGAAAGAATTCACTTAGATGATTTTCTCCTCATCAAGGGGAGCTTTATTGAAGCAAAAGCAGTGTGTTAGCCCTGGAAGAAGGACTAGCAATTTACAGAGAGACAGGGGCTTGTTTTTATAAGGAAAGGATAATGGAGACAGGGGAAAATTTATGACCCAGGATGAGGGAGACAAGGAATTTTGTGGTCCAGGATGAGGGGAAAGTTTTAGAGTACTTCAAGATAAAGGGGAGAGACTTTAGGATGCTTTCAGATTAGAGAATAAACTAGGGGCTTCATAAAATGCTAGAAAAGTAACCCTTAATATTATTTTTAACCCTTAGGGATCCAAATCATTGAGGAATAAATTCCCAAAGGATGCCAAAGTCTTGGGGAAGATGACCAAGAGAATATCAGAAACCACTAATCTATGTGCTTACTTTCCCATTTATATGAAAATGTTCATAAAGGGGGCAGCTAGGTGGCACAGTGAATGGACCGCCAGCCCTGGAGTCAGGAGGACCTGAGTTCAAATCCAGCCTCAGACACTTAACACTTACTAGCCTAGCTGTATGTTGGGCAAGTCACTTAACCCCAATTGCCCTGCCCTCTCCCCTCCAAAAAAGCAAAATCCCCCACCATATTCCTTAGTAGACTCCACGTTTTACAATCATGCAGTTGACTAAAACATGTAGAAAATGAAATATCAGTATGCTTGTTTATAAAAAAGCATTTGGTTTAGTAGAGCAAAATATAACCTTAATGACTTTATTTTAACAAGGTTTCTCCCAAGAAAATGTCAAAGTCATCCATGATACCTTCAGAGATACAGTAATAGAGGTAACTTCTTTCAGTGACTCTTTGATAATATCAGGCAAGGTATAAACCAAAGAGAGGTACTATCATCAAAGATGTTTGTCTTGGATAATGTCCAATGTAGATTGTAAATGGAAGACAAATCATGGTCCTATAGGTCATTCTTTTTGTGAATGATGTATTTATTGCATCAAGCCCACAACATTACAATCTCATATGTGAAACCCATATTCACTCAAAAAAGTTAGCTTCCATGCAAAAACAACAACCCCCAAACCCTAGTGTACAAATAATGCAAATTGTTCTGATTAAGACATGCATTTGGAGGGTTATTCCAAACAACTTGTCCAGAAACACACTTGTGGGTGTGATATATACGTATCTCTCTAAATATCTATGTGTTTGTGTGTGTGTGTATGTATGTATATATATCTTGAATAGACAATGAACTAGTCTAAGAATTGAACAGGAGGGGGAGAGAGGATTATATTGACTTTGGGAAATGGAATAATGTTTATTGAACCGAAGCTTCTTCTTGAAACAAAGACCCATCTTTTCATGGAATATCACAGTCCTTGAAGGAATATCATCGTTGAAAAATCACTAAAAAGAACAATGGGTAAATTCATGCTAGGTATAAATAGGCTGCAATTCATTATCATAGAAAAATCACACAGGTAAAGTGGTGTAGGGATCACGGAAGAGATGTATGATAAAGCGACTGAATAGTGAGAACAAGAACAGACAGCTTGTATGCTTCACTTGTACTCTGGCAATGTCAAGTGAACTAAAGGAAGGTTCCTGGCATGTTGGATAGGTCCCCATGGTGGATGCCACAAGGGTAATATAGCATCAGAGAATCTGTTTGCTTGGAATGAGTACCCACAGCTATAGTTTCACAGATCCATTAAAATATCCAAGTAGAGAATTCCATTCTGTTAAGTACGTAATTGCCTATTTATTCTAATTGTCGCTACAATGCTGTATCTTGGTATGGCAGTTACTCTGGGTTTCAAATGTGATGCCTATACAGATCAAGCTCTGGTAATGTCTACCTCTGGAAAGACTTCTAATACAGTCTGGCAACAATACTTTTGCTTTCTGAGGACCTTCCTTGGTACAGAGAGGATCATCACCATTAGGTTTTTCATTTTATAATTCTTTGGCCATGGCAACTCAAAAATTCTGTAATGGATTAAAAAAAAAGTCTTACACTTAGTTGAGTGAAGCAGTGTTATTTTTGTTGTTAGTCAATATTTTGAACACCCAAATTACTCTTTAAAAAGGGAGTGGCTGACCCCCTTGGGGAGAGCAACAGGTGCTGCTACAAACTGAAGGATGAGTTTTATCTCTGTTCTTGGAGTGCCTACTTGTTTTGTGGTTGGTTTTTTTTTTCATGCTTTCACACATGGACAAAAAGCTGTAGCCAAATATCCACTTCCATGACAAAACACAGATCACAGGCCTGGGGGTTAGTTTTTTGGTTTTGTTTTGAAGCCTGGGCTTACTTTTGTTTGGGCTTACTACAAGAAAAAATTTGTCAGAGATGGATTAACTCAGGACAAAACCTCAGCTTGCAACATCTTAGAAGATGAGTTGTTTCAAGGAAACTGCATTCTTGCAATAGGTGAAGGCGTGGAATTCATTGGAAGGAAACGTGAAAGGCTGACATGATTGAAGGACGATGAGGAGGAATTTCAGAATCATACAGAAGGTGAGGGGAGGAGGTAGCAGAGAAGCAAGCCAGAATCAATTAGCCAGCATAAACTCCAAATCAAAACAATCAGTAAAACAAAATCCCCCCAAACTCTCGTGCTATTTATGGTGCTTCCCCTCCCAGCCGCCCATGTAGTTTCCAGAGAAAGTCCCTGGGTTCCCCATTCTGCAAGGCTGTTTATATTAGTACGGCCCTCGAGGGGACTGAGTGCCCCAAGGGGATTCCCAAGCGCACCTGTGCGCTTAAAGAGAAAGCGCAGGCTGAGGAGCTGTCCCTCGACAGGCTCCAAGTAAGTCGTGACCCCTTAGGGACTTGACTCAGGTCACCTCTCAGAGCTGTGAGGGAAAAGGGGAGCCAAGCAAGCTCGCCCGAGGTAGGTGCAAGTGTGAATGGTTGGGGGCGTGGGGTGCGAAGCCGAGATTATCACGTCCAAATACCTCAGCTTTCCCAGTATCAGAGTAGGGCAGCCTCTCCCGCGCTCTAGCTGTCAGGCGGGCTATGCCTGTAGGTTTCCCAAACAACCAAAGCCGAGAGGAGGGTTGGGCCGCTTCGGCCCCGCCCTCTTTCCCACCCGCTGGGACACGGCGGGCTCTGGGACCCGGCGGACATCTCTACCATTTGGTCTCACCCCCGCCTCCCTCCGCCCCTGACAACTCGTCAGGAGACGCCGGTTGGCCGCTCGCCCGCTCGACTGGTGGCGTCACTGCCAAGATGGCGACGGCCGCGGCGGCGGCGGCCCCGAAGGGAGGAGGAGGCGGAGGCGGAGGCGGAGGCAGCGGCGGCCGCGAGGGGAGGGGGAGTCCCGCCTGACTGAGCCAGCAGGCCACGGGCTGGCGGGCTGGGGTTCCGCGGAGGGCGGAGCGCTGGTCTCGGGATGATCTAAGCTGGCCAGGAGCCGCCGCTGCCGCTTCGCTTTGGCCCCTCGTGCCCAGCTGCGGGGGAGGAGGAGACCCCTGCGCTGCTGCCTTGGTGACTGGCCTGGTGGCCGCGGAACCTGAAGCGGTGAGTGCTGGGGTGGTGGAGAGGTGACATGTGGAGCTGTCACTGCCGGGGATGGCTCTGTGTGTGTGTGTGTGTGCGCGCGCGCGCGCGCTCGGGGGTCCGCGAGCGGGAAGGGGAGGGGACGGCAGAGGGCTGCTTTCCCTGATCCCCCCGGGAGGCTCCGGGGGTCGGTCTTTGTGGGCCACTTCTCCAGACCCGACGGGCGCGGAGACACTTTGCGCTCTCCTCGTAGCCAGGCCGCCCTGCTCTCCCTCCTCTGGACAGGGTTGGCGGCTGCCGCTGGGCCCCCTCGTCCCGCGGGTGTTCGGGGCGACGATGCCCGGGGGCGGGGGGTGGTAAGCCTCTCGCCCCTGTTTGTTTCCTCGGTGTAGTCGGGGCCGGTGGGGGCGGAGGGGGGTAGGGAGTTGGGAGGAAGAAGTGGGGGAGGGGGAAGGAGAGGGGGGGGGAAGGCTCCCAATCTGGGTTCCTGACATCTCCGTTACGTAAGGCTGAGGTGGCTCCCGGGGATCCCACCTGCTCGGCTCCTGTGAAGCCCCGCAGACTCCGAAAGAAGTGGCGGGCGAGCACGCCACCGACCCGTCATCCTGGGGCTGTTGGGGCAGCCGAGGAGGGCCTGGGAGATGCTGCTGCTGCGGCTGCTGCCGCCGCCCCCGCCGCCGCCACTGCCGCTGCTGCTGGGGGTCCAAACCTGCCGGCATGGAGTGGTGGAGCGCTGCTGCTGTGGCTGTGGCTATGGCTGTGGCTGTGGCTGTGGCGGCTGCTGCTACCGCCGCCGCCTCTTATGTTGTTTTTAAATGACCGCGCCCCCCGCTTCTATGGCAGCCTTCCTCCCACTAAAGTTTATCTCTTAAGAAAGAATGAAAACTAGTTCGTGATTTCATTACCATTGCTTTTAAAACGAGCGATGTAGTGTAACATTTGTGTGACGACGGCGATGTGTTTATAATGAAGTCTCGTGTAGAACAAAACTTGGGCCCTTAAAAGTGGGAGTTTTGTTTTTAGTTGCAGGACAGTTACTCCCTCGCTCAATCACCAGAACCCGTTGTATGCTGGAAACTCTTAACAGCCGGGAGAGATGAAAGAATGTTAGCTAGCCTGCTAGTCATGAGTTAGAGTAGCAAATGAGTACACTAAGGTTTAGTTCACAGTTAACTCTAATTAATTAAAGGAGTATTATGAGTTTGAAGCATTTTATGCTTGTGTTCTTGGTGGGCTGGCTTATTCTTCCTTTGGCAAAAAACAACTGTAAACAATGTGTTCCAGGTTACACTAATCTATTATAAATATTACTATTATTACTCCCAAGATAATTTTTAAAAAGTGGATTCTGGGGTGCCCTAAGTTTTTGTGCTGTCATTCTGTATAGATAATGGAGTTTATCTACTTTGTGTCAATGTGATGAAGATCATTAAGGGATCTAGTTTTTGTAATTGAAAGTATGAAGAAATCACCAAACATTTGTATTCCCTACCTATTAGGGAAACTTTATCTTGGATAGAAATTTAGTGTTTTGGATAGCTTCTTTCTAGTTTCCTTTTTGAATTGCTGTTGGCAATAAGCTGCTACACAGCAGAATTTTCTGAATGGCAAGCAGGAGTGGATTTTCTTTATCCTGGGCGTGTTACTTTTTCTGAGTTTTGTTGTTATAGGAAAGTAAATTGAGCAAGAACCCAACTAAAGAAAGGAGGGGGAAAATGAGTATTCATATTCTGATCTGCATTATTTTAAACTTTAAAAAATTTGTTTCTGAAAATAGTGCAGTGATACCAGTCGTTGGACCAGGAAAGAGTTTAGTGTTTCTTTCCCACTGCGCACATAGTATTGTTTCTGATAGTTATTTAATTATATAGGATTCTTGGGTCTAGTGTTTTATTTATATAAAAGTGTAAGAAGTAACAAAAGTTGGGACAAGATCAGCATATAAAGAAAAACAAAAAAATTAGGCTTCTCTGAATTTTCAGATATACTCTGTGTGACCAAAATTGTGTGACACTAGCAGAGCTTTTTTTTTTTATCTTTTCTTGAAGGGGACTTGTCTTCGCTAACCTTTTCTGTGATATGCAATATGTGCTTGGAGAAGACAGAGATGGAATGCAGTATAACAAAATTCTCTTCCCTTAACCATAGTGATTTTGTTTTCTTGCTCCCTGGAGATCTTTAAAAAATAAACTAAATGTGTCCCAAATTATAGATTCTTATACCACAGTACTGCAAAGCAGATTTATTCTTAGATCTCTAAAACGAGCTGCATAGGAACTTTTAATACAGTGATATTACAAGTGTTCTTTATGTTTCTAATGGCTTTCTTGTATTTTAAAAGACAAATGAATATCAGTGATAACATATGTATCTGAATCTATTAGACATGTTATCTAAACTTTGTATCTCACCCACCTAGCAGAATATTTCATACTAAATGTTTTTTTGTTTTGTTTTTGTTTTGATGTGGACCTTTGAATTCATCTCTGTGGGGAACTTCTAGCATATAAGTTCCTTCTACCAGTGCAAATCAGCAACTCATCAGTAACTTGGACTCTTAAAAGAGTTGCTTGGGTCATTGAGAAGTTCAGTGACTTGCTCAGGGTCACACAGCCAGTAGGTATCTGAGATGGGCTTGTAAATCTGTGTATTCTCTGCCCCAAGGTTTGTCCTCTCTCCTCTACATCTTTCTACCTCTCACTAGGCATCTAATGCATGTTTATTAATTGAATAAAGAGACCATGCAGTGGAGTGGAGAGACATCCTTAAGCTAGGAAGAGCAGGGTTAGAGGCCTATGTCTAATATTTTTGTAGGCTGTGTGATAATAAGCAGATCCTTTAACCTCTTTGTGCTCTAGGCAATTCTCTAAGACCATTATTTGCAGAGAAGATGCTGACCTAATTGATAATGGGAGTTTCCTCACTAAGGGTTTCATATACCAGTGAAATCACAGGTTCAGTCCCTTTCTCTATTAAATTGAATAAGAATGCTTTGAATCATAGTATAAAAGACTAAAAATTTTCAGAAAACCATTATCTTAGAATTCTTTGTAACCAAAACATTTTTTTAAATGTTGCTTATCTGTGATCTAGGATTGTGAACAACTAATAATTAAAGCTACTCTCTGTGCTATGAAGAGCATTCATCTCAGGGTTGTATTGCCGTGCATGGTCAGACCTGTTACTCACTTTCTCTTGCACACACATCCTCTTTTCCCTTCATGTAGTAGACAATTGCATATAACTGTCTGTTGCAAGTTTCCTTTCTATCCTCTGGAATCAAGCACCTTCTCTAATACTCCACTCTTGTCTTTGACTGAATTTTCCAGAAGTATGTATGTCTCCTTTGATACACTTGCTTTTTCTGTCATACTACTTTTGCCTAGTAAACTTAGACCCATCTCTTAGGCTTTCCTGCTGAAGGAACCTTAGAGTTGTATCATCTAAACCTTTCATTTTTATAGTTGAAGAAAACTCAGTGTAAGTACCTTGCCCAAGGTCACACAGCTATTGAAGAGCAGAGCCTGGAGTTTATTCCAGGCCCTCTGACTTCAGTTCCAGAGTTCTTTCTTTTATGCCAGGCTGACTCTGTGTCTCTCACTCTCTTTGTTCCATGACTAAAAAGTAGTGCTAGTGACACACCTTCGTCAAAGGAAGGAAAAACCATAAGTCTAAAGGAAATTAAACTAAAAGAAAAGAACCAGCACCATTCATTTCTAAGGACCTTGAAATGGCCCAGTGACTTTTATTCAACATCTTCATCTACTTCCTCATCTCAGATGAAACCTTTACCCCTTTCTGAGGCATCAGCATTCAGCATGAGTAAAAAACCCATTTTGTTCAATCTTCTTTATGATCTTTTAAATTACAACTATTATGGCAATATTATTTTCAACTATTTTTCATTGCAAATGTATCCATCTCTCTTATGGGGTTAAATTAGCTATTTTAGGCTAGGTTGAGAACCTAACAAATATTTATAACATTATTTCTATCTAAGATTACAATAAGGTAGCTTTAAAATGAACTTTTGGAATACAATCCATTTGTCATTTGGATGCTGCCTATAATCATAAAACATATCTATGCTCACGCACTTTATACTTGGCACCAGGCTAGTTGTAAAGTGCTTGACCTTATCCTTATGAATCCTTATCTACTTCTTAAAATGAAATGAACATATTATCACAGGAGGAGAAAAGTCAAACCACTGAGAAAAAAGAAATGGAAAAGATAGCAAGAGAGATTTCCTGCTAGTACTATACATCATTTTTTAATGAAAAGAGTGAGTGATAAAAATTTAGGCAGGGGATATCACACTTGCGGTATTTTGCAATTTTATAGACTCATTCCTTGTGACCAATGTCTAAATACATTTTTGATTTATATGCATGTATACACATATATGATATATACACATACTTATTCAGGTTTTTATATAAAGATTTGGGCCTCTCTTATACACTGGAATTTTGCTCTGACTTAGGTTCTTATGATCCTATACTAAGAACTGTTGCTGTTGAAATAAAATAAAAAAAAGATCCAACTTCACTCCCTCCCTTCTTCCCTATTCCTTCCCTCTTTGAGAAAGTAAGAGAAACAGAACCCCAGTTTACCAACGTGTATTCAAACAAAACAAGTTCCTGAATTGACCCTGTCCAAAGCTATGATATTTCCATTTGTACTCTGAGTCCACTTCTTCTCTGTCTGGAGGTGGCTAGACTATTTCATCATAAGTCCTTTGGAATCATGGTTGATTATTCCAGTGATTTGAGTTCTTAAGTCTTTTGGAGTTTTTGTGAGATTCTTCTAGACTCCCTTGAATATAGTCCATTGTAGATCTGTTATACTGAATTAGAGACTATCATTGTCAAGAACTCACTGTTGTCCCAGACACCTGGGCTCACAATCTCAGTGCTATCCTTGACTCCTCCCTCTCCACATATCCAGTCCATCACCAAATTTTGTCTTTTCTACCTTCATAACATTTCTAGTATCTCTCATGTAGCCTCAACCCTAGTTGGCAGGCCTTCATCACTTCTCTCCTGGATGATTGTATTAGTTTTCCCACTGGTGTCTCTGCCTGCCTCAATACTCTCCTGATGACAGTCAATCTACTCTATAGCCAATATAATTTTTCTAAAGTGTAGATAGGTTTGTCTATGAACTCTTGGGGCTCCCTATTACTATTCTAGGATCAAATGTAAGCTCTTACAGCACTTAAAGTTCTTTATAATATGGCCCACTCTAATTCTATAGTCTTCTTACATTTCTCCTCCATGCCACTAGGACCTAGCAATGCCAGCCTACTTACAGTTCCTTAAACAAGACTCTCCATCTCCGGGTCTCTTGACCTTTGCACTGGCTGTCTCCCATTCCTATGATACTTTAACTTCTCACCTCCACCTCTTGGTTTCCCTGGCTTTCTTTAAAATTCTTCTCAAAGGCTTATACAAACTGATGCTAAGTGAGAAGAGCAGAACCAGGAAAAATTTGTACACAATCACAGACACATCATATGTGTGACAACCAACTTTGAAAAACTGGACTCTTCTCAGCAACACACAGTTATAAGACAACTCTACAAGTCTCAAGATGGAACGAGATATCTACATTCAGAGAAAGATCTAGAAAGAACAGAGTTTAAATGGAGACTTATGCAATCTACATGCTAGTGTAGTGGTTTTCTTTCTTTTTTCCCATTGTTACAGTTTTCCACTGGTTACAACCCTTCTATACAACCAGATTAATGTCCAATGTGTCAGTATTTGCAGATCCTATACTTGATTGTATGCTGCCATGGGGTTGGGATGGGGAAGAGAGAGGGAGAAAATTTGAAATTCAAGGGACTGTGGAACTGAATCTTGCAAACTTAAAATCAATTAATTAATTAATTAAACTAAATTAAATTAATAAATTAATTTAAAAATAAAATTCCTCTCAAATCCCACCTTCTATAAAAGGCCTTTCCTAATACCCCCAGCTGTTAATGCCTTCATCTCTCAGATTGTGTTATATCTAATCTATAAATTTTTTTAAATATACCTAGTCATTTACATGTTGTATCCTTCATTAGAATGTATGCTCCTTGAGGGCATGGACTGTTTTTTACCCCTCTTTGTATCCTCAGTGCTTAGCACTGTACCTGCCATATACTAAGTTCTTAATAAATGTCTGTTGACTGATTGTATATAGCAGATGTTTCATAGTGTAGGTTTCAATGTAGTTGTTTCAAACATTAGATTATTAATTTCACCATATCCCAAGACAGTGAGGAAACCTGTCAGTGTTCTAGGAATTTGTTGCCTTTATACATGATATTACAGTATTTCTTATGTTTCATGTTTATGAATGCTAAAATGCTCTGACACCATAAACTCAATCTTTTAAACCCTGTCCTTTTTCACCATTTAAAAAAGAAACCAACCTAATATCTGAGTATCTATGGGATTTGCAAGCTTTTGGTTCTTTATAGTTCAGGGCTGATGGCCAAATTTAATGACTTTTTGACCCAAGCCCGCCTAGGGTCAAGTACTAAGGGACTTTGAAGCATGTGGCATTATATTAATTAAGCATTAAATTGATAAAGATGTTTGACAGTGTTAATAAAATAATTTCTGCAATGTTGTACTTATCCTTTGAGTCAGCCTCCAGATTTTCTGTATTTCTCTACCTTCTCACCAGCAGCCTTCCCACCCTAGAGATTTCTCCATTTTGGGATTGCTCTCAGGATTGTTAAGTTTCTAGCTCAAATCATCATTTCATGAGAGACTCTGGCCCTGCTCATTTCACTCCTGACTCCACTGAGTCTCTAGACTTCTATACCCCTTTTCCTGTAGTCTTTGCCTTTTATCTTCCCACTTTCCCAACTTAGTTCTATGTGTTGTCTTCCTCCATTAGAATGTAAGCTCCTCAAGGATAGGGGATACTTGTAGCACAGTGCCTGGCACATATGACTTAATAAATCTCTCTCTCTGTCTATCCTTGGAGAATGATTTGAGATGTAGGCAAGATTACTACTGTTCTCTAAACCTTTTTTTTTTTAAATTTATGTCGATGTTAAAGGCCAGACCAGGATTTCAGTAATATAGGTACCAGCAATGCAGATGTTCCTCAATTGAGGAAATAGCTAAACAAATGGTACATAAATATAATAGAATATTATTGTGCTGTAGAAAATAATGTGTGTGATGAATACAAAGAAGCCTAGAAAGATCTCTTTGAAATGATGCAAAGTGAAGTAAGCAGAGGCAGGAAAACAATATACACAGAAGCTATAACGGTATAAATGGAAAGAACAAGGATGTTAGAAAAAATCAAATTTTGTAACAAAATTATAAAGGTCAAACAGGGCTTGAATGAAGAAATTTGAGAATACGTGGAGGCAAGAGGTCTACAGGTGATGCACATTACCCATATTTTGGACTTTTTAAATGTATCAATCAGTTGTGCTTTTTTTTCTGTCTAAAAATACTATTTGTCCTGTGGGATAGCTTTCTGGGATGGTTCTATAAGAAACAGAAAATATCAATAAAAATAAAAAATAGCACTGCATTGTGTTATAATTAGAAAAAAATATACTGAGTATCCCCATGCAGGGCACTGTAAGAAACTTGGTTGAGGGGATACGTCTTTAAATAATTTGTGATTTTGTAAGTACTTCCTCCATCAGAGCAGATCCTCCAGACAGTTGACAATTACATAGGGGTTAAAGGTTTGCAAAGAGCTTTATACATGTTATCTTATTTGATCCCTCACAACAACTCTGTGACAGATACTCTGGGGATTATCCTCATTTTACAAAAGAAGAGACCAGGTGACTTGTACAAGAGGAGGATTTTTGCTCACTCCCCAAATTTATCAGCTAGTGGACAATTTATTGGTTAGGAGCCTCTAGCTAAACTAATACACAGTTAATCATAAGCCCATACTTGAAGTTTTTCCAACTTAGTAGGACCTGACAGAACTTTCATTCATTCCCCTGCTGTGCCCTTTGAGAATCCACAGTAATCTTCATGCCTTGAGATAGCAAAGTAGGGCTTTACAGTGTGCAGAGACATAAGAAATAAAAGATAATGTTTCTTGTCCTTGAAGAACTTAAAATTAAATGTTTAAAAGACTGGTAGACCAACAAGACCTTAGAGATGGTCTTTTCCAACCCCCTCTTTTTACAAAGAAGGTCTTGAGAAGTTGTTAAGTGATTTACCTGAGGTCACACAAATAGCAACTGGCAGATTTAGGATTTTAACCTAGGTGTTTTGACTCTTCAGTTTTACTTCCTCCAGTCTAATTGGGGAAATAAAATGTATGAAATTACTTATAATCACTTACATCTGCAATAATCAAATGATTATAATATTTGGTAGTTTAAACTTAGTTCATAGTGATATGACAACTCATGATGCCAGAGTGACCAGTAGGATTAATCTGAAAAGGCTTTTAAAAGGAGGTGAGCTGGTTGTCCCCATAATGCCTTGCCTGTGGAGGAAGCTCAGGTTGGTGTGTTTCTTGAGTTTGGAGTTATGGGCTACATTAGGGTTAAAGTAAATTGGGTAACCACTAAATTCAAGTACAAATGTTGTGATCTCCCAGTCAGTTTCTGTACCAATTGGTACTAGAATTGAGCCCTGAGTGGCATCTATACTTCTAATCTAGGGGAGATATGGATAACCAGGCTTAAAAAAAAAAAGAGTAGATGATTGGGGAAGATTCACTTTGGGATGAGGAGAAGGAAAGGGAAGGGCTGTATCTCAAAATGATTGTGATGTAAAAACTGCAATCATCAATAAAAGACCAAGTGAGCTAATTTCCTGTGTTTATATGTATTTTTTATGTCAAATTCACTACATTTATCATAAGAGACCAATCTTGGTACAAAGTAACCCAAGGTCTTCAGACTCCTTTTTGATTAATTTTTATTTTTATAAATTTGTTTGTTACATAATTGAGCATGATACTTATTTAGATTTTTTCTTTGCCCAAGAATAGAGAACAGATGGCTAGCTATGTTTATATGTCATTTTCTTGACGTTTGTGAGAGAAAGAAATTGAGTTCTCATATGTTCCTGAATGTAATTGATATTTCCTGGGGTTTAGCCAGAACAATATTGCTTCATTTGATCGAAAGTTGACATCTTTATGGTTTTGACTAAGATCCATGGTTATCTCAACACTGTTTTTAAGTACATGTTTAGTAATACAGTTTAGTGAAGCATTAAGGTCATTGGCAATGCCCTGTCAGAAAAAAAAAAACAACTGATACAATATTATTTTTTGTTATGCTCAGAATGCTAGTGTTAACTCATCATGATGATATGGGTTCTGCTACCCAAATGTGAATCAATGAAGAAGAAGCATTAAGCCCTTACTTGTGCCAAACACTGGAACCTGCAGTCTGTTGAGGGTGACCGTACAAGTAGAAGAATGATGTCCAGGGAGGGGCACCTTGGTTGGGAAAGTTACAGGATGGTGATTGGAGCTGTAGGTGAGTAGATTGACCTGGAGAAAAGAAAAAGGAAAAGTATGTCCTCTGGTCAGGATTGGAGGAGATGACAATGGAATCATGAGGGAAGTGAAGTGAAACAAAGCATAACTGGGGCTTTCATGAAATAGTATAATGGTCAGAGAGAGGCAGTTAACGGGTAGGAGGGCAAAGGTGAGTTAGGGATAGAGACGTAAGTATACTCTTTCTATTAGATTTGTTGATTTTTCTGCTGTTATGCTCAACATTCCCAAGTTTCAAAGGTGTAAAATTGTAGTCAGTTTAATTGACTGATTTAGAAGAGATAAATTCATAGAAGTAATCTCTCAGTTTTTACATCTGGGTGCTGTAAAATTTGTTGGTAGCTATTCTTCACGTTCTATAAGGCAGTTATTACTACTAAAAATTAGAATGATAACTTTTTTTTTTGGTAAGCTTTACCTCAGGAAGAAAATTTTCCTTTAACAGGCTTGCCAATACTAGATAAGTCTTACATACTAGCAGAGGAGAAGTTATGCTATTATGTTTTACTTACCTTGAAAAACATTAGCTGTACAATGATATAATTCAGCAAATATTTATCAGACACACACAGTTGTCTAGGCATTGAAGATACAAAGTTAAAAGCAACATAGGCCCTTCCAATGGGGGTTTATATTCCACTGGGGGATAAAATGTAGTATATAGATTGTTTATTCTTTTCAATGGTATCTGAGTCTTCGTGACCCTTTCAAATATGATCCCGAGGGCAGGGACTGTATTTTTGCCTTCTTGGTATCTCTAGCACTTAGAACAGTGCTGAGCACATAGTAAGTGCTTCATCAGTACTTGTTGACTTGACTGGATTCCTGGAATGGTTTGTCATTTCCTTCTCCAGCTCATTTTACAGATGAGGAAACTTCGGCCAACAGGGTTAAATCACTTGCCCAGGGTCACACAGCTATTGAGTGTGTGAGACTGGATTTAAACTTAGGTCTTGCTGATTCCAGACCCAGCACTCTATCCACTTTACCACTTAGCTACGCATTAATTTACAGATCAGTAAATACAAAGTAATTTGAGGAGGAAGAAAACTGTTAACCACTGGAAGGCCTAGCTGCTGAACTGAGCAATAAGGATGAGGATGAGAGGTGGTTTTTGAAGGTGGTTTTAGGGGTGGAGGGCAATGTTTTTCAAGTGTAGGGTGACATGTAAAGTGCACAAAGGGCAATAATGTCTAGTAATTATGTCTAGTAAAGTAGATTGGAGCCAAATTTGTGAATTTTTAATATCCAATTGAAAAGTTTATGTTTTTATCTCAGAGACAGTAGGGAACCACTGAAAATTTTTGAGCAGAAGAATGACATTGTCACACCCATGCCTTAAGAAGGTTATTTTAGCTTCTAGGTAGAGCTTGAATTGGAGAAGGGCAAAGACTAGAAGCAAGATCAGTTAGGATATTATTACAGCAGTCTGGGTAAGAGGTAATAAAGGACCTGATTATACAGGGTCTCCCAAAAGTCTTAATACAGTTTGAATTTTTACTAACTTCAGAAAGTATAGATATCATAAACTTTCCAAAAAAGATCATTTGAAACTTCAGTTATTTAAATTTCTTTTATACTTTTTTAGTTTTGTGAATTTTGAATAATAAATTTCTAAATTTAATTTAAAAAGACAGGACACTTAGTGATTGTGTGTTCAACAGTTTCTGGATGACACTTTCTCATCTGGATCATTAGAGAAAGTCTTGCTTGGATTCTTCAGTCACCTTATTTATCTCCATTAGATTTTTTTCCTTGTGGGATTGCTTCAAAACAAACATACATTAAAATAGATTAAATTACATAAAATACATAAAGTTACATTAAAAGCTCGTTCTTTGAATAATCTCGAGACTAGGATTACAAATATAATCCTTTTGGCCACTGAGCAGCAGCTAATGAAAATTTGGAACACACTGTACTACTTGGAAACTGGTTTTTTTTTCTGTTTTATAGATTTTTTTTTTCAAGGGTCTGACTTTTGGTACCATGAGCGTGTTCAGTTGATGTCCATACAGTTTTTTCCCTATTCTTTCTATTTGGCTTTTCCACTCATATTTTTTATTACTTAAAACTCTAATTTTATATGTCTTTATTTTGTTTTTAGAGTTATACCATATGCCTTTAAAGGTATACTTGAACTAAGCTTAATAGGCTCTAAATTTTATGAACCTGTGACTGACTTGTTACCATGAATATCTGCTCTTCTAGTCCTAGTAAGTGATATGATTTCCATATAGAAATTCATTTGTTTTAACAACTAAATGCTATATCTATATTTCTGTTCCATTTCTTTTATTCCTGGTACTCCTCTTCTGAGTTAGAACACCTTTGCCCTTAAAATCCATTCTTCATATTGTGGCCAAAGTAAGATTACAACTAGAAAGGACTTTAAATTTCGTCTGGTGAAATTTCTTGATTTTACAGATAAAGAACTTAAAAATCAGAAAAGTTTAGTGTTTGACACCTTTCTATATTGCTAGTAAGTGACAGAGTTGGAATGAAAATCCAGGGCTTCTGACTCTAAACCCAGTGCTTTATTCCATATCTTGGCTTCGTTGTGTGAAAGCCTACATCTTATCTCCTCACTCTCCTGTTTGTTTATTTACTTATTTTGTTTTTTCTGTAAGCCTTTAATTTCATAGACATGTTGGAAGATGTTTTACCTGGAAAACTTAGACATGATCACACTTTTGATAGAGTAGACAAACTAACCAGATAAACTAGCTGTACTATCAAGACTGTCTTCGTACCATCATGGTCCCTTCTAAACAGTAGCCTAGGTGAAAGATAAGCTAAGCATGTTTGTTTATTTAGTTTTTTTAAAATATTTTATTTATAATATTTAATATTTATAATAATTATAAATTTATATATATATTGTATGTTTATAATAATATTTTAAAATATTAAAAATTTAAAAATATTTATTTTTATAACATTTATTTTATAACATTCACTTCCATAAGATTTTGACTTCTATATTTTCTTCCTCTCCCTTCCCTTTCCCCTCTCTAAGATGCCATGCAGTCTGGTATAGGCTGTACATATACATTCATATTAAACGTATTTTTGCATTGTAAACATACAATTTCACATTGTAAAGAAGTATTAGAACCAATGGGAGACACCAGGAGAAAGAAGAAACAAAAAAGAGAGAGCAAATAGTGTGCTTTGATCTGCATTCAGACTCCATAGTTCTTTTTCTGGAGTTCGATAGCATTTGCCATCATGAGTCTTTTGGTCACTCTCCTGTTTAGAAACCTCCAGTGGCTGTAGAATTGCCTGTAGGATAAAATACAAACTCTGTATGGCATTCTCAGCCCTCTATACTACAACCTCACTCCTGTCAACCTTTCTAGGCTTATTTCATTACTGCTCCCCACTCATACATTCTATATTTCAGCCAAACTGAAAAACTAACTGATCTTTATCTCATTTTCCATTCCTTCACTTCCAGGCATTTCTGTCAGCCCTCTTCCACACCCAGACTTGATGCTTTCTTTCTCTTCCCCAGTTGAAATTGTCTCCTCACTTCCTTTAAGGACAAACTTAGATGCCACTTCAATGAAGTCTCCATTGATCTTCCTTACCAGTTGTGATTCTTCCAAAAGTCTCTCATGGCTATTTATGGTCTTTCCAATTCATTCATCACATTCTGACTTGATGTTTGTGTATGGTTTTTGTGTATGTGTCTTACCACTCTAGGAGGCAGCTAGGTGGTTCAGTGGATAGAGTGATGGGCCTGGCGTCAGGAGGACCTGAGTTCAAATACGACTTTAGACACTTATTAGCTGTGTGACCCTGGGCAAGCCACTTAACCTCTGTTTGTCTTAATCCACTGGAGAAGGAAATGGCAAACGACCTCAGTGTCTTTGCCAAGGAAACCCCATGGACAGTATGGTCCCCAGGGTCATAAAGAGTTGGACATAACTGAACAACTTTCCACTCTTCAAAAGTACAAGCATTTTGTGGACAAGTCGCTTTTTCATCTTTGCATCTCCAGTATCAAGCTTAGTGCCTTGAAATATTAGGCACTTAATAAATGCTTAATCAATTCAATTATTTTCCCTTTCAGGGAAATTTCCTTTTTAATTGTGAGTTATCAACAAGCTCAAATGTTAGAAGATACAAAGAACAGGAAAGAGTATTGCATAAGAAATTGAATTTCTTATATATAAATCTAATATCTAACAAGGTGGTAAGAAAGCTATGCTATTTATCTTTCTTTCATCAATTCCTTTTTATTCTGCATTTAACAAAGTTTCATTAATGCTTTTTAAATGTCTGTTCCTGTCTACCAACCAACCTTCTTCCCCTTTTCAAGTAGAAGCCCTCACTTATTATAAATATGTACAGTGAAGCAAAACAGATCAAAACTTTGGTCATATCTGAAGATACATAATATTCTGTACCTCTCTCATAATTTCTCTATCAAGAAGAGTGAGGTATGTTTTATCCTAAGTCTTTTGAAGTCATGATTGTTTGCTGCTTTGTTTGGTAAAGATTCTGAGGTCTTTCAGAATTTCCTCTTCCCAAATTATTGTTGAGGTCATAATGTAAATTGTTCTTCTTGTTCTGCTCATTTCACTCTGTATTCATTCATAGAAGTCTTTACATATTTCTCTCGAATACTCATTATTTCTTATAGCACAATTAAATTTCCTTATATTCAGATAATCATATTTTGTTCACCCATACCTCAATTAATTGGTACCTATTTTGTTTCCAAATCTTTGTTACGACAAAAGTTGCTACTTTAAATATAATCCTGTCATATGGATCCTTTTCCTCTACCCTTGATCTCCTTGAGCACATGTCTAATAGCAGGATAGTTTAGTGAGTCTGGGAGCATAATGTTAATAGTTGAACCAATTGATAGTTCTTTCAACAGTCCATGAGCATGCATGTCTTCACACAGCATCTCTAACATTTATTATTTTCCTCTTTCATTACTTTTGCCAGTTTGATGGTGTGAGGTAGAATCTCGGACTTAATTTTCATTTATCTCATTGATTTTGAGTTTTTCACATGGAGTTGGTAGTTTACATTTCTTTATTTTCTTCCTTCCTTTCTTTCTTTCTTGAAAACTTCCTGTTTATATTCTTTGCCCACTTATCTTCTGGGGACTGGATCATAAATTTGGAGCTGGAAAGAATCTTAGAGGCTATTGAGTTCAACCTCCTTCTCTTATTCTTAGGTATTTGTATCAGTTCTTTAAATGCTTGGATATATATATATATAAAGGAGAAATTTGTTGTGAAGATTTTTATCCAAGTATTTTCCTTATTATCCTATTTATTTTGGTCCTGCAGTAACTTTTCAATTTTATATAATCAAGCTTCTTTATTTTATCTTTTGTGATTATCTTTATCCTTTGTTTAGGTAAGAATTCTCTCCTAAACTAGAGTTGTGAAAGACATCTCTAATTTGTACTCTCACTTTTTATTATGACCTTTTACATTTAAATAATGTATTCATTTTGAATTTATTGTACAGTATGACATAAGAAGTTGATCCAGGGATGGGGAACCTTCAAAATAAAATTATTTGTACTGTGAAGTTTGTTTTCAGTCAAAGGGCTGCACTTGAGGACCTAGAAGGCCACATGTGGCCTCGATGCTGCAGGTACCCCACTCCTGGTTCTTCTATATTACTTTCTAGTTCTCCTACCAGTTTTTGTCAGATAGAGAGTCCTTACTGAAATAGTTGGTGTTCTTATCTATAGCAGAAACTCAAGAGAGAGTGATAACCTAGAGGAGCTTCCTAAGGATTCCTTCCACAAAGAGAGAAAAGGCCTTCAAGCAACCAGGAAGTATGAGGTTATCATTTGTCAACAGAAGCTCTGTGAATCCACTCTTCTCAGGGACCTTGTGTGTTCAGTGCAATACCATGCCTTTAGTTGGGGTGAAGTTTTCTGTAATAGTTGTATTTACTATATCTACTTACTGTAATAAAACTCTGCCTAAAAGCTTATTTGTTCTGGCTGATAATCAATAGAGAGCACATTGTGCGGGGGCTCATGAGTAACTGAACTAGAAATCCTCAACCTCAGCCCTTCAGGCTTACTTCTATAACCTGGATCCCAGAGCAGGAGAAGTAAGTAGCTATGCTCTGGCCCCTCATCCTACCAGTTCAAGTAGATGGGTCTTGTGTGACCAATATGTTCCTTTGATCAACTTCTCTGTTTTTTCTTCACCAGTAACAGTTTGGTTTTTTTTTGTAACTACTGCTTGTTTCATGGTATAGTTTGAAATCTGGTACTGCCAAACCTCCTTCCTTCTTTCTTTTTTCGTTATTTCTTTTGCAGTTCTTGACCTTTTGTTCCTCAAGGTGAATTTTGTTATTATTTTGTTTAAAGCTATGAAATAACACCTTGGTAGATATGGCACTAATTGATATGGCACTAAACTATTAATTTATTTAGGTGGTATTATAATTTTATCATATTCTCACAGCCCAAACTTAGCAATTAATATCTCTTTAATTATTTTTCTTCCTTCATTTCTTTAAAAAGTATTTGGTGGTTTTCTTCATAGAATATCTAAGTATATCTTAGTAGGTAGACTTCAGGTATTTTATATGGCTCTATAGTTATTTTGATTGGAATTTCTTTTTCTATCTCTTGCTGCCAAGTTTTGTTTGTAGTATAATTCAGCCCTTCATTTTTTTGGAGGCTAAGAAAGAGTGAAAGAGCAAAGAAATAAAAGAACAAACTAGAAGACTAGATTCAAGATCTCTTTAAATTCCTATAGGTAAAGTTCATTGGCCTTAAAATAATCTTTTTGTTTTTGAAAAGAATGATCAAAACATGACTCTGATGTCACTGGAAAGATTTGGAATGCTCTTGCTTACCACTAAGAAAATTTATATTTCTTTGTATACTTTGTTACCTTGGAGTCAGTAGTACATCTGTGCCCATTTTGCAGGACGTAGAGCATAATTTTAGTATTTGAAATTATTATGGAGGTTTATATTAGATGTATTTGATAAAGTTACAGTCATACCTATGATTATTTTGTAATAAGTCATTGATCAGGAATGTAGTCTTGATTATAATGTTGTTTTGTAGGAAAATATGATGTCCCAAACAATGATATTCCTTGTAATTTGGTTTCTAGGAATAAATTATGCAAGATGTGGTTGCTGTTTATGTAGAAAAATTCAAGCCATTAAATTTGGGCTAAATAATCATAATTAGTATTTATAACATAGCACTTTAAGTTTTATAAAGTGCTTTACAAATGCTAGCTCACAATCATCACAACTGTGAGGTGAGGAAAGTAAGGCCAAAAGAGATTATGATTTACCTGTTTGGACATGTCCAAGATTCAAATTCACATCTTCCTGACTGCAACTCCAGCACTCTACCCACTGTAATACCTAACTGCCTCTTTACTTAAGGGATTATGAACTTTACACATTTAATTCACTTCATTACAATGCAGTATTCTTTTAATGTATTTAGAATAGGATTTAATTTATGATATTATTATTTGTAAGGTAACTTTCTGAGATATCTAAGTAGAAAAGTGAATAGAGAGGTGAGCCTGGAGTCAGAAAGACCTGAGTTCAAAGTTGACCTCAGAAAATTACTAGCTATGTGATCCTGGGTAAGTCATCTAATCTCTGTTTGCCCTGTTTTCCTCAACTATAAATGGGGATAATAATAGCACTTTTTTCCCTGGGGGAATTTTGAGGATCACATGAGATAATATTTGTAAAATGCTTAGAACAGTGCCTGGCATATGGTAGACACTAAATTCTTATTTCCCTCCTTTCAATTACATTACCTTTCTTATATTAATGGGTCGAAGGAAATTTTTTTTAAAAGAAAATATTTTTTAAAGCATTAGTGAATTTGAAAGCCATATAAAATATGATTGGATATATGATTGTATATTATTACATTCATTATATTATTGCACATTATGTTACTTATTGTATTGTATATTATATACATTATATGTGATACATTATTGCATCATACAAGAACAGATATAGCAATTATTTTTTTAAAAGAAAATTTCAGTAGTTGGTAAAGGAATTTACATTTATTTCATTTGTTTGGTGGAGGGAATGAGAGGAGATAGAAAAAACTGAAAATGTATTTAACAAGTAGATGGTAATATGATATATTTTGGAAATGAAAATGATGAGAACTACCTGATTTACTGAACAACTAAGTCAACAGAATATACCTATTGGGAAAGGAGGGGACTTTTCTGTGCTTGGTCTCAGTTTTACCTTAGTGGTTTATAATTGTAAAATTTGAACCTGAGATGACTTGTCATATAAATGAGAGTGGCAGTATTTTCTGTAACCAAATATTTATTCTTAAAAGTAACTGGCACAGATGGCTGATAACCTATATGAAAGAAAAGGCATATATGTATGGCTCCCTGTGAGGTGCAGAAAGGTTGATACAGGGGAAATTTACATGATATAAAAACAAAAACTATTCATATAAATTTATTTTTAGCAAAAGAAAGAACACGTAAATAAGACTGGGGTTTTTTTTTGGTGGCAAGAGTTTATTAAAAATATATGCTGATATAGGTGATGTAAAAAGAAAAGATAGCAACAAAAATGTATTTTTAAAAATATTTATTGATCTTTCTTTGCATAGGTGGGAAACTATGAGTATGTTTATATGTTTTGTCAGTCTGTGGATGTGTTGAATAGTTTTGATGAACTTTTTTTCCCCTACTTCTTTTTTAGTCTTATACAGGACAGCTAATTGGGTAGGGGAAGAAAAAGAGATATATTAAAAAATTAATGTGATATAAAAACAAAATGTATCAATAGATATTTGTAATTTGAAATATATATGCTAAAAATTAAATATGACAGATCAAAAAAGGAAGTAAGAACTTTACAGAATGGGAGTGGCATTAAATGGGAAATTAAGTTGAAAAGGATGGTGAAAGAGTTGAAGTTTAAGGCTGAAAACTTCCTTTTCATGTGCAGAATGAAGAACCTCATATATTTGCATTTAATATTAAATACTGAGTATAACCTGTTTTTGTGTTTGTGAGACTTGTTTTGATTATAATTAATATTTTTGCTAGAGAGAAACTATTATTACATGCAATCCTCATGGTTCCTACATTTTAAATACATAATCTTTAGATATTTGTTGTACTTGAAATTGTCTATACATCAGTATTTCCATTTCCCTTCCTTTTTTTTTCTTTCATCACCCTTTTTCAGTAACATTTTCTTATATTTATCATTTAGTCTTTCTATTTCTTCCATCTCTTGTTCTTTTTTTTTTTTTTGGTCTCTGTGCTCTATTTTCTCCTTCCCTAGTGTGTGTTTTTGTATCTGTTGTGTGTACACACACACATACATACATATGTGTATGTATGTATATATGTGTATATATGTATTCTTAGACTTAGTCACCTCATTGTTTTCTAACTTCCTGTCTCACACCCCTATTTTCACCCATTCTCTTCCAATTAACAAATCCCACACTCTCATTTACATGCTTAGTCTCGTATAACCATTATTCATTCACTCTAGTCTGCCTAGAAACAGGAAGATATATTACAGACAGGGAGTCAATAGCCCTGGGGGTTCTAATTCTATCTGCTACTCTAACTATTTGGTTTTGGTCAGTTCATATAGCCTCTAAGTTGCAGTGTCTATATATAGAAAGGTGGAAGGTTAAATTTAGATAATATCCCTTTCAGAAAAAAAAGTACTTTGAATTTCTGATATCTTGGCTTCTATTTTTCTTTGCTTTTTTCTTACATTCTGTCCTTGTTCATTCAACAAGCATTTATTAAACATCTATTTTGAGTCTTTCACTCCTGCTAAGTTTGTGGGAGGTATGGTAGAAATAGCTTTCATTTACTTTAGAAAATTGGGCTAGATTTTCACAAAAGTCTCTTGTAGCTTTCAGTTCTGTGGTCCTCTAAGACGCAACATCTGCCTTTAAAGTATATTTAAAGAGACAGTATAACTAGAAAATAATCTATATGATCATAGACATAGAATGTCAGTGCTAGAAAGTCCCTTATATGACCCATTGAATAATGGTTAACAATCATGAAGTTAGTCATGGGCAAGGTATTGTGCTAGTCCAAACTTCTTACTTGCAAATGAATAAACTGAGGCCCAGAAACAGGTTAAGAAATTGTCCAGGTCACTTATAGGATATTGCTTCTCAGTGTAGTTGTTGTAGGCATTCAGAGTAAAGGAAAGCTCAGTTGTGAAATTGTTTTTCTGGGAAGGTTTCATGGAAGAGAGTTTTTTATTCGTTGGGAACTATAATTTGACATTTTGGCACTGAGGTTAAATTCATTCTTGGAGTTGGGGGAGGTAGGGAGAAGTAGGGGAGAGAGAGGCCTTCAGGCTTTTATGCATCACCATCACCATTATCCCAGGCATCCTGTGTGGTGTAGTTTTCTGAGCCAGGCAGAGCATGCCTAACCCCTAAGTAATTACTGTTTCGTTCTTATTCATCTGGGGTCCCATAACTATAAGAGGTCCTGGGTCTCTGGGAGTTAGAGGCTAGAAGGACCTGTTCTGTCTTAGTACTGGGTTTTTGTAGTACTTTAACCTTTATCAACTGGTTATTCCCCATACTAGGGCAGGCAGATGGCCTGTATCCCAGATCCAGAGTTAACATCTGATATGGCAAAAATCCTTTTCCTATGTTCTCATCTCTATTTGTCTCACTCTTCTCCGTAGTTCATATCCTCATTTGTTCTCCTGTACCATTGTGCTCTCTAGAACCTCCATTTTAATGTTAACAAAATCTCCCATATATTGAATCTTTTCATCATATGCTCTTCTTTTTGCCTTGCTAGGGAAACTAGGCTCTCTTGAGAAGACTCTGTAGTGAATCCCCTCTCCAGTACTGGCTGTTCTTTCCATCTTCCTATCCCCTCCAAAACTTTGGGCCAGAAGGAATTAGCACAGTCCTTGTTTCCATTCCCATTTCCCATCTCTATACTACCTCTTTTTCTAAGTTCACTCTAGCCATCTTTAGCCACCAGATTAGCTATTACTGCTTATTCTGGCATTTATGTGATTCACTCTGCTGAGAAGTGCTAGGGAAGTAAAAAGTGCTCTGTGGTTCTCAGGAAGTGGGTAACCTTCTATTCTGACGTATACTTCTTTCTGGGTGACTACTACTCATCTTAAGGAATATGGTATGTGTGTGGCATTTATTCAGTTAGAATCAGCTCTAATCCTTTATCTACTGGAAATATCACCTTTCCCCTAACTGGATGTATTTCGCTGAGCTCTATACATATGACCTTAGCATAATGGAGTTATGCCTTAGACAGAGGAGGTTGTGATGTGTCTCTCAGTCACTACAAATAAAAACTGAAGGTGGTCTCAAGGCAGCAGAGAAGAAAGTAGAATGAAAACAGCAGGCTGACCATACTAAGGCCAACTCCCCAGCCTACAAGTTATTGAACCAGCAGTTGGTGATCCCTGCCAATAACAGGGCATGGAGCAGAAACAGAATGGTCATAGGAGCCAAGTCCATACCAGGGATTCTTCCCAGTTCATGCTCTATACTATGAAGAAGAGCCATGACCTAGATCTACAGTTGCTTCAGTCTTTGAAAGCAACCAGATAACACAGTAGATAGAGCACTGGACCTGAAGTCAAGAAGATCTGAGATAAAATTTGTACTCAGACACTAATAGTTGTGTGACCCTGGACAAGTCACTTGAACTTTGCCTTAGTTTCCTCATCTGTAAAAAATGGGAATAACAATAGTATCTGCCTCCCAGGGTTGTTTTTGTTTGTCCATCTTTCTCAAAGAGGACCATGACATCAGAAAGGTGATGTCATGACTTGCAAGTGAATTGGATTTAAGTGAGGGAGGACTGTGTAGAGTCACCAACCCCACTGTCTTCTCTGGAGCTGTTTGGGTCCAGTGGCAAAATATAGATCAGGGTGAGTGGAAATGGCCCTGGATGCAGTAGGAGACCTTTGTTTTTTTTTAAGCTAAGATCTGTCCCAGGTTTCAGTTTGTCTGAGGCAACCCTCATTCAGTGATTAAGGCTAGGTAAGAAATCCAGGGTTGTTGTGAGGATTAAATGAAATGATATATAAAGCAATTACAAACTTTAAAGCTGTATATAAAGGCTGGTTATAATAGGATGAAGAACATAATGATGATAAAGAAGAGGTGGCCCTTTTTGTCAAAGCCAGTGCTGCCTCTTGTAATATTGATCCCATCTCTTCCCATTTCCTCCCATTCCTTCCTGATCTTACCTTATTCCCCTACTCAAAAGAGTTTCCCCCCTCCCCTTCCCCCTCCTCATCATCATTTACTCTCATTTTCAGTCTCCTTATTCACTGGATCCTTCCCTTTTGCTTGCAAACTTGTATCTGTCTCTTCTATCCTTATGAAACCTTCACTTGACCCTAGCAATCCCTCAATCTGTCATCCTGTGTTCCTTCTCCTTTTTACTGCCAAACTCTGAGGAGTCACCTGCACTGCCTTTGTTTCCTCTCCACCCATTTACTTTTCAGTCAGCTGCAATCTGTTTTTTGACCATAAAACTCCATTAAGCCTACTTTCTGCAATGGTCTCTTCCCAGTTCTCATTTGCTTTGACCTTTCTGTAGCTTTTGACATTGTCAACACTGTTAGCCACTCTATTTTACCACTCCATTTTACTTCCATCTCTCTTCTTTTGAATTCTGTGACATTATTACATATAGATTCTTTTAGCTTTTAGATTTATAGATTTCTTTTAGATATCTGACTACTTCTCAGTCTCCTTTGTTGAATCAATATCCATATACTGTCCACCCCCCATCTATGAGTTCTCCTATTATGTACTCTGTGATATCATTAGTTCCTTGTTTTCAGTTATCATCTGTATGGATGACTCCCAGATCCAGTCTTAGCGTCTCTCCTGAGACTGTCAGATATCACCAACTTCCTATTTGGACCTTTTGTACTAGATGTCCTATAGACGTCTCAAACTCAAGATTTCCAAAACAGATCTTATCTTTTCCTTTACACCTACTCATTTTCTGAACTTCCCTTTTTTCTGTTGAGGGTGTTGCTATCCTTCCAGGTTCGCAGGTTCACAACCTAGGAATCATCATTGACTCTTCATTTCTATCTCCTTCAAACACACACGCGCACACACACACACACACACACACACACACACACACACACATACACATACTTTTCTTCCCCATCTACCAATCATCTGTCAAGTCTTGTCAGTTCTAACTCCACAATGTCTTTTATATCCACTGCTTTCTTGAATCATCCTCCACTCTAGTTTGGGCCTTGACTTTTTTTTTTCTGGACTATTGCAGTAGTCTCCTAATTGATCTCCCTTGTCTTTTCCCTCTCCAATTCCTGTTCTGTATAGCCAAAGTGATATTCCGAAGAACTGATCTTACCTTATTCCCCTACTCAAAAAACTCCAGTGGCTCTATTACTTCTCTCTTTGACATTTCAATCCATTCACTATCTAGTTCCAGTCTACGTTGCTTCCTAGCCCTACATTACTTTCATTCATGTATATTGTACTTTGGCCCAACTGGCCTTTTCCCTGTTCCTTGTACATGATATTCCTTCTCTCATATCTGCCTTTGCACTAACTCCTTTATGCCTGGGATGCACTCCGTTTGTCTCCATCTTTAAAAAATCTCTAGTTTCTTTCAAAGTTTGTATATTCTTCTCAAACATCCAAGTTATAAGAAGTTGCAAGTTCCACCTCCTTCTAATGCCTTTCTGTACCAGTGTATAACTCTGTTTACCCTTCTTTCTTTTCCCCTTTTAGAACTCTCAGAACAGAACTAATTCATATAGCTTCAATATCCTTTGAAGGCATTAAGGATTCTTTGAAGGTTCTACAGGTATACTTGTTTCTTCTGCTACTATTAGGATGTTAGTATTTTGTTAATACTAAAATGTTATATATTATCATATAGGTCTTTCCAGTTGTTCAGATAAATTTACCCTTTTTCCTCTGGATTCTTGTTTTGTATTTCTAAGTTCCTACTTAGCCTTTTCATCAGGAATACTTAAAAGTCCTCTATTCCATTAAAGATCCATTTTCATCCACTGCCATCCCTTTTCCTCACCCCCTCCCCCAAGACAATACTCGGCTCTGTAGGGTATTTTTCTTGGTTATAAGCCTATTTTTTTCACCTTTTTTTAGACTTTATTCCAAGATCTTTTCTTGTTTATAACAGAAGCTGCCAGGTCTTGTGTGATCCTGACGGTGATTCCTTGGTACTCGGACTGCTTCTTTCTAGACATTTGCAGTGTTTTCTCTTTGGCAGAGCTCTGTCAAACAGAGTTGTTCTTTGACGTTCCTGGGACTTTTCCTTTTGGGGCTCCCATCAGTAGGTGATTGACAGGTACTTACTAGCTTTTCTTTGTCCTCTGGCTCCAAAAGATTTCAGCAGTTTTTATTTGTGATTTCTTGATAATATAGGACCCCAGGCTTTTTATGAATCATGGTTGTTAGAGAGTAATGATTCTTAAATTGTATCTCCTTGATGTGTTTTCCAGGACAGTTTTTTCTTTCTTTCTTTCTTTTTTTTGCCTTTTTGGAGGGAAGAAGACAGGACAGTTGGGGTTAAGTGACTTGCCCAAGGTCACACAGCTAGTAAGTGTGATCAAATACCTAAGGCTAGATTTAGACTCAGGTCCTCCTGACTACAGGGCCAACGCTCTATTCGCTGCATCACCTGGCTGCCCCTGACAGCTTTTTCTTATGGAAGATATTTTACATTCTCTTCTCTTTTTTCATTCCTTCGATTTTGTTTTTGATGTTTCTTGCTGCGTTTTCGAATTGTTGATGGATGTCTGGTCTGTTGTAGGTTTGGGGTGTTTTTGACTCATTGCTTGAGCAAGGCTTACTACTTTCTCTTCTAAACTTCGCTTACCTTTCAGTTATTTCCTCCAGAGCATTTATCTCTTACTTCCTTTCTTCTCGGCATTCGTGAAGTCCTTGTGAATTTTCCCTTTGAGACTCTGCTCGCGCTGTCAGAGAGTCGCTCACTCTTTTTAGGCCAGCCTTTTTTGGATCTCTGGAGTTACAATTATTTTTTATATTGATCGGTGCCTTTGACTTACTCATCTCTCCAGCTTCAGTTCCTGAATTGGGAATTTGTGCCAGGGCCGGATTTGGTCCCTTGTTGTGCTTTGGGGTGAGGCGGTCAGCCTTGCTCGGTCTCTCTGCCTGGGGCACCTGTGTTCCTGTGCTGAACTCTAACTCTCTTCTCCATCCCATCCTGCCTCCACCAGGCCTCCCTGAGTATTTGAGGTCCAGAGTCCTGGATCTTCAAGGTTTTCTTTGGCTTCTCAAACAGCGTAGCTACTTTTCTTGGACCTTTGAGCAATTTAGTTGTTCTGTAGCTGTTGTGCTGTTCCTGGTAGCTTCCAAAATGCTATGCATTTTCTGATCACTCTACTTAGAACTTTTATCTAGAAACCCTTCGTTCTTGGATTATTCATTCTCTGAACAGTCTTGTATCACATATTACTGGGAGGCTGCTGCCTTATTTGCTTATACTGGTGCTGGTTTTGCTAGTGGCTCCCTTTCTTAATGTTCTTTGTGTATATATGTATGTGTATTATGTATGTATATATAATGACTTTTTGTGTAGTTCTGGAGTGAAAGAAATCACTCTGATTTTTCATTGGAATTATAGATCATTATTCTATTTAGTGCAAATTTCAAGTTTTTGCTATAGTATGTTTAGAGAAAAGGATCATCATTCAGGAAGTCGTTTTTGTCTGGAACCTAAGGCCTTTCCTTATCTCTGCCCCCATTTACTGGAACCTTTTCTCTCCTCCATTTCCCCTTCCCCCAACATCTTATATTTATGTGAACTACATATACTCTGGCCACACTCTCTCAGGACCAAGGTTATTACATCAGAGTTCTCAGATACCCTGAGCAGTTAGTGTATCTCTTCTCTGTCATTAGCTCAGGCCTTCAACTGGTTGAATTACCCTTATTTTAGGGATTCAATAAATAGTGTCTCAGTTCCATTTAGCCACTTAAAATCAAATGCTTTTATAAAGAGATGATACAGCAGTGCTACAGCAAGAACAAACCTACAAACAATCCCCCTACCCCTCAGGAGCATAATTACTCCAAACCATCTAGATATGGGAAGAGAAAGAGATTAGACTCAACACTTAGCTTATATACCCTACATAGCATAGGTCCCACTAAGTTATTTTCCAAAGGTGGCATTGCTGTTAGATGATGAGTCTTCTGCTGAGTCGGAGTCCTGAAGGTCACTCCTAGCCATTGTTCCTTGCTTCTCAGGGCGTTAATGCTGGGCTACCAGCAATACTTGGCTTTAATTCCTTGTGATTCATGTTCTTGATTCAGATCGAAGACTTACACTTCCTTTACCCAGAACAGAAAGCAGACAGATAGGCTAAGGAAGCTCCATTTCTTCAGGGGAGGAGGACATAAGACTTTAGAGGGGGAAGGCCTCATGACCCGTTCCCTTGCAGCAAGCAGAGTTTCTCTACTAGAAACCATTATCTGTCCCACCAATATATGGCTAAAGATGGTGAGGTGAACAGAGCTGCCAGAAGCTGACTTGTGTCTTTGTGAAGATGCTAACAGTTCTAGCTACACATACAATGAAAAAGGCTCCTCCTAACTGGCTAACAGGAACTGTAACACGTGCCAGTCTCTCCAAGACATTTGTTATCTTCCTAGTGTCTTCAGTGTTGAAGAACACCACCTGCTACCTAGCATCTTCCATGGGAGCAAGATGATGGGATCAGCCAGTCCCCCATTACATATGAATTTATTTGGTTTATACTTTGTCTCTGAAAAAATGTGAGATCCTCAATGGCAGGAGCCATTTCTTTTTTTTTTCTCTGTATCCCCAGAGTATAGCACAATGCCTGGCAAATAGTAAGTCCTGAGTAAATATTTGATGGTTTGATTTTTTTATTTGATTTAATTTTGGACCTTGTTGGACCCGTACTTTAAGCCTCTCCCATTTAATAGGACCTTCCAGAGTTTGTATTTGACTGGCATTAGCTTTCAAGAATTCAGCATCACAACACTAGGCTTAGACAAGAGAGTAGAATTTTAATGGAAAGTCTAATAACATATTAAAACTTTTTATTCACCTCATTTGTCATTTATTTGTATCATGAAGATAGTGGCAGATTAAGTCCAGTTGTTTATGCCAACTTTATGCTTTAAAAAAAATCTCTTTAAAAATATATGTACTTCCTCTCAGAAAATTGTCATACCGTATCAGAAGTATATATATTATGTTCTCAAATGTCCTCACAAGAATACTTTTTTTCCCCTTTTAGTAGAGGGTATAGTATAATCTCTTACTCTTCTGGTCAATGACTGTTTTCTTCCTCTTTCCACTAACTGGCTTTAAAAAATTATGTATTTAATGGGTGTCAAAATTGCCCTTTGTTGAAGTTTGGGTTTTATATGAGATACTATGTGTTAAAATGTTTTCATTTTCAAAATATAAATGCATAAATAATAATGCAGCACATTTATATAATATTTTTAAGATACAAAACATTTGCACTGCAGTACATTAGTCAAGTCAACAAGTACTTATGAAATGCTTACTATGTGCTTGGCACTGATTTAAGTGCTGGAAATACCAAGAATGCAAAAATATGGTCCCTGCCCTTGAGGAGTTCATGTTCCAGTGGGAGAAACAACATGCAAAAAGTTGTACATACAAGATGAATACAAGGGAAGGCAAATGGGAAGTACCTTTTAGAGAGGAGTGGAATGAGGGCGCCAGAGAAGGCCTCTTATTGAAGGCGGGATAGATACGAACTGAGGTTGAAAGAAGCCAAGAAAACCAGGAGGCAGAGGCGGGGAGGGAAGGCATTCCAAGCATGACAGACAAGCCAAAGTAAAGAGATGGAGTAGAGAAGTGTTTGTGGAATAGAAGAAGACCAGTGTCACTGGATCATAGAATATGTTGAGGGACATAAAATATAAGAAGATTGGAAATGTAGGAAAGGACTGGGTTGTAAAAGGTTTTAAAAAATCAAACAGAGGATTTTATATTTGATCCTGCAGGTAATAGGGAACAATTGTACTTTATTGAGTAGGGGAGAGTGACATGGACAGACCTGAACTTTATGAGATTTTTTTCTCATTGGATTCTTCCAAAAATAACTCTCTGAAGGATAAATTTAAGGTATATTATTACACCCATTTTCTCGTGGAAAAAAACTCAGTAAGATCAAATCATGAGCTGTAATGGCAAAGCTAGAGCTGGTCTTCTGACTCTAAGTACACTGTTCTTTCTACTCTATCATGTGTCTTCCCTAGTTAAAGCCATATTTACAGTGAAATGTCATTTTAAATAAATGTCATCACTGTTGTCAACATTTTGACTATATACTAAAATTAGATTTTCTTCACATTTATTAACAAAGATATTAGTGATTGTAAATTTGACAAGCTCTCTAATATGTAACCTTTAGACATGTTAACAATTCTTGGCAAGACTTCATTTAAACTTTATTATTCTTTTCAGATCAGAATTCTTCAAGATCTGGAGGCTATAGCATTCTGAAGTTAGCATCAGGTAACACCTAAGAGACAGAGACCTTCAGTGATATGTAAGTATTTTCCTATTTTTATTGTAGTTTGTTTCTATTAACTGTCTTTTATATCCATAATGAATTACAGTGAAACTTCAATTAACTAGTTCCTTCAATAGCTATAAAAGGAAAGCACATCTGCCACTATATTTTCATAAAATTTTATAATGTGATAAGAAAATAAACTGATGTATTTAAAAATAACTGCTGAGGTACTTGGGGGGGGGTCAGTATATATTCAGTCAAACTTCTTAGAAGCATCATGGTTATAATGATTATATATTCTAAATGAAAAATCAGGTAATTTGACCAAAGAGAATTGTTTTAAAGAACTTACTAAAAGAAGAAGGAACTCTGGGCTGAGAATCAGAAATACTGGATTCTGTATTAGCTTTTCCATTAAATAGCTGAATGACTTTGAGCAAGTCCTTTAACTTTTCTGAATCTCAGTTTCCTCATTTGTAAAATAAGGAAGTTGTGTTTTCTTTGTCGAAGGATTATTGTGGAGAAAGGGCTTTATAAACATAAAAGTAATCTATAAATGTGAGCTATTCATCTATCTGTTTAGCCTCTCTGTATCCAAGTTTTTACATCTATAAAATGAGAGGATTGGACTAGTTATTTTCTTAGGTCTTTCCCAGCTCAAAATTTTAATTCTCTTGTCCAAGACTTACACCAAAGGTTATATAATCTTTCACAAATGAGAGGGCAAATGTTCTACAGCAAGGAAGGCTTGAATCAAAAATATCTCTTCATCTTTACCAGTTAGAGATTCATTGGCTTAATAAGTTCCTCCTTAAAATGGGAATAACCTCAGGGAAGGTTAAGCATAATTTGAATAACTTTATTCAGATAATTAGTCTCTTTTCTTTTCCAGCACCTAAATTGAGATTATGACCCTTACAGAATGGGAGTTAGAGGTGCCAAGAAAATGAACTGGTATGGGTATGTCATTGAAGCAGGGAGCTTTAGATTGCTGTAGGGCAAGTAGAAGGTACCAAAGAGAAACTTCTATTTTGCAATTTTGCCGAGGGCTATATTAGCCAATATTATTTTTAAGCTCCTTAAATTTTATTAGGCTTCTAAAAATCATTTATTTCCTTTGCTTATACTATACCATCAAAATTCATGCCAGTGCACACACACATACATACATGTATGTATGTATACACACATATATAATATATAATACATGTGTGTATGTATACACACATAATATATATACTTATATAGTAATTTATGTTTATAGTAACTATTTTAAATCGTTTGTGAAAGATTCAGTTATGTTGCTTATAGTTAACTTTTATTGTTTTTAATGAAGAAAAAGAAAGCAAATTAATAATACATTCCTGGAGAGATTTTTAGCAATAGTCAAAATTAACTGTTTTCTGGATAAACCAGAAATTCCAATGAACTAAATACATACCCCATTTCATAAGTAATGCAGTTAACCAAGTATTTTCTTTAATTTGTAAGCATTAGTTTCATTTTGTATACAGTAGGCATATATAAAATAGATACAAGATCATTTGAGGGAGAAGGCACAAGTACTGAAGGATCAGGATAGGCTTCATGTTAAAGGTCACATTTGAACCAAGCCTTGGGGGAAAAAAAGGAATTCTAAGAGGTAGTTGTGAAAAGGGCATACATTTCAGCCATAGGAGACAGCCAGTATAAGGGCATAATAATGGATGATGGAATTTTGGGTGTGATGGCCAGCTTCACCAGGCAGTTGAGTATGTGAAGTGGAGTAACCAGTGAATCAATAAGCATTTATTAAGCCCTTGTCATTAAGCCAGGCACTGTGCTACATTCTAGAAAGAAAAAGAAAAGTAAAATAAGGTCTGTGCCCTCAGGGAGTTTATATTCTAATGGGAGAGACTGCAAGTAAATGAGTACGTATATGCACTACAATAGATACAATGCATAGAGTAGATGAAAGATCAATCTTAGAAGGTGGGCAGGGTTCTGGCAACTGTGGGAACCACTAAGCATCTCCTACAGAAGATCTGAGTCTTGAAGTCAGTCAGTCAATAACATTTTTAAAGCAACTACACCAACCTAATGCCAGGCACTATGCTAAGGGCTGGAGATAACAAAGAAGGCCCAGCCTCAAGGAGCTCAGTCTAATGGGGAAGACAACTGCAAACCATTATGTAAAAACAAACTATTTAACAGGATAAATGGGAAATAATCAAGAGAGGGAAGGTACCAGAATTAAGAGCAAGTCTTCTTGTAGAAGGCAGGATTTTGGTTGAGACTTCAGGGAAGCCGAGAGGCGGAGATGAGGAGGAGAGGTTATTCCATGCGTGAGGGACAGCTAGTGAAAGTGCCCAGAGTTGGGAAACGGAGCGTTTTGTTTGAGGAACAACGAGGATGCCGGTGTCAGTGGATCACGTGACAAGTAGGAGGTCTTAGAAGACTGGAAAGGTGCTGGGAAGAAGATCATTTTGAATGCTAAACAAGTGATTTTATATTTGATCCTAGAGATGATTGGGATCCATTAGAGTTCATGGGGAGAGGGAGAAGGTGACATAATTGGACCTGCACTTTAGGAAACTAATTTTATCAGCTAAATGGAGGACAAATTGGAGTGTCCCAAAAACCTAGAGAGAAGAGAGTAACAAGAAGAGGGTGATCAACAATGTAATAGTGTGAGCAAGAGATTAGTTGCCAAAAAAATGAGACAGAGAATGGAGGCAGCCTGGAGTTGAATTCTTGATGGTGGAGTTTTGTTTGATATCATAGGGAAATCAGGAGAGCTGGAATACTTTCTTGAGCTGGAAAGTGATGTAATTAGGACAGGAAGTTTACCAACTTTATTAAGATGAATTGGAGTAGGGAATAATTGAACTAGTGGTTGTTAATATGCTGTTATTCCTGATCCCATCTTATTTTTTTCAATGGTCAAAATCTCCATGAAATCTCTATTTGAATTCATCACTGTTTATTTTTCTGGACAGATTTTTTTTTTTCTGATCATCATCACTTGTTTTATAGGGCTAGAGACTGGATCTAAGGTTTGTTGGGGTAGGCAGTTCTCTCTAGTGCAAGTCCGCACCTTTTTTGTAAATCAATCTTAAAGAATTGCCTGGGGCTCTGAAACTTGTTCTGGATCCCAGAGTCAAAGCATCGGAGGCAGAACTTCAAACTTCAAACCAGATCCTACTGGCTCTGTGGCCTGCTCTCTAGCCACCAGACCACATTGCCTCTCTTCCTGTTTTCAGTTGTTCTTTATGTTGGAGGAAGCTTTATACTTTTCTTTACTATCTCTTCTCTTGTCTTTTCTTGTGATCTCTTATGAGCTAACTTTAGGAGCAAATGCTTAACTGAGGGGGTTGAGGGAAGGGAGAGCATGTAAACAGAAGACTTCTTGGATAGTTATAGAAACAGGAAACAGAAATCAGTTTTTATTGTTTCCATTAGTTGAAGCCACAAGCTCCTCAGTCTTATCCTGATAAAGCTATACACAGAGATATCTCATTCTTCTGGGTTTTGGGGTCTTAAGGAGATTGGATGTAAGTTTCAGGTGAGCACTAACTAAGCCAGTATTAGAAATTTTAAGAGACCATTTAGTCACATCCATCAACTAAACGTTCTTCTTTGAAAACTCTACTCCAAGTTGAGCAAAAAGGATTTGTAGAGGGGACCTCTTCCCCTCCAGCACTGGTTCAACACGGTATATTTCTGCTCCTTATCCTAAGTTTTTTACAGTTTTATACTACTTTAATTATTTGGAAAGTTCTTGAAGCAAACCCAAAATTGTTTGGATAGCTTATGCTTTAGTGCAAAGGTCATTTCTATGATGTATTGAATTAAAGCCAAATTTTTATACATGACTTGAAATGGTTTTCCCACAATACTTTCCAAAGAGCCTAAAGTGAACAATTGTACTGTTTTAGGCACATGGTACATTTGTCATAATCACATATTTAGCTCCTTCTCTGGCTTATAAGGGGTGCTATAAACCACTAGAGTTATTTTGTTCCCATGGAATTACTGGCAGTGTTTGTTAATTGTATATTTCCTTAGCAGGAGTTTTCAGTACTCTATCCCTTGTCATCTTGAATGATGCTTATGCCTTAAAATTTAAAACAGAAGCATTCTTAAGAAGCAAATTGCTTTTTAAGTAAAAAAAAATATAGGTATGCTTTGAGCATCAGAAGGATCTTGAGAGAAATGAGTATGATTCAGAGCTTGAAAAAAATTGTAATGCCACCAACTAGTATTCTTGGCATTGTGTGCTTTGTCAACTCTTAACTTTGTGGTATTGGTTTTTCCTCCCAGAGACAATACAATAGAAGTTGAATGATATAATTTGTTTCTCTGCCAATGAATATGAAATGTATTGTTGTCATTTTAAGCACCTATTATGGCTTTTAAAATATTACATAATAAAAATCAGTTACATATATTATCCTTAGTGATAATTTGGAGCATTGAATTATAAACTAAAGTTAATCAAACTAGTATACTATGAAATCACTATCTGAAAGTTGAAGTGTCTAGGAGAAGACAACCAGGGTGATAAAGGGTCTTGAGTCTATGTCACATGATGATTGGTTGAAAGAAATGGGGACGTTTAGCCTGGAAGTGAGAAAGCTTATTGGGGAAGATGATAAATGTCTTCAAGTATTTGAAAGGTTATCATGTGGAAGAGGTTCCACAGAACATGTTCAGCTTAGCCCAAGAAGTCAAATCAACAAGCATTTAATAAGAGCTTGTGATGTTTCAGGCACTGTGCTAAGCTCTGGAGACACAAAGAAAGTCAATAAACACTCCCTGCCTTTAATAAGAAAGTTAAAAAGAAGGAAGTTTTTTGGGAAATGATAATCAGCTCAGTTTGAGCATGTTGAGTTTTAAGATGTCTACACAATATCCAGTTCAAGCTGCCCAGTAGGGTAGTTGGAGACAGTATACCTAGTATCCTAGACAGTATTTCTAGTATACTAGAAAACCTAATAATTTTTGCTAAAATTTGTTTCAGTTCTTCTAATTCATTCACTTTAAAGTATAATTCCTCAGTTTTAGTTTCTAAAAAACTACTTAGTAATACCACTGGTGTTACTGTGATAGCTTCCAAAAAACCACTTAGTAATACCACTTGAAAATAAATTTTAATATTTTACATGATTATACATGCATAACATATCAGATTATTAACCATCTCAGGGAGCCAGGAGAGGAGAGAGAGAGGAATAGTTGGAACTCAAAACTTAAAAAAGTGAATATTAAAAATTGTTGTCATACATAATAAAATAAAATTTAAGTGTTGAGATTTTTTTTCTTCTCTTTTCAGAGATGGCTGTAAAGCTATAGTGTATATGCCATTCATTGATAGTTTGATAGTAAACCTAGGCTAAGGAATATTAAGTCAGAGTTTAAATTTTAAAAATTTCTTATATCTTTTAAAAAAATTTTTAATTTTTTTAATTAATTTTTTTGGGAGACAGGGGGGAAGGCAGGGCAATTGGGGTTAAGCGACTTGCCCAAGGTCACACAGCTAGTAAGTGTTAAGTGTCTGAAGCCAGCTTTGAACTCAGGTCCTCCTGACTCCAGGGCCGGTGCTCTATCACTGTGCCACCTAGCGGCCCCCAAATTTCTTATATCTTGATAATTATGATACAAAAATATGTTTTCAGATTACATGTGCATGATACAGTGCAAGGTGCTATAACAAAGTTTTAAGCTAACATAGGCCCTATGTACATAATCAAATAGAACCTTGACATGGACATGTGATTGAAACAAACATAGCTATAAAGCAGAGAGCATGTAAAAATAGGGCCTTGAAGAATGAATGATTGGCTGTATTGGGTATTCTACAGTGAGCATCATTGCCATAATGATGGAGATGACATGACACCTGAGTCATCTGAGCCAGCATGCTCCAAGAACAATCTTCATTTGTTTTTGTTTGTTTTTTTTAATTGGTTTATTTACTTTTAGTTTACAACATTCAGTTCCACAGTCCCATGAGTTTCAAATTTTCTCCCCCTCTGTCTTCTCCCTCCCCATCATGATGACATGCACGTGGATATAGGATCTACAGATATCTTCCCATCAATCATTTGTCAGGTTGTAAAGAAGGATTGTAACCGATGAAATCTTCATTTGTTTTGTAGGGTGAAATTGACCTGTTATGCTGGACCACATGCAGCTGGTTCTTTAGAACTTTGAGAATTGTGCTGTTGTGATGAAAAGTAACACTATATCTTTGGATATAATTATCATTAGGGCCTAATGATAATTCACATTTATATACTATTTCAAGTTTGTAGGTATATTCTTCAAAATAACCCTGAAGTTGATGGTGCAAGTGTTATTTCCTCATTTTACAGATGAGGAAACATATAATAACATAGGGACAACACAGATTTAATATACAAATGAATAAATGTAGGCATGTCAGTTCTATTTAGTATAATAAATGAAGTAATAGCATACGTCTTGAAAAAACTATTGGAGTCTTTGTCAATGATACTGGTAAGTTCTCTCATCTGACCAACCCTTGTTTGACTTGACTGTCACTTTTCAACTGACCTACCATATTCATTCATGGATTCCTTTAGAATTTATTTTTGCGGGAGCCAAGATGGCGGAGTAAAAACAGGACTTCCACATAGCTCTGGCTCCTACCACCTTCAATACATGTAAAAAAATTAAACAAATTTTAGAGCTACAGAACCTACAAAGTGAAAGAGAGAAACAAATCTCCCACTGAAGGCAGCCCAGCAGGCCAACAGGAAGGGTCTATCGCACCAGGCGGGGAGCCTAGCACAGTCCCACGTGAGCCACGTGATTCTAGCCCTGGGGCAGCCCTGACCAGCAGTGACTGGAGTAGACTTCAGGAGAGTGAATCACCAGTATCTGTGGCAGTTTCCAGATTTCTCAACCCATACATGCCAAAAAAAAAAAGTAAAAGGTCAGTTGGGAACTCTGTTGGAACTGGAGAAGAGTGTGGTCTGGCCCCTACCCCCAGGGTGAGAAGTGGCAGAAGCCCCCAGCTGCAGCTGCTGCCTCATGGTTGCCTCTAGAGCTGCTGTGCTGCAGATGGTAGGGGGACCAAGCAACCATTCAGTGGGTAATCGCTCTTGCTTTAACCTGCATAGATCTGGATTGTGGTCTTGGGTGGTAGTCCTGGGATGTGTGGAAAGTGTGCCAGAGCTTGTGGGGGGTTGCAGAGAGGGTGCCCTCCTAATAGCTCCAGCAGTTGCAAAAACTGCAGCGATTTGGGACATAGCTCTCTGCAATCTGGAAGCAGAGTTCTACTGTGGCAAAGAGCTCAAAAGTCAAATTATTGCCTGGCAATATGAGCAAGCAAAGAAAGCATAAACAGACCATAGAATCCTCTTCTGGGGACAAAAAGGATCAAAGCATGGAATGGGAGGAACACAACAAAGTCAGAACTCCTGCATCAAAAGCTTCCAAAAAAACTATGAATTGGTTACAGGCCATGGAGGAGCTCAAGAAGGATTTTGAAAATCAAGTAAGTGAAGTGGAGGAAAAACTGGGAAGAGAAATGAGAATGATGCAAGAAAATCATGAAAAGCAAGTCAACAGCCTGCTAAAGGAGACCGAAAGAAATACTGAAGAAAATAACACCTTAAAAAATAGACTAACCCAAATGGCAAAAGAGGCCCAAAAAGCCAATGAGGAGAAGAATACCTTAAAAAGCCAAATTTGCCAGATGGAAAAGGAATTTCAAAACTCACTGAAGAGAAAAATTTCTTCAAAATTAGATTGGAGCAAGTGGAAGCTAATGACATTGTGAGAAATCAAGATACTATAAAACAAATCTAAACAAATGAAAAAATAGAAGACAATGTGAAATATCTCATTGGAAAAACCACTGACCTGGAAAATAGATCCAGGAGAGATAATTTAAAAATTATTAGACTACCTGAAAGCCATGATCAAAAAGAGCCTAGAAATCATCCTTCAAGAAATGCTCAAGCAAAATTGCCCTGATATTCTAGAACCAGAGGGAAAAATAGAAATTGAAAAAATTCACTGATCGCCTCTTGAAAAAGATCCCAAAAAGAAAACACCTAGGAATATTATAGCCAAATTCCAGAGTTCCCAGGTCAAGGAGAAAATACTGCAAGCAGTCAAAAAGAAA
>CM053582.1:458514689-458528164 GCA_028627135.1 Pseudochirops cupreus | reverse complement strand
GGGAAGACCGAAGACGGGCAAGGCAGATTAGGGCCGCTTAAGCTTGCACAATTGTTATCACCTGTAATAAAAGTTTATGAGCCGCCTTGCCCGAAGCTGTGGTCGTTCTGTGGGGGACAGTTCTCTAGCCCGAGAGAGAAGTGGGGCTAGAGCCAGCGGCCGCTGAAGACCAAGGAGAGAGCTCGGTGGGAGGAAGCCAGAGGGGTAAGTACCCTGGTTGTCTTAGGGCCCTCAGAGTAATAAGGATAAAAACCCTAAGAAGTGGCGCCTGAACACTAAGAAGTGGTGCCCGAACAACAGAGTAGTTATATTTTAAACTATTTTGCAGAAGCGAAAAGTCTTGTGCAAGTATTAACAATCTAGAAGTTTTATGCATATTTAAATCTTGGATTTATAAAAATTTTATTTCACATTTCATGGATTTCTTTGTCTTTGGTTTTCACGTAGTTATTTTCATAGACTTGGAAAGGTGACTTAGGAGAAAGGAATTCCTAAACCTTTTCTTCCTTTCTTTGTACCAGAATTTTGAAGCTTTCTGCTATTTGTTGTAGCTTTGAGAAGGCATCTGCAGTCAGTCGTTACCAGGGCACTCTTCTAATGACCCTGAAAATGGTGACAGCCTTTCCATTTCAAAAACTGTTTAGAAATGGTTTCTGTTTTCCCTTTTCAAAACCTTCTGAAGAGATGGGAAACAGAAAAAAAAAGCATCATACAGCAAATCTACCCAACTTTACCCTAATGGGGAGAAATGAATAAACAGATAGATACGTTTATAAAATTCAGGTGGGGGGAGTGGGGTTGCAGAATTGAAACTTTGACATAAGTTTGACATGTGATATAGTTATTCCTTCTGAAGAAATCATCTTTAGCTTTAAAAAAGGAAAATGATATAGTGTTTGATAATTTAATGGCTGTTATATCTTCTGTGGCTATTCCCTTCAACAGTGGAGTCACAATATAACTGTGCTCTCTCACACTGCAATTTTTACCCATCTCTTCCTATAAATCTTCTAAAAAGCACTCAACCAATGTCCTATAGAGAGTGTGAATTAATTCCATTAAAATAGGGATAAAACCTAATGCTTTGGTTCTTAATTATTGTTCTTGTTATTTTTGCTATTGTAATAAAATATATTGATGTTACACTCATTTTATAATTTCATTCTATTTTCATTTTCTATGTGAGGAAACACCCTTATCTCTACAATTTACCTTAAAATTAAAAGTAAAATAATAAAATTTTGTTATTTTTTCTCGTTTTATACATTAAAAGATCAAGGTGCTCTGTTTATTTATGGAAGGTTTGCTTGTGTTTAACTTTTAGGGTCTTATATGACTGGAAAGAAAGAATAAAACAAGGCTGTGAAATTATTCAGACTACTCCACATGGTCGCCCTGCAACTATTAGTGGCAGTACTTCATCACAAAGAATTTATGTCACTTACAGGAGGGCCTCTGAGAGCATGACACAAAATACACTAGCTGTCACAGATATCTGTATTATCATACCCAGTAAAGGAGAAAGTCCACCACATACATTCTGCAAAGTTGACAAGAATCTCAATAACAGTATGGTAAGCATCTCTTTTTGTCTCTCACGAATGTTGACCATTAGATAACAAATCATTTTGGCCATAGCAATCCATGAAGACTGTCTGCTAAGATATGGAGTGGTTGGAGTGTGCTTGTACCATTACCTTTATTGATAATAGCATGGCTCTTTTGAAACCCTGAAAATTTTTTTTCAATTTTAATGATATAAACTTTCACTTGAACATTCATATGCCATCTTTATAAAATGTGTTTTGAAGGTTTGGGGTATTTTATTTTAGGAAAGTAACTGAATTGTGGTCTAAGAAGGAACTTTTCTAAAACATCACAATTTCTTTATACAGCTAAATTAAACGTATAAACTGTCTAACAATACTGTCATACAAATTAACATCTGGTCAGAATCTAAAAGAATATTTTAAAATCTCACCTTTGTTACTTTAAAAAAAAGGTGGTGGTAAAATTAGGGTTTGGGGATTTTTTTTGTGGGAAATTGTTACTTAGTGTATTAGCCACAGTCAGATATTTATCTTCTCTATACCTTATAAGATGAGTGGCAGCAAGAAGGATTATCTATAACTCAGAGAAGACAGATAAAAGTAAGCATTGATAAAAGTAGTGAGAATCCTAAGCAAATTTTATGGGCCTAAACATGTTTTTAAAAAGCAAAATGGAGAGGGGCGGGGTCGCGGCTAGGTGGTGCAGTGAATAGAGTACGGCCCTGAAGTCAAGAGGACTTGAGTTGAATTCCAGCCTCAGATGCTTAACGCTTACTAGCCATGTGACCTTGGGCAATTCACTTAACCCCAATTGCCCTGCCTTCCCCCGTCCAAAAAGCCAAAAAGCCAAAATGGTTGCAGTGGTAGATTTGTAAGTATCACCTAATTTGTCATGTAGTCATGGAAATGACAGATCTTTCAAGAGTTCAAAACCCGTTGTAAATATATTAGGGGAAAATACTAAGAATGGATCAGTTGCAAACAATAACAATGTTAGTAACAAATAATTGTGATCAAGAAGATAGCAGCAATTACTGACCCATATGCCTACTTTCTCATCTTTATAAAATGTTTACAAAACTATTACTATCAGTATTAGTTATTTTAAGAAAGAATAATCCCAAATAGTTAGCCATCCAATATATGACCTAAAAAAATCACAAATTTCAAAGTTGTTCTCTATAGGCAAGTGACTGTTTATTCAGATAATTTTAAAAAATCAGCTGCCATTAATACTCCATTCCTAGAACACTTGATTCTGTTATGCTGTATGCATATTGTCTTGATATGACTGATCTTGAAATCTTAATAAGGAGGGAGGTCATGGTAGTTACGGTGTTCTGAGAATGACCAGTTGCAATACCAAGAGTTTAAAAATACATGTAGTAGCAATGGTGATTTAAACTGCACCAACACGTCACTGACAGATTGTGGGTCACATGTATTCAGAATGTGTGACCTCATGCAAAGTGTGTATTTTTTCATTGTAAGTTTTTACCTACTCTGTGACTGCCTTGACTCAGATTCAAAGTGACTTGGTTTCTTTGTTGACAAGAACTGTTTCTGTGGACGACATCTTTTACCGCTTTCCCTGGTCAGGGTTCAGCAGTTTATCAAAAATGTTCTAGATTTGCTTAGGACATTGAAGTAAGCTTCATATGAAATGAACATATGAACTCCTTGTTTTCTCAAAGCTAATCTCAAAGCAATGAGATCCACAAAGCCACTGCTGGCAGAGGGGTCACATTGCAGAAATGTGGAAGTTATCAGCTCATTTTGTTTGAATTTCCATCTGTTGAGGTGTTTTTTTCATTGAGTGGGTTGTTCCCAGGAAGGCCCTATTCTCTATGTCCTACCTTGTCCATTGTTAAAGAATCATTCATTCACTTATTTAATTTTGCCAGCTTTTTATTGTTATTCTGATCTATTATTGCCCTTTCCCAGCATTCCTTTGCCCATTATGTGAGCAAGGTGATATTGTAAAGAATTACCAGTATATCTATTTTTTTTTTTACTTTCTTAGCTCTCTCCAGTCTGGTGCCAGGCTTTAGTATAAACTAGAAATCGCCCTGGTTTTAGAGAGAGACTGTCATTTCCAAGCAGCGAACAGTTGTCAAGTAGTTACATCTTTTAGCAGCTTTTGCTACCACTGACTTTAAGAAGAGGTTGTTTTATTTTAGATATTTGTCAGAACTTGATGGAATATATTTATAGTGGCTACTTTCCTACCAGCTGCCATTAATATTCCATTCCTAGAACACTTGATTCATAAGCTGTATGCATAAGGAGTATGCAAAAGCTGTATGCAAAAAGGAGTTTGGGTAGACTCTCATTTTATTGAGTTTATACTTTTTGGGGATCCAGTAAGCTTTGTTTTGTTCCACACTTGTCCAGTATATGTGACATTCAACTTAAGAGAATTAGGGAGAATTGGGGTATGAATGTGAATATGCAATCATGACTCAGTTATTATATTTCCTTTTCTTCTGATCCCAACCATTACTAGAAGAAAATTAGTTGTTTTTGTTGTGATTATAATGACAAAGCTTTCCTTGAAGAAGATGGATGTGTAACATTGCAAATACTGCCAGACTCAATTAACGTATTGGTCAATATTTCCGAACTGCTTTTTTTTTCTCTTTAAATCTTTGTTATAAGAAATGGCTCCCCGGGTATGGGAGGGAGAATGATACATTCAGAAGTGAGGGTGATATAAAAACAAAAAATACCAGTTTTTTAAAAGCTTGCTGCTAGTTCATTATCTCTTGTCTACACTATGCTATAGCATCCTGATTGTTTTCCATGCATCCAATCCTTCCTTTCCCCACTCCATTCTCAGTAAAATGATAATCCTGAAACACAGTCTGATTGTGTCACTTTTGCTCAAGGTGTTCAGTGACTCCCCATTAAATACAAGATCCCCAATAAAAAAACAAGATCCTTAGTTGGTTATTTAAAGCCCTCCATAATTTGGCCCTGACCTACCCTTCCAGTCTGTTTTCATATTATTCCCTATCATGTATTCTGTGTTGCAAGCAAACTGTTTGTTTTCTGAATACTACAATCCATTTCTCACGTCATTGTAGACAATGAGGATTGCCTCTGCCTAGAACATTCTCTCTTTGCTCCACCCCATAACTAACTTCAAGATTCAGATCATGTGCTGCCTTCTCTCTGAGGCTTTCCTGACCTTCCCCTCCCCCCCCCCGGCCAAATTCATATATATTTTAATATTTACTTATCTAAATATACAGCGTAGTAAATAGGGCACTAGATTTAGAAACAGGAAGACCTGGGTTCGGACCCAACCTCTGATACTTGTTCTGGTGCCCTCTGGAGCCAATGTGATACAGTTGAAAGGACACTCAATATGGAGTCCAAGAACTTGAATTCTAATCCCAGCTTTGTCACTCACTGCCTGTGTTACCTTGGGCAAGTCACTCAACCTCTCTGTGCCTTAGTTTCCTCATATGTAAAATGAGGAGGTTGTATCTGATGACCTCTAAGGTATCTTCCAGCTCTAAATCTATGTTCCTATGAGCCTGTGTTTATTTCTCCCTCTTTGTTTAGTCATATCTGACTCTTTATGACCCCATGGACCATAGCACACCAATACTCTTCATGATGTTTTCTTGGCAAGGATACTGAAGTGGTTTGCCATTTCCTTCTCCAATGGATTAAGGCAAACAGAGGTTAAGGATCACACAACTATTAAGTGTTTGAGTTTAGATTTGCACTCAAGTCTTCTTGAGTGGATTAAGGCAAACAGAGGTTAAGGATCACACAACTATTAAGTGTTTGAGTTTAGATTTGCACTCAAGTCTTCTTGACTCTAGGCCCAGCACTTTATCTACTGAGCAATCTAGCTGCCCCTTATTTCTCCCTAGTAAAATGCAAAACTTGTTGAGGGCAGAGTTTCTTTAGTTTTTGTCGTATCTCCAGAATCTATTACAGTGACTGACATAAATTACACACTTAATAAATTCTTGTTGAATTGTAAGTTTAAAATAAATGTTAAATATTAAACAAACTTAAAGTAGAAACTTGGGGGGGGCGTGGCTGTTGTATATGGATTCCTAAGCTTCTCTCTCTCTCTCTTTTTTTTTTTGCTTTTTTGGAGGGGGATAGGCAGGGCAATTGGGGTTAACTGACATGCCCAAGGTCATACGGCTAGTAAGTGTTAAGTGTCTGAGGTCGGATTTGAACTCAGGTTCTCCTGACTCCAGGGCCTGTGCTCTATTCACTGCACCACCTAGCCACCCAGCATCCCTTTTTTAAAATGGGCTATGATGCTTTAATAGAAGAGAAATGTTCTCAGTTTTGTTATTTTGGTGCAATTTCATTTGAGGGACATATTTTAGACACTGACAGATATCTCAAGCTGAAAAGCAGAAGTGAATTCTACTTTTCATTTCATTTTCATTCTCTTTTCTTGGGATTTTTAAAAAAAGACGTAACCAGATAACATTAGACTTAAATTGAATCAGGAGCTCATTGAGGTCTAGATTTCCTCTAATAGTGCACATTACAATCCATTTTTACTTCTTCATCCAGTGCCATGCTTGTTCATGTCCTTTCAATGTACTAGAGTACTTTCTCTAGATATTTTAACATTTCATAGATTCTAACACAAGACTTGGGCTGACTATCATCCCTTGCTTTCCCTTTATCACTGACCCACTTCTTTTGCAGTCATGCATTTCCTGGCTAATCTCTTTGTCACCACTTTTTGCACATAGTTCATCATTGGTAATGCACTTCTACTATTACATTTTAGCCTCCCACGTTTGTTGCCTTGTCTTTATGACCATGGTATTATTTTAGGAAGATTTCACTTAAAAGTGATGGAAAAAGTTTTGATATTTAAAGGAGATTTTCTGATTATCTGGAAAAATCATTCATGTGAAGACCTTCATTTCCCAATGATGCCCAATAAATGAGGTGCTGACATAGTTCCCTCAGCATCTGTAGAAGGGAAAAGAGAGTCACAGACTTTCCAGAGACTGCTGGCAGATTTTCTGCACACATTGCTTTTTTCTCCCCTCTCTCTAGTTTCTAATAATACATATATTTGAATTGTAGCTTATTTTCTCCATCTGGCTAAGCTTCCTGAAATTACTTTTCTTTTTTTCCTCTTAATTTGCTGTTTGGAGTTAATGAAAAATGCTTAATGTATGCCAAGCCCTGGGGGCCACAGAAAGAAATCAAGACAGATCCTACACTCAAGGAGCTCACATTCTACATCTAAGAGGGGCTTGGAATTTGGAACTTTCCCTCCAAAGTCACTAAGCTATGCATACCCTTTAACCCTGTTATATGGCACTACTAGGTCCTTAGGAGATGATGATGTAATATGGTTGGAGAAAAGAAGGTGTCAAACCACTGCTGGGGGCAGTGTGATGCAGTATTGATGGGGGGTAGAGTGAGCTCCTTGAGGGCAGGGACTGTCTTTGGCTTCTTTTTGAACCCCCAACATTTTGCACTGTGCCTGGTATATAATAGGCACTTAACAGATGCTTATTGACTAACTAATAAAACGTTTATTGACTGACTGGGAGGAGGAAAAGAATTGAGGTAAAATAATAAGGGCCCATTTGAGAGGAGGTGACATAAATTTTTAGTGAACCCAGTCAGTGTGGCTGTGACCCTTCCAGTAGAGCTCATTTCTTCATCGCCTCATAGGTAAGACCCTGCACTGCTGTGCTGGCAAATCACAAGTTGTAGCAGGTCCTAAAAACCTGGAAAAGTTCAGGGCAGACCTTATGACAGACTGTGTACTTGTTATCCAAGAAGCCACTTAACTCATTTTCTCATTCATATAAAAAGTTTGATTATCATTTTATTCTTTTCCTTTTTGGGGGCATTATTATTGCCTCTTCCCAAATAAAAGAAGAAGAATAAATCCTTGGAATAAATAGTGTAGCCAGACAAAACTAATCTCTTTACAAATGTATGCCTCTTTTTGCACCACGGATCTTTATGTACTGTCATTTGTTTAGTTTTTCCTCAGTTCATACTCACTCCCTTAGTTTACAATTCTTTGCAACAACAAAAAGTGTTACTATAAATATTTTTCTACATATGTATCCTTTTTTTTTTAGTCTCTTTCAGGTATAAACTTAGTAGCAGTATTGCTAGGTTGGTGAAATGTACAGTTTAATAACTTTTTGGCATAATTTGTTAGAGGAAGTTGAGGAAGAACCCATCTTAACTGAAGATATTGAGATGATAGAAATGACTGACCCCAAGCCATCAAGGGATGTGTGTGTGTGTGTGTGTGTGTGTGTATGCATGCATGCGTGCAAATATTTTTTAAAAACAAGTTCAAGGATTTCAGATTAAGAACCCTATTGATATTTTGGATTGAATCCTTTGAGAAATGCCTGTTTATATCCCTTGGCCATTTATCCATGTAGGATGTTCTTATATATTTAAATTAGTTTCCAGTGTATCTTGATGTTATATCTTTATCAAAGTAACTATTGTATAGGTTTTTCCAAGTCACTTTTCTTTGTACAAAGAATAAGGCAGTGAAAGAGAAGGAGGATAATGAACACCAGTGGCTTATAATCGAAACATTTTGCTTCTGTTTCACTTCCCCTCTTTTTCTGCTTGTCTAGACGTTATAACTGGTTCTTGCCTTTTTGTTTTTTTAACCCTTTTAATCTTCCCTTCAGGATCTACCCTCCAAAAGTGATGTTTGTTTTGTTTGTCACTATTATGTCCTTGGCTTTATTCTCCTTCTTAACCTCACCTCTATCCACATATCTTTCTCTGTTAAGTTTGATGTATTTCTCCACCAAAGTGTGTGTATGAGTGTGTGTGTGTGTGTCTGTGTCTGTGTGTGTGTCTGTGTCTGTGTCTGTGTGCACAAGTGCAAGTAAGGTTCATCTAATGACCTTCCCTCCAAACTTTGTTACATGTTTGCATACTAGTTCCATCACCTTCTTTATCCTTTCTACGCTAATGTCTTCCTTCTACTCTCCCTTTTCTTTTCTATCTTAAAACCAACAGAACAGAAACACTCTGCCTCCAGGTGGATTTGTCTTATTAAGCTCAATCAATGTCCTTTGAAGACATTAAAGTTCTGAAAGAACACTTGTTTTTCTTCCCCTAATTAGAATTTTAGTTCTTCATCATAAAGTCATTAAACAAGCATTTATTAAGCATTTACTGTGTTCCAGGCACTGTGCTAAGTTCTAAGAATATGAAGAAGGGCAAAAAAACCCAAAAGAAAACAACCCATGGTTCTGCCTTCAAGGAATTCACATTCTAATGAGAGAGACAACATGTAAATAGGTGTACATACAAGACATATATACTGTAGATGTAAGGTAATTTCACAGTGAAGACTCTAATAATAAAAGTAACATTTGTGTGGCATTTTTAGGTTTATAAAGTGTTTTACAAATATTGTCTCATTTTGTCCTCACAATTATCCAGTGACTTGTCGAGGATCACACAGCTACTAAGTGTCTAAGACCAGATTTGAATTGAGGTCTTCATGACTCCAGGCCCAGTGCTCTATCTACTATGTTCTTTCAGTACCTTTAGCAGTGGAATGAGATGAGCAAAGGCCTCTTACAGAAACTGAATCTTGGAGAATGCCAAAGAAAGTACAAATTAGAGATAAGGGAGATGAGCATTCCAGACACGAAAAACAGCTGTTAAGAAGGCACTGAGGCCCATTTTTTACAGTGCTCTGCAGATGGCTTTCTTGATTCCTCTCTTTGGGGAGGGAAGGTGAGGGGACCTGGAATCAGATTGGAAGGATTTCTGCAGACCTTTTGGGTGCAGAGCCTCTCCTATGCATGGAATGGAAGACAGCTAAAATTTTTATACCCTGTTATGTAATTGTGGATCAGATGTGAAAACAAGCAGATTTCTGAGAAACTGAAATCACACAGAGTGTTACCTCAAGAGATTGTGCTAAAATGGAGGAAAAGACAGTGAGAATAAAAGAGTTGTGGAAAAGTCCCCTAGTTAGAGCCTGCATGATCTCACTGTCCAAGAGAAGGATTTATAGAAAAGAATAGACCAAAAATTCCAAGTTAAAAGTGCCTTCCATCTGCTAAAAAAGTGTTATGACCTTAACTCTCTAACTCACCAGAGTTTACACTGAAGAGAAATTATAAGGATCCCAAATATGAGAAGAATTTTTCTTAGAACTCTACATAGATTCAACTGAAGGAAATCAAGTCAGAGAAGAAATCTTTTAAATGTTCTAAGTTTGGAAAAACCTTTATAAAGCTTTCAGACTTGGGCATCACAATACTGTCATACTTCTGAAACATTATACACATCCGAAGTGTGGGGAAGATCCTCAACTGAAAGCCGCACTTAAGAGTAGTTCATTAGAGACCACACACCAAGAATAAGAAAAGAGAACCGAAGACTGTGGTAGAATGGAGAGAGCACGGTGCTTGGGGTTGGGGTTCTGATCATTACTGGTTATGTGACATCAGGCAAGTAAATATCTCTGGGACTCATTTTCCTCATCTGTAAAATGGGAAGTTGGACGAGGTGATCTCTAAAATCTTTCCAACCTTTAGATCCTATGACCTGCGTGTGGGAACAGCTTCAATCAGAGCAGAAATGTCATTACCAATCATGAAATTAATCATCAATTAATGTAATAAATCTAAGAGATTGTTAAAACATGTTATTGAATATGGTAAAATTGTGTTTATTTTGATAATGGGCTGCTTTATTGACTTCAGTATTCAGCAAAATGTCCTCTGTCCCAAGTTCTCAGAACATCCAAATAGCACATATGGCAGGTCCTGGAAGACCTTTCCCAGGTTCAAAGCCTGTTATCCCATTGGCTTGTATTTACTGAATTGTGCTATTTTTTTTTCTTTTCTCAGCAGTGAAGAGAAGTCATAGCATTGGGAAAGAAAAAGGTTTGATCTTAGTCTATCAACTAGTTCCTTCTCTTACCCTTCTTTCAGCTCCCTTTTAGAGCCTCTAGACATCCTTTGATCTTTCTTTGCTTATATCTCCTTCCTCTTCCATGCTCTCTGTTGTCCTGTACAACTTCTTTCATATGGAATTATAGGGAGGGTTCTAGGGTGCATTATGGGCTTCTTTCCTTTCTGATTGTCTATGCTTGAGAAGGACAGGAAATGAGAGGGTACTGAAACATTCCTGGAAGTTCACTATTTAGTGCCATGATAGTAGTAGGGAAGAGGAAGAGGATCCCCAATAGTGGCAATCTTTAAAGACCATGACAGGGGAAACCTCAGATGTTCTTTGTTAGGTCATTACCTTCCCAGTAATCTGTACCACCTGCAGTTACCAGTCTATCAGTATTTTAGTACCAATATTTGTGCTCTCTGTATTTTTCAACTTTTTACTTATTGTCATCCAATATTGCTGTTTCTCTCCAAACTTCTCTTGGTTCTTCATGTTGAAATTGCATTCAGTGTGCATAAAAGAGGAAAATACACAGCATTGAATTTAGAGAAAAAAATGAAGGTCTTGAGTAGAATTGAATCTGGGCACTCTCTTAAAAGTAATGGATGAATCTGGAATTGGTAAATCAACATTTCATGACATTAAAAAAATAAGAAATTGATTTTGGACTTCGTGTTAAAGCAAGATATGCCATTAGAGCAGAGAAAAGAAAAAGAATGGGTGCCAAATATGGTGATGTTGATGATGCTGTATATATGTGGTACCAATAAAAGCATTCAGCTGGTGTTCCTATGAGTGTGGAACTTCAGGCTGCTGCTGAGAGTGTTTTTGGTCAAATAGACTTCAAAGCCAGCACTGGTTGGCTTTTCAGATTTCTAAATAGATGTGCAATAGGGAACTGAAAAGTGTGTGGGGAACAAATTCTGAATTCAGTTTCAGAAAATGTTGAACCATTTAGATAAAAGCTATCCATGATCATCAAAGAGGAGATATTGTGTCTGGCTCAGGTGTACAGTGGGGATGAGACAGATCTCTTTTGGAAATCAATGCCAGAAAGTGTTCAGGCAAATAAAAAAGATATATGTTTGCCAGGGCAGAAAATAAAGAACAGTTGGCAGCTCTTTTGTGTTGCAAATGCAGATAGGACCCACAAGTTGAAATCAGTTATTGTTGGAAAATCAAAGCAGCCTAAGTCTATTAAAGATGATGTAAATGCTTTATCAGTGATACACAAATCCAGCAAAGATGTTTAGTTCATCAGAGAATCATTTTTGGAATGTTTCTTTCAAAACTTCATTCCCGAGGTAAAAGATTTTCAGGTTGATGTCCTAAGGTTGGATAAAAAGGATGTAAAAACAGTGTTACTCCTAGACAATTCTCCAGCCCATCCTTCAGCTGAGTCTCTAATTAGTAATGATAGGAGAATCAAATGTATCTTCTTCCCCCCAAATACTACATCGATTTAGCCAATGAATTAGGGTGTGATCTTGAACTGCAAATGACTTTATAGATGGAAGCAGCTAGAAGAGAATCTGGTAATCTTTGAAGAGAGTGATGAAGAACAGGAAACAAGAGGAGAAAAAAACAGTTGCAAAAATCAAAGCTTAGAACATAAAAAGTGCAATTTCCAATTGGGCAAAGAGTTGGGACAAAGTAAAGCAAATAATGATAGTAAATGCATGGGAAAATCTACTTTACAAAGAAGAACCAGAATATAATATTCAAGGCTTAGAAGGTGGTGATTATAGAGAAATTCTTGAGCAATGTGGTGACTTAGATGACAATTTAGATGATGTCAGGGTATTGTTAACTGGAGATAATAAAGCACATTGCGCCCCCCACCGCCACCCCCCAATGGAAGATATTACTAGAGAAGTTACCCAAGAAGAAGGGGTTTTTGAAGAGGTAGAACATTTAGCAAAGTTTAAACTATCCAGGGTTCGAGAGAATTTGGACTGTCTTCTTGATTTTGTTGATGCCACTCTAGTATTTCAAAGATTCTATTTTACACTGAAAGATATGCAACAAGAATTAATCAAAAAATAATCCCAGAGAAGAGCCCACACTAAAATTGGTGACTTTTTAAAACCAAGGGTTTGTAATATTAAAGATTCCTTTAATTTGCCTTCAACTTCTGGGGCCAGTGATTAAGTTTTCTATGTCAAAAGACTTGTGTTTGATATCTGTTTCATATAGCAGGCTTGGTGTGAATTATAATTTTTTTCATTAACTTGTCTCACATTACTTATAAGCACCCATTTATATCTTTAGTTTATATTGTGTATAGTACTTGAAAGTGATAAATTTGCATTGCTTTAAAAACATTCTCCAATTTGGACATTTACTGCTTCAGAGAGTGGAGGTTTTGTAGTGCTAGAAAAAAAATGCATTGAGGAGCATAGTGTGGGGAACTCTTTAATCCAAATCCCAACATCATTTCATATCAGGATAATATACAAAGAGCAGGAGATAGAATTGTTAGCAAGTAAATGTGATATAAAGATATGCTGGTGAACATTTTTTGATTTGAGACTTTTAAAAATATATATTACATGTATATCACTGTGCTGGGCACTGGGAGAGGTAACAAAGTTTTTATAAGACAATGTTCCTGCCCTCCTGGTAAGGGAAGAAGACATACACATATCTAATATAAAGTTATAAATATACAAGAGACCTGCAGAAGAATGAGATTAAGAAGAGGAAGGGTCATTATTAGGAGGAAAGGCTTCATGGAAGAGATATTGTTTTAAGTTAGACTTTGAAGAATAGGTAGACAGTGTGGTAAATGCTAGTATAATGGCAAGCAAAGAAGTACTTAAAGCCTTGTTTCAGATATTTAATTATTTATTTATTTGTTTTTTTTCTATTCAATAGTTTGTTTTATTTTTAAACTTATTAAACTTAATCTGGTAGTAACTTAGGGTGCTCATCAGATCATCCCCATCTGAACTTCGGCTTTCTTCTATGTATTCTTTTTTTTTTTTGATATGAGATTCTTTATTAAAT
>CM053582.1:458449474-458514189 GCA_028627135.1 Pseudochirops cupreus | reverse complement strand
TATACTAAGTTATATGGATATAAATATGAGAAATAAAGACAGTATCTTCCCTTAAGGAACTTATTATCTAATGGAAGAAGACTACACAAACGCAAAATGAAAAGGGCTGGGGCCGGGGGCCCAGATGAAATTGTCTTGGGCAGCACTGGCACAGTGTCCGCCACATCGTAGGCGCTTAAGAAGTGCTTAGCGATTTCTTGAAAAGAAGATCCCTTTCTTTGCCCTCCGGGAAGTTACAAGTCTCCTTTTAGACACTAGACCAGTCAGTCACGTTTTTCTGGAAGTGTTTCTGGGTGGGCATTCCATTGATTAGAAATAGAGGAACCAGCAAATTTACTTCTCCTTTTCTCTCACTAGTAATTAACTCTCAGATGATCATCAGTGGAAACTGCTTGTGGGAACTTTGCCTTGTGTTCTAGTTTTTCTTTTCAGCTTTACATTGGGTAAGATGCAGTGCTGAGTCTGGAGGAGTTGTGACGACTTCAGACAGGCGCTCACGTTTCTGTTTAAAAACGTGTTTTGCTGCTGGAATGCTGGTATGTGTGTGAAGATTGAAGATGTCTTTTTTGGAAACACTGGAGATACTGAGACCTCTTAGGAGTTGTCCTTCGGGTATTTGTTGTTAAGTAGCCCAAAACTTACAGTCAGCAGAAAACTTAACAGTGAAATCATGTGGTTGGATTTATTATTTAAGGACTGTTTAAAAAGTAGATGGCATAATAGATAGAGCTGACTACCTTGGTGAACTTGGGCAAGTCACTTAACCACTCTTTGCCTCAGTTTCCTCATTTGTAAATAGGAATAATAATAGCACCTACTTAGCTTGGGTTGTTGTGAGGATCAAATGAGATAATAACTGTAAAGCGCTTAGCACAGTGCCTAGCACATAGTAAGTGCTCTAAAGATGTTACCTATTATTATTAAATAATGTGAGTATTGACGTTTATATAGTTTTTGTAGGATCTCTGATATTTAATATATTTCACAGAGTTAAGTATTGCTTAGGAATTGATGTTGATAATTCATTAGTTTAATTTATTTAGCAAAGTGGTGGTGGTTCTGGGTCTGTGCTGTTAGATTTTTGAATTGCTAAAGATGTTTAAAATTTTTATCTACAGCAGTACCATCACACTCGAACTGCTTTTTTACTTGAAATGTTTTAAAATAGAAAATAGAGAATATGTACTTGAGATCCTTTCCCAAGAAGTAAAGAGTTTGGATAGTAGCCTTGCATAGTTTTATTTTAACATTTTTAGAATAGAAAATACTGTTGGTTTTTCATGAAATAAAATGTTTTCTCTGCTAAGAAATTAGACAAATTTAAGCATCTAGGAGGAAAAATAACTTAGTTTCTTCCTGTCAAAGCCAGTGAGTTGACTCTGTAAATTTAGACATTTTAAACATAATATTAATAATAATTGCATTTGTAAAATGCTTTATGGTTTGCAAAGTTCTGTATGTGTTACTTCATTAAATATACAAGTTTATTTTACTGCTCTTTTGGTGATCTTAAGTTCTACTTGTTTTGTAGACTGAGGCTAATATGCTGAGCCCTTTCAAGAAAATCTCAGGTGAAATATTTGGTAGTATTGGTAACTGAATGGAAAAAATTTCCTTCTGTGTTGAATTTTGAGCTAGTCTCCCACTATGTTCTTCGTAACTCTATGCCAACAATACCATTATCTTCTAGATGTCATTTAAGAATCTTTTATTCTCCCAAAGTACAACTTAACTTTGGTATTCATATATATTTCCAACTGGAGATAGCTGTCATTCTGTAGTCTTTCATATTCTAGGTAGCTTTGAGTGTAATAAGTTAAATTTGCTAATGTGAATATCAAACTTGTGGGTTTAATTTAGTGACTCTGTGGTATTATGTTTAACCATAAGTTGTGTATTTGATATACTGTTTTCAGGTAAGCATATTAAAAATTAAAAGGGCTAAAGTTAATTTCTTGGGCTGTTTTTGGTTTGATATGAAAAATTTTAAACTAATTTTAGTTTGCAGTGAAATATGTTTATTTTAGTCTTGTTGGTCTGTTCTTTGAGGTAATTACATAAAGATTTTGGGTCGTACAACTGGATCATTATCAGTCTGAACCTGAAATTGGGAACGAAGCAATCTTACCTTTCAGCATTCTAACAGACCTTTTGGCCTTAAAAAAAAAAAAACCAGAGTGCTAAACTGATTAAAAAACAAACAAGCCACCTACTTAAAGCTGTTGTATGTTTTTTGTGGGATTGGTTTCTTAGATTTTACATATGGTGCATTTTTATCAGCTCTCTTAAAATGATACCTTGCTAATGGGTATGGTGTGTCTTTTGAATTAAATGACTAGCTCTCCAAGAGCTGGTACATCAGAGTGTCTTGTGAAAGGCAAGAGTAATAAAACATGGGCTTTTCCTTTACTCTTCCTGCTCCACCCTCATGTTACGTGTTTATGCTTCTGCCAGGTAGTGAGAACAGAAATGGAGATTTCCTGAATGTTCTTAATATAGCAGAAAATTGAACTTGACCTATTTGTAAGCATAATGATGGATTTGATTTCACATCCAGAAGGTGGATTTTGGTAGCTGGCATACCTATGTAGTAGGTAGAATGTTGGATTTGTCTGGAAGACAGCTCAATCTTTACTATCTTTGTGATCCTGGGCAAGTCACTTAATTCCCCTGGGCCTCAGTTTCCTAAACTGTAAAATGAAGAGGTTGGCCTCTAAGGTCCTTTCTAGATCTATTTCTCTCATCTTACTTGTTATTTAACATATATCCTTTGTCATAATCTCTTAAAACTCCTATGGATTATTTATGTTCACAATTAAAAATAGCTATACTTTGTGCTGCATGCAGTCATTGCAGTCCTGGAGGATTTCTTGCTGAATCAGCTGACAGAGGAAGCCAGAAAGATATGCTTTTGATAAAGTAACTCCCTCCAAGACTGTCCAGAGGCCAGCTTGTATCCGATCTTGTGGCAAGGAAGGAATGCATAATGGACTTTTTTTACTCCCTGGCCAAAGTACAGTGAGCTCTTCCAACCCCCTATCTCCCCACCACCTTCCCCCCATATCCCCTATCCCTTTTATAAGGCACTCCCTTGTTTGTTACTTTTAACTTTGTTTTGTGAATTTTTCTGGACCTGGTTTATAGAACCACTAGTTAGTTTAGAAGGTTGGGGAACTATTATTTAATAGCAGGAATGTTTGCTGTCTTAAGATAATAAAACTTTTTCTTCTTTGTTTGCAAAAAATGCTTCAACCCATTCTTTGGTCTACAAAGGTAAGTAAGACCTGGCAAGGGCAGTTATATAATCAAGCTACTTTAAAATAAATTCTGATACTCATCTTATGCTTTAAGAGGAAAATGCTTTTAAACTGCCATTTTTCACCTTTCAAATATTAAATGCATAATCATATGTGAGAATTTTGTTCTTTTGGTTTAAAAGTAATCACCTTTTACTTGTCAGTAAATTTTCATAATAAAATAGTTTATCTTATTGGACAAAGATCAGCCTCGCTAAACTTGGAGAAACACATTGGCAGCATTGTAGTGACTTTTCAGCCTCTGTAACTTGCAAACTCTTAAGTTATAGAGAAGTGGTCTCCGATGTCATAGGGATGAGTATCCACATCAGTACTTTAGAATGTAGTATCATCAAAGTATCTTGTTGTGTGCCTTAGCTGTGTGCTAAGCTGTGAGGAATATAAAAGGGGTCCTTGTCATGGGATTGCAAATTCTTGTAATCAAAATCTGTTTTTTAAATATCAAGAAGTCATAAATGAAATTATAAGTCCCCTTCCCTATGATTGCTTTGACTCATGGCAAGTCCAAATTATTAGGCAGTCCCCTAAGGGTTTTACTTTAGTGTCCTTGGCAGTCTTTTCTATCTGTGGCTTCTTGCCAGTCTGATAAATAAAAGTATTAAAGAGCCATTTTAGTTTCTGTGGTCTGAATGTTGAGATTTTTTTAAACCTGGTGTCTCACTTTGGTGCTGAAAGACAAAATACCTTTCATCTGGCCTGGGGTATGAATCTTGAGACTACTCCCAGACTTCAGTGAAATTGAGTGAGGCATTCTGCACATTACCATCCCTAATCTTTTATTGTCTTACTGTTTGTCAGATACTTTTGTCTCTCCCAGCCCTATATTTGGTGAATTTCGTCTTATCTTCAAGTTACTGTCATTTAAGATAGTAATTTTGATATTAGCCTTCATGGTAGCCAGTACATTAGCTGTTGTCAGTACAGTAGACCTAGAGTTTAAATTGTATGTAGAGAAAGTGTCTTAGTGATGCATGAACTAATTAAATATTTACGTAATAATCAATATTTGGGAAGATATTGGTTAAAAAAATGAAATTAATCTTACCTGTGCAGTAGTAGCAGGAGCAAGGTACATATTCTGCTGAATTCTTTTGGGGAGAATCAGTTAAATGCGGTGTCTCTTATTCATTGTTACTTACGCTAAATTTTGCTTCCCTAGAAGCAAAGCATAGTACTGTTTTCCTCTTAACTATCTAGCATTCTCTTTTTTTTTTTTGCCTTTTTTTGCCTTTTCAGTAGTCCTCATCGGAGACTCTGGTGTAGGAAAGAGTAATCTTCTGTCTCGTTTCACTCGAAATGAATTTAATCTGGAAAGCAAGAGTACCATTGGTGTGGAGTTTGCAACAAGAAGCATCCAGGTTGATGGGAAAACAATAAAGGCACAGATATGGGACACAGCAGGACAAGAGCGATACAGAGCTATAACATCAGCGTAAGTCAAGGAGATCCAAATTCTCTGAAGCAGTTTGCAGCAGTTGAATTAGTATGGCATTGTGAAATGTGCAAATGTCCATAACGTTATTCTAGGAAGAACTTAAGTATCATATAAAGATTTTGAAATTTAGTTGTAAAAATCTGTTTTACTATGATTGAACCCTACCCTGTCTGCCTTTTGCTTTATAGTTGGTCTTTTAATAGAAAATTTTTCTGTTTTCAGTTATTATCGTGGAGCGGTAGGTGCCTTGCTGGTTTATGATATTGCTAAACATCTTACGTATGAAAATGTAGAACGATGGCTGAAAGAACTGAGAGATCATGCAGATAGTAACATTGTGATCATGCTTGTGGGCAACAAGAGTGATTTACGTCATCTCAGAGCAGTCCCTACAGATGAAGCAAGAGCCTTTGCAGGTAATGAGAAACTCAACTTATATAATAAGACTTGCCTGAGATGGTTTTTTGTTTTGTGCTATTGGGAAGAGTATTTGATTTTAAAATGATATTTTAAATATTTTTTTTCCATCCCTCTAATAGTGAAGTAGGTATCTGTACATGAGTTATATGCAAATTTGTGCTGATATGGACTGTGAGTTTATGGTCCTTATTTCTTGTGAAGACTTAACCCTATCATCTCTGTGCTTACATTGCTGCAACAATGTCTCACTTTCTTTGATGACTCCAATAGAGAAGACTTTCGTCCTCCTATGCTTTGGTATAATTGTAATGTCTTGTACCTGCCAGCTTAGACTCTATATATTCAGCTCCAAAAGGTGTGGCCCAGGAAAAGCCAATCAGAAGTGACACCTGTGTCACTTCTCTTTATGGGCTGTGCTGCCTGTGTTTCTATAGGTAAAAGTTTGAATGTAACTCTTCCTCTTTTCCTGGTATCTACATGAAAGAATAGGCATAACCTCAACTGTTCTCTATTCAGAAATGTTCTGTGCTTTACTGTCATTCTCATTTCATCTTTTTAAAGTCCTTAAACACCTAAAAACATACCAAACCCTTGTGGGTGTTGCCAAGTGAGTGGTAAGAGTCTGAACACTCTTGACCAGTGAGTCACTCTGTTAGCATCCTAGAGTTACCTTGCATTTAGGATTTTAGCATTTTGTCTATCTTTACTATCTTAAAGTCTTCTTGCTTAAAGACCTTGTGGACAACCAGATGTAACACCCTCAATTTACAGATGAGAAAACAGATATAAAAAGTTGGTGTGCCTTGCTCAGTCACAGAGTGAGTTAGTGGCAGAAAACAAAGGCTTGAACCCAAGTCTCCTGACTCCCAGTATAGTATTCTTTCTGTTGTAGCATGTTGCTTTCTTGTAATATTTACTTATTATTGAGTGTATTAAATGAAATTTTCTGTTTTTAGTGGATTCAGTTCAAAGCTTCTTTCAAGTGATATATTTAGATGGAATATGTAATTTATTGCTCAACTGAAAAACACTAAATCCCTGCTATGTAAAAGTCATGCTGCTGTTTTAAAAGTTTGGTTACAGCTTAGTCAGGGAGAGAAGGATGTAAAAGGACCAAAATTGATACATGTATAAATAACTGTGTTTTGAGTTGAATGGTATTCCTGCCTTTAGTAATGGTTTGGATGTACCTTCTTGATGTATTGTTTTCAGCTAGGTTGTGTGCGTGGATTCTTTGGGGTAAGGGGGAAGGGAGAAAGGGAGGAATACATGAATCTAGTAAAAATAAATGTTGCATAATGATGGGGCTGCCTAAGAAATTGAGGTAGTATGATTCAGAAAATTCTGTTACTTCCGCTATTGGGGTGTGTTTTTGTTAAAAATCATTTCATTTGTATTAAGACTTGATCTGGTTGTTAATGGTGACTTCAGAGGGCCGTTTGGTCTGTTTGTATTCCCTCAGAAAAGAATGGCTTATCATTTATTGAGACATCTGCTTTAGACTCTACAAATGTAGAAGCTGCTTTCCAGACAATCCTGACAGGTAAGGCTTGTATTTTGAATTCATACCAGTTAGAATTGATAATTGGGTAATATGTTGTGTTTAAATAAATGGATTTAGAAATTCAAAATAAATATCATGCTCATCTGAGGGTATTGCACAATGAATATAATTTGAAAACTTTCAGTGTTGTAATAACAGTACAAAGCACAGATTTAGTCACAATTCTTGCTCATTGAATTTTGCCATCCAAAACTACATGACCGAGTAATATTTTGGAAACAGTTTGTTCACTTCCTATTTTTCCTATTCTATTCTCCTTGGTAGCAAACACAGATTTATCCTTGAATGTACTTTCACTAGGTAAAAACCAGTATCCAGACAAGCAAAAGATATGATGCCTCTTTGAAGAAGTGAGTCTATTCAGCTCTGAAATATTTTGGTACATCTTTGAGCATATCTGTTTTTCATTTCTTTAAGTTAAAATGAGAGAAATCTTCAACAGTATTTCCTCTTGGCATGGAAAAAGCCAGGTGTTTCATGATTGATAAAATCAGGCAGGCTTGTTAGTATCTAGAAAAGAGTGCAATAGTAGTAGACAAGGATCAGAGTTTAAGCTCTCAGCTCTTTTGGAATGTGGATATGCAGACCAAGGCAGCCTTAGGGCTGTAAGACTTTTAACATTTTGTAGCTTGTTTACATGTTGGCTAAAATTTTATTGAAGTTTAAATATGCCAATAGATGGATTCCCTACTGGCCCCAGATTCCTAAACTACTCTGTATCTCTGCACCTAGTATTCAATGCTAACATGTGGGTATTTAAAAACTTGTTGTCTTTTGTACCACTATAGTACTGTAGTAAAATAGTCATGAATGTTGGGAAAAGTAACTTTTTAAAGAGACTAATTCATTATGGATAATTTACAAATTTTCACATTCTGTTTAAAAAAAAGGGATAAGAATTAGGTCAGTGGCTTGTCAGATGAAATGGCTTTTAGGTAAAATGTCTATTTTTGGGCCTATTCTTTGAATTGTCCTTTTATGGTTCAAGCAGGAAGTGATTAACTCTAAAGCATGACTCCAAATCTATACTTTTCATAACCACCTGTATTACTCTAGAGACATTGTGTTTTGTGATGGGAAAGACACTGTCAGTAAGTTAGTATTCACTTGTTATGTGCCTGCTGTGTGCCAGGCGCTGTCCTAAGTGCTAGGGATACAAAGAAAGGCAAAAAAAAGTCCCTGCTCTCAAGGAGCTTACAGTCTGATTGAGGAGAGAACATGCAGAGAACTATGCACAAAAAAGGATGTGTACAGAATAAATTGGAGATAACCAACAGAGAGAAGACACTAGCATTTGAAGGAGATGAGTAAAGTTTTTGTAGGAAGTGGGATGTTATAAGACTTGCAGGAATCTGAGAGGCGGAAAATTTCAGGCATAGGAGAGAGCCAATAAAAATTCCCGGAGTTGGGAGTTGGAACGTCTTGTTTGAGGAATAGCAAGGAGGCCAGTATCAGTGGATCATATGGAAAAAATTGGAGTGAGTAAGGTGTTCATAAGCAGATTGGAGTTTTACAAGGGGACTAGGGTAAGAAGGACTTTGAATGGTAATAAGAGGATTTTATATTTTATCCTGGAGGTGATATGAAGCCAATGGACTTTATTGGAGTTTATTATCAACCAGTGGGTTGACCTGGTCATTTTTGAGCTGTAGGAAGCTCACTTTGGAAACTTAGTGGAGGATGGGCTAGAGTGAGGAGAGACTTAAGAAAGGGAGACCAGTCGTCAGTCTATTGCAGTAGTTCAGGTGTGATGTGAGTCAGCAGTATACAAGAAATGTTAGAAAGTAAAAACAATAGAACTTGGATTAAAAGCTGGTCAACCTGGATTCTAGTTCCAACTCTACCACAAACTTTATGTAAGTCATTGAAACTCTAAGACTTTTGGCTATAAAAGAAGGGTGAAATTTTTAAAGAGTAGGTCATAGGACATATTTGTCCTTGAAATTGGTGGGGTGCTAACATTGCATGTGGCAGTACACAAAAGGTCTTTATCAAATGAATTGTTTCTCCTAGAAGACTATTCTTTCATGTGATTTCTGCCTATATAAAAACTTTGAGGGCACAGTGTACTACACAGTGTGATTTGACCCTTCCCAACAAATGAAGGTCACTTAATACTATGATTTTCAGAGGAGGAGAATTTTGTTTCATTTAACTTTTGTTATCATGACTTAAGGGTGAAAGTAGAGTATTCTTGGTATGCCTTCAGGGTTTCTAGAAGGAGTTACTGACATCTGGTGGAAACCTAAAATTTTAGCTCTTTAAGGTTTACAAAGAATTGTTTTCACCATGCGGAAGTATGTACTGATGAAAAAATAGGCTCAACTTTCAAACAGGCAGTTAGTGTATGAACCAGGCTTCAGACTTTGCTGTATCTTGAGTCTACTGCTTTCTTAATCCGCGTTATGTTGTTTGTTTAACACATGACCAGTTGGGATATACTCTTTGCTCTAGAAGTTTATGTTTTTGAGGGAGGCACCAACAGATTAGAAACTGACTTTATGATGTTGAATTATTTATTTGAAAACTTTTATTTGATGCCTGACTTGATGGTTTCTGTGGTAAATGTCAACCCATACACACTTTTCAGTTATGCTTTTTAGCTTACTGTTCCTTATTTTACTAATCCATAGCAACTTAAACAAAACTGCTAATTTTTCTTTATGTGGGTGGGGCACAGGGTGGTAACATGTACTACAGAAATAACTGGGTCTGTGTTGTAGAAAGGCTGTTTCCATATTGCCCTTTGAACTGAATTTGATGCTTGCAAAAACGAGCAGCTGAATAGCAATAGTGTAAGCCCTGTAAGCCCTGTGTGCTGCAGACAGGACTTGGGTGGGTAACCCTTGCCCAGGTTGCCTGGTCACCATAATACTGATTTGTAGCGCAGAAGTTTAGACTTCTGAGCCAAATTGGACATCCTGTAGTGACATGTGTTGGTAATTGAGTCATTAATCTCTAAAGTTTAGAGTAGTTTCTTTTCAGCAAAACAATCTTGTCACTGCTTATAAGGATACTTTCAAAGTATTCTTGGTATCACGTGGTCTTGGGATAGCTCACCCTTCTCACAGAGGTGGGCTAGAATCTATGATGAAGAATAAAACTACTAAATGCTATATATTATTACTAGTAGTAATGTAGTTTGTCTTTCATTTTCAATACTTTGGGATATTTTTATCCATGTCACTTCTTTGAAGAAAAAAGCAATTAAACCAATGAAGTAGAACATTTTACCTATAGAAAACTAGCAGAACACCTATAACATCAAATGCTGTGGGGATTTCCTCTATGGTGGAATTAGAAACATTTCATCTTTACCAAAGTGAGCATCCAGCATAGCCTTTGATGTTGTTGAAATTTAGAGCTATATCTGTATGGTGATGGCAAAGTTTGTGCCTCTACTTTTTAAAAAAAATAATGCTTACTTGGGTTAGGGAAAGCATTGGAAACTATGCTTATTCCTGTTCTACATAACCACCTTTTAACTTCATAATCCTTCTGAAGCTATGTACTTAATACTGCCATTTGTCACAAAGTAGAAATCTGGATATATTACATTTTCATATTTAATTTTAAGTTGGTTATATTTAAAATTCATCCAGGTCTTCTGATGTCAAGGTCAAGACTTTTTTCCACTGCAGCAAGGCTGCCTCTCTAATTAATATAAGAGTTAGATAATCCATTTAGTTCTAAAGTTAAATATAGCATTTATTGATTTTAAGAAAGGAAAACTTATTCATTTTACTTAGTTCCTAGTTTTTATTTTTAAAATATTCTTTTTCTGATCAAAGACTAGCTGGGAGATAGTTGCTTCCTTTTTCCCCCTCTTATCAAAATTTTTCCTTTCTTAACCTCTGGTGACTGGGTGTGTCTTAAGTGGATTAAACAACCTTTTTATGCCATTTCTAATTTTTTTGGGAAAAAAATTCTCTCCTCCATCTCAGTTCCTTGGTAAAACTTTTTTTTTTAATCTTTCATTGATAATTCTTTGATACCTGGACATTTTTTTTGGAGGTCTGAGAAGAATAGTGGCTGGAAACAAATACATCCGTGATCCAAGTACAAAAAGACTATCTAGTAATTAGATAATGCTATATAAGGCCGCTTGGCTGTCCTACTTTGTAATCACAACCTTTTAATTATTTATCCTCATTTGCTCTCACAAGTCTTATCTTTGCCTTTTTTACATGCAATGGAATCCTAATAGAGCTGCCCCCAGCCCCAATATCCTAACTTCGTTAAAGGCCCCAGTGAACACCAGGCCCACTGTACCTACCTAGCCCCCCTTCCTCCTCCAGTATTCTAACTTCTTTACATATGCCTCACTGCTCACTAGAACAACAGGTGTGTCTATGAATTCCTAGTTCTCATAGAAACAGCAGGCATGGGAACCTAGCCATTGCCTCTAGCTAATCACTGCCCCCAGACCCATTCCCACAGAAGCAGGAGTGTCTGTGCACTCAGCTTCGATCACACTATCCATCTTGATCAGACAAGACCACAGTAGCTTAGCCAATCAGAAGACAGTACCACCAAACCATAGAACAGTGCTTTGCAGTTATAGTAAAGAACTGACCTAGAGTGAATTTAGGACATAGAGAGGCTTATTACAATATCATTACCATACATACATATGTACCCCCTTAACTGAATTTTTCTGTATGCAATTTCCCTGAGGCCTGGACCTCTCCTGCATTACCTAATCCCTTAACAAACACCTCCTACTTTTTAATATTAGTCATATTCCTGTATTCTTTGTAAATTTTGATGGTGTAATCAGCATCATATTCTTAATAAAATCATATGTCTTGTCTTACTAAAGTTGCTGATTTCCTCTAAGGGACTTAGCCACTTGCCAGGGTGTGAAACTTCAGAACTATCATAAATCTTTCCAGCTGGCTTGGAGTCCACCTGAGTCTTTGAAATTCTTTAAAGACATCCTGCCGCAACTTTATCTGAACCTCAACACATATTTCTATATGTTACATATGTATAATACATTTGAGATATAAAAATTGTTGGTTTTCTTTGCTTTTTTCCTTTTTTAATCCTGGATTGACTCTCAGCTCTCCCACTTATTACCTGACATTGGGAAAGCTGCTGTGGCTTCAGTTTCTTCCTCCATGAAATGATGGTGTGGAGAAGGCTAAAAATCTCATTCTAAATCTGTGATTCTATGACTTCTGTCCTCTGAAATTTTCCTAACTGCTTTACAAATTAATGAGCCAAAGGAATTTGGGCTTAGGGGAAAGAAATCCAGTTTGTAGTGGGGAAAAAAAAGAATGAGCAATATATTGTTTTAGTAGTAAGATGCTACTTTGGTTTTAAAGCTGTTGGATTGCTTGGTTGTTTAAACTTTTTACTCTTAAAAAACTGGATTCCTTTCTTCACCATCTCCATTAAAATTTTCTTTTGTGAAGTTATTTACTTCAAAGATACAGCAGAGAACAAACCACTCAGTTTAAAAAAAGTATACATATGCTTACTTCTGCTTGGTTTTTTTGCAGTCATTTACTTGCCAAGTAGTTCAGTTTGGGGTTAACTTTCTAATTTTTTTGTTTTGTCCAGACCTGTGATTTTTGTGAGGATAGGGACCTGGTGAGAAAACTCCCCCTAGCAATGCCATTTGTCATCTGCTGTGCAATTTGCCCTCTTGGAGAGTTGCCTGCATCACTTAGAGGCAGTGACTTGCCATTCCATTGTAGCTGTAGCCTGACTTGACCTCAGGTCTTCCTCACTGCTGAGGCCTGTTTTCTAATTACCGTTCCACCCTGCCTCTCACAATATTGGTTTTTGTAAAAGCTTGTATATAGTTTTCTAAGATCTATTTAAAATTTATCAGTTCTAAGTCATTCAGTGGGCAGAGGTGCTAAACACTAATTGTTTTCTACTACATCAAATTACCTTAAAATCACAGCATATTTGTAAAATAGGGTCACATATTTTGTTCCAGACAGGTCTATGGTGAGTCTGATAAAGAAGGTTTATACATCTCATTTACTAAAGTAGTGGCATTCTTAGGCTTTTTTTTTTTAGAGGGGGGAAGGCAAGGCAGTTGGGGTTAAGTGACTTGCCCAGGGTCAACACAGTGTGTTAAATGTCTGAGGTCAAATTTGAACTCAGGTCTTCTTGATTTCAGGGCCAGTGCTCTATTCACTGTGCCACCAATTCTTACTTGCCCCAATTCTTAGGCTATTTTCGTTGGCCAAGGTTTTTTAATTTTCTTGTGGAGACATTTTTAGTCTAAGCTTTCAGTTCATCTGTTGCTATTTAAACTCCTAGGTATTTCATTAATCTCATGTGAGCTCTTTTTCTGAAATAAAGAAGAAACTGTTTTTCTTCATGCTGTAAGGGAAACTATAATACAACATTGGCTACTTGAAGAGGAAAAATGATTATTTGGCCTTTGGAATAGAAAGCTAGCGTGTGTAGCAGCTGCTGATGGGTTTTATTAATACAAAATTCTAAATACTTCTTCTTTTTATGCAGAAATATATCGCATTGTTTCTCAGAAGCAAATGTCAGACAGACGTGAAAATGATATGTCTCCAAGCAACAATGTGGTTCCTATCCATGTTCCTCCAACCACTGAAAACAAGCCAAAGGTGCAGTGTTGTCAGAACATATAAGGCTCTGTGCTTCTCCCCTAGAAGGCTGTGTATAGTCCATTCCCCAGGTCCAAGATTTAAATATATTTGTAATTCTCGTGGTCACTTTTTTTGTGTTTCATTACTACTTCTGAATTTCTTTATGTCTTAAGTCTTTTTTTTATTTCAAATTTATAAAATCACCTACTTGTCCCAAATGACTGCAGCTTCTTTTCATGCAAAGCCCTCACTAGCCTTAGTTTAATAAAATGGATGTTTGGATTCCTTAATTATTGCTTATTTTCCATTAGAGTGATCTATGACAGTGGTAAATACTCAAACTGAAGTGCTTGAAGCTCAGACCTTTTCATCCTGATCAAATCAAAGAATACTTTAGTATTCAATTAAACATTTTGCCACAGAGCAATTTATTAAAATGTATTCTCCCTTCAGTCCAGTATCTTCAAATATAGAAATTGTGCTATAATATAAATAGCAGATTTTTAAGAGTTTCAGAAATACCCGTCATTTGGAAAGACAATTTCTAAAATGCCTTAATAGGTCTTTGTGATGTAACTGTTTTTCTTTTTTTTTTCCTTAATAAATTTATGGGGGAGAAGGGAGAAAAACCCACACCAAACTTTTCCTGACTCAAGGATTTGCTTTGCAGAATACTACCATTTTTTTTTTCCAGTTTAGGTCGCCATGTGATTGGGTGTGGGTAGGAGGGTAGGTCATCATTAAGTGATGAGCATGGCTTGCTATAGACTGGGGGAATTCCATTTAAGGTTTCTCCTCTGAAGCTAAAGCTGTCTAAATGATTTAATTTCACAGTAGCAGGTCATGCAGCATTTTATTGCTTAGGCAATAAATAACCTGTACAATGCTAGAAATACCAAATTTTGAAGTGTGTGGTTTTTTTCCTTCATCCCCCCCCCCCAAGTAAAATGTGGCCGAGTTTTTTTCTCTAATAAACCCACTACAGGGTATGGTTTGATTATTTTTAAAATGCTGTTTAATTTATTGAGTTTTTCAGCATGTCATGAAGCTTTACAGTTAAACTTGTCTTTGGTTCCACTGTCTCAAAGATATGGTCAAAGGTCAGGTTCTGTTAATGTGGTATCCAATTGAAGGCATATATTTTAGTGCACAAGCTAAAAGAACATTGAGTTTAAATAGAACATAGTTAGGAGCTGTAAATTCTGAAATGTTTCTTTTCCACTACATTTTTCAAAAGCGGTTGGTTTACTAATATCTAAAGCCTACACTAATACTTTATTGTTTTTTCCCCATTTTGAGAACAGTAAGCGCTTAATCTAAAGTAATTTAAAAAGCTGTCAACTGCTGTGAAGCTATTAAGGGTGATAGGAGATTCCCAAAGGTTATTCAGGCATTGAAAGAGTAAGCCTGATACACATGTGGGCCTACACAGTTTAATATATTTCATGGCCAGTCTTTTGTCTTTTGCGGTGCTCATGAAGTGTGGGGCACACGGAAGGCATTGCTGTAGTCAGTAACTTTGGTTTTCTTTTGTAGCCATTTTATTCTTTTAGTGTATTGATTCTCAAGATGCTGTTGATCTGTTTGTAAATTGTTACTTTGTATTTTATGCATGTACTGTAACTTGATTTTTTTTAGATATTGATTTAAAATATATTCATATTCTAATAAACAGTTACAGGGGGACTATTCCCTATGTTGTCAGATTATATTTTTTCCTTTGAGTGATTTGGCTGTACCTATAGAATATTATATCCTAACTATTAAGGATACAGGGTCCTGTATTAGGGTAGTAAGTGTGGAGTTATAGAGTAGTGATATATGAAACCAGAATTATTTGTACTCACTTCTCCTTGCAAACAAGTAGTAGATATATTTTCTTGACAGTGGTTATCATATTTCTGATGTTTTAGGGAAATTCTTTTGTGGGTGTATGCACAATAAGGTTCCCAGGTTCATGAAAGAATTTTTTTTGTTACTATATTTTGCTCAGAATTGAAGTAAACTTTAAACAGTTTTTTGAGTAACTGGGTAGAGAGTTGTTAGCATGCTTGATGTTTATGTAATTGTCTTTTTTTTTTAAAACCCAACAAAGGTTCTTTTTATAGTTTAAGCCTAGTTGGGGCTAATAACTTTGTTTTTTTTTAGCAAGTGTTGTGCTTCTGAATTAGTTCTGAACCAATAGCACAGTGCCTGGCACATAGTAGGCATTTCGTAAATGTTGGTTGAGCACATTCCTTTAAGAAATAGTAGGTTACTGAATGTGGCTCTTCAGGATCATGCCACAGTTTTTGAATAGTAATGCTGTCTGATTGCTGTTCTCATCTCCAGTAGTTTATTTATTACAGTTTCCCAAGAAACAAGCAATGGTAACTTGGTTTAAATTTCTACATCATTGCAGTAGAGTTAATTTTGCCTTTCACCTGCTGCGCTGTGAGATAGGTATTATATTTAGAAATGTCATCCAAGTCAGCTTTTCACAGGAAGAGAATGGCAAACTTTTGGGCTTGGTTAGAGATCTTTTTAAAAAATTTATGCCTCAAAAAATGTGTGCTTAGCTCAGTGGGCTTGATAGAAAGAAGGCCCTTGGCCGGCCTGAGTCTTGGTTTGTTTGTTTGGATGAAATAGCTTCAGATTTCTGTCCACAGTAATTTATATTTGCAGTGACATGAAAGTGGCAACTTTTACAGTTGTTGGTCTCATTGGCCAAAGCTAGTCAGCTTATGGGATTTTTTTTAAGAGTAAGGCGAGTTGGCAGTTATGAGGCAGTTTGATCATCTCTAGGATTAGCTTTTGTGGCCTAGAGAATTTGGGGACTGGGTGGGATCCCAGAAACTCCTTCCTGCTTCAACCCAGCCCTGTCATGCCCTGTTTTGTTAAAGCCCACAGTCAGATGAGGTTGGGAGTGAGGTGAAGAAGTAGATATTCATTATTGAGGTCTGTTTGAATAGAAACAAATTACATAGATAATGTCTCGATAAATATTATGGTATAAGTACTAAAAGTGTCCTGAGAATTTTGTCTGATGCAGATACCTCAACTCTATAGCTACATAAGCTTGAGTCTTCTTCACTCACCGTCTCCCTCTTCACCAATCCGTAATCTCTTCCCTACCTCCCAGTATGTTGCATGGCTGCTTCTAACCCATTGTTTTGTTTTTTTGTTTGTTTTTTTGCCTGTAAGCATGGACATCTCTCTTCATTTGCTTGTCTTGAAAGAATTGAAAGTTAAAACTGCCTAGTGTACTAGAAAAACAGGGGTTTTTCATTGTGACAGGTCACTTTTAAAAAGTAGATGGCCCTAATATAGTAGCAACTAGGGGCAGAAGTAAAGTATCAGATGTTGTATTTATTTTTCTATTACTAATAGTATGAGGTAATACTGATTTTTCTATCTTGCTGTTAACTGTTGGGGCCAACAAAGAGTTGTAAATTGTGGTCTTTGCTTCTCTCAAACACCGCCCCCCCCCCCCGCCCAGTAGTTAAATTGGAGGGTTTTTAACAAGTCTGGACTACGTGTTCCTATCTCACATTTTTTGGATTGTTGAAATTATTAAGAAATAAGGAGACCTGCCTAATCAAGATAAAAATCCAAATGGATGAAAACTGCCTTTTCCCCCAGATATCTTTGTATGGGCAGCTCATTGAGAGAGAGAGAGCGTGCGTGCATGCATGTGTGTAAATAGGAACTATAGTTGGACATTTTGCTGGGCTCAGATTGATTAGGAGGAAGAGTGCTTTTTAGATAGCATTTAAGACATCACATAGTGTAGACTTGCACGACTTGGCAGTAGGTTGCGGTCGAAATTAAAATAGGCTAAACTTCTTCAGACCGCAGATAGGTTTTTAGTGCCTCACTTTCCAAGTAAAGTATAATTATTGACTAAACTATTTTGCGAATAAACCATATTTTAAAAAGGAAATTCAATTAATATTAATTGATTTTGCACCTATTAAGATTTTTATTTATTATGCAAGCACTCCTTTCAGACTAGAGACAGACTGACAGTGTTTGGTTGCTGCAGGTCACATTACAAAGAGGAGAGAGTACACCGTGGCAATCCACTTGGTGAGGTTACAGTTATAATAGTGGCTAGTGGAAGGTGGGTTAAGTATGGCGTGGATAAAGCACTTGTCATATCTTTACTTTCTTTTACATCCTCTACATTTTTTGCAGGCTCCCCAAAATCCTTTGGTGGGCTGCAAGTGACCCACGGGCCCATATGTTGTGCAGGCCTGACATAGTGCATTCTATGAACCCAAGGGTGCTCCCGGCCACAGACACTATTTTTAACACCAGTTTTCTCCTAGTAATTCTGTGAATCATGAAACCTTGTAGTCTTGGCAATTAAAATTGCAGATAACCCAAAGAGCAAAATAAAAGTAAGTGATGAGTGTAAGTGGGCTGGCTGTAGCATGTATCCAGTAATGGCCTACATGCAAGTAATGGCACAAGGAATATTATCCAGAAAAATACATATGTTTGGGGGACAAAGGCTCTGTGGGTCCTTCACAGAGGCCTAAATGGAGAAGAGGGACAAAAGTCACATGGGATAAGAAAGAATGGGTGGATTGCCATCAGCATAGAGTATAACCTTATTAATAAAGATTGTGAATCAATTGAAATTTCAGTAACAAAGTTTGATATAGGCAGATTTTAGAAATCATACTAAGCTTAAAAATTTATTGTTTCTACCACAGAGATTTCATTTCTTATAATGGAAAGAGCTATAATTAAGAGTTAGAAGGCTTTGTTCTGAAGTTATGTATGTGACAATTTGCTTCATTTCTTTGAAACCTTAGTTTTCTTATCTGTAAAATGGGGTTGATAATGATTAGATCACCTGCCTTACTGGGTTCAATTCAGTTCAGTAAACGTTAAATATTTAGTGATATTAAAGACAACTGTTTGTGGTACTAGGGCTACAAAAACAAAAAGTTCACCCAGGAGATTATAAACTTCTTAAAAGATGAGGTGTGTATTTCTATGTGTGAATTCAAAATAATTTCAAGGAAAGAATGCTTGTATTTCAGGCAGAGCTCCTATAGGAGATGGCACTTGGGCTGTGCTTTTTGAAAGAAGCCTGGACTTATTCACAGGGAGTGTATAGGCAGCCAGTTGTGCAGAAGGAAAGGGAGTGGCAAATGGACTGTTATGTATGGTGTTTAGCTAGCAGGCTAGTTTGACTAGGAGGGGAGAGTGTGTCGAAGGGAACCATATGAAATAAAACAGGAAAGGAAGGTACGGTCTGGAGTTAGGGAAGGCATTATTCTATGGGTAATAGGGAATCATTGAAGTTTTGTTGGCGGTTTTGGTTTTGGAGGAGAGAGAAAAGTGGTGCAAGAAATATGATGTAGTCAGAACTGTGTTTTAATAAAATACATGTGGGGCAGCTGGTTGACACAGTGGATAGAGTACTGGCCTGGGAGTCATGATGATCTGAGTTCTTGGCCCCAGACTCTTAACTAGTTGTGTGACCCTGGGCAGGCCACTTACTCCAGAATGCCTTGGTCCCCTCCCCCCGCCAAAAAAACACAATTTGGCAACTATGGAATATGGAGTATGAGTCAGGAGTCAGGAAGACAAAGTAGCAGGTTTTTACAGTAGTACAGGTAAGAAGTGATAAAGGACTGAATTAGGGTGGAGACTGTGTGAGTACAGAAAAGAGGAGCCATGTAAACAGTGTTTTAGGGGTAGAATCAATTACTTGACAGTTGATTGGATGTGAGGAATGAAAATGAGGAAGAAGTTTAAGTTGACTCCAAAGATGTAAATCTGGGTGACTGAATATAAGATGATTTACTCTTCCCCTCAACCTCCGACAGAAATGGGGAAGTTTGGAAGAGGAAAAGAAAGAAGAGCATATGAATTCTCTTTGGCCTGGAGTTGCGAGAAGGATGAAGGTGTATATATAAATTTAGAAATTGTGCATAGAGGTAACTGATGGGAGCTGATGAGATCACCAGGGGAGCATATACAAAGTTTTCTGGGATGTTGTCATGGTGGGAAGGAGAATGGTGATCCAGGCAACTAGGTAGGTGGTGGCACAGTACATAGACTGCAGGAAGACTTGAGTTCTAATCCTGCCTCATGCTCTTTACTAGCTGTATGACCCTGGGAAAGTCACTTAACCCTGCCATACCTCTGTTTCCTTACTTGTAAAATGTAACCTCCCAGGGTTTATTTATGTAAGGAACAAAACAGATGACATATATAAAGTGCTTTGTAAACCCTGAAGTGGCAGCTAGGTGGCACAGTAAAGTGGTGTGCCTGGAGTCAGCAAACCTCATCATCCCGAGTTCAGATCTGGCTGCAGACACTTTCTAGCTATGTGACCCTGGGCAAGTCACTTAACCCTGTTTGCTTCCGTTTCCTCCTCTGTAAAATAAGCTGGAGAGGCAAATGGCAAACCACTACATATCTTTGCCAAGAAAACTCCAAAAGGGGTCATGAAGAGTTGGACACAACTGAAAAATGACTGAACAACACAAATTATATATAACAATGTATGATTGTTATGAATAACAGTAAAAGCAACAACATGGTGTAGTCTGATGACTCAACAACAACAAACCTTAAAGTGCTCTGTATATGCTAAACTAGCTATTCAGTAAAGGAAAGTAAGGAGGCTCATTTGGACAGTTAGGAGAATTAGAAAGAAGTCAGCAGGATTGTCACAAGGAAGACATTTTGTGAAGCTTAAAGGGTGATCTAAGGATGTGGATTATTATTTTTATCTATAACATAAGGGGACTAGTCTTTGAAGATCTTTAAGATCCCTTTTGATTGTCTGATTCAGTGGGTAGTCTGTCTTTATAAGCCAAGTTATATTCCAGCCCAGACTCAGGTTTGTCGGATTACATTTTCCCTTGAGTGATTTGGCTGCTGCCATGGAATATTTTAACAATTCCTAACAATTAAGGATAAAGGGATATAGGCCCTGCATTGCATAATAAGTGTGGGATTAGGGGCACTAGGATAAGAAACCAACGTTTTCAGAAGCTCAAGTGCTAGTTACAGGATTAGTTGCATTATTTTACAAGATACTTTTTATTAAAATGTTTTATTTTATTAAATTTTACGTTTTATTAAAATGTAGCCTTTCTCTGCTTACTCTTTTAAGTAAGAATATTTCATAGCATTTGTAGTAAGACTGCCATTGCAATAAGAAGTGTTCAAGAATCCTCTGTATTATACTACTGTGGAATTGGCTGCTATGGAAACTGTCAATTGGAAAACATTTGTTCTCTGCATTCTGGTTTTTAAAACTGTTGACATATATTCTTAAAAAGTAAGTATAAATCTATGCAAGGATTTCCTAAGATAAAAATGTTCCTATTTTTAGTATTTATTAGATCCTTGCTTTTGGAATCTAGGACCAAATCAGCTGCACGCATAGAAGATACAATCAACAGCAGATATTCAGATGTGTACAAATGTGTGCACTTGACATACGTTGCATTATTATTGGGATATTCAGGTGATATCCAGACTAGTGAAGGGTATGAATGATGCTTGCATCAGTAATTTTAGGTGGAGACTTGGTCTTTAGTACCCGAAGCATAACTCAACTCATAGGGCACTAGGCCCGGAGTCAGGAAGAACTGAGTTCAAGCCCAACTTCAGACACTAGCTGTGTGATCCTGGGCAAGTCACTTAACTAACCTCTCTTTGCCTCAGTTTCCAAAACATGGGAATAATAACAACACCTATCACGCAGGATTGTTGTATTACATGAGATAATTGTAAAGTGCTTAGCATGGTGCCTGGCATTTAATAGGTGCTATAAAATACTTATTCACTTCTCTCCCCTCTGCCCCTATAATGTACAAAGCAAAGGGTTGGCTAGACTTGATATATGTACTAACATTGACACTGTGGCTGGTGGTAGCTGATGCAGTCACCAGTGAGGCCAGCATTAAAATTTGGTGACTTGCATACTTCCCTTCTCAGTATTGCATTTCACCCTGAGAGCTCAACCTCACCCCATACGACCAGTTTGCCTTTTCTCATGTCTCCAGTGAGTCAGTGGTCTATGACTAGCCTTCCTCCCTTCTTTAGTGACCTGCAGTCAACATATTCTTCCTTCTCCCCTCCCCCCAATCACATGCTGAAAGGACAGCATTGGCTACCTTGAACATGCTTTTTAAAGGTTGCTAATACTCATGCTAGACCCTTCACAAAAGAATGCATCTTATGGTCTCTGCCTTCCAAAAGCAGAAATGACACAAAAATACAGAAAGAAATCACTCATAGGTCTAGCATATAATATGTGCTTGTTGACTGATAGAGAATGAAGTTAAGGTTACAACTTGCCACTCTCTGACAACTAAGTAGTTTTGTAAGAGTAGGGCATGTGACATATTTGTCCTCGAAATTGGTGGGGTGCTAAATTGCATGTAGCAATACACAAAAAGTCTTTTATCAAATGAACCATTTCTCCTAGAAGACTGGCTTCCGTGGGATTTTTGCCTTTGAGGGCAAGGTGTACTACACAGTATGATTTGACCCCTCCCAACAAAGGATGGTCACATAATACTGTGGGTCTAGAGCAGGCCGGCACAACATACTGCCCACAAGCTATGTTGTTAGGCTGCAAGCAGCCTGCAAGCTGTATGTTGTGCAGGCCTGGTCTAGAGCTTTAGAAGCCTTATCTTAGCATTCTGTTCTACTTCCGTTTAGATGATAGTCTAGTTGAATATCATTGTACAGTTTTTAAAAAAGTCAGTTTCGAGAATGGTTGTTGCCACATAAAAGGACTTCTTCCTTCCCTACGGTGTAGTGAGTGATATTTTTCTTTTGTAGTAAATAATTTTGGCTTGGTCAGATAGGTCACTAACTAATGTAATTGCTGCTGTTCACCTAGCTTCTGTCTTAAGAGTGTTGCATGCAATGATCCCCAATGATTAGTGTATTTAGTAACATTCAACTATCTTGTCTTTGTAATGAGCTTACGCACTGAAATTCTTGGTAAATACTCCTTTCACACCATAATTCTTCATTACATTTGTCTTCCACTCATATTAAACCCTTTCTTTTGAGAGTTATCTATTAGCAAGATCTCTCAAGTTACCCTTTGTTTCTGGTGAATGTTAATCTTTTAGCAATGGTATAAATTATCTTTTTTTTTTTTACTTAGACACTGTATTAAATTGGAATTACTTCTTAAATATCATTTAAGTCTTAGAAACTGAAGTCAAAGGACTTTGGTATGATTTTTAAGCGGATTACATACAAAAGCTTCGAAAGTACTAGGGATAAATCTTAAAACTTGTCTCAGTTGACTGAATTCAGTAAGCAAATTCAGTGTCTGCATTTTTATTATAAAACTATTCCTTCTTTACTAATTAGAATTTTGTTTTAAAAGTAGTGAAGCAGCTATACCCCTAACTGGCTATGCTGCTTGTTAACTTTTGCCAGAGGAAAACTATTTATCACATTTATGTAAATGAAGTGCTCCAACATTTCCCGTTATTCCATTCCATAGAAGTACCTTTGTCCTTTTTTTTTCCAGCTGAAGACAAGCTTCAGTGGTTATCTTTGTTTGTTCATCTTTGTGAATGCTGTGAGACTAGTAAGGCCCTTGTGTGTGGTATTGATGCGCGTGTAAGATTTTTCAAGAATGATGAAAATGTGCTCAACTCTTTTTTCAGGAAAAGGTCTTCTTTGCATTCTTTGGACATCACTTTTTTATTTTTAAGACACTGGGTTTAGTTTAGTCCTTTCTTTACCCCTATAAAGTAGAATCTAAAAATACAATCAGTTTACAATGCTATTTAGGAATTCTTACGGTCTGTAAAGCAAAGCAATTTGAGAAACGCAGGGTGAGAGAAATTAATTTTATTTTGTACAAGGTACCTTTTGCACAGTGAACAAATATATTACAAATCTGTTCTGTTTTTTAAAAAAGTATTGCCATTTCATAGTCTAGCTTCTGGAGTAATGCTCTCATGCAGTGTGTGTGTGTGTGCATGTGCGTGTATGTGCATGCGTGTGCATGTGTGTGTGCGTGTGTGTGCTTTGAATTCTGCACATCACTTCATGTGGTTGAAAATTCAGCTTCTGGAACGACTGAATCAATCTCTCTAGGTTTCCAGTTAAATATACAGAACCAGCATATACCTGTTTAAGCTGCAGCTGAACTTGCTTGTGCTAATGCTAGACAGAATTACCTAACAGGAGCTCTGTATGTTGAAATGCCTTTTTGTAGTGAACTCTCAATTATCTTTGGGAAGTTACTTACTTCAGGATAATGGTGCTCCTTTACCTTTTCTTTTCCTCCTCCTGGGTGCCTGGATTCTGGCTTTTGGCCAGTTCATGAATACCTCTATTGGACAGTGACTAGGGAAAGGGAGAAGGTATGATATTTGACATTTTGAAGCCTGTTGCTTGGCAAACCAGCAACATAACTACAGAGATTAAAAATGATTTTGCAAATGGTGGCTAAGTTTTGCCTTACCTATCTTTTCACTCATCCATGTTTTGTTGATCTTTAGCATAAAGATAATTGAATATTGGCTTCCCTGAAATTGAGGTAAATCTTTTATATATATATATGTAAAAGTTACCTGGACCTACAAAATAAATGTTGACTTATATTTTATAAGGCTTTTCTGGAACATGAAATTGCTATTGCTGATCACCCACTTGCTCCCATGCATACATGCAGCATTCATGTAAATATTATGTATCATCATATAATGGGAAAATCTGCTTCTACTTAAGCCTATGTATGGAGAAGTTTTTTTCTTTCTCTGGTTAATGATTTAACTATTAATTTTTTATACAGCAGATTACCATTGGCATTAAGGGTTTTAAAACTCTCTTACTTCCATAATAGAAACATTTCTGTCTTCACTAGTCATTTTGTTTCTCCTTTGTGGATTCCATGGAAGGTGCTTCTTGCTGAATGGATCAATATTGGAGAATGACGAGGTATAGTTGTGGCATGGGCTTTTTTTTTTTTTCCAGTTTGCCACTGATTTGAAGTTCTCTTGTGAATGTTACTGTAAGGGTTGAAGTGTTGGTCTTGTCTCTGACTTACTTGATAGAACCTCCGCTTACCTGTTAAAAGTCCTGTCATGCCATTGGTAGAGTAGTGACTTCCACCTGAAAACCTGAGACATAGATCACTACCCCATTGAAACAATAATTTTGGTCATTGTTTCCTTGGAACAATTAGTTCTAAAGTAGAAAATTTTTTTCCTAGTTTCTGAAACTAATTTTTACCATAGTTCTGTTTATGCTACAGCTGATCAAAGTTCATTCATCCTTTGATCTCTGGTTCCATTTAAAAAAATTCCCAAACATTTCAGTTAACTTGCTAATTTCACATCTGCCTAATTAACTTTACACATTTAGATTGAGTACTGCGTCAAGTTCAAAATTTACAAAGAATTGCCTGAAAGCAAATATTCTTAGTTTATATGTCAAGGTTTGTCACCTTTTTAAAAAAATTAGCAGACTTAATAGCTGTTTTGTAAGTGCCCTTCATTCTGTTCCACAAGGGACTATCTAAAACCTCATCTGAAAGCTAGTTTTTAGGTGGAATGACTGAGGTGTTGTACAAAGATAGTTCCAGATCAAAGTAAATCTTAATGAACCTGTGACTAACACTGCTAAGATTTTGTGTCTGGTGGCAGCTGGCAAAACTAGACTGAAGCCATTACTTTAAACACAGAAAAATGCTGCTACTCTGGAAATGTTTATGTTTCCATAAAAATCACAACTGTATAACCATCTTTAAACCAAAGAAGGGAGAAATTAAACTATTAAAACTATGAAAAGATTTACACTTAGGTTGACATACATAATTCTTCTTGAGACAACCAGGCCATGTGTTGGAGCCATTGGGATTTGATGAAACCAGAACATGTTAATAGCTACTTGAAGCACTGATAATATGATGGATGAGGCATCTCTCTGTACCTCTGTACCAAAGAAGAACATAAAACAGCTTACTACAAAGAAAAACTATACGAAGAAAGGGTATAGTAATGACATTGACCAAATACACAAAAACCATGTTGATTGTTTGCTTTTAAAGTATTTCCGCTTCCCCATGCCCCGCTTTTCCTCTACCACCCTCACTACTTTACCTTCTCCCCAGGATTTTTTTTTAAACCCCAAAATGTTCCACTAGCTCTCCACTCATGTCTCAACTTGTCTATGCAGCTGTTGTTGACTCATCTTGTAAAGTGTTGTTACAACACAGTTCAGAAAGTTGAGTGTTATGTTGGGGGTGGACCATATAAAGAGCTTCATGGACAATGATTTCAGTCTCTTTGGAAGTTGTTTGTTAGTCCTAGGTGGAGTGTAAAAAACAATCTTAACATCATGCAGCAGGAGTTGGTGCATACCAGTGTTCCTTGTTTACCATTATTTCAAATCAAAGGATTGTCTTCTTTCAGTGAATGGGTATGTCCAGCACAGCACATCGCAAGCGTGTTTATCCCCTTTTAAGATTGTTTGTCCTGAGTGGGTCCATGGGCAGGGCTCTGTCTTACTGGGAGGAGGTCATAATGACCAGGAATATGGCTGTTCCTAGGTAGGTCGTATGGATTCTGGATATAGCTGGTGCTATGACCGCGGCTTTCTTGGACCACACTGACTGTGGGTTCTAAGGATATAGTGAAAAATGAGTTCAGAGAACAGATTAGCTTTGATTGCCTCTTGGGGGAAGAGGAAGGATTATTTTAACATATGATAGGGGAGGGAAATTGAGGTTTCCAAATTCATATCAAAAGGCAGTCATGTTAGCTATTCTGTAAACCAAGTATTGATTAAAAATGAGACTTTGTTATTACGTTGGTACTCTGTCTAAAGTGTGCTGTAAGAATGCTAAGCTCTAATCACAACCCAAAGATTTAACATACTGAAGGTGGGGGCTTTTGTCAGCCAGTCCTCCCAGGCTGATGGAACCATAGCCTGAGGTCATTAGATGTGAAACTAAGGACTGATTAATTTTTCAGGTGAAGGTGAAACCTTAACATGACTGTATGGATCATTTACACATCCTTATTCAGATTTAAAGGGAAAAATATCTGACCATTAGGATTAGTGAGGAATTTGAGTTGGGAACTTCCATAAATTGCTGGGGGACCACATTTCCCCAACTATACATACTTATTATGTTGCATCCTAATCATAGTGTTTTTAAGAGTAATATTGGTATAGAATTGGCCCAGGAGAGAAAGTGTAGTCCTGGGAGGTACAGTTTGACCTGGAATACTTAAAAGCAGTATTAAGTTTTCTTATTCCCTCTCTTCCAGAAGAGGGGGTTAGTTAGGGGAACTTATCTCTACTTCAGTTTATGCACTGCATTTCAGAGTTATTTAAGACACCTACCAACTTCATATATATTTTTATTAGATGTCGACAAGGATGGCATGTCTGTGTATGGAGAATCCCTGTGAGCAGGTGACTTCATTTCTACATAGCTGCTCTCCGTGGGCTTGCAGGTGAGGAGGGGTGGATCCTTGATGGTGGCATAGGGGTTTTCACTGCTGTTGAGAGAGCAGGTACTCGAGCTGCTTACAGATTCTTTTGTGTAATCTGCAGAACAAGGAGGAGTTCTCTTAAGGTGGCTAAGAAGGACTTGTGTTATCATTTAAAAGTAACACAAACAGGAAAACATGCAGAAGCTGAAAGGTCAACATTCCACTCTGTCATCTTAGAAAATGATTCAGCATAGGAGATGAAAATGGAGTTGTTAGGGAAAACATTTTTAAATGTCTGGGGAAAATTACATTAAGCAAGTTCTTACTGTGGTTCACTGTCCTTAAGTCACAGCTAGGATAGGTTTATGATTTTATTTTCCCAAGTAGATGTTGTTCCCCCTCTGTTCTCCTCCCCCCTAACTATCCTAAAGGGCAGAGCCTAGGGCCGTTTTAAGTATCTACATATAACATCAAAGCTAGGTGACCTTATGTAATGCCTTTTTGATACTAAAGAGAAGTAAAACCATAGGATCATAGATTTAGAGCAGGAAAGGACCTCAGAGGTCATCTAGTACAGCTGTTCTTTTTAAGGATGTGGAAACTGAGGCCCAGAGATGGTCAGAGGCTTGCCTGCTGTAACATAGGTAGTAAACTTCAGAGGCAGGATTTAAACCCATGTTCTGGCTCCGGAGACAGTGCTTTTGCCATTCTAACACACAGTGGGTCCTTAGTTTTATCCTAAGTAAACTCCATCCCATGGGCAAGAGAAATATTCACGTTCCTGGAGCGATCCTGTTGTTTGTGTGAATTGGGGAAGTGGGAGGCTGACTGCTCCATAGGATGTGAAAAGAAAGGAACACTGGACTATGATTCACACTGGGCCTTGAATCCTGCCTCTGCCTTTTTACCTACCTGGGGGATCTTAAGCAAATCACTTGCCTTCTTGTGACTTCAGTTTCCGCAGCTAGAAAATGAGAGGGTTGAACTAGATTCAAGGGTTTTTATTAACCTAGGGTCCATGAACTTTTTTTTTCCTTTGGATAAATGTTTCAATATAATTAGTTTTCTTTTTAACCCTACGTGTTTTATTTTAGACATTTAAAAACATTAGGCTTCACCAGATTGTCCAAGGAAGTCCATGACATTATTAAGACATTAATCCTAATCATTAAGAACCTCTGGGCTAGACAGTAGTTAAGGTTCCTTCCGTTTTAAAACTTCTGTGTTCCTATAGCTGTTATGTCACTCGGCCCCGTGTGGCTACGCAGGTAACTTTTTCTCTAGCTCAGGAGTACATATTGTGAAGAGTGACTGGAGGCAGTAAACAGACTGAACTGATTGGTAGTACCAAGTGTCTAGGCGACTCCTTATGGTTGTATGAATGGATGGGTGTCAACAACCTGTGTCTTGGACTTACCCAAGGATTTTTCCCTCCTGGGCCGGAGGGGGAGCCTGAGCGAGCCGGTCCTACTCGCCAGAGCTACTACTAAGTACCCTGCCCCCCAGCCCCTTTAAAAAAATACTCTGTCGAAGGCTTCCCATGGGATTCATTCTGTCAGCTCCAGTGCAGGCGTCTCTGATGACGGGTACATTTGGCTGAGGGGGGCTGGTCAGTCCACAATTCAGCCAAGCCACAGATACGTGGCACGTTGCTATTTACCTCATTGACTTGGCCTGCTTCCAGTGGCAGATACCAAAGAAAGATAGAGCATCCTCTCTTCTGGAACGTTTCCTTACTTTTATTTTATCTTTGGGTGCCTTTTGCTATGTATATCCTGAAATTTCAGGGAATCAAGAGTGACGTAGTTAGGTATATGAGGTTTCAGACAAGTCTGTTTCCTGCACATCATCCCTCCTCTTCTTCCTTAAGAATCAAAAAATGAAGCAAAACAAAAAACCTTGTGCTGTGCTAAGATTAAGGAGGGAAGCCAGGTGCCCCCTTTTTTTTACACTCTCACTTGTCCTAGGAAAACGTAAATGATTAAAGGCCATGTTGAGTCATATTGATCTATGAAGATGGGTCAGCCTTGAAATTCTTGCCTAATGAATGAGCGTCACCTTCCCAACACAAAACAAAACTGATTCATTTTAATTTCATTTCCTTTTGTGAGAAGAGATACAGTTTTTTGTTTGCTTGATTTTTTTTTTAAGTTTGAGGAAGAATGGGACTTGGAATGGATTCAGTGATCCAAAGTGTGGGTAATTAGCCTTGGGATACTAGAGTTAAACTCTGTATTGTTTCGACCAGCCTAGATAAATTAGTTACTGTTATTCATTATGCTAGGAAGTTGGATTTCTAGGTCTCTGTGATCAGAAGCAAAAAGACAGCTGTAGCAGTTGCTCAATCCTTTGAGCCTACACCCTTCTTAATCCTCCTATCCCCCAATCCTGCCTGTAGAAACAAACCATCAGAAAAGTGTGAGGGCTGAAAGGTGTACCAGAGCATCTGAGACCCTCTCACTGTGAGGTGAGTCTAGGGCTGTACCAGGCCTGTGGAGGAGGCAGGGCAAGAAAAAAGTAGGAAGCTGCCCTTTTTCCCCTGCTGAGTCACCCTCCTGCTCATCTACCTGATTAAATAAACAGCTATTTTAAAATACTTCCTCAAGTCTCCCCACGTCCCCACCTCGAGGCATTCTGCCAAGAACGAGGTAGAGAAACTTGAGCACAGTGCTGTGGGGACTCACTCTGGCTTGTGATTAGTATCAGTGTTGACAGCCTAGTCCTGTGCTGGGGTGAGGAATGGGTTATGATCCTTAGTGTTTGCATAGGACCTGCTTATTAAGGAGGCATGTAGACCAAACACTTGGGATAGATGAGGCCCAGGTGCCCCTTCCCTAAATAGTTGGGGAAACCAGACACCAGAGAGGTCAGAGGTAGAGCTGGGGACCAAAATTCCTCTCTCTGTTCCTCAACTACTGCTGTTATAAATTGATCCTACACCTTCTCTCCAAGTGTGGCATCCATTTGTGATAAGGGGAAGAAGGGGGCAGAAGAGAGAATTGGACCAGTCTTGGAATTGGTGAGTCTCTCCACAGTTGGCCAGTCTTCCCTGAAGATTACCTAAGACCTTGGGGTTATAACTGTTGCACATTTTGAGGGAGAATTTGGATAGGATGGGGTATGGAACATGCTGGTAGAACTTAGGGGAGAAGCAGGTCCCTGTGGTGAGGTTCTCGGACGAAATGAGAAGAGCTTCGCATGAAGGAAATGCTGAGACTTTATGCCAAAAGGAGGGAAAATCAAACAAAGAGACGGTGATTGAGAAGCAGGGTCAAGGATTTCAGCTGTAGCGTGTTGAAGGACAGTGGCCAGGGTAATAATAAAATGTAGCAGTCACTGGTGGGGGTGGGGAATAAAGAAGGAATGTGGAGTGTTTGGAGCATAAAATCAGAAGTTGAAATGAAATCACCATAGCTATGTTGGTAGCTCAAAATACCCAAGAACTATAAAAGTAGGGACTAGTAAGAGAGGATAACAGATGGACTGTGATTCTGGGGGGATATTTAGATGGGAAGATAGAAACTGAGACAGAGAATGTTGGCTGTTTCTGAGGGAAAAACCTCCAAACCTTTGGTTAAAAAAGATTACTACTTGCGTTTTTTCAGGTTCTGTGATTAGTGTTCAAGTGCTTGGGTTTTGGTTCACTCCTTATCTCTCATCTCTAATAGTTCTGTAAGGTCTGGGACTCTGGAATGCTCTTTTCCTTACACCCCCTCCCTCTGTTTTTCCTTAGAGCATTTCTGCACTTATGTCTTCATTCTCAAACCCTAGTTTCTACATCTGCCATATGGCTACTTTTGCCTCTCCTCTTAAAGGTTGAATATATATCCATGATAATGAAACCAAATTCTCTGGTTGCTAGAACAGTGATTCTCAACCTGTGGGTCGCAACCCCTTTGGGGTCAAATGACCCTTTCACAGGGGTCGCCTAAGACCATGGGAAAACACATATTTCCGATGGTCTTAGGAACCTCCTCTGTCAGTCTCCAGGCGGGTCTGCTCACATGCAGACGTGCCCACATTTGACTATTTCAGGGTCATGGCATTAGGAAGGTTGAGAACCACTATGCTAGAATGTATTATCATCATGTAAAAATCATTACCACTTAGACCACAGGGTTATTACATAGATAATAATTTCAAAACTTTTTAACCTCTTCGATTATCACCTCGTGGAAGAAGGAACAGAATGAAACTGTTTGTCTTTTAGGCAAAGAAGCACAGCTTTTCTCAGCTCTGTTTATGTCGAAGTTTGTGTTTTTTTGGTGTGGCTTATTAATGGTTACCCATTCTCAGATGTTCTCCAGTGTGAAGTCTGGAAAACTCTGATAAGAACACAGCAGAAGTTTTATATCCATTTAACCATATGTCTGGACTTGTCTCAGCCTCCTTCCATGAGTGGTCCAGCCTATTTATGTTGTAATGCAGCCCATGGGAGTCTGTGGACATGCCCAGTATTTGAATGGGTTCATTCAGAAAGCATGCAAATGAAACAGGCGAACAAATACTCTTATAGAAACAGCGTCTTATGGCCCTGACCTCATAATTTCTAGGCAGTTCTGGGCCCTTATGAAATGCAGATCACTAACGTATGCTAACAGTGCACCAATTCAAATCTTACACCAGAGCTGTAACCGGCAGTTTTGGTACCTGGAGCAAGCAATACTGAATGTACCCTTACATTAGCTTATTCAGTGTAGGAAGAGGAAACCCATGGGTAGAGATCCAAATATACTCCAAGTCTGCTGCTGTGGATTCCGGGTGGGGCAGAGCTGGGCCTAGGAGGAACTGTGTGAGGGGGAATAAGTTCTGCCATCTGGTAGCTTCCTATTTTAACTAATTATTCTTGCAAACTAGGTGCTATGCTCCGTTGTTTCTACAGCTGTTAAAGGTGTAGAATGCTGGTAGCTCCTTAAATTTCAGTGCCCTAGGGCAAAGTCTTTGTTACAGCTGAAAGTATACTATCTGTCAATCATAACTATAGAGCTACAACGGATTGTAGAGCTTGTAAAGGTCATCAAGTCTTACCCTTCATTTTATAGACAGGAAAATTAGAGAGAGGTCAAGGTTACACAGCTATTAAGCGTCTATTCCACATCTTTAAGGAGTAAGAGATTTTTTTTGGTCAAGGTTAGTTTCATTCATATAGCACTTGTGTACAAAGCACTTTACTTGCATTATCTCATTTGAGCCTTACAACACCCCCTTGAGATAGGTAGTATACCATGACCTTCATTTTACAGCTAAGAAAACAGATTGTCACTAATTCTGGAAAAGGGGCCATGGATGACACTGAGAGGACAAGTTTTCTCAGGAGAGGAGAGATGTTCTTGACTTTCCATCTGTTCTAGGTGTTCTTCCGTGCCCTAGCTGGGGGCTTTTACAAGACTTTGACAGGTAGGGATCCTTTCCCTCTTTGTATTTGTTTCCCTAGCACAGTGCCTGCCTGCCAGATAGTAGGACCTAAATAAATGCTTGTTGATTGATGTCATTCAGGGGTTACGTGGTCTAAGCCCAGGCAGGGCACAGTGGTAGGCTTTGGTCTTTTGTCCTTTTCTTGTGAGTAATCAGGATTTGTTTTGGTCACTGGAAAGTTTCCTTGTTCAGGGAGGGGGAAAGAAGATTGGGCCCCATTAGATGTTAAGGATTTATAATTTTCATTTCTCATACCTTAATAGGTGGAAGGTAGTTCTTCTTGCCAGCTCAAGACAGGAAGCCTCTGGGGCAGATAGATTGACTTTATTTCAAAAATTTTCATTGATTTAGCTCACACTAATTGGTTGGATATAAAGGTGTTCTACATTTTTCGAGTCATTTGGTTGATACCTATAAAAATAACCCACAAGAGTTTGCTAAGCAGATATAACTGAAATTAAAAAAAATGAATTATTACAATTGCTCCTCCTGGGCAGAACTACCCAGGACCAGGGTATTGTGGATTATTTTTTTAGATGTGCCGATTCTTTGAGGTTTGATGAACTTCTGGCCATGTCTGGTCTGTAGTGTTAATCCAGCTAAGTTCTTTGCTAATGGCACATCGGGCATCGGATACTCTACCTTTGAAGCCCTTCTCCATAATATATGTATTTTGACGTCTGTCCATCCCACAAGCACCTGCAAAAAAATAACATACAATAGGAAAAGAAAGTGTTACAAGTGAGCAGTATAAGGGTAGTGTGTGGCAGATAGGTTCACTTGCTTCCTTTCTCTTACCTTTGAGGACAGTATCATTTCCCTCACTTTACCTAGTACCCTCACACTCCCCAGGCAAGTAGAGGTGTTTCTGATAGCACTATTTCAAGGTAGAAAATTTCCATCTCGAAAATTAGTGACTCCAACCATGAAAAGAGGTAGAGGTAGCTCCCATTTAGCCATGCCAATGAGGAGAGGAGGAAGGAGAAGGCATGGATAAGCCAAAGTCACTTTGATATGAAAGCAGACAGATACCTTTTCATGCATGCATGCACAGGGGCTGGATGCCCACTTGGGCTATAACTGCCCCAGCCCTCTGCTTATTGAAGAGCCTGAATTGCTACAGATCATCTAAAAGCAGGTTTTAATGATACATGTGCATCTCCTTTCCATGGTCTATTCTCAGTTATCCACTCTGGATTCTCCATTAATGGGTAATTGAGAGTTGGTTATGGAAGAAAACAGTGCTTTTTCACTGTAAGGATGATTTATACATTTGGTTTCAACTTTGAATGGGCTACTCTGCTCTTAAGCAGATATGACTAACATCTATGGGCATCAGGCCCTGAGCTTGAGTTGAGGATAAGGTAGAATGTCGGTCCTTTATAGGACCATCCTGTGATGGCCCTCAACTCTCCTGTCCTGATGCAATATTTGGCTGTAAAGAGTCATTGCATATGTCTTTCTTGGTAGTTCTTGTACCATGTCTCAGAACCAAGGTCAGAGCATGTTTCAGGGCTTTAGTTGTGAAAACCACATATAAATACTTCATATGTTTTGCTCTGAATCCTGTGTCTCCACCTTTGCTGACCAGATCAAACAGGTTTCATTACTCCAAACTCAGATATATAGATATATAGATATAGATATTATATCTATATGATTTTGTGACTTCCTTTACACAGACAAGCTCTATGTACCCAGTGACATTGTCCATGGGAAGGAGCCCAGAGAGGTAAAAATGATGCTTCTGACCAGCTTAATCCCTTCCTTCCTCCTGACACCATTCCAACCCCATTTCAAACAAACCTAGCCATGCCTTTAGAAGGAGGGCAAAAAAGGAGATTTGAGAGGTGGCTGTCTTTCCTTACCATTCTCCCAATATGATTCTTCCTGCTCTTCCCTTGGCTTTCAAACTAATCTTTCCTAACTTTCCACTCCTGGATTTACTGTGAAGATAGCTTTGTTTTATATTTCTGGGACCCTGAGCTGCTCAAAGCTGGGAGGCCCCTTGGGATGAGGCAGCATCTGGTGGCATCATTCCTAGGGGCCTAGCCACAAAGAGTAGACTTGGTTATTTCCCAACATTGCTAGTGGGCCCTGTCCCATATCGCTAACTATTACTGTAAATTTCTCAAAACCTATCCAGGATCTCCCTTTGAGTCTTTCTCCACTCATAGCTTAGAAACTGGAATTCTTAGACCGTTGTTTCCTACAGGTGGGTGGTTCAGTCTTATAAAAACCTGGTGGTTCTCAGTGAATACACCCCATTGCAAGGAGCTGATGGTGGAGAGGAGGGGAATGAGGGCTGCCTGGAGGTGTTTCTCATTTACCAACTAAATTGGTAGGAATCAGGACTGCAAACTCCAGCTTTGAAAAACAACTCTATCTTAGCTGATGTTGCTAACTCAGAAGTTATATCTGAGATTTTATATATATACATATATATCTGCTGTGTATGAATGAGATCTAGGACTAAGTGTGGTTCACCTCATGGTATTGCTTGTGTCGGGGATGAATTTTACCATTTTGTAGAGAAAACTGAAGCCCAGAAAGTTTAAGAGATTTGTCTTGGGTCATGCAGTAAACTGTTTGGGCCTAGAATTTGGGTGTCTTGGCCCCTTCGGGTTTCTTTCTACTGCAACACAGACTATCTATGAGTAGATGCTATGAAGTTGCTCCTTAAGCAGTCTGCCATCCTCGCCAACCACAATCTTAACATCTTTCCTGCTAAGAACTGGCAAAATAAGACAAAAGTGAAAACGTACTGGGAATTTTGGCTACAGGTCTTGATTACCGGGACGTTACTTTGTTTTTTGCTGGTTTTTAGTATTTCCTACAAAAGGAAGCCAAAATCAGTCTCCCTTCAAGCTGGGTGGTTTTGCATTGAGGCAAGTCCTGGATACCTTGGGATTAAGCAGTGGGGCCCAGGAACTTGAGACCAGCCTTTTGCACCTTAACTCATAGGGTTGTTATGAGGATCGAATCAGTTAACTCATGTAAAATACTTTGCAAACCTTAACGTGGGGTGGGTGGGTGTGTCTGTGTGTACACACATGCATTAGTTATTTATTCTGGGTGTATTTTCCCATGGGTGGTCAGAGTGGGTATGTGTACCTATGTCTGCTGGGGAACTTGTTCAGAGGAATAGAATCAGAACTCCATCTTCCTCTGAGTTGATGATAGGACCAAATCTGCATTTGGTGTGAGCCACATCCCCCAGGTCCTGAAACCCTGAAAAAACAATCTGAGGCTCTAGGACTTGGTGCTCTGGAACCTGAAACCTAGAGTCCAGACTTCTTTCACCTCCTGGATTCACAGCAGCTGTACAAGGAACACATCTGGTTCAGTCAAGGCTCCAAGACCAATGGGACATCTTCGCAGAGAATGTGTTCCTATAGAAGTCCCTTGTTCCTTCTTCTAAATGACCTCTGACTTATTTATTCCTAGCTCCCCAGCCTTTTCCTCCCTTTTCTCTTATACTAGGAAGTGCAACTATTCCCTCCTTTCTTTCCTAAGTTACTAGTTCTGGAGCACATGATTCCTGTGAGCTTAATGAATTAAGGATGATGGATAATTTATGATCATTTTGGTGATAATGAACATATTAAGACTCTAGTCCTACTCTTTCATTTGAGCCACAGTTTCCCCATGGCTTTTAGGTGAAAGCATGGTGATGAGAGCACCCACTGTCAAAAACTGTAAATGCTTTACCTGGTGGTGGGAAGGAAAAGAAAGCAGCCTAGGTGGCATCTCTAATGGGTTTGGGGCACCTTTAGGAGCCTGAGAGCCATAGATTGACAACCAACTCTCAACTATCCATGCTAATGGACAGGAGCAAAAAGACACAAACCCCAAAGCCCTTCTTTGGCTTTGGAAATGGTATGTTTTATTGTCCTTGTTGTTTAATTCATCTTCATATTCATGTGAATTTTGTATCTTAGGAACTCATATCAACTTCTTGGAGTAGATACGGGTAGGAGGAGCAGGCCCCAAGAGCATGCTGGGTAGTGACAAGAAGGCATCCTGGGATTAAACATTTGCCATAGATGCTGTATTGATGGGTAACAGAGTTGATTGTTAGTACCCTCTCCCCATCACCACACCTCAGACTTTACTGTGAATAACCAGACTAGTTTTCTGATTTGCATAGAGGAACTGGTCACATTGGATAATTAGGAACCAGAATGGGGTTGATGAAGGCACGAGGCACACTTGCTTGGGCAAGTGACTGGTCTGTGGTATGGTGCAAGGGATGTGTGGGAAGAGAAAGCTGGGTCTTGGGACTTGGTGGAATGAGATAAAAAGGTAAGGAAGTGGAATGGGATCTGACCTGGTGTGTTTGGCTCAGCAGGGCAGCCAAGGTGTCTAAGTTCAATGTAGAAGTCCTCGGGCGGGTACCTGGCCTCCAGAGCACTGATCTGGAAATGGGAGTCTAGTGAGAGGAATGACAGGGAGGAGCCATTATTCCCAGAGCCCCTAGGGTATATGAGGCACATGGGGGTTAGGGAGACATACTGTGTTTGAATTCTAAGAGAGACACTCCAAGGTGGGCCTGATAGCAGACATAAAGTCACCACTAAGGTGGTCTTGTTCCCCTTCTCTGTCCATCATTATGGGGGAGGGGGTGATGGATGATAAACTTTGGGGCTTTAAGAGGGAGGCAGCTTGGGAGAGGCAGAGACAAGGTGGCTACCCTGGTGGGGCAGGATTTTATCAAGGGCAAGAGATGGAAAGGGGGCATTTTGAAAATAGTACCCCTCTTGCGGACCATGAGGAAAAGCCTTTCCTCTATCCTGGCTCCTCCTTTACCAGGGAATAGTGCTCCTATCCAGTAGGATCTAGCCCAAGTGCAAACATGGAGTCTTAATTACCTCCACAGAGCTGTCTGACCTTATTCAGAGCCCTCACTGTGATTTCAGGGAAAACCTTTTATGTCCCAACTCTGCCCAATTGTGCCTAGTTCTTATAAGTGTCTGAGAGTGGGGTCATAGGGTCTTCCTCCTGAAGGAAATTTCTATAGCATTTTGCCTTTCACTGACAGTTTCACTGTTTTTACTTCCCCCCTTCCACAACTGCCCTTCCAAAAATGCACCATATGCTGGGGGGCAAATGTCTGATTTGCATCATTTCCCTTAGGACAAAGAAGATAGAAGCAACTCAAAGTTCTGCCAATATAAGCAACCAGTGGGGGTAGTTCTGGGAGAAGCAGGATTAGACCCTAAGAGTCTAAAGTGATGATGGGGTAGGACTTGAAAGTTGAGGCTGGGCCCCGGGGGAAAGGCTTATGCTGGGCATGTTTACTGACCTAGCACGTTCACATAGCTGTAAGGTGTCCACCCAGACGTATCTCTGTCAAGGGATTTGTTACTGAGCTGTTTGGAAAGCAGGAGATGGGGTTAACACAGAGTCATCCAGACTCCCATCCCTCCCCTCAAGGAGACCAAGTCCTTGTTGCCCCCTCCCCTCAAACCCCAAACCCCAATGGAATTGGCTCTGCCCACCCTGGTTACTTGATGTTTTAAGATATAGAATGATTCCTGTGGTGGTGAGAATGTGAGAAATGTGGGCAGGTATGGTTTGGGTTGGGGGGGTGGAGATGGCAGGGAAAATACAGGGAAGGCTTGGGTAACCAGAATGATTGTGCTTGCCTGACAGACTCCCACCCTGTACTGAGGAAGCATCTTCAAAGATAACATTCTCAAGCATATTCTAGGAAGTCTGAGGGGACTGTTTGGTTTGAAGAGTCAGAGGAGGGAAGGTATGAAGGGCCACATTGAGAATAAAAGCAGAGAAGGGATTGATGGGAAGGAGTGATTGGCAGAGTCTACAATGCTATGTGAGTTGTTCTGATGTTCCGGGGCCTCCCTTTCAGATGTAGATGATGATAATGAAGATGTACTACATTCAGATAGTGCTTTAAAGCTGGGACGTTGTTCCGCTCACAACAACCTGGGAGGGTGTGGGGGTGTGTGTGTGGGGGTGTGTGTGTACACATTATAATTATCCCTGTTTCTCAAGAGAGGAAACAGGCTTAGAGAGCTTCAGTGACCTGTCTAGGGTCATAAAACTAGTAAGATACCTGAAGTGGGATCAGAGCCCGGTTCTTTGTGATTCCTGGTTCACTTTTCTAGCCATTATAACATGTTGCCTCTTGTACATCCTATTTTTGAGAATTTCAAAATATTTTGCAGACTAGACCCTTCTCACTTCACAGGTGGCCTGGAGGTAGGAACCCAACCCTCTAGAAGTGGGGTATGGATGGGGTAGTGCCATAGGCACTGGGCCAGAGCTCCTGGGACAAGTTAATCTTTTCCTCATAGCAAGGTCACCTGAGAAAAGACATCAGGATGGCTATACAGGTGCAGGACTTTTTCCCCACATAGTTGCTGTCTTGGCTTCCTTTTGTGCTTGAATGTAGGTGAGTGTAAAGGTGTGTGTGTGCCATGTGTGCCCATAGAAAAAAAGACCCATGGGTTTGAGTACTACACCCGTGCTTCTAGGTAAGCCATCGCTACTTCTAACTGTCCCAGTTCCATAGGTCTGTATGTGAGTTTATCTTCTCAAACAGCTAAGCCTGGCATTAGAAGCCATTTCCTCTCCTTGGCATTGCTTCCCTACAGGATTGCCACCTCACTCACTGACATGATTATGTGGTATGGAGCTAAAAGGGCTTTTGGAAGCCATTTAGTCCAACATCATTTTACAAATAAGGAAACTAAGGCACTGAAAGGAGAAGTGCCTTGGCCAGGTCACCTGATTAGTTCATATTTGGGCTGGTTCACAGCACAGCCCTGCCTGTGCTCTGCCCATCACACCATATGCTCACTCAGGGAAGCCAGCTACAAGGACGGATCACAGGAACATGAGATTTAAAGACAGAAGGGGCCTCTAGACTACGTCTGCAGCTACCCTGAAGCAAAGTTAGCATTAAGGTTATTCTGTTTTCTAAAGAACATTCCAGACTTAATGAAGATGAAGACAGTTAGAGGTCGCATGGCAATGTTCCTATTGCCATGCTGTATTATGGTTCAGTCTTTTAAATTTTATTTTGATCTGGTAGCCTGAGTTCCCTTTTCTCTAAATGGAGCTAAATGATACCCTTCACTTCTGGGGGTATTAGGATATTCCATTGAGGAAAAAGAAGTTCCAGATTCATGTACCAATAAAGTACTACAAATGTAAGGGATGGATATCAATCAGGGAAGGATATTTTTGTATGTCCAAAGAGTGTTGTGAAGATGTGTCCCTTTGGAGTATGAGTGTAGGAGGTACGCACCTATGAGAGGTGTGGAGACAGGCTTGATACAGGGTATGTGTGCTTGTGCATATAAGCATGTAGGCATATGTAAAGGCATCATGTAAAGGGGTACATGTGTAAGAGATGTGTACACATCTGTATGGGTGTGTACAGAAGGTACATGTGCTTGTACCAGTGGGTGGATGTAAAAGTGTGTGTGTACAGAGGGCAGCTTTTCTAGCTGACACATGGTGTTCATGTCTGCCTGGGGGGTGAGGAGCCAGGTAGAGGAAGATGGGATGATTAGGAAGCTATCCTCATATAGGTCTGTTTTGGGTTCCCTGTTACAGGTCAGATGGCATCCTCAGATGTAGGCAGAAGCAAGACACCACTCTCTGTTGTTAGAGTGACCAGTGGAGAAGTGACTGATTCCACTGGGGCTTCATGGAATTGGTCGTTCTGGGACTGGAATCCCATCAAAGCTAACCTGAAGTTACAACATGTGCTAGTTACCTTGCAGCATGTTGTGGAAGTCAGAGGCTTGCAGAAGCCTCAGAGGTGTGTAGAAATAGCATGGTTTAGTGGAAAGAACATGAGAGTAGAAGTGGAAAGATCTGGGTTCTTAGCTCTAACATTCCTAGGCTATGTGACCTTAACCTTTTACTTCCTCATCTTTCAAATGGAGATGAGAATTCTCATCTTGCTTACCTCCCTGAGAAACTATGAGGATCTTAAGTGATAATGAATTTGAAAGCACTTGGAAAAATAAAAATTAGAATGCCGTTATAATGGATTATATGACCACTGCAGATCATATATAAAGCCAATTATTATAAACTATCCTTTGTGTATAAACAAGACATTCCATTAGGGGATGAACTCTGCATTGTTTCTAGTAGTGGGGATGGATTTACACTGAGCAATTCAAACTCTTACCCTATCCTTTTGGGAACACAAACTGGGATTGGGGAACAGTTTGAGGCTAGCTTATTTGGAATTCATTATCATGGTGCTCCAACTAACCGAGCTAACCAGCTATCAGTTATCTGTGACATATTGGTTTCATGTAGATGCTTTCATGTTGCCTATACTTTTTGCCTACATTTATCCTAAAAGAGATGAGCAACTTGGAGTGTATCTCCTTAAGCCAACAAGGAATTTTCTAAAATAAAGAGGAGCTAGACTGGGAAAGTTGCAGGGTGAGTGGAAATCTGATGACAGGTACCTTAGTGGAGCTGTTCCTGTCCAAATTACTGACTGTTTCAGAAGGCACCCCACATGCCAGAGCGTGGTAGCTGGGGTTGGAAAAGCACTGACCATGGCTGCTACTTTGAGACACATCTGGGAAGAGAACAAGGTGTCACACAAACACACCCATCCCCCTAGCCCAGGGACACCCATAGCACCAAAACATGGCTTGGGGAGGACCCAAGAGTGCCTCATAAAGTTAGCCAGCCCCCCGACATTTCTCCAAGCTCCTAGAGACACCCTTCCCCGCAGAACGTCTCCTTTGAACACATGGACTGGACTATCCAGAGTGGAAGATGACACCAGAATGCCCTCGGAGCCTGGCACTCTGAAGGAATGACTCTGATGAGCCTACGTGTTCTAATCTCTACTTGACTCAGGAGGTTGTTTCAGAACCAGGCCCCTTCACCCAAAACCAAAGAGAATGCGGCACCAATAGTCAATTATACATGTCTGGATGATTCTTCACTATGTTGCGAAGAACCTTTTTCCCAGGAAGAAGAGGGACTTAGGCACAAACCCAATCCCCTGTTCTTTCTCTCTTCCCTTCCTTGCCCATCACAAGTGTTCTCATGTTTTAAGAATTCCTCATCCCTTTCTGGAGGGAAGTAGGAGAAATATCATACTCCTTCGGAAAGAAGACAACCCTTAATTGTGTAAAGGAACAGGAGCAGCCCAAAAAAGCTATGGCTTCCATTTGTTTGTTTGTTTTTCCTAGAACTGAGATTTCATCATCGTGAGGAACTCCCTTTAAATACACTGATACAGATCAGCAACTTATCTATATATTTTCCAGAGTTAACTGGTGGTCCTGAGGCCTTATGTGACTGATAATATTTCAGGGGGAGGACTTAATCCCAGGTTTGCCTGAGTGCAAAGCCAGCCCTCTATCCACCATGCCATCTTGCCTCTAAGTGTACAATATCAGACCACAAACCTTTCCTCCCATCCCCGAACCCATTTGCCTTTATATCCTGCTCTGGCTGATATCTGAAGGGGAGGCACTCCAGAAGCATTCTGGGGGATTCTCATGGATAACTGCTGCAGGGTAGCTATCTGAAAGCAGCTTGACTGAGACAGATAAGTCTACAAGGAGTCTCCAGGCATTTTGGGGAATGAAGTCCTGATTTTTAAAGCTAGAGTATGTGAAGGTGTCCCATAGTGTGGTGTCTCAGAGTGTGTTCTTGATTCTGCTGACACCTTGTGGAGGTTTCCTTAAGTGAATTAAGAATTAAAAAAACAGGGCTTTGTATATATATATACTAATGCATCTTAACTGACTGCCCTAAAGGGAGTGGGGTGTGGAGGCCAGGGGAAAAAGTGTTGGAGAGACTAGGGATATAACGAAAGAAGAGGGACAAGGACAGGAGCTAAGGACAGAAATCAGAACAAAAGAAGCTGAGGTTGGAGAGGCATGGGGGGAGGAGATAGGGCTTGGGAGACAGGGATAGGGGAAGGATAGGTGAGACTAGTGGAGATATCAAGGGAAGAGAGTAGAAGATAGGATTTGGGGCAGCACAAGGGACAGAGAATAGAGACATAAGGGGAAGAAGGCAGAGAAAGGGCCTGGGGGAAAAGGGCAGAAGGAGGTTGGGACAATTTCTATACTTTTCTATATTAATTGAATCAAGGAAAAAATTATATAAGCCAGTTTTTTGGGGGGTGATCTTTGAGGGAGGCTGGCTGACTATCCATCTCTGTCACCTGCCTTAGTCACCCATATTTTTTTCTAGTCTCCTAAATGCACTTGATGGGATTCTATACTTTCCTGGCCAAGTATGCCCTAATCTCTCAAACTCTTCTTCCTGTTCCCTGCTCTGTCTTTTTTTCTATTCCCCCCACCCAGCAACAACAAAAAAGCACAAGGGTGATTGGGAATACAGGAGTACAAATTTCAGGAATTAGCTGGCTCCAGATTGAGGTCATCACTCCCCATGATCAGTATTAGGCTCTGTCCCCTCTCAGGTAGGTTTCTCCCCCTTTTCATATTGTGCTTACATTTATTCTGGGAGCTTCAAATACCTTTCAGACAGTGCTGGAACCCACCAAAGACTGAATGTACCAAAGACCACCAAAAAAGAAGTGTGCTAGGGACACTGCCCTGTTTACCTTTGCTAGGGCTGCATGAGAACAGCAAGGGTATATGGATACTTTGCCCTTTTGTCTAGCGTCTGTGGGAATTGACTGGCCAGCCTTTCCCAGAAGGCTAGAGAACTAGAATTTTTATAATAATGAAGTCTAGGATTGGGTCATAAGTGGGTATGGGTAGTGGGGCACTGGGAATTTTGGGGGGGTCATTGGGTGAGGGGAGGGAAGGAGAATTCAGTACAGCCCCTAACTGACTTTTAAGGCTGCAGGCTCCAATACTTCTCTCATCCTCCTCTCCCCTTCCTCCTGGAATGTCTGACTTAACTCCTCCAAGCATAATTACAAGATGGGAATTCTTAGGAAGAGAAGGAGAGCTGACTTGCAACAGCTAGGATCACCCTCAGGCCTCAGATCCAGGGCCTTAGAGAGACTAGTTTCCCTTTAAGCCAACTCCCTCCTGACTTCAAAACCTGAACCTGGGAACACAAGAATTGTCTCTAACCCTTGAAAAACATACCCTCTTGGGAGGACTCTGCTAAGTGAAGTTTCACAGCTGTATATTCTGTGGGGTTTTGTGGGGTGTGGAGGAAGGTTCTGCCTCTGTCTGATGGAGGGTCTGTTACCAACAGGGGCACCAGCCCGTGTACTCCTTACCTGACAGGGAGTAGTCAGTACTGGTCATTCTCATGGCTGGGGTGTAGGAGACTCGGGGCATATCATTGCCTTTCTCTTTCTGTCTCCGCCGGTGCCAAGCAAACAGGCTCAAGAGGGCCACAATGACCAGGAGCAGGAGGACGATGCCAATGACGGCCCCCACCGAGTGCCTCTCTGAGCCCAGGGCTGGGCTGATCTTGGTGTAAGGATTCAGTTCTTCCATCATGAGGGCAGCTGGGGAACAAGATGTGTGGAGATGAAGCGTAAGCCTTCAGGGGAGGATTCCTGCCCTGTCCGTCTCTCTGACTTCTTCAACCTGATGTTTCTTTTTCTGAGTCTTAAATACCACCTGTCTATTCATTAAAATAATTTCCTCCCTTTTAACATCATTAGCCAGATTCTATATCTGAGACAAGAGAAAAGGAATCCTATCTTGGCTCTGCCTAAAAGGGGCTATGTGACCCTAGATAGGTCGTGTTATTTCTCTAGGGCTCAATTCCTTCCTACATCTTGGGTATTTTGAGGCTCAAATGAGTCATACATGAAAATCATTTGAAAAGTATTAAGAATGATAAGAAAGGTAAGAGTTATTCATCATAGCCTTAGAAAAAATATAGTTGGCTCTTTTTTATTCATTTGTGGATTATTCACTCTGGCTTTTCTGTGGTGAATATTTCATCCCAGAATAGTTTCCTTACTATCTCCAGCAGATTCTGAGACTCCTCTTGCTGATGGGTAGCAAGAAATGCAGAAATAACGAGCCAAACATGATGAGAAAGGCAAATCAGCCAATTAAAATCCTTATATTCCCTAACCCAGACAAAGGTCCTTCAACTCCCTTTTGTTAGCATGGAGAATGGAATGTCAACACGAAGGATACCCTTCAACTTCCAAAGCTTGACTCCCCAGAGGGCATAATTTGCCCTAGAGGGTTAAAGAAGGTTATCCATGATGCTGTGTGTCTCCCTGTGTATTGCTCCCTATTTGCCTCATAGAGCACTCAATATAACTCTCTCTTGTCACCTCAATAAATACTAATGAAGTCTTGCAACAGAATCAGAGATTATGGACTCTCAGTCATTTCAAATTAGAATCTTCTGTAAGGTGTTAAGTTAGCTGTGACAGATCCTGACCCACCTTTCATCTTGGACCCTCTTTTCTGTGCCCCTGACCAAATCTATGACCTTTCTTCCCTTCCCCATTTAGTCTCATCCCTAGGATTTTTCTGTCCTTCCACCCCAAGCTAGGATACTTCCTACAATCTAGATTTTTCTCCCTGCCCTCCCTTCTCCATGCCTTATGTTGTTGGGACCATGTAATCTGTCTTACCTTGGTCACACCTGATGCCTTTGAAACCCTGGCTGCAATAGCAGGTGCCAGTGACATGGTCACAGGTAGCATTGTTCATACACTCACACAGCTGCTGACACCCATAGCCAAAGGTTCCTGGGGAACACTCTATAGCACAGACAGAATTGATAAGATAGATACACTTCTCCTGCTCCCTATTCCACCCGGGCACATTCAGAGGAGCAGAGGCTGGTGGGGATAGAAGTTGGGGACTGGGGAGGAGAGGCCAGAGTAGTGTGGCCACAGTGGGCAAAGTATTAGATCAGAGGACGTAGCTTTAAATCTCACTAACTGTGTGATTTGGGGCAAATCACTTAATCTCTCTGGGACTCAGTTTCCATATTTGTAAAATGTAAAGGGGTTGGACCAGGTGACCTTTGAGACACATTTCAGCTCCATATCTATGGTTCTCTGACCTCAGGGGTACCTCAATCACAAATTCTTCATGAGGCTTTTTACAGTTAATCACATCTCTCTCTCCTCCAGACTGGACTATACCTTATGATCCCCAGGGAAGGAGCCCAAGCATGCCATTTACTGGGCTTCAGCTGCTAAGCGAACAGATAAGAAAGTCAAGCTCTGGGGCTTGTAAACTAAATGGACAATTGAGGGCATGTGTGTGAGAATGATAGTGTCCTAGAGGTACAGTTATTCTGCCTCTGTAATGTAATACCCATCTACTTTGCATGAAAATGTTGGGAAATACTTGCTGATCCCTTTCGCAGAATTGGGATTCTAGGTGACTAAGGTACTTCTTTATCTATCCAGACCTGGTTCTTTATAACTCTTCTGTCTATCACATCCCAAACTGTGGGAACTGGCCTGGGAAGGGATACCTTGGACTTTGCAGGTTCACCACTCTTGTCACTGACTTTCACTCTTCAATTTCCCTCACCCCCAGCCCTTCAATTCCACCGGAATGCCAGCCAGTCTCTGCCTCATATCTATACTAGCCAAGGGCACTGTGATATTGTGTACAGAAAGCATGTAACTTTCTGGACTCCACATAGGCAGCAATTTCAGCCAATGACCCTCTTCCGCCTACCAATGTGAATGAACACAGCCCTCTCCTTACCCTCCTCACAAAGCAGGAGATTATCCTATTAAGAGTGGAATGCTCTGAAGAACCAGAGGGCTGAGGAGGAGTCTTAAGAGCCTCCAACTATTGACCTCTATCAGAATGATAAGAATATTTGTAGGGGCATATCTGTGTCCCCTCTGCCCTATAGTGGCAGGCCCAGAAATATGCCTTAATCTTGAGGACTGACTCCCCTGAGGAGGGGAGGGGATGTTGAGCTAGGATGGGAAGTTCCAGCAGGGCTCAAGGTCAGGATGCTTCCCAACCTCTCCCCTGAGTTTCAGCCATTCTTCAAAGACTTGGTTGAAGCATGGTTCTACAGATCCTGGGGTTCAGACATCAGAGATCAACCGTCATGGTAAGAGGTGATTTTGGTGCCCAGGTCATTTGTAGCAGGTTAGTTTCCCCCACCCTCCCCCAGGTGGTGATGGGTGAGGAAAGCACCAGAAATAAGCAGAGCTCAGATGGGTTGTTGGAAGGATCTGAGGAGCCCAGCCCTCCCTCCTCCAGGGATGGCACCCAAGGGCCAGGGGTTAGGAGAGCTTACTCTGTTCACAGTGCCGCCCTGTAAAGCCAGTCCGGCAGGAGCACTTGCCAGTGATGTGGTCGCAGTCGGCGCCGTTCTGGCACTGGCACACACGCCCACAGTCCTTCCCATAAAATGCCGTGGGGCAGCCTAGGAAAACACCCCCAGCCCCAACAGTTACCCCCTAGCCTTGGTACTGCCTTTCCTAGGTGTCAGAGTATAGAGGAGCCTGTCAGATCTCATACTGGACCCATACGGAACTCATATTGAATATGAATAATACTGACTTCCATCATTATAGTGCTGCACAGATTACACAGCCCTTTCACAGATGTCATGTGAATGGAGGGACTGATAGGGATAAGAGGGTTTTTGGGAAAAAACACTGGATTTCAAGTCTGAGGACATTAGTTCAAACCACTTAAACCTGTGTGCCCTTAGCAAGTGCTTTACCTCTCTAGGCCCTCAGGTGAAATCTGGGCCATCTATGAAATGAGAGGGCTGCACTAGACGAAAGTCCCAGGAGATCTAAATCTTAGACTTTATCTATACCTTGCTCACAGTCACATGGCTAGTAATCTAAGACTATTCTAATAGGGATGTGATGGGGATGGGAGCTGAGTCTTGTCTCAATTCTGGGCCTTGGTTTCCTTGGTGTGAAATAAGGGGACTAGACTAGACAGTTTCTAATGACCCTCTAATGGTTGTCTCACCTTCATTGTTCTCCATCTACACCCAGTTAGTGTGGTTTTAAGTCAAGAACCCTGACCAGAAACCCATCTTGCAATCTACCCATGCAATAGCTAGGATTGTGTTAAGCTCTGGTTTCTATCTCCCTCCCATGGGAGGTCAGGCTGGGTTTTTGTTTCTCTCCATCAGCACTCAATGGTCAAAGGAATCTCTTCTATTCTGGAATGTGTGATGGATTTCCTAAACTGTCTGTGGAAAAGCCAGAGCAGATCATTGAATCCCCAGGGATATAGTGGGCTATGAAGGGAGAGGGAGAGGGAGGGAAGTCACTGACATGAAGAGTGGGAATGGGGACTCACTGACAGAAGGCAAGGGCTAACTCTTCTCCCTGAAGGTGCCCTCCCCCACTTGGGCTCTCCCAAACTCAGCTGAGTTCTCCTCACCCCTGGCCCATCTCTCTATTCTCCCAGGCTTCCCATTCTCTGCACCCTCCTAGCTGGTGCAGGGAGATGCCCTGCTCTGTCCAGCAGAGTGCAGCATGTGATTCCAAGAGGTAGGCCAGAGCTTACGCTGTGTGCAGAAGAGCCCTGTCCAGCCTGGGGCACATCGACAGGCCCCGTCATCTGCACTGCACCCAGCCCCATTGTGACAGTTGCAGGTGTGGAAGCAGGCAGGGCCCCAGAACCCTGGTGGGCAGGCTGTAGAAAAGACATAGGAGGAGGAAACGAGAATGTAACAAAGTGTGAGGATGGGGGACATGGAGAGTATCCCATCAGACACAAGGGTACAGTGGGCTAACCTAGCCTCTACATTCTCATATTTTCAGTTTTTCCAGAGCATGGCGCGCCCTCCCCCCCAAACCCAGAGAAGCTAATCTGTGCCCCGAATGCCCTCTGCTTGCCTTTCTGCCAATCCACCTCATCTCCTTTAAATCTTAGCTCCAAAATCTCTCCTCCTCCCAGAAAGCTGAAAGGCCGTCCCATTTTGCATGTACTCTATTCCTCATCCCTTGATTGCTTATGGAGTCACTGAGTAGTCTATCTCTGTACACATGTCCTCTCCTTCCTTGGATGTTCCATAAATAGTGTACGTGCACTTCTGTGGTTTCTGTGTGTTTGAGCGTGACTTTCCCCTCGCTCCCACCCCATTAGGGAACTTGCTCCAGGCAGGGTTTTTGTCTCCCCATCAGAGGGGGTCTCCTTGAGGATGGAGCCTAGCATTTCTGTTCTAACCATGGTCTAGCAGGGGGTGAGGGGAGGAGAGGAGACTTCATATAGGGGACCTGGGTTCCAATCCTGTCTCATTCTCCCTGTGACCTTGCTGAAATCACTGGGCCTCACTTTCTTCCTTTGTAAAATGAAATGGGGCAGACAAGATGATATACTAGGTCCCTCTCTGCTCCATATCCTATGATCCTAAGAATGGAATGATTGACTGATGGAGACAAGCCCCATCCCAGAGGAAGCTTTTCTACTTCCCCTTTGGCTTGGCTGTATGCCTGGGGTTCTCCACAGCTACCTCTAAATGTACCCATTCCCCCAGCTCAGGACCCTGTGCCCAGCTCCCAACTCAGGGGATATTGGCTACAACAGGTGGTGGTGGGTTTGTATTCATGAGATAAACCAAAGTAAGAGGATACCTTGACCCAGGTAAAATGAATTTCCTTTCTCGAAAAGGAAATTTCAGGCTATGGCAGGAAAGTGGGCCTGTGGGGCAGTGGGGCAATGTATTAGGGCTTACTGGATGGGTCCCAATATGTCATTGCTCGCTAAATGGGGAAGAAGAGGGGCCCAGGCTTGCTTACCTTGTGTACAGTCCTTGCCAATCCAGCCTGGAAAACATTGGCAGGAGCCATCAATAGGGCTGCAGGTTCCGTTGTTAGAGCATGAACAGTGCTGAGCACAGTCCTTCCCAAATCTTCCTCCAGCACACACTGCAGAGGCACACAGAACCTGTGACTGACCTCTTCCCACCCTACTCCCAGCCAAGGCATCATAAAATTCAGTCTCCCACCATGACTAGACAATAAACATCTTCCTGATCTCCTCGCCCAACACGCAAACCTTTTCCCTCCCGGAGAACCTTGCTGGGAGCAAAGAAACATTTCTCCTTATTCTCAGCATCATCATCATTCCCATTATACTATATTCATCAGTACCATGACTACTCTCACTCCCATCCCCACCATCCCCATCACTTTTTTTTTCTTTTTGGATGGGGGAAGGCAGGGCAGTTGGGGTTAAGTGACTTGCCCAAGGTCACACAGCTAGTATGTGCTAAGTGTCTGAGGCTGGATTTGAACTCAGGTCCTCCTGACTCGAGGGCTGGTGCTCTACTCACTCTACTCACTTAGCCGCCCCATCCCCATCACTTTTACCACCATATTCATCAGTACCCCCATTACTGTCCCCACCCTGCCATCACTGTTCTTCACATCCATCAAAAATCGTCATTGGCAAATTAATTGTTGCCATCAGTCAATGAACAAGCATTTATTAAGCACCTACCATTTGTCAGGCACTGTGCTGGTGCTGGGGATACAAAGAAAAAGGGAATATACTCTGCCTTCAAAGAGCTTACATTCTATCAGGGAAATAACCAGCCTTTTATCTAAGTAAATATGTGGAAAATCTACATGAGACAAATACAAAGTAAATTTTTATGACACGTGACCAACAAATTGTGTAGGTGGAGGTAAGTAAGACAGCGAGAAACCTGGGTGTTCTTAGCCCAGAATAAATCAGATGTGGAGGACTCAGGCTGACCGACGTCCCCTGAATGGCTTCCTGTCTACCTTGTTTGCCTAACCCAAGATGGGAGGAGGGGACATGGTATAATAGAGCTCGAGACTTGGAATCAGAAGACCTGGGTCAAGTCCTGACCCTGCCACCTAATCCCTGTATGACCTTGGGCAAGTCACTTCCACCTTAGTTTCTTCCTGCACAAAATGAGAGGACTGGGCTGGATGATCTCAAAGGTCCTTCCAGTTCTAGATCCAATGAATATCTGTTACAGGTGGGCACAAAGACAGGGCAAACAGGGATTTGGCTGAGCAGAAGGTACAGCCACAGAAAGACAAATGCATAGTGAGACTGGTCTCTGGCTCCCACCCTCCTCCCTACCCCAGTCCCCTACCTCTGATGGATTAGATTGCAAACAGGGCCTGGCACATAGAAAGCACTTAATAGATGTTTGCTGATTTACTGGATTCCCAGTGCCTAGTAGAATAGGATGAGCCTAGAGTTTTTGAACAGACAGAATATTATTCTGCTTTAGATTGAGGAAGCGATTTTCCTACCATCCCACCTGGGTTCTGCCTTAGAATTAGTAATTCCCCAAATCCACTTCCTATGTCAATAACCTCTACCCTTCCCCTACCCCTTGGGGATGCCTATCATTTACTGATTTGCTCTGGCCTTTCCACGCATAGCTCAGCAAACCTGGTTTCCAGCCCCAGGGCACAACCCATTCTGACTATGGGTTCTGTTGGAGAGAAACAAAAACCCAGCCCGACCTCCTATTGGAGGACGAGAGGGGTTAGCTATCAGCATGGTCTTATCTGTTGCCATCAGGGCCTTCCTTTCAGAGATGTGTAGGATCACTGAATTTTTAAGCTGGAAGGATTCAGCTAGACCAACTCTTCATTTCCTAGATGAGGCCCACAGAGAGCAAGGAGCTTGTTTGAGGACATAGAGCAAGTTAATGGCAGAGCTGGGAAAAGAACCCAGGTCTCTTGCCCCAGCAAACCTTTCCATCCATATACCACGCTTTCTCTAAACAGAACCAAGCCATGAAGTCCAGACTGAAGCAAACTGCACTGACTTGCTGAGTCCCAGGCCTAGGCACGCTTTTCTCTCAAAACAAACTGAACCACATAAATTGGTTCAGTAAATGCTTGTCTAATGACTGCTTAGAGGTAGGAATCAGGGAATCAGGAGAAACTTCTGCAGTGGAGGCAAGTCAGGCTAGAAGACCTATAGGTCCCTTTCAGCTCTGTGATTCCAGGATTCTGTGATCCTTCCTCACAAAAGCCTCAGCACCCGCCTTGGGGCCTGGTGGTGGGGAAGAGTTTGGGTATGACCCAGGTTCATTCCTCGGCTTCTGCCTCTTCATTTCCTACAAAATTAAGCCATGGCTACGTGGCCCAATTCAGTCCCCCCTTTTTTTTGCTCCCTATATTGCATTTGGAGATGGATTTCAGAAACCCATCTTGCCCTCTACTCCAAGGAGTCCAAAGATTAGAGGTGTCCTCTTCCCTAATTCAACATTCCACTTTCTTAATAAAACAATTAGCTCTGCTCCATGCTTTGAAATCTTCCTAACATGAGAGACATGTTCAAAGGCTCTGTCTGTACTACAGTCAGTCCAATACATTAATTAGTAGATTGCTTGAGTAAAGAGGAAGTTGGGGGAAGGAAGATGCTTTGGAGGAGGAAGAAAATATTTAGTTATCTTTAATCTATGTTGAATGATTTTGCCTGAGCACTGTCTGTAATTTGTAACCCCCTGGAAAGCAGGTCATTAAAAAGCGTCAGTTCAATTTTTTACAAGATTTGAGACTTAACCAGGGCAGTTGTCATTAATAGTAAACTCTATTAAATCTATATGTAGAAAATACTCATTAGAGCAAGGGGCAATAAATCAGACAGTGCATGATCCAAGAGACACTCCTCGGGCTATTTAGCACCTAATTTAGACCCAGCCTATCTGTATCAACTGCCAAGTCTCTGATGTTTAATAACTAAGCTTCTGAATGTCAGTTTATGATTAAGTCATCCTGGAAAGGTGGGGGCTCATGAAATTGTGACATGGCAGCTCCCCAGGGGGCTCATATTTCACAAGCCCCTTAAAGCACGGAGAGGTGAACTTTCCACTCATGCATGTTAAGAGACCACATGCTTTGAATGAATGAATCAGCTTATGGCTCTCTATCCATGAACAGAGTAGGCTGACCTACGAGGTAATGAGCTTCCCATCACTTAGTGTATTTGCCCGAGATATAGTGGAAAAGATTTCTCAGTGGATGGGAAATTGAATTGGGTGACCTGCAACAGGACTTCAGGTTGGAAGGAATCTTAGAGATGACCTAGTCCATCCCTACCCCTTATTTTATAGATGAGGAAGGAAGTGACTTGCCCAAGGTCATTTGTTCTGGTTACTTTTTCATGTGTTTGTATGGAGTCTCCCCAATATAAACCAAGTCCTTTGAGGTCAGTGACTGAATTTCATCCTTCTCCACCCCCTCCACACAGAAGGCACTTAAAAATATTTGCTGATGATAATATATTCAGTTAATGCTCAGTTGTTAGGGATCACTTGCCTGTGTTTTGTTCTTTCTATCTCAATATTCTCAACTTTGTCAATAAAAGTGTGCAAATGTTTAGGAATTTTTGCCCAAAAAGAAAGGGCTCCTTGCATTGGAAGTGCTGAAGTCTAATCTCTTGCATAGATCATGTGCCCATTTGAGGAAAGGGTAACCTGAGATTCTGAGAGACAAGGGCATCATGAGATTCAGAGCCAGGGGGGCCCTTCATGATTATGTGGGGAAGTCTAACCACCTTCTTTGTGGTATAGCCTGGTGGGAACTGGATGGGTTCTATGTGTAGAATGTATTTGAATATCAAGAGTGGGGAGGAGGAAGAGCAATAGTAAAATGAGAGACCTGAGACCCCTAAAATGAGGGGACTGAATTAAGTGACCCCAGGGTCCCTTCCACTACTCTCTATCTATGACCCAGTAATCCCCAAATCCAGGCTCCTTCTGTGATGACTCCAAAGCGCTTCAAGACCTGCATCCAGTACTCCAAAGCCCTAGCCAGACCTTAGACCCCTTCCCATTTCTGCCAAGGCCCCAACTTCACTTCCCCCACTCTGCCCCCTCCCACCCACTGTGTTTCCTCCCCACAAGTTTGGTACCTTGGTTGCAGAGGGAACCAGAGAATCCAGGGAGACAGTCACAGTGGCCAGTGACGTGGTGGCAGGGTCCATTGCTGTGCACACAGAGTGGGCAAGGCTGGTTGCAGCTGTGACCATAGAAGCCAGGGGGGCAGACTGAATGGTGACCAAGAGATAGCAGTTAGTGGGGAAGGGTGTCAAAGACTCACCTGATTCTCCTAAATGACTGCATTTAGTCAAGTCAACAAGCATTTCTTAAGCACCAGGAACTGTACTAAGCCTCTGGGTGCCCTCTGTTCTTCCTCTCCTCCCCAACCATCAGATCCCTATGGCCATGACAAGGGTGAGGAACAAAAGAAAACCCAAGGGATTTGAGGTGCAAGATGGTGTCAGGGGAGACCTTGATCTCCCACCTCCCATCTGGAGCTTAGGTAAACAGGGCCACTTTCTCTAGAAAGATGGCTTATTATTTAGTCCTCTTCCATTAATGACCTTCGAGTGGCCTCTTTTGAAATTCCTAGGAGGAACAACAGGGAGAAAGGAGAGGAGAAAGCAATGAAACTTCCAGAAGAACCCTACAAATGGAACCCAATTTGAGAATAAAGCTCTTAAGAATGACCCTCTGGACCCCTAAGGCCTCTGTGAAGAGGGGATGCTTCCTGAGTATGAGCTTCAGGGAAACACTGGAAAAGTAAGGGAGTTTATGTATGAGATTATTTTGTAGTATGTCATGGCAAAGGGAAATTAAGGAAGTGGCCCGTCAACTGGGGAATGGCTGGACAGGTTGTGGTAGGTGAACATAATGGAAGATTATTGTATTGTAAGAAACAGCCAAAGGGACAGTCAGAGAAATCTGGGAAGACGTATATGAACTGATGCAGAACAAAGGGAATAGAACCAGAAAAAGAGTTTATACAATAACAGCATTGTAAAGACACATAGCTTTAAAAGAACCAAAAAACATAGTTTTGAAAGACCTAAGTACTCCTATCAATGCAATGACCAGCCATTATTGATAGATGAAGTGATGACCCACATCTAGACAGAGAGGAGGGATTCAAAATGTAGACTGATTATACCAGCCAACATTGTCATTTGCTTTGCTTGATTGAAAATTTGTTGTGAAAGGTTGGGAGGGACATAAAACAGATCTTTGTTAATTGGAAAAAAATGAAATTAAAATAATTTTAAAATGAGTCCCCTCTACTAGAGGGCAGGGAGACTCAAGAGGTAGAGAAAGAGAGGTTGAGCTAGAGAGAGGGGACCATCCTTACTTCTTTGGCACAGAGGCCCCCTGTAGCCTGGAGCACACTCGCAAGTCCCATCTTCTGGGGAACAGGAGCCACCATTCTCACAACTACAGGAGATGGAACAGTTGGGGCCCCAGTGACCTGGGGGACATGTACTATCACAGCGGACACCTGTGGGGTGAAGAGGAAACAGATGATCTTGTCACAGTGGGTTAATACAGTTGTTAATACAGGAAGATTTATAGGGAGGTGAGGGCAAGGGAAAAATCACAAGATTTTAGAACTGCTTATGTCCCCTTTCCTCATCTTATGGTCAAGGAGACTGAGGGCTGGACTATTTAACTGACTTGTCCAGGGTCAGACAGAGTAAAAGGGATAATAGAATCAAGACTTGCACCTGGCTTAGTACTCTTTCCATTATTCCTTGGTCATAATAGGGGTGAAGAAAGTTGGGGTAGGTCCAGAATGGAGGAAATTTGAGTGAGAAGGACATTGGAATGGAAGCAGAGGCCAGGATGAGGGTCTGCTCAGACCTATAAGCATTTGCCATTACACTCCAGAGGCTCTACAGATCTGGGGACTAAAGAGGCAGGTGGCAAAATGGGGAAACTCCTTGTCATTCTACTTGGCTGACTCAGAAATTCCTTAGCTATCAGGCTAACGGTAACATAGCCCCACACTCAGGGATGATGTGAGACTTAAATAAGATAATGGATGTACAGTGCTTTGTAAACCTTAAAGTGCTATGTAAATGCCAGTTATTATAATTATGGGGCAGCAAGATAGTGCAGTGGAGAGAGTGCTTGCCTTGGAATCAGGAGGACCTGAGTTCAAATGTGGCCTCAGACACTTACTAGCAGTGTGACCCTGGGCAAGTCACTTCACCCTGTTTACTTCAGTTTCCTCATCTATAAAATGAGCTAGAGAAGAAAATGGCAAACCAGTCCAGTATCTTTGCCAAGAAAACCCCAGTGGGATCACTGAAGAGTCAGATATGACTGAAACGACTAGACAACAACATAGAATTATTTTTTAAATTTTAATTATTATTTGTCTAAAGTCACCTGGTGATGACTTCAATCTCTGAGCTTTCTACTGAGCTCAAACAATGTTTATAGAGAAATGCAGGGGCACCCTGGGGAATGTTTAACAACCAAGATCTGGGAGGTAGGGGGATGTATGCACACACTTTTAAGTTTAATTTATTTAAACTATTTAAGTTTAATCTGAATTATTAACACTCTTAAAAGTCTTTGTTGTTTAGTCATGTCTGACTCTTTGTGACCCCATTTGGGGTTTTTTTGGCAAAGATAGTAGAGCTGTTTTGCCATTTCCTTCTCCAGCTCATTTTACAGATGAGGAAACTGAGGCAAAGAGGGTTAAGTAACTTGCCTAGGGTTGCAGCTAGTAAGGTTCTGAGGCCAGATTTGAACTCAAATCTTCCGTCAGAACTAGCCCTCTATCCGCTAGGTCACCCAGCTGCCCCTTTAAAAAAAATCTAGATAATAAAACCATTAATCAAGCCCTGATTTGTAGCAACTACCAATTTCTGAGGTGAAGACATTTACACTGAAAATTTAACAATCTGCTTGAGTTGGAGAATTCAGAACCTAGTTGTTTGGGCACTTGCCCTGTCTGCTCTGAGATCACTGAGAAGGGCCAGCATCATGCCTAGATATCATCCCTTCCAAGGTAGAACATGAAAGGCCATTATTTCATTCTACATAAGTTTGTGAGGCAGACTATTTGAGCACAGTCTGACCCCTCAAAAGCTCTCTCTTTTCCTTCAAGGCCCCCTCACTTTATTTACTCCAAATACTATTTGCCCTTTCAAGAAGAAGTAAGGCATAGTGGTTAGAAAGCTAGCCTAAGAATCAGGAAGATCTGGGTTCAGATTCTACCTACTTGCTGTGTGATTTTGGACAAGTAACTTAACTTCTCAATATCCCAGGCAGTTCTCTAAAGGCTCTAAATTACAAAGAAGGCTCTTATATGCATGGGTAAAGGAAATTCCTCATCCAGAGTTCCCTATACTAATAGAATCACAACTCTGGCCAAAAAAAGGAGGGGAAGGGGTAACAGGGCAAGGACCACCTTTTCATGACCTTTGACCATTACAGACCATATTCACCTCTTTCTTCTTTAAAGATTTTGGATCTCCTTTTGGATTTACAGGCATACCTCAGAAATAGTGTGGGTTCGATTCCAGATCACTGCCATAAAGTGAGTTATCACAGTAGAACAAGTCACACAAATTTTCTGGTTTCCAAGTGCATATAAAAATCATGTTTACACTGTACTATCATCTACTAAGTGTGTAATAGTATTATGTCCAAAAAAAAACAATGTACATACCTTAATTAAAAATGCTTTATTGCTAAAAAAAAATGCTAACCATCATCTGAGCCTTCGGCAAGTCATCATTCTTTTGCTGGTGGAGGGTCTGCCCCAGTGTTGATGGCTGCTAACAGGTCAGGGTGGTGGTTGCTAAAGGCTGGGGGGACTGTGGTGACTTCTCAAAATAAGACCGCAATGTAGTTTGCCACATTGGTTGACCCTTCCTTGAGTTATTAATTGGTCTAATTAAAATATTGGGGTGTCTCAGGGAATTAGGAGGCCCAAGAAGAGTGAGAGAAATGGGGAACAGCTGGTTGGTGGAGCAGTCAGAAAACACAACATTTAGCGATTAAGTTTGCCATCTCATATAGGCACGGTTCATGGTGCCCCAAAATAATTACAATAATAACATCAAAGATCACTGATCACAGATTATCGTAACAGCTATGATAATAATGAAAACGTGTGAAATACTGCAAGAATTATCAAACTGTGACACAGAGATGTGAGCAAATGCTGTTGGAAAAATGGCACCAACAGACCTGCTTGATGCAATTTGTAAAAATTGTAGTATCTTCGAAGCACAATAAAACGAGGTGTTCCTGTATGATCATCTTGCCCTTTAGTACCTGGGATATTTTTCAGTTTGTTTTTGCTTTCACACACAGTTTCTCTCTGAAGTTAAGATGCTAAGCTCACTGAGGGCAGGGACTCTAACGTGGCTTTCTTTTTGCCCTTCACTGTGCCTAGGACAAGGCCTAGGAAACAGAAGGAGCTTCATAAGTATTTTTTAAAATAGCTCCCTGTTTAATTATTCCTTGAGGATGCTCCCCTGCATGTTCCTTCTCATGCAGTCCTAGCAAAACCACGGGAGGCTTTGGCTGGCTTGTTCTTTCCGGGGCTCAGTAGAATGAACTGGGGGACTGATTGAATGAATTTTGAATCTCTTCCCCATTTAGAAGCCAACTTCCTTTGGTGCTAAGTGGGGAGTTTGACTTTTGAAGGGAAGAGGAAATGCCTGATGTCAGGAGCTTCATTGGCTTAGGACTTAGCTCCTTTTTCTGACCTCTGCCCTTCTTGGAATGTCCTGTGGCTTTGTAACCATGGTAATGAATGGCAAGACATCAGTAGGGTCTTTGATACGACTTCATAATTCACATTTGGGCAAATTAGCTCTGGAGCAGTGGGGGCCTTGCTGAAAGGTTGCCTGTCAAAGAAGGAATTTTTAAGTATCGAACATCATTAAAATCTTATCAGCTTGCTTGAAATTAAGTCAATGAAAAATTAAAGTAAATTTCCAGTTGGTCCCAGAGATACATCTGGGAGGGAGGCCTATCGGTTGCTATGTCTAATTCTATAGAAGAGGGCTGACTTGTGGGACAGAAGGCCAGAGCTGGAGCATCTATGGAGGTTCCACGCCCAGGCTGCCCTGAAACTTCCCAACTATAGCAAATGCGAGACTTCAGAGTAATGGGAGCCCTGAATTATTCATCTGAGAAGTGGGAATTAGGGCCAGCCAAGAAGGCTGGAGGGTCGTGGGGCAGGTCGCACTGTCTCCATGGGAACTCGGATGCCCTGTTTTGTCCTGGTCTCCTCATGCCTGTCACTTGAGGGGAGGGCAGAGATGTGTCCAAATATACATGAAGGGAAGGGACCTGGGTTTGAATCTCATTTCATCTGCTCACTAACTGAAAGACCTTGGGCATGGTCACTCCCCCTTTCTTGACTTCAGTTTCCAATAGCTGACATTTAGTAATTATAATTAATGATAATAATAATAATTAACATTTATATGCTGTTTACTATGTGCCAGGCATTATGCTAAGTGCTTTACAATTATTATCTCATTTGATCCTCATAACAACCCTGTGAGGTAGGTGCTATTATTATTCCCATCTTACAGATGAGGAAACTGAGGCAAACAAGGGTTAAGCGATGTGCCCAGAAGTTACCCAGCTGGGAAGCATCTGGGGCCACATCTGAACTCAGGTTTTCCTGCCCACCATTCTGTGTACTAGAGCATCACACAGCTGCTCATTTATCCAAGACCAAATATGGACAGAGTATGGAAGACCTGTGCTCTAATCCTGTCTCAGACACTCCATGCTCTGTGACTTTGGGGGCAAATCTCTTAATCTCTCGAGCTCCAGTTTCCCTCATCTACAAAATGAAGACAGTAATTTGGTGGTTAGAAGGCTCAAATGAGTGGATACATCTGAAAGGCTTTGCAAACCATAAAGGGTTCTCTAAATGTTGAGTAGTGTCATAAAGCCCGTTAAGATTTACAAAATGCTCTGCAGACACACCATCTTATGGGCAATTAGGATATCACATTTAAGGTTTACCTTTATAGCCCTTTATAGACTTCCTTATCTGATCTTTTCAACCACCTTGTGATGTCGGTATTAGGGACACAATTATCTCGATTTTACAGCCCAGGGTCACATGTCAGTTGACATTTGGACCCACGTCTTTCCTGGTACGGAATCCAGCTTTTTCCACTACCCTTTTAGCCCTTTTAAGTACTGATATTCTCTGATCCAGAGAGGAGAGGGGATGAGGGGGTCTAAGTTACAGATTACGGTTTCTCATTCTCTTAAAGGGGGTCCAAACATTGTGGCTGAGAAGTTGGGAATTAGTCTTATTGGGAAATGGTGACCTTCTCATTTATCCCCTTCTCTCTGCAAAAAGAGACGTGGAAGGGTGAGTAGCATGGCTGAAGGGGAAGAGAGCCTTCAGGAGGGGAGAGATCGGCACACATGGGTAACCAGCCGACAAAATTTGGAGAAGGGAGATGAAGTTATTGGGATGGAAAGGAACTGTGGAGACAGCATTGGGCATCTGTTCTCCCAGATCCCACCGTCTACAGCAGAGCAGGGAATACAAATCCCCAATCTGACAAACTTGTAGGACTTTCCTTTCCCCGTCCCCCATGCTACAGAACAGCTCTGGTCCCAAGTTTAAGGAGTGAGGATGGGAGGAAGGAAGCACCATTGGGTTGGTTAGTAGACTGAGTAATAGGGCAGATAGTCTCAGGTCATTTAGAATCTTAGAGAAGGAAGGGAATACAGTGGAAAGAACACTGGATTTGGAGACAGAGGGCCTGATCTGGATTCAAATCTTGCTTACTATCATTGTGACCACGGCCAAGTTGGGGGTAGGGGTGGGGTGGGGTAGGGGTAGGGACCTTCTCTGGACCTCAGTTTTTCCATCTCTAAAATGAGGCAGGTGAACTAAATGACTGTTAAGGCCCATCCCAGTTCTAAACCTATATTCCTATCTAATCCACGGGTGCCTAATGCCAGGGCTAAGCCTATATATTCTCATGTTTTATCAGGACTATGCGAGACTTCAGAGTAATGGGAGCCCTGAATTATTCATCTGAGAAGTGGGAATTAGGGCCAGCCAAGAAGGCTGGAGGGTCGTGGGGCAGGTCGCACTGTCTCCATGGGAACTCCTCCTCTTCAGATTAAAAAAATCTGCCCCAAATCATAATGCAAGTAATACCACTTGCAAAGTACTTTTCTCACCCCCTGGGAGGTTGGTACTGCTAGTATTATTATTTATTCCTCTTTTACAGATGAGGAAATTGAGGCTTAGGAAGATGAAGTCTCTTGTGCTAGGTCAAACAGTGACTCTTTGTGGCCATGCTCATGGGACTCTGTAGCCAAACTCCATACTTGTCTTACAGCCCAGGTAAGAGGCTGCCCCAAAAGAGACTCAGGAAGGCCCTTGTAACACCTAGAACAAAATGCTGGACCTTAGAAAGGTAAGGACTGAAAAAGGTAATAATATAAAGAAAAAACCTGCCTTTTTTACAGAGTTGGAGCAGCCTTTGAGTCAGGGTCCAGAAGCTGTAAGTGACTTGCTTTATATCACAAAGCATGTGATTTGAACCCAGAAGTGCCTCACCCTAGCCTGGAGGATATCCAAATCCTGGAAAGGTCAAGGTTATGACAGGCAGACAAACTAAGGTAACCCAATAAAACCTCAGCCAGCAAGCTCTATCTCCTAGTGGAGGAGGCAGGGGGATTTACCAGTCCAGCCCGCCAGGCAGCAGCAGTGGCCTGTGATGGGGTTGCAGCCATCCGCATGACTGCAGTCACAATGCTCGCTACAATTCAGCCCATACGTTCCATCCTGAGGAAGACCAGGGAAAACCAAGACCACATGAATACTAGCATTCATACAACATACATTTGCCTCCATACCAGCCTGACTATGGCCCGTACTTTCCCCCTGAATCTGGCCTGTGTAAAATCTGAATACAGTCTATAATTGACATTATAACCATACTTTTTTTTCTTTAGAAGAAATCCCATTGTAGAGGCATTCCCTAAACTCAGGGATAGCCAGTGTACGCACCAATATGGCAGATATGCAAGACACTGTGTTAGGTACTAGGGGAGGCACAAATGTAAATGAGAAATGGTCCCTGCCCTCTACTAGTTATTCTCCTCAAACCAACCCCCCAGGCCTCCCAATCCCTAGCAATTAAAATACTTCTATTTGAACCCACTCTATCTCAGGCCACTCACCGGGCAGGGCTGCTCACAGGTATCCCCTAGCCAGCCAGGTGAACAGGAACAGGTGCCATCAATAGGGCTACAGGCTGCCCCATTGGAGCACATGCATGTCTCATTACAGTTCAGGCCCCAAGTGCCTGTAGGGCATGGGAGGGAGCAGTCAATCCCCTGCCACCCTGGAGGGAGGGAAACTGAGTTAGTCATTCAACTCTGGCAGGGCTGAGAGCACATTTGTACTGTGACCTGACCCCTTCTCCCCCCCTCCCCATTATATAATTATCAATCCATTCTCATGTTATCACCTTTGCTTAATAAAATTCACCTGGACTAGGAGCCAACCTTTGATGATGAATCTTTGAACTTATAGCCAACAGTTCATTACTGGGACCATACTTGAAGTCTTTCTCGTTCAATAGAATGTGTCAGAGCTCATACACCACTGTCATAGACATAACAGAGGCCGGAGAGCAAAACCCTCCTGCTTTGAATGGATGCTTCTCACTCTGGGGCTCATCTCACAAAGAAAGCCTTCCTAACCTTTCCTTGCAGAGTCCAAGCAACATAGCGGAAGGGAGGGAGTGCAGGATGTGGAGCTGGGTTCAAATCTGTCCCTGGAGACTAACAGACAAGTCACTTTCACCTGCTTCAATTTCCTTAGCTGTAAAATGGGTGTATTTACTAGCACCTACCCCACAGGGGAATTGTGAAGATCCAACGAGATGGCGTATGTAAAGAGCACTACCAACCTTACAATGCTGATATCAGTGGGAGCCACTGACAAGAATATTAGCGTCATATGATTGCTTTGGTTGCTAGTATTTAGAATATGGTTCCAGAGTATGGTTTGGAAAATGCTGTTGCAGCATTGTGAACTTTTTAATGCATTTTTGTTTCTATGATTTTTACATCTTCAGGTTGTCCTTGTGAGGTACACAGGAAACAATTATTATTTCTGTTTGATAGCTGGGGAAACAGGCCCAGAGAGACTTGCTCAAGGTCATGTGGTATGTCAGGGGCAGAGCTGGTCCTAGGATGCTGGTCCTGGGCCATATATTGCTGCCTGCTGAGGATGCCCAACTGGATTATAGGGGCATTGATTTAGAGCTGGAGGGGATCTTAAAGATACTCCTCATTTGACAGAGAAGAAAACTGAGGCCTAGAGGTGAAAGGACTTTGGAGATGAGAGAGCTAATTGACATAGAAGACAGAGTTGGGCTAAGGCAGGATTTCAAAATTGTTCTGAGTGTACTGTCTGTGCCCTGGAGGCTTTGAAATGCACTTGGGACATGCAATGACATCACAGAATATAAAGCTGTGTGCCATGGGGGCACATGGGGATAGATTTATCATTTATATTATTAAAAAGATTGCATGAAAAGTGGTCTCTTGTATCCCACCCCAGGCTGACTTCTAAGCAAGTGTTTCCATGTGCTGCCCTCTAGTCCTGGCTCAGGCCTTTGGGCCTGGAGAATGGGGTGAGAGTAATTCATTGGCAGGGACAGCTGCTTGTTGGCATGTGTAATTATGAAGTCTCCTTGGCATGGCATGGATGGGTGGGAGGGTAGGGGTGACATGAAATCACTCACTGGTTTCATAGGCTTTAGTCTTAGGACAAATGGACCTCATAATAAAACAAGTGATTTGCAGCATGAAGGATGGACTTAACTTGTTCAAGGTCATGTAGAGAGTAAATGAAAGAACTGGGAAAACAATAATAATAAGAGTTAACATTTATGTAATGCCTAATATGTGCTGGGCTCTTTACAAATAATTTGATTCTTATGACAACCCTGGGAGGAGAGGTGCTATTTTTATCCCATTTTACAGATGAAGAAACTGAGACAAGCAGAGGTTAAGTGACTTGCCCAAGGTCACACAGCTAATAAGTGTCTAAGACCAGATTTGAACTCAGGTCTTCCTGACTCTAAGCCTGGGGCTGTATCCACTGTGCTAGGATATCAACCTGCGTCTTCTGATCCCAAACCCAGGGCTCTTGCCACTAAATCATGCTTCATAATTACCAGAAAGATGGATGAATGCTGCCCAAGGCCAGCCTGGAAGGGCTTGTGAGGCAGGCAAGGGTGTGGAGGGCACATTACCTTCCTTACAGGTACAGGTGCCATCTATGGGGGAACAGGTACCCTCGTTCTCGCAGTTGCAGACAGATGAGCAGTTGGGGCCATATGTCCCAGATGCGCAGGGCATAGCGCAGACTTCACCCTGTGGAACAAGAACCAAAGGGAGGGGTCAGGTCCCTGCATCTTACACTGCGCCCCTGTTGGGCACAGTCAGGGAGCCAGGATGCCTGGTCGACAGCTCTGCAACTCTTCAAAGACTCTAGGACAAAGGCTTAGGGGAAATGGTGCCCTGTTGGCCTTCTGAATGGGACAAGGAACAAGAGGAGCCTTCGGCCCTGTGACCCTGACTTGGGCACAGGCCTGGCCAGCTGTGGGAGAGGAGGACCTCCTACTCTGCATGTGAACTTCAGAAAGTAAATGTTAGTTGATGAGGCAAGACCTTTCTCGAGGCTACACCATCCTTAACAAGGGAGGCTACATTCCCACAGTCCTCTGCCGGCATTGTGCTCCATTTTGAATACTGTGTTCATCTTAGGGCATCCTCTCTCCCCTTTGCCCCTTTCTTCCCACCACCCGGTGGCCTGTTGCAGTTTGGCCCTCAGCCAGTCTGTCACCTCCCTCATTACCCAGGAAATCCGTATTTTCCCAGGGTTATAAATAACCCATAAAAACATATCCAGGGCACCCAGGGCCTCTGCTTTGATGCAGATCCCCTGTACTGTTTCTAGCTTTCTCTTTAAAGGTTTGCTTTACTGGATGATAGGAACATTTATCTCCAAGCCTCATCAGAGTTTCCCAGCTCTGGTTATTAGGGCTGGTTCACCCTGGAGTTCTGAGGGAGCCACGGGGGATGAGCAGCTTCAGAAGACTGCTCCAAATATGAATCTACCCACCAACAAGCACCCTGAAGGTTGAACTGCCTCACTGCTCTCTTATAGCAAGTAATCAATAACCCCTCCCCTTGGCAACGTATGCTTAAGCACTCTCACATCTTGTCTCACCAGATCCTCATGACAACCCTGTGAGGTCAGCTTGTTACTTTACACAGGGGAAACTGAGGCACAGAGAGGTTAAATCATTCACCCAAGGTTACACAGCTGGTTCGCAGCAATGCCAGGACAAGACCCCAGGTGGTCTGACTTTCAACCTTGTCCAGCAGCATTCTGCTTTTTAACTTGGGGAACAAACAAAAAGCTCTCTGTGTGTTTGTAGGGGGTAGGTGTGAGGGCAAACATGTGCTTGTTTCTATGAATATTTCTGTGTACTTGGTGTCTCTGATGTTTGTTACTTGCCTGACTTAGGGCAAGTCACTTAACCCCTTAAATCCCAATTTCCTCTTCTATGAGATGAAGAGGTCATAGGATCGTAGCTTTAAAACTGGAAGGGACCTTAGAAGCAAGGAGTGTACCCCCCTTATTTTAGCTGAAGAAACAGGAATTGAGCTGGAGCTCCTCTCAAGTCTCTTCTGGCTCAAGACTGATTAATTACAAACATCTGTAATATTTCTGAATAACCTACAATCAGCATGAATGGGTAGGACATGGATTATTCATAGAGAGGAAACTTGGAGTTTTAAAAAGAG